>CM055117.1:778466629-779666629 GCA_029206835.1 Rana muscosa
TAAAATTTCTTTTTGCATTGATATATGTCCCCTGGGGCAGGACCCGGGTCCCCAAACCTGTTTTATAACATTAACATGCATATTGGCCGTTGTAATTAGCAATTTTGATTTCGAACGTTCGCGTCCATTATAACGAATAGGGTTCGAAAATTTGCGCGAACTTTCGGTCCGTTCGAAGGTTCTGGTGCGAACCGAACCCGGGGGTGTTCGGCTCATCCCTACTCAGGGACTTTGATTTTTTCATGTGTCTTTTGGTGTGTGAAATGCATTTGGTTTGGTCTGGGCATGCTCAAGGACTTTGCTTTTTTGGTACTTTTTGTGTGTAAACAGCACTTGGATATTTCTGGGCATGCTCATAGAGAGTGTTTTTTGGGTTAGTAATTTAAGTACATCCTTAACAGGTGTACCCACTTTGAAGTTCAGTCTCTACATTGGGTGAACTTGCATTGTGTGTTTCATGGACTGTGCATGTGTTTTCAATTGCCTCATTAGCACAAACCTGTGTTATATAAAGCTTGCAGATAGCTTTCTTTCCCTTGCCCTGAAAAGAGGCAAGATTGTGTGTGGGGGGACGGCAAGAGAGTACATTTGGTTGTCCTTATCGAGTTTGTAACACATGTATTTTCTCTTTGTATTTTTTTTGTTATGTCTTTGCAAAACACGTGTTTTCAAGCAAGTTTTTTTTTACTTTGGTTTATTTTATATTTTTTTGGGTGGGGGATATTTTACCCTGAAATATTTTTGATGTTGTCAATGTATGTCGTTTTTAGGTTGTTCACTTTGATTTAATTGTCTGTGCTGCATTTATTTTGCTAAATCTTTCTCAAGATGTTGAGACTAATGTTTCAATCCTTAATAGATGTTTATTTGTGTGCACAGTCCCTTTAACTCCTGTTATTTTCCAATGCAAAATGGTCAGACCTAAAAAAACATTAGTATGTTAGTGTCTCAAATTAACATACATGTGTTTTTTTGCTTTCCTTGCTCTTTTCAAAGTCCTGTTTTGTTGACCAAAAAAATTAGATGCAAATGTTTTTTGTTATTTTTCATGCAACAGGCTGATTTGTCTAAGCCTAGGTTCACATTGGAGCGATTTGTCATGCAATTTGAGAGATCAAATCGCATGACAAGTCGCAGCCTATCGGCGGCAATGGCACTGTTCAAATCGGTGCGACACCAATTTTGCGTCACCGCACTGATTTGCAAAAGTACTTCTGCTAATTTCAGGTGCGACTTCAATAGACTACTCTGCAGTGCAAGTGTAGTCGCTGAAAATCTGAGGGGTGTGAGTGATATGCGCAACAGCTGTGTGCTCGTTGTGCATATCTGATTCCTGGAAGCGGTGACCAGCACACAGGAATCACATAACACCCCCTACAGGAAGTTGCTTGTACTGCTGCTAATTTCTTCCTGCCCTGCTCATTCTTCTCTGAGGAAGAGATGATCCTTATTTGAAAAAAAAATTTTTGGGTGGTGTTTGTGTGGGTCTCTAACACACATATTAGGGCCAATTTAGACAGAATCCGATTTACCTACCAGCATGTTTTTAGATTGTCGGAGGAAACCCACGCAGGCACAGGGAGAACATGCAAACTCCAGGCAGATGGTGTCACGGGCGGGATTCAAACCAGCGACCCTTTTTGCTGCTAGGTGAAAGTGCTAACCACTACACCACTGTACTGCACAAATATGGATCTAGAGATGTAGGTTCTTGTGTCCACTTGTGAAAATACAAGTGGGTCATGGCACGTCTACATTCCAAATTTGGCACTTAAGATGGTCATGCACTATGCAATCTGATTGGCCAATCTCTGTACAACTCGATATTTTGGCAAAATAGGTAATAGGAAGATGCACTTGAACAATTAATTCAAATTATAAGAAATCAAACAGGCTCTTGCACTAAAACAATTTTTTTAGGATCTAACTGATTGCAGTGGATGGTCACCTTTAAAGATCAAAATCTGAAAATATTAATTTATTGGGTTTAGAAACACTTTTCTGTTCTTTGTAGTGTATTGAAAGATTTGTGTGAAAACAGAAAAAAAAAATTTTCAAAGACATATTAAGTAAGTAAAAGGAATGAGATTAGCATCAAAAGGGTTAATTAAGTGAGAACACCTACTAATTGCCTAACAAGACACATCCAATGAGATGGGCGTGCGCTATTATCCATGAGAAAACAGCTGTTACCCTAGCACCAGCTTCCGTTTACATATTTATTATCGCGTTGTGCGTCTGCGTGCGCCGGTTCGCACGCTCAATCATTGATTTATCCGGCGCACCAATTAAGGTATAAACCGGCGCAACGCATTGTTCTTAGTAAATCAGCTGCTCAGAGTTGTAAACATTTGAATACTTGAAAGCCATTCATTTGCTTGTAGCTACAATCTTAGTAGCACTTCATATCACCAGCGCCATCCATCCGGGTACAGCTCCTACTGTGGAGCACTGCTCCCTCCATTCAATTCTACGGCTGGTCTGTACTCAAGGTGGCCCCCATCCATCCAAAATTGTACAGGTTCAGCCACAGGAATAAAAAGAGGGAGAAAAACAAGTGCACATTATTTGCTGTATGTGGCTGGCTAAAATGTATTTTGGTAATAGTTCCATTGCTTTGTACAGTTATAGGGCTTGGTCACTTAATTTACAGTAGACAGCCCATAGACACATGATTAAAATTGATTGATATACAATTTTGAAGGTCTCCATTGAACTGACATGAATGGTAATTGCAGCATGACCTGTGGTTGAGCATAAACTGCAGAATGAGCTATTAATGAAATCTCTGTAAGAATTTCTATGCACAATTAGATATCTACACCTCAATGCAGTGCTGGGCAGATGGCTTTTTAGCAGATTCGGACATATATGCATATGACATACATGGGCTTTAGAAATACTTTCAGATCACATAGGGACAAAGGCAATTAAAGGTAAAATATTTGCAAATACTGCCAATTAAGTCATCTATTACAAAAATCCTATATTAGTCCCAACTTTGTAGGTATTTGGGTGAAGTATGAATGGTTCTGAAGCAGCATAATTCTGTCAGTGTATGGGTATCTTGCTAATGATTCAATGAGGCAAAGAACTCTATATCCTCTAAATGTAATAAAACAATATTAACAATATTAACAAAAACATAAGATACAAACTATCATGGCTCACCTGGCTAGGCATCCGAGATATTATTTAGTCTTCTTGTGGAATCCTTAAAAATCTGAGGATCCCAAGAAAATGTGCTCCTGCACTATGCATGGTAAGGCTGAATGACACCACCCTCGGCCCAGTTTAGGTTATTCTCTGAACTTGGAATATAAAATATTAATAATTTTTCTGAATGTAAACTTTGACGTGTTTCTGGCAATTTATGGTCCTATCATATCGGCCTTTGATCTCATTAACAGTAATTTTGAAGACATTGGTATTGAATTATTAAAATTGGAGAGTGCAAAATCTGGTGCAGCTCTGCATAGAAGCCAATCAGCTTCTAACAACAGCTTGTTCAATTAAAATTTGACAAAAGAAAACATGGAAGCTGATTTCTACGCAGAGCTGCTGTCACGTACCTGAGAGGAGACTGAAATGATGAGGTTGGCCTCTGTTGTATCTCCAGCCCGGGCCCCACTGCAAGTGAAACAGAGGAACACGAGTGCTTGCATATGAAGATCGATGGACTTGCAGCAGGAGATGGGGTTCCAAGAAAACAAGAGAACCATCAGGTCAGGAGCAGTAGCCATGCACAGTAGTCCAGCCAAAGTTAGGGTAGCACTACACTTGCGCTGCATGCCTGGGATGTGTAGCTGGTCAGAGCTCTGAGCAGACTTGAAGCAGGAACACTCAGCGGGGAGCAGAATTGCAACAGCAAACAGCCAGACAGACACTTGAATGGATCGGGAAGTCCGGAATCAGAGACAGAAGCGTGGTCACAGGATTAGCCAGGGTCATCAACAGGCAGGCAGCGAGGTACCAAATCAAGGGCAAAGCTGAAGTCAGGAACAAGCTGTGTCAGAAACTAGCGCCAAGACAAAAGCATGATCCGCAATCATGTCAGGAGCAAGCCGGGTCAGCTACAAAGGGAACACACTGGAAGTACACAGGAGACAGGGAACAGCTGAAGACCAGTCAGCATTTGAGCACAGGCAGTAGCATCCTTAAATAGTCCATCTGGGACCAACATGCACTGTGCGTGCACATTTCCATGCACATTTCTGCGTGCACGCGCATTTCTGATTGCCATGCTGCCGAGATTTATGTGTGCATGCACATTTCTATTAGCCAGATGTCTCACAGGAATTCCCTGATAGCTGCACCAGATTTTGCACTCAAGTTTTACTAAATCAACCCCATGGTGATTTAGTATTAGTTTACATGCGTGTTTTAATATTAACATATTGAATGTAAGGAAAGATGTGTATCGGTCCATTGTAACCTAATGTCACTGGCTGCAATGAGAATTTGAGAAACAATTCTCTGTTGCAAATCATCTCATGTCTTTTAAAAGAACTAAAATCATGGAGAGTTCTGCAAATCCGGTTGTGATAATTTGCTTCCTGTCACAAAGGGACATCTGCTAAAACACAGATGTGTAACATTCAGGATCAGCCAAAACTCTCCTACATCAATACAAGATCATTAGCTTTCCTGTCTTGGCGTACTGCGTTCATAACACGCGTACAGTAGAACGCTGGAGGATTTTCAGACCTTTACCAGAAAGTTCTATTGCCTTTTTTTTTTTCTCTGTACCGCACTGCATTCCATTCAGCCTAAAATAATCTGTGACGCTGATGTGACTGCTTTGAACAGCAGAACTTTCATCATGATGAAAAAAAGAGACAATAGTGCAAAACTGTTCAGATGTCATTGTTGCCTTTCTGCAATTGTACAGGTCTTTGGATACAGCAAATGTGTATAACACTGAAAGTATTGACTAAAAAATGATCTGGAATGGAGTAAAGCTGAAAGTCAGGCAAATAACAGTAAAACATAGTTGAAAAAATATATTTACGGGCTATGTACCCGTGTAATAAATTCTCTGCAGTCAGTCTTATGATCTTGTGATTGAGGAACCCCTTCAAGAAAATGCAGCCAGTTCCTGGTCTTTCACCACAGCTACAGCAGAACAGCAGGACCCAAACACCCCCCTAGCTGTCTGACAATGTAGAAGCATCAACACACCAATGACCCATCAAGTTTACTCACTTTTTTCCCTCCTGCATGAAAACTTACTGTCGGCATACAGTATGTGCACTGCAGCAGATCTTGATTGGCTCCTTACGATCACCCTTCACCTCTCAGCTTGATTGTTGCTATGAAGATGGCTGCAGGATTCTGGTATGGAGACAAACTACTCTAGCCAAGCTTAAAATAGATATGAAGTGTATATAAACCCATAAATTAATGTTTCATATTTGTTCCCACTTTACTTATTAAGCTGATATAATGAAACCTTTTCAATGTACCATTTATTATTTTTATTATTTCATTCTGACAAGAAACTATATAGAATTTTTTGTCATGCGTACTCAAAGCAGATAAAATTATGTAAACGAACATATTATAACCATCTAATTAACAATGCACCTAATAAAGACAGTGCACTGTTTAAAATTGTACGTTCCATTACAATGCCTAGTCAGTGTGTACCGTCCATATCGGCCTCGTTAAAACTTTGTACAGATTTACATGAAGCATTTATTGGAAAAATTGAAAAAATTTGTGATATATCAGCCTCATCTAGTTATCAACCATTACATGATCCTACCAATATTAATATGCCATTATTGGACAAATTTAAACTTGTATCCATATTAGATATTTTAAAGATCATGAACAGCCTAAAAGCCTCCACATATTTAGACAATACATGCCCAGCATGGTTTTATAAAAAAACATGCCGCGACCTTGGCGGCTGATATCACAATGCTAGTTAATAAATGCCTTGCAACTGGCCTTATGCCTACTCAATGGAAACATGCCATCATTTCACCACTGCTGAAGAAGGCAGGCTTAGATCCTGCCGACCTAAATAACTTTAGACCGATAACCTTGATACCATTCCTGGCTAAGATCCTTAAGCATGTGGTCTTTGATAAGCTACAACATCATATGGAAATAAATAATCTTTTTCACGACACCCAATCGGGATTTAGGCCAGGTCGAGGCACAGAAGTATGTGCATTAGCCATGCGTGAGAGACTCCTTATGATTAAGGACGCTGGAGGATCAGCCGCATTAGTGTTAATAGACCTCTCGGCGGCATTCGATACGATTGACCACGACATCCTGACGAATCACATGGAGTTCCCGGAATAAAAGGCAAAGTAGTGAACTGGCTAAAGTAATTTCTTTTAAATCGCACACATGTAGTTCGCTTAGGAGATTATAGATCCCTCCCCCCGCCATCTACATTGTGGAGTTCCTCAAGGCAGTGCCATTTCACCACTGGCCTTTAACTGTTACATGCGGCCACTGCCAGACATTATAACAAAATATGGCTTGGAGGCTCAAATATATGCAGATGACACACAAATACTGGTAGATATGGCTAGTGGTACTGATATGCAACAAAAACTCCAACTTTGTTTAGCTGAAATACATCAATGGATGCTTACCAGTAGACTTGGTATTAACACTGCTAAGACTGAAGTTCTTTTAATTGGTAAAATTACATCTATATCACCAATTTTTAATTGGCCCATATCATTTGGCCCTACTCCAACGCCTGCCAAAAAGATTAAGAACTTAGGGGTCTGGTTCGACTCGGAACTCACATTTATACCACATGTCTTAAATATCACGAAAAATGCAAGCTACTATCTATATTTTCTTCAGAAGCTAAAAAATCTGTTTACTGAACTGAATCGGAAAAAACTAGTACAAGCATTTATACTTTCCAGGCTGGATTACTCAAATGTTTTCTTATTAAATCTCCCAAAGAAATGGATTGCTAAGCTGTAGCTAGTTCAATATCAGGACGCTCACCTGATTAAAGGACTAAATTACAGAGAACACGTTACAAGCTCTCTTCGAGAGCTTTATTGGCTACCCATTGCTAAAAGGGCCGAATTCAAGGCCATCTGCCTTGTTTTTAAGGCATATTGGAGTCAAGGTCCTATTTACTTATCTAGTATAGTTTCCCACTACAATCCCACAAGATCTTTACGGTCGGCGAATCAAAACCGCCTTATGACTAAACCATATAATTTTGCAGCAGCTGGTGGAAAAACTCTCCAAGTCTTTGGTGTATTTTTATGGAATAATCTTCCTGAGAATATGCAAAAAATCTATTCGCTAACTTACTTTCGTAAGGTACTGAAGACTCATTTACTTTCCAACGTATATGGATAAGGGACATTTGCTACCTATTACTATCCAGCTGGTTAGCCCGCCCTGACTTGTTGCTACTTATCTAAATGTGGACTGTTACTCTGTTTCTTTTTTTGTTATTTATTTTTCCCTCTGTTGTTATTTATTGTTAATTTATTTTGTATGTGATATTTGTTATGCTAATTTTTGAAGGTCAGTATATGTATCTGGTCTATCTAGCGATTAGGCGCAGTTCATGAACTGTATTTGGCGCTTTATAAATAATAAATCAATCAATCAAAATGACACTGGCAGTGAAGGGGTTAACCTGTAGGGGGTGCTGAAGGGGTTAAGTGTTTCCTAGGGAGTGATTACTACTGTGTGACGTCACTAATCGTCGTTCCCTAGGGGAACAGACGATCAGTGACACTCACACTAGGAAGCACGGGGAGAGGTTTGTTTACACTTACCTCTCCCCATTCTTCAGCTCTGTGACCTGATCGTGGGACATCGGCGGCGATCGGGTCCGCGGTCCCCGCGGGCGCGGTCACAGAGCTCAGGACCGGGTCGCCGAGCGCGCCGCCGTCGGTGCGCGCGCGACCCACGGCTGGGCTTCTTAAAGAGGACGTACTGTACCTGTACGTGCTTGTACCCAGCCGTGCCATTCTTCCGACGTATATTGGCGTGAGGCGGTCCTTAAGTGGTTAATAACTCAATCCTACAACACCCAGACAATGTCAAATATCTCTCCCAAAAATTGGAAGAATTTTTCCTCAACAATTCAGGATCAGTGTCTGACCCGGCGATACTGTGGACTGCCCACAAATCTTATATGAGAGTCTTCTTCATACAAATAGGTGCTAAAATGAAAAAGAGGAGGATGCAGAAGTTGGAAGAATTGACCACAAAGATAGCGGCAGTAGATCTTCAAAACAAATCTAATCCATCCCATTTACTGCAATCCCAATTATTCAAACTACGTCACGAGCTGCGCTCATTACTACTTGAAAGCTATGAATTAAACCTTAGGAAATTAAAAGCCAAATCTTATGTCACCAATAACAAAGCAGTGAAAGCTATGTCCCAACGCAGCCAGGGGCAAAGAATGAAAACGAAAATAGCGCATTTTTACCACCCCACTGCCCGTGACAAACACATTAATCCCCAGGCCATTGCTGATGCCTTTAGTTCATATTATAGTGGCCTGTAAAATTTTATCGAGGATAATACCACCAACCCACCCAAGCAGAGATACAATCCTTCCTCAATCATATACAGCTCCCATCGCTAACACCCGAACAATTATCGCAACTAAACTCTCCCTTCACCGATTCTGAAATACAAATGACAATCGAAAAATTGCCCAACTCTAAATCCCCTGGCCCGGATGGATACAGGGGAGAATATTTTAAAGTGTTTTACAAGACTTTAACCCCCCACTTATGCAACCTATTCAACCATGCTGCATCCTCCTCATCCTTCCCCGATTAAATGTTATCAGCTCTTAATATCATGTTACCCAAACCAGGCAAAGAGCCCACTACCCCACAAAACTTCTGTCCCATCTCACTACTGAATATTGATCTAAAGGTATACGCTAAACTACTTGCAAAATAGAATCATTGACATCCTTCCTTCCCTAATACACAAGGATCAAACAGGCTTTATTAAAGGTCGCCAAACCTCAGATGCCACCAGGAGATTGATTAACATCATTCATCACACAAGCTCGAACTGGAACACCTTCTCTGCTGCTATCCTTAGACGCAGAGAAGGCGTTCGACAGAGTGAATTGGAATTATTTATCCATGGTACTACAAAAATTTGGCTTTGGAGGTCGTATCCTCCAAGCAGTACTAGCTTTATACACCAAGCCATCAGCACAGGTATATACATCAAACCTCCTCTCCACCCCATTCCGCATAACAAATGGGACGAGACAGGGATGCCCTCTATCCCCCCTGATTTTTAATTTAATAATGGAATCCCTAGCGGAGCACATTCGGACCAACATTACAATATCGGGAGTCACTATTAGTAACCAAGTACACAAAATAAGCCTATTTGCGGATGACGTAATATTATTGATAACCATCACGCTCCCTTCACGAAATCCAAACAATATTAACTTGGTTTGGTAAAGTTTCTTACTACAAGGCAAACGCAACAAAATCTCACATCCTTGATTTAGGTATAGCTCCGATAACGCGCAATCTCCTACAGCAATAATTCCCATACTCTTGGGCAGAATCAAGCATCCCTTACCTTGGTATCCACCTCACCAGATCCACAAAATCCCTTTTTGCACACAACTACATACCCCTTAGAGCCAAAATACAATCTCCTCTTCTCAAGATGGACAGACTAGAATTCTCCTGGTGGGGCAGACTAGCTGTGTTTAAGATGACCCAACTACCTCAAATCCTCTATCTATTTAGGAATCTCCCTATCCCTCTCCCTTTTAGCTACTTTAAATCCTTCCAAACATTGCTGTCTAGATTTTATATAGAAAGGGGAAAAATCCCGATGCTCACACGCTAAACTGATAAAACATAGAATGTGTGGAGGAATAGGCCATGTAGATTTTCGAGATTATTTTTCGGCCTTCGTATTGACTCAGTTACGTGAATGGTTTCTACCTTTACCCACAACCACTTGGGGAAATATAGAATCCACGTACAGCACATATGGCCTGACAACACTATGGTTATTCAATGCCCAATTAGGGAAGCACACCCGATCTCATTTACCACCCACAATGTCGGTTTCCATCCAAACTTGGCTCAACCTACTAGCCCATAAAACCACGTCAGTTCCAATGGTCACTATGGCCATTCCCATTGAGGTTCTAAATCATACGATAGATCAAAGCTCACTCAAAATATGGCATGGAAAAGGTATAAAATGTCTTCATAACCTATACACTAAATGTTCTCTAAGGTCCTTCGCATCCATCCAAAAAGAATTCCACATACCCCAAACAAGTTTCTACCAATATCTAGAAATTAAACATTGTCTACATAACTCTCATGCACACTTGCAAACCATCCACGCGCAAGCATGGTCATTCCTGACAGCCCACAACCCACAAAACAAGGGAATCACATTATTTTACAACTTTTTCCAATAAAAAAAAACCTTTGTTAAATCTCCCTCCCACATACAATGGGAAAAGGACCTCCAACAGACCTTTACGCCACTCCAGTGGCATAGGGCATGTAAAATTATTCAGAAAGCATCAAATTGCTCCACTTTGTGGGAACTATTGGTTAAAATAACCCTGCAGTGGTACTATACTCCCGCTTCACTATCCAGATTCAACCCCCAAATATCTGACGCTTGTTGGAGACAATGTGGATCTCGGGGACATAGCCCAATCAGAAGTGCAACTGAACCCAGCACTGGCACTTCTATCCCTGGGGATAGATCAATTCCCAGCTAACCTGCAACGTACAATCACCAATCTCCTTCTAGCAGCCAGACTTACTATAACTAGAAAATGGAAAATACTACTCTACCTACTATCGCTGAAGTGATTGACCTCACTAACCTACATTTCACATATGAACGGATGTTGGCATCCTCTATGGGACGTCTCCAGAATTCACTCGATCACTGGTCACCATGGTTGTCCTGATACTCAACTGTAGAAAAGTTTAAGTCACCTTGAGTATCCATATCCATTCCCCAATTCACGATGGTGGGACTGGACTCTCTCTTATACACAGTGTGCTCTCTTAGGGGGTGTCCAGGGAGGGTTCCATCTCTGATCTACTCTCAGTATCAAGACCATCGAAGAGATGGCTCCGTGAATCATACTCGTATTCGTATTCGTTCTTAACTTCCTCCTAAAGGAATTCCTTGTACTGGTTTTTATATTGATACCTTGTATTGCTTATCTTACCTATTATTGTTGGTATTGTTACTCATCTACGTGAATTGCTCATTCACTGTGTTTATGATGCTGTACGTATATATCGTTTGTGATTTTGTTTAAAGACATGAAACTTCAATAAAAATATTGAAACAAAAAAAATACCACCCAAAGAAGCTCTATTTTTGGGAAAAAAAGGACGTCAATTTTGTTTGGGTGCAACGTTGCACGACCGCGCAATTGTCAGTTAAAGCGACACAGTGCCGTATCGCAAAAAGTGCTGTAATCAGAAAGGGGGTAAATTCTGCCGGGGCTGAAGTGGTTAAAGCGGTATTAAACCTATAACCAAAAATATTATATATTACAGCTTACCAATCATTAGATGTGGATGGGTGGCATTAGTTTACTTTTCTTGGGCTTTTTCCCCTCTGTTTTCACCTGGTGATCTGGCCAGTAACACACCTCCTGTAATAAAGTGCCCCCAATCTGAATGAAGGTGCACCTGGGACACAGCAGACAAAAGCATTGTCAGTCTGGGGGGAAGTTAGTGTTAGATGTACTAACAGATTTAAATAAACTAACAAATTAAAGGAAAGCTTCAACTCACACTTTATAATTAGTTCCAGAAACAGATTTTTTCCTTTTTGGGATAAAGGTTTTGCATAAATAAATAAAAGCTGAGCATTGTAAGCACCTCTGTCAGTGGTAAATGGTTTGCTTTATCCCTGTAAACATATACATCTGGAAGAGAGCTTGTTCTTTTAACCACTTAAGGACCAGCCACTGTATATATACGTCGGCAGAATGGCTCGTACAGGCACAATCACGTACCTGTACGTCCCCTTTAACTGTACGTCCCCGGCGGCGCGCTCGCGACCCCCCTGCCTTCCCTGTGAGTCGGACCGTGGGTCCCGCGGACTCGATCGCCGCAGGGATCCCCGCGATCGTCTCACGGAGGCATGGAATGGGGAGATGTTAGTGTAAACACAACATCTCCCCGCTCCCCTACTGACAATGTCACGATCTCCGCTCTGTGTAATCAGAGCAGAGATCGGTCACGTGTCACTCGTAGCCACGCCCCCACACAGTAGTAATCACTCCCCTAGGCACACTTAACCCCTTCAGCGCCCATAGTGGTTAACCCCTTCACTGCCAGTGTAATTTTTACAGTAACCAGTGCATTTTTATTGCACTGATCATTGGAAAAATGACAATGGTCCCAAAAATGTGTCAAAAGTGTCTGATGTGTCCGCCATAATGTCGCAGTCATGAAAAAAATCGCTGATCGCTGCCATTACTAGTAATAAAATTTTTTTTTTATAAAAATGCCATAAAACTACCACCTATTTTGTAAACGCTATAACTTTTGCGCAAACCAATCAATAAACGCTGATTGCAATTTTTTTTTGCCAAAAATATGTAGAAGAATACGTATCGGCCTAAACTAAGGGAAAAAAAACGTTTTTTTATATATTTTTGGGGGATATTTATTATAGCAAAAAGTAAAAAATATTGCATTTGTTTCCAAATTGTCGCTTTATTTTTGTTTATAGCGCAAAAAATGAAAACCGCAGAGGTGATCAAATACCACCAAAAGAAAGCTCTATTTGTGGGGAAAAAAGGACGTCAATTTTGTTTGGGAGCCACGTCGCACGACCGCGCAATTGTCAGTTAAAGCGACGCAGTGCCAAATTGCAAAAAGGGGCCTGGTCTTTATGCTGCGTATTGGTCCGGGGCTTAAGTGGTTAAAAAGCAACCAAATTACTGGCTGGATCACCTGATGAAAATAGGAGAAAGAAAGCCTAAAGAAGAAAATGAATGTGGCCATCACATCTAAGAATTGGTAAGCTGCAATATAATAAATGTTTGATTTTGGATTTAATACTGCTAAAACAAGTAAAAATATACCTGTTCATCCTGCCTGGGCTGGCTGTAATCATTAGTATTCCTTCCAGCTCTCTGTGGAATACAGAACAATCAAGAAGAGGAGAGGGGTGTCACCCTTGGACAACAGGTGTGCTCTTGACAGGATCACCGAGTGATAATAAAGAAAAAAGCCTAGAAAAGAAAATGAATGCAGTCACCACATCTAAGGTTTGGTAAGCAACAACATAATAGACAAAATGAACAAAAATATTTAGATAAGATACTGTATGCTTTAATAATTGTTTAATGAATGCATAACTACATTGTATTTTTTTTCCTCTATCTGAAATTCACACTGAACTTTTTGTTTTGACCCCTGTCAAGTTTTATTGCTGTTTGTGTTCATCCCCGTTTGTCTTGATGGCCGTTGTAACTTAAGCCCCGTACACACGGTCGGACTTTTGCCCAACAAACTTCGTTTTAAGCAAGTTGGACCAACAATCCGACCGTGTGTACGCTCCATCGGACAAACTTTTTTTCGTTTGGTTTTGTTTTCATCGGACAAAAGTTGGGTCTGCAAATGGACAAAGTCCGATGGAGCAAAGTCCTACCGTGTGTACAGAAAACCATCGGACTTTTGTCCGATGGACAAAACAACTAATGTTAAAATCAACCAACAATAGCAGAAGTTGACCAAAGGGTGGCGGTAAAGAGCAGAAAAGAGCAGAAAAACCACGTGATGTTGCAAAAAGTTTTGGGAAAGTTTGCAGAAAAGTCCTGTGGTGTGTATGCTATGGGTGTGCCCGGCCAACTCCGTTCCGATAAAAATCCACGGAAAAGTCAGATGGAAGTCCGACCGTGTGTACGAGGCTTTAGACAAATGGCAAAGCCAAAATGTTACAGTTGTGATATATTACAATGGGGATAGCTGTTCCCCTCACTTTCTCAAAATTCCCTTTTACTTGCTGTTGCTTTCTCTTTCTTTTTCTGGGAAATTTCCCAACAAAACACAGACCGCAAATAATAAACTGCCAGGGGTTTTTACAATATCCAAAGCTAAAAAAAAAAAAGTTTTGGCTATTCATACACTTTGAGCAGACAGAATTTTCAAATGCTAGAAAATACTTTATTTTCACCAACATCCAAATTTTCAGGGCAAGCTTTTGCATTGTTCCCCTTCCTTCAATGTCCAAGAAGTACTAATGCACAAAGTTTACTAATTCTTCAGCTGAAGAAATAAGAAAATACCCTCTTAAAGCATGGCTCCAAGAATTTATTTTCTAGTCTGCAAAGACAATTGGAATACTCCTAGATCTACAGTTATTGTTTCATTTTAGTAGCTGGTTGTATTTTGTATATTTTGGAACACGTGAAGCCCTTTTTTGAAACACCTACTAATCTTGCTAGAACCATCATCTTTGGAGGTCTGTTTAAAATATTCAAATTTTTTACAGTAAAAATCCCTTTCCATGTGTAGGGGTTAAACCTATTTCCGATAATGCACAGGGAATGCTTTTATGTCTGTTGAATTAACTTTTTTATGATGATATGTATTGATTTCCTAAATTGTACAAGGCACAAATACCATAACAATAAACTTTTACATCCTTTTACAGAGTCCGTGTCCTGTGTAACTCGTATATACAGTATATCCATTACAAAGTGGAGCCTGATTATACAATATCAAGTCAAAGGCATCTGGATGGAGTATACATAATAAGTCATGGTTTAACAGGAACCTGGTTGAGTTACATAGTGAGAAGGGAGTTGGTCCAAGGCCCCTAAATGTTCTCAAAACTTTTGTGAGACCCCTATTGGTATATGTAAGTTGGTACAGTGGGAGGGCAGAATTGATCATCTGTTTCCACTCCGAGAGGGTTGGTGGCAAGGACCTCTTTCAGGTGATTAAAATAAAATTTTTGGGCATAAAAGTAAATTATATGCATTTGTTTTTTGGTGTGTTGTTAAAGTGCACCTGTGCCTAGGAGTTGTAATACAGCAGTAGGTCCTGGGTCATATTTTCTCTTATTTTCAAAACATTTTTTTAATCCAGCCAGGGAAAAGTTAATGCAGGCTATAGACTTCATAAACAAGTCTATGAGACTGGCAAACTGATGCCATAAACACAGGCTGGAAGTCACCTGACACAGGCCAAAAAGTAGTCAATACAAGCCGTGGTAGGAAGGAGTGATGAGAGTTTGCTGGAAAGGTGAGTATAGGGGGGTTTGGGGATGTTCTTTTAAGAGACTGTCACTTTGCCCTGCATGGGCAAGGCAACAGTTTCTCTTTAAGCAATAAATGAGCTTTAAAACAAGCTCGTAAGCCCTGTACACACGATCGGTTTTACCGATAAAAACAGTCCGATGGACTGTTTTCATCGGACAAACCGATCGTGTGTGGGCCCCATCGGACTTTTTTCCATCGGTGAAAAAAAATAGAACATGTTTTAAATTTTTCCGATGGAAAACAAACCGATAGCAAATTCCGATCGTCTGTGTGGAACTTCATCAGAGAAAAAACCCACGCATGCTCAGACTGAATTAGGAGACGGGAGCGCTCGTTCTGGTAAAACTATCATTCGTAATGGAGATAGCACATTCGTCATGCTGTAACGGACTGAAAAGCACGGAGACTGAAAAGCGCGAATCGGCTCTCACCAAACTTTTACTAACAAGCGGTAACACAAAATCAGCAAAAGCAGCCCAAAGGGTGGCGCCATTGGATTTGAACTTCCCATTTATAGTGCCGTCGTACGTGTTTTACGTCGCAGCGTTTGGGACGGTCTGAGTTTTGTCTGATGGTGTGTAGGCAAGACTGATGGAAGTCAGCTTCATCGGAATTCCGATGGAAAAATCCATCGGATTTGATTCCATCGGAAATCCGATCGTGTGTACAGGGCTTAACTGATCTCCTAGCTTACTGAAACAAGCTTACAGCAGCAGTCCCCAACCTTTTGGGCACTGGGGACCGGCTGCATGCAAGAAAATTATGGCAAGACCCAGGGGATGGGCAATTTTTTGGGGGCAATGGCTGGTGTTGGCGCTTCAGTCATCATGGCACCATGGTTGATATGTTGTCAGTATGATTGAAGCACAATTTTTCTACTATTACATTGTAATATAAAATTAAATAATTAAACTCACCATAATGCAGAACCAGTGGGAGCCCTGAGCGTGTCACATGTCACGGCACCTGCTTCCAGCTGCGGATTGTCACTATCCTCTGTCACTATTGTCACTATCCACCAGCTGAAGCTTCCAATTGTTGCCTTCCACCAAAAAATACCAGATGCAGCTTATCGCTTTTTAAATGTAAAGGCAATTTGGTGGCAGGTAACAGTGACAGCAGAGAAAGAGGTTTCTGGCAGTCTCTCCCCTGCTTTTCAGCATCCAAGCGAGAGTGGGGGGACGGGCAGTGAGAGATGATGAAATCTCTCTGCTCCCTACGGCTGTACATAACAGAGCAGCCTTCAGCTGTAAGGGCGGATCTGATGTGATGTGGGATGGGTGGTGAGAGATGATGTCATCTCTATGCCCGCTCACCCGCCGCACATGTGACAGAGCAGCCTTCGTGGCCCAGCCACTGAGAGTCCGCAGCCCCATAATGGGCCACATCCCGGTGGTTGGGGACGCCTGACTTTCAGCATCTGGAGTTGGTGGACAAGATGGTTTTCCTCCTTTACTGTGTTTCAGTTCTGCAACAATCTTTTTGGCTCTGGGTACTCAAAACTGAACTACATATTCAAGATCTGTTACAATTGAGAAAAACTATGTCTTATTCTCTTAAAGGGTCTTTTAATACAAAAAATTATCTTGCTCACACTAGAAGCAGGCAGCACATTGGCATTGTACACCGTTATAAAAGGCATGCATATACCTTTTAAAAAATGTAAAAGAGCATTAGGGTATACTGTTTTTAAAACTGCTATTTTACTTGAATGTCTATTCTTAGTTGGAAACCTGCCATTTTCTGATGCTACCTGCATAGATGTTTTTTTGCAATTTCTGGTATTTTGGAGTAGGCTGTAGAGGCGCTTATACAGTACATAACCTGTTCTGTAATGAAAAGGAAAAAGGTACCCCTAGGGGCTTTGAATTGCAGCAATGGATGAAGATATTGAGAAATGGTTTATTATAAAAGTATACGTTTTATTTAGTAGAAAAAATCACATGATTTATTAGGAATCAGGACACGAGCTCCAAAAAACATCAATTGAAACTAACACATATGTCTAAAAACAATCAAATGAAGTATGGTACAACATTGGAAATATTATGCAATGGGCGCAAAAGCCCCAACACGTTTCGACCTTAGTAGTAATGGCGGTCTTCTTCAGGGGACAAAAAAGCTTTGCGAGCATAGATTTTATAATGAAATATATACATGTCAGATAAAGTATTGTTACAAAAAACAGCCAATAAAACAAGCACACATGCACCCACATATGTGGGTGCATACGAATGTGTACATGATATTGAACACATCTGTTACAGTTTCCATAGTTTTATAGTGTATAAGATACATACCCAAATGGACGTCAGCAGCCGGGACTGGTGATGAAATGGTGGCCCCGTCATCAAAAGCAAAACTCTCCCAAGCAAACAAAGGGAGGAGGTCGGGATGGTGTCATGGATCAGATAGTGGAGCAATTAAAAGGAAACCAAACCCCAGGCCTACGAGAATTCGCAACACACGGCCCCACACCACTGAGAAGGCGGGGGGGAGGGACGGGGCGCAGATGGGGGGCGGGGAAGGTGGAAAAACGAGGGCGGGCAGACCCAGGAGGAAGGAGAAAGGGGGGGGAAAGGCTGGGAGACAAAGGGGGCCAAGCCCACCAAAAGGAGGCACACCAAACAAATCGAAAATGGCCCTGTAAAAGATATCCAAAATATAAAAAAGTATATTAGTATAATGAGAATATAAGGATTTAAAGGCAGGCATCTACATAACTATGGGCAACCATATGAAAAAGAAAAAGTGAGGAAGGGGCAGTGGAAGAGATAAAGGAAAGAAAAGGAGGGAAACCAAAATGGGGGACAAAGGTGTGCAAGTGTAGGTGAAACAAATGGAAAAATGTGTAAGGAAAAAAAATAATTGTGGAAAAGCGAAATATATGTGGTAAGAGTGTGAAAGTACTGGTGGTGAGGAAGAAACAGGGAAGGGGGTTAAAGTGCCCCTGAGAATGTGAATGTGTAAATGTGTTCGCGGGAATGGCATGAAAGTGAATGTGTCAAGGGGATGTGCATCTGGGTTGAAAGTATGGGTATTTATGTGATAGGATGTGTAGAGGGGTATGCAGGTGTTTGTGTGGGAGTAGGACGGGGGAAGGGAGAGGAAGGGGAGGGGTAAAAGCAAGAAAAGGATGACTATGTAAATGTGCATGTGAAGAAATGCAATTATAAAGGAAAATATGTTATATAAATGTGATAAAATGTGAAGAGCCGAAGAGAAAAAAGATTTAAAAGAGTGTGTAAAGGAACTGTGAAGGGAATGTGTGAAGAGACCATGGAAGGTGTGAGGGATATGAAACAAAAAAAAGCAAAATATGATGTGAATTGAAAAAGAAGATTACCTAGACTATCAAATGAGACCATGTACTGTGGAAGCAAAGGGATTGATTAATAAAAGAGGTTTCCATAGGATCTGATGCAATTCAGGTAACCTGAACATACAGGAATCAGTATGCTAAATATAAAGGGAAAATTAAATATTAGTTGTGGAGCAGAGGTATAGGTCCATGTTAAGAAGCCGTATCAATCAGGCTGTCTACTTACAATTCTGGGCAAGCGGTATGCACACACCTCCGTCTAAGCCACCAGAGAGGCTCTGAGTGAGACTGTCTCCTGGGGCTGTCTATTTCATGGGCCAGGGAAAACGATGGGGTGTGCGCACCAAATAGCTCCACCCCCCCACACTCCCACAACGGGAAAGCCCGCACCTCAGCCGGCCATCACGCCACTCCCCATCATGCTCCCCCACGCATCTCCCCCCTCCCCCCAAACCCCCCGCATCGAACAGGGCACAGGGACGCCAAAGGCCGCCATGATGGCGGCCACCACGCGGCCTCCCCGGCGTTCCGGAAGGACCGGAGTCCCTGGCATCTGCCATCACATCTGCCATCACATTGCATCTGCTCTGCGCGCATGCGAGGTGGAGCGGGCTGGGTCAACAGGGATCATGGGACGCTGCCGGCAGACTGGACGCTCCCCCTGGTGGCTAAAAACCAATATAGCCACCTGGGAGTATGGGCAAAAGAAACCGAGACACCAAGCTCGGAAAAAATAGCCCCCCTGCCTGCCGTGAGACCTGGAGGTGGAACCAAGAGCCCCACACATCTGTGCCATGAAAGGGACCTGGTGCTAGTGAGTGGCGGAAAGGATGGCCACAAGGAAGACCCGCACATCCAACGGCTGAACGACATCCCTGGGTAAACAAAAAAGAAGTAGAAATATAAACTTAAACATACATGTATGAATATAAATCAATGAAAATTACGCTTTTGGAGAACAACTGGTCCTGGATTAGAATATATTAAACAGAATAAAATACAAAACCTTGTCTCTATTCATGGATATGAGAGAGCTCAGGATGATTTATATTCTGTTGGTAAAAATCGTTTAATAAACAAGGACAAGGAGCAAAATGAGAGTTTTGTCAAAAACAACCAGCGAAAAGATCTGGATCTTCCCAGATTATTGAAAAAGGTACAGTGCCAGGAGATGGCAGGACAACGTGGAAAGGGAAGAAGTCACCCTGTTAATGGGGACACTTCCCTCACATTGCCTGTCATTGTGTTTTTCCTGATACAAATCCTTTTAAAAAGGGAGAAAAAGAAATGGATTCATTCAGGCCTGGGTAGGCAGTGGCTTGTAGCCGAAAAATCAATTTCTGTTAACATTGGAGGAGGGATTTATTCCAGTCGCGGCATCTGATCAGTATATGTACCCGATCGATGGCGACAAATGAAATTTTGGGCATTTTGTAGTTGTGTTTAAAGACCACATGTCTGCCTAAAGATAGGTAACGATTGCCGATTTGCATGCTATAGACATGTTTGGCAATGCGACGCCAGAATAAATTTTTTGTCTTACCTATGTAGAATGCATTGCATTCACATAGCATTAAGTATACAATGCCACGAGTCTGGCAGTTTGCAAAATGGAGAGGTTTAAACATCTAACCGTTCGGAAGCAAAAAGGATTTTTCCTTGCGCATCAGGGGACAGTGAGAGCAATGACCGCACGGAAATGTTCCACCTGCCGGGCAGTGGTTTTTAGGAGATACTCCTTTGAATTCGCTCTGGACTAGTTTGTCCTTCAAAGACATGGCTCTTTTGAAAGTGATGGAAGGGGAATCAGTAACAAATTTGTTTGTCTTTGGATCATCGGTTAAGATGGACCAATGTCGTTTAATAATTTCTCAAATTTGTTTTTCCTGCCTGGAAAAACGCATAATGATCCTAGTGTTGCTATTTTGTGAGGTCCGTTTCAACTGAGTGTTGAAGAGAAGATCACTGCGAGATTTAACAACCACCTTGTTGTAGGCCTTCCTTAGGCAGGACCTACTATAGCCCCTTTCAAGGAGTCTGTTTTGTAATTTTTCGGCTTCTGCCTTAAAGGTATCTTCATTAAAACAGTTTCTGCGGAGGCGCAGGTACTGCCCATATGGGATCGAGTCTTTTAGTGCCATAGGGTGGAAGCTTGTGGCATGCAGGACCGTGTTCCCGGCAGTAGCTTTCCGGAACAGGGTGCTGCCTAGTTTTCCAAGAGGAGCAGTAAAGATTTTCACATCAAGAAAAGTAAGCGTACTTTTGTTGTGTGTCATGGTGAATTTGAGATTAAGTGAGTTGATGTTAATCAAATCAAAGAATTCCACAAGAGTGCCTCTGGACCTTCCCAGACGACAAAGACCTCGTCGATATACCTTAGCCATACTGCAATATGGCTAGTGTAATCGTCAAGGTCCTCTTCGCTGAGAAGGGACTGCTCCCACTCCCCCAGGTACAAATTGGCATAGGATGGGGCACAACATGTCCCAATCGCTACGCCCTGCACCTGGAGGTAGTGGGAGACGTCAAACAAAAAGGAATTGTGGTAAAGAATGAACTCCAATCCTCCTCGGATGAATTCATTAAAGGCCTGGTCATAGCGAGAACCCTGCTGTAGGATTCGTGAAATGACAGCCAAGCCGGTGGTATTGGGTATCGAACTATACAGGGCTTCAACGTCGATGGCCACTAGAATGGACTCATCAGTATAGGACAATTCATCAATTTTCTGCAGAAAATGAATTGTGTCCTTAATGAACGATGGTAAAGTCAGAACAAAGGGTTGCAGATAAGCATCAATTACTCGGCTGAGATTTTCTGTGATCCCTCCATTGCCGGAGACTATGGGGCGTCCCGTGGGGTCAGGATTTTTGTGGATCTTTGGGAGGTTATAGAACGTCGCCACCCGGGGGTAGCATAAGCTTGATCAACAAATTCATAAAATTCTTTATTGAATCTGTTGGGAAGTGTAGCTGGAATAGATCTATACCAAGAGCAGTTGTCCAGAATCTTTTGGCACATGGCTCTGTAGTGGGAGTTGTCCATTACGACAACATTCCTGCCTTTATTGGATGCCTTGATTACAATAGATTTATTTTTATGTAGATCTTCAAGGGCCTGATTTTCATCTAAAGTAAAATTTTGTGGAGAAGTTTTTTTAAGAGATAATTTACAAATATCTTTTATGGTCTGTTTAAGGAATATGGCCACATTTGGAATAATATTTGAGGAGGGAAAGTTGGTAGAAGGTTTCTTAAAAAATAGAGTTGGATTGAGGGTTGTTTTGTTGATATCCTTAAAGATTTTTTCTAGATCTATTTGATCGATCAAATCGATCGTATTGTTTTCTTCAAACAAAATGGTAAGATCACGTAGGGCTTTGAATTCCCTCATACTATATTTGGACCAATCTGTGTTGTCGATTTCGGGGTCATCCTTGGCACACATACTCTTCAATAGCAGCTTGCGCACAAAGAGCTGTATGTCAGTGATGGCTTCAAAAATTTCAAGATTTGCCTCCGGGCAAAAACTCAAGCCACGTGACAACAGGTTTATTTCAGAGATAGTTAAAGGTTGTGATGATAAATTTATGATGCTTGAGGGTCTGGTTGTATCCGAATCACAAATGGATCTATACCTTTCCCTTCCTTCATTATCCGGGGGGAGGCCCCGGCCCCCCGTATGGGGTTTAAAGTCTTTGCAAAGGCAGGTTTTGGAAGTCCCAGGCCTTGAGTGATCGTATCTGCATTTCCAGGACTGTCAGAAAAGGGAGAATCAAGATCTCCCGTAGTAATATTTGGTTCTACATTAGTTTGCAGCGAAGAACTTGGATTGGTATGTGGATTCTGACTAGGGAACTCAGAGTCAGCATCCATAATACATTTTTTGTTATCTTGTTCGAGGGACCCCCGATTGTTCCGACTTCTTTTTTGTTTGGTTCAACCTTTTTGAGGGGGGTCTCTTTCTTGTGGGCCCCAAGTGGAACCCTGCAATCTAATGGTATCAGAGTTCAACTTAGGGTCTCTAAATAAAAAAGTTTTTTTAGGCCTTTGTGTATTATTGGTCTGCCATTTATAAGCACGTCCCTCCGAAAAGGTGACTTGATCTCTACAAAATTTAATTTCCTTTTTGTGCAAAATATTTTTGTTATAGATAGATAAATTATCTTTGAGTTTGCTTTGTAACTTAGGATGAAGCGCATGATCTTTAAAAGGTATTAACGCCAGTTCCAAATTATTAATCTCATTATCGAGAGAGGCAATTTGCTTATTGTACTCTCGTGAGAATAAGCATAATTTCTTTGGAACACGTTTTTAAATTCTTAAGTTCTGTTCTTTAAGTTCTGTAATGATACCAACTTGCAGAGAAGGGGGCTTTACTATATTTCACTTTGCATTCCAAGCTCCTAATACTTCAGTAGTGTTACAGAGGGAAATGTTTGGATGGGTAACGTGCTGATGTTTGCTACACTGGTGCATACACTAGAATATTTGTGACAAAAAACATGGGGAAAACCTGTTGCAAGAAATTTAAGTTGTGCAAAGGTCTGAACATAAACTGCTGTGGTGCACTTCTACATGTGCATAAATCCAAGAGAGTTCACTCTGGGGAGTCCAAGCCCTAACTGGCTAAACTCTCAGTGGCCTACGGCAGAGCTGAGTGAGCATGGGAAGATTGCTTTCAAAAGCCAGCTGTGGGAAGTGCAGAGGCACCAGGGGGGTAGCCACTGAAACCCGTTACTCCCATAGCGCCCCTGCTGTCCTCGAGTGCTAGGGAATGGAGATTCTTTTGGGTGATGGGGTAGCATCTACAGTTGCAAGACTTTTGGAAGCAATCTCTCCTTGCTCACTCAGCTCTACTGCTGGCCACAGAGAGCTGCAGATTAGTGCCTGAAGTCTCCAGAAGGAACCCTTGTGGTATCATCCACATGTGTAAGTAGGTTTTCCCCTGTTTTTTGTGGGCAATGTATTAGGAAGGGCTCATCTCTGTCCATCGTTTAACCCTTGACTGCAGGATTAATTTTTATGACCATTTCCCACCAATATTGTGCCGAAAGTGCCAGTACGAACTTTTTTTTTTTTTTTTTTGCCACTTGTGTAATTGTGGACCACTTCAGAAAGGGTGGCAACACTAAAAATTCATAAACCATACATTTTAACCTGTCTATAGTTAGTGGATTTAGATACAGTTGTCTGGAGGGTCAATATTTTGGGGATTAAATGGTTGTGAAATATAAATTGAGCATGAATATATTGGAATATAGGGTTGGAAAACATATATAAGTTATATTTCAGCCCAGGGATATGCTTTAATTTCTATTAAGATACCAAGACCCCTTTTTTTATCATTTATTCAACCTATTTTACTCCTCCCAAATTGTATGATACATGTACATTTTCAGCCCCCAAATGCATAACCTTACATTTATCAACATTAAACCTAGTTTAATTGCCTAATTATTACTGCATCCAGGTCAGCTTATAAATAGTACATACTGCAAAACCCTCTGCCTACTAGCTCGCCAGTGTGCTGAGGGATTTTTGTAGGATATTTTTATTACAGTTGTCTTCTCCCTGACACTTGTGACCAACTTCCCCTGATTATCTTTTATGGGGCCAATATATTCTGACCTAGCCCTTTTATATTGAATGTACTACTTATTGATCATTCACAACCAAGGGAAAACTGCTGCATGTATTTCACTTGAACAAGGCTTTTGTCTTCTTAAAGAGTGGGAGATCATTCCAGATCCTGACGATCTTTAAGGAAAACAATCCCCTTCTCATATCTCATAGGATTGGACATGAAGTTAGATCCATCTGTACTGCAGGAAGGATTCTCTACCATATTTTTTATTTTTTTGAAGGACATATTTGTTGTGAACAAATATATTCCTGTGCCTTTTGATTCACATCCTTTACTTGTTTTCTGAACGGAGTAGGTTCTGTTCCCTTGGGATATACAGCAACATAGCTGCCCTTTACGCTGAGTTTCTTCTCGGCAGGTTTTTTACTGTTCTCTTTGCTTAAAATGTTTACTATTTATGTCATACAGTCCTTCAAAACATAGCTTTGGCGGAAATGACTGCATGCAGTGAGGAAGAATCTATTGCACTTCTACAATTTAACACTCTTAAACTCTTATGCCTTGTACACATGATCGGATTTCCGATGGACTTGTTTCATCATAAATTCCGATCGTGTGTGGGCCCCATCAGACTTTTTTCCATCGGAGTAAAAAAATAGAACATATTTTAAATTTTTCCGATGGAAAAAAATCCGATGGGGAATTCCGATCGTCTATGTGGAATTCCATTGGAGAAAAATCCACGCATGCTCAGAATCAAGTCGACGTATGCTCGGAAGCATTGAACTTAATTTTTCTCGGCTCGTCGTAGTGTTTTACGTCAGCGCGTTTTGGACGGTCGGAATTTAGTCTGACAGTGTGTATGCAAGACTGATGGAAGTCAGCTTCATCGGAATTCCGACGGAAAATTCCATCAGATTTTATTCCATCGGAAATCGGATCATGTGTACAAGGCATTAGGCCTCATGCACACTTGACGTTTTTGGACATTTTTGCAGCTGCTGTTTTTGGCTTCAGACGTTTTTTTTTCTACAGTCAATAAGCTCCCTATCATGTTATCCTATGTGTCCATGCACACATAGGCTGTTATTAACTGTTTTTGGCTGGGGCGTGTTTTGGCAGAAAAAAATAAATAAAATAACTAGTGGGTTCTGATAGGAGTTTTTCAGCTGTAAAAATGCTCTAACGTCAAAAAACGATGATAAACGCTGGTAAACGCTCAAAACTCGTTTTTTTTTTCATGTTTTTGATCCATTGAAAAATAAAAATTATGTTTTAAAAAACGCTAAAAACACAGGAAAAACGCAAAAAAAAAATAAACGCTAAAAACGCTATTGCAAAAACGTTAAAAAACTAATTGAAAAGCTACTGAAATTTTTGGGTTATTTTAACGTCTAGTGTGCATGAGGCCTTAAAGTGTTACTAAACCCACAACAGTAAAATCAGTCTGTATATGCAGTAAAGCATGCTTGTTGTACTCACTGTGGAACCTAAGGGGTTAATCATTTACATTGTCTAAAAAAGGCTATTTGATCCTATCTTCTCCTATCCTCCCCTTCCTCCACTGTCTCCAATCCATCTCCTAATAGTACAGAGCCTTGGGGGCACTCTGCACATGCTCAGTTTGGTGTGTATTGCTAGAGAGTTTTCTTTGTCCTTGGGAGGGTGCATGTGATCAGCACTGCCTAGACAGAGGGTCAGGGGTCCTGCATACTCATAGGACATTCAGAGTAGAATGAAAACTCCTCCTACAAGCTTTAATCAGGTACTGATAGAAGTCACAAGACTGCTACATACTACTGATGAGAAAAGGTATTTAGCAGTTTATATTTACTAAAATAATTGCATTTCCATGTTCTGTGTACTGTGGGAGACCAGATATAGTGAATGCAGAGCCCTGGGTTTATTAACACTTTAAGATCTCTGCAATCTCCAACCTGTTATGCTACCACTACAGGTACCTCTCTTTTTAATAATTGTTTTACTACCAGCAATAGGGTTACACTACACTGTTTCCTCATTGGACTGCTTTTTTGTTTTTTTTTGCTACCAACAGTCAATGCTAACTGATTGAAAACAATTATTCTCATACATGTGAGATATTTTACATATACTCTCTGGTTAAATCACCATAGTCATAAAGGGGGAGGGAGAACAGTACAAGGTGCTAGTCAGATATGTTGCAGTGCAAGGAGAATGCTGATATGAGGAAAGAGCAGCGTGATGGGCTCATTAGTGTGCTGCTTCTCCTTTTACTGTCTAGTCACAGAAAGAGGGTGGGGAGGAGACCTGCAGGCAGAAGTGAAACTTCAGCAGAGAAAGATCAGGTCCTGTCCCTTTCTAGGCAGCACTGCGCTGGGTAGCAGAGTTGTGTAAATATCAGAATTGGATGGGCAGAAATAAAAATCCTTTGGACAGATAAAAACATATATATGCATTTTATCTGTTTATTTCACTGTTTACCTTGTGTTTAGTATTGAAGTATATACTGTAGGTAAGCAAATAGCGAAATACACAATTAAAATTCTTATATGTGAACTATCTTACCTGTGTAGCGGGGTCCTCAAATTGATGGGATACACCTGGGCAATAGTGTAACCCAGGTGTATAATTGTGTTAGGATTCAGACCCCTTTTTGTTTCGTGGAGGATTGGAGGATGTAATATTCTCCTTTGCCTGTGGGTGGCGTAGTACCCACGGGCTTCAGGTAGAATCATCCCCTGCAGTGCTTCCTGTTTGGTCTCTTCCCGGAGATGGTATGGCTGGGGCGGGGAACCCGCCGGGCCGTTGAAGGGAGGAGATAAAAGGGGGAGACGCCCTGACCACGAGGTCGTCGTCGTGTTCTTGCGGAGAAGGAGGTCCTCGGAGGAGGAGGGTTGCGGTCTGCACCCAGGGCCCTTAGGCCTGGGTGCGGGAGATCCAGGAGTCTGGTCCAGGTGCCCATGGCCTGGTCCGGAGTCATGTTGGCGTCCATCCCAGGCACCTTTAGCCTGGGGTGAGGTACTATCGAGGAGGCCTGGGGCCCAGTACCTTCGACTGGGTCCCGCTAGGGTGGACTGTCCGAGGGTCCCTGAGCGGAGGGACTCGTACCTGAGGTGAGGAGGCCGGGGAGGTTACCCACTGGAGACCCGGAGCAGCACCAACCCGGTGACAGTGGGCCTCTGGGAACTCTCTTGGGAGGACACATCCCCCTGATAGGGGCCACAGCGTATCGAAGAGGGCTCCATTGCTGTTCATAGGGGTTGCTGGAAGAGACCCCATCCTTCCTGTTCTGTAACAGCCGGATTGGCTTAGGCGCCGCTGGTCATAGTACAGTGGCATAGAACTCAAACTTTAGGAAGTGCCTCGATCTGCTCGCCCCACCGTTGGCAAGGTTATAGGTCCCAACCAGTTTGCTGCAAAAGAACTGTTTATTGTGCTTTGCGTATTGGAGTGTCAAATAAACAAGTGTTGGACCTTTCTCCGGTGTGTGAACTCCAGTTACTGGAAGCAAAGGGGAGGCTGGTGAGCTTGCAATTACAGACTCAGTGCATTCACAGAACACACCGGCCCGAGGAAACATCAGGAAGTGGCCTTCACCTCCCTACTACAATGGGGAGGACATGGGCCGTGGCGCATCTCACTCTCACAACCCAGGAACCCCTAGACATGAGTTGGTGTGTAACCGATAAAGATGGAGAGAGGGTGAGGCCGCTACACGTGGGGGCTCGTGAGTCCGGGATAGAGTGTGTTCTAAAGATGGACTTGAGAATGTCTACATTTGAACTTTGCTGCCCAGAGGAGTTCCGAGCAGATCGGCCAAATTACTGGCCAAAGTGCGTCCCTGCTCGGAGTTGTGGAAATGACCCTAACACGGGAAAGGCCCATGCGGAGGAGCGGAAAAAGGGAGAGGTCCAGCCGTGTGACGTACTGCACGTGGGGACTGTTAACGCACTGCGCCACGAGGCACCCCATGGCGACATCGTTCGTGGGCGGAGTCAAGAGGAAGCCCGCGAAAATGTACAGCTCATGGGAGGAGTCTGGCCAAGTGTGGGGATACACGTGGAGACTCCGGCGCGGGGTCAGTGCATGATGGAGCAGCAAACAGTCGGGATGACCTCAAGTGCCCCGTGGATTATGGTTCCTCACCCCACGAGAATGACTTCCTTTGCTGCCCCCATCACAGACACGGGGATAAGACTTAGGCCCCGAGGGCGGTTGGCTCTGTACACCTGCAGAGACACGGAGGCCCTCGGTGTGATCTGTCCCGGCTGCTCGGGACTGGTGGTCACCCTGAAGCCATTCGGGCGATGTGAGGAGTGCAGAGAATTCCTTTTTGAGGTTGAGTCGTCCACAGCAAGACCCCGGGCCCTTCGCCTCAATCACCTCACGGGTACTGCTACTCCGGAAGGGGAGATCAAGGCCTTTGTCGAGGTTCCCGTGCGCGCTGACCAGGGCGATGGACTGCCCAACAGAGAAAAATCCGAAGATGCTGCTTCGGTCGCCACAAGTTCTCTGCTCCCACCACCGAAGAGGAAAGTTGGCCTAGTACAGGCATCCTATGGACGTGGTCGAGCTTCACCCCGCTGCTTGCCTGGCCTGGATGGCGCCGGTCGAGATGGAAGTCCCGGACATCCCAGTCTTCTACAAGGGTCAGGTGAGCCAGGGGCTGGGACTGTGGTGGTGGTTGGAGGTGTCGGGGGCCCATTGGAGGTGGAACCCCCCAGAGAAGATGATTCTGTGTCCACTGGTAGATATCTGCCTGCGGAGATGTATGACACCTCCGACCTAGAGTCGCTGTCTGATTGCGGAGATGATGGCGAGATAGACGAACTGTTCAGCCGCAAGGGCTGGGATAGAGTGCCACTTCTTGCTTCCCGTGCGGTACGGGATTCACCTATGTACACAGGAGACAACACGCCTCGGGTGGAAGACCCGCAGCTTACGAGGGAACCTACCCCTCCACCTGTGTCCTCATCTACTGTTACCTCACCTACTTTGGTTGTGGGGACACCCCGCGCTTCTGTGAGAGCGCCGAAAGTCAGTTCCAGGGAGCTGGTAAAGGCACCTCGGCATCCGGAAGCTATTGTGCTGCCTGGAACTGGAGAGAAAGCCACTATGCCACCTTTGGCCCGCTTGCAGAGACTGTTTTGCCACAAAGTAGCTCGGGAATATGGGTGGGAGTACCCGTATCTACCCCGGGAATTGCTGTATGAGGTGGAAGTCTGGAGAACAAGATGGTATGACGAGTTTGTGTGGGACAAGTTGAAGGTGCCCCATGCTCGCAGGTACCTGGAATGTGTGCCGGCAGTGTCTAAGAGGTTTGAGGACTGCAAAGCTGAATGGAAATTGGGGCGCCATATCCATGCTGACAAGATAGTCATTTGCAGAAGAGAAGGAGAAGATGTCGAGTATTCGATAGAGGCATTTGACAAACACCTGAAACCCCTGTACCTGCCGGATCCAAAGTTTTACTTATAGGAGAAAAGAACTCCTGTTTATTTCTTTTGTGCACTTGAACTTTCTGGAAGAGCCATTCCCAGACACGCAGGACTGTGCCCTGTTTTTGTTTTTGTTTGGGCTTTTCTTTTTCTCGTTGGAGACTTGGGGACTGTTGTGTTTTCGTGTTTCCCCTTTTCTTCATGTGCCAAAGGCAAGGACATTTGGGAATAGTGGCAGAGTAGGGAAAGCTGGAAGAACGAAGATTCGTTGAGTGTCATGACCGCGGCGCTGTCACCAGGTGGCAGTGTTGCGCAACAAATGTTTGAAAATATTTCACCCACACATCACCTTGCTTGTTGGAGTGAGTGGGTCTCTCGGCTGACGGGCCCACTCATCCCAAATGACACAAAATTATGTTAGGATGTTGTTTTTTTTCTTTCCCCTGCAGGAGAATCGTCAATCAAGACCATTGAGAGTGGGTGGCTCTTAGACAGTGTGGGAGAGGGGTTGTGATTATGCAGATGTTAAAAATGTTTTATGACATAAGTTGTTTTATATGTTCCCCATTCCCTGAGCAGGTCTTGGCACTTGGGAAAAAATTTTAGAGGAATTGCTTCAGGGGTTTCACTCCATGCCACCACTTTATGGGAGGTATGGGTGTGCACCTGACGCTGGGGACCAGCGTCAAATTACAGGGGGGAGTGTGTAGCGGGGTCCTCAAATTGATGGGATACACCTGGGCAATAGTGTAACCCAGGTGTATAATTGTGTTAGGATTCAGACCCCTTTTTGTTTCGTGGAGGATTGGAGGATGTAATATTCTCCTTTGCCTGTGGGTGGCGTAGTACCCACGGGCTTCAGGTAGAATCATCCCCTGCAGTGCTCCCTGTTTGGTCTCTTCCCGGAGATGGTATGGCTGGGGCGGGGAACCCGCCGGGCCGTTGAAGGGAGGAGATAAAAGGGGGAGACGCCCTGACCACGAGGTCGTCGTCGTGTTCTTGCGGAGAAGGAGGTCCTCGGAGGAGGAGGGTTGCGGTCTGCACCCAGGGCCCTTAGGCCTGGGTGCGGGAGATCCAGGAGTCTGGTCCAGGTGCCCATGGCCTGGTCCGGAGTCATGTTGGCGTCCATCCCAGGCACCTTTAGCCTGGGGTGAGGTACTATCGAGGAGGCCTGGGGCCCAGTACCTTCGACTGGGTCCCGCTAGGGTGGACTGTCCGAGGGTCCCTGAGCGGAGGGACTCGTACCTGAGGTGAGGAGGCCGGGGAGGTTACCCACTGGAGACCCGGAGCAGCACCAACCCGGTGACAGTGGGCCTCTGGGAACTCTCTTGGGAGGACACATCCCCCTGATAGGGGCCACAGCGTATCGAAGAGGGCTCCATTGCTGTTCATAGGGGTTGCTGGAAGAGACCCCATCCTTCCTGTTCTGTAACAGCCGGATTGGCTTAGGCGCCGCTGGTCATAGTACAGTGGCATAGAACTCAAACTTTAGGAAGTGCCTCGATCTGCTCGCCCCACCGTTGGCAAGGTTATAGGTCCCAACCAGTTTGCTGCAAAAGAACTGTTTATTGTGCTTTGCGTATTGGAGTGTCAAATAAACAAGTGTTGGACCTTTCTCCGGTGTGTGAACTCCAGTTACTGGAAGCAAAGGGGAGGCTGGTGAGCTTGCAATTACAGACTCAGTGCATTCACAGAACACACCGGCCCGAGGAAACATCAGGAAGTGGCCTTCACCTCCCTACTACAATGGGGAGGACATGGGCCGTGGCGCATCTCACTCTCACAACCCAGGAACCCCTAGACATGAGTTGGTGTGTAACCGATAAAGATGGAGAGAGGGTGAGGCCGCTACACGTGGGGGCTCGTGAGTCCGGGATAGAGTGTGTTCTAAAGATGGACTTGAGAATGTCTACATTTGAACTTTGCTGCCCAGAGGAGTTCCGAGCAGATCGGCCAAATTACTGGCCAAAGTGCGTCCCTGCTCGGAGTTGTGGAAATGACCCTAACACGGGAAAGGCCCATGCGGAGGAGCGGAAAAAGGGAGAGGTCCAGCCGTGTGACGTACTGCACGTGAGGACTGTTAACGCACTGCGCCACGAGGCACCCCATGGCGACATCGTTCGTGGGCGGAGTCAAGAGGAAGCCCGCGAAAATGTACAGCTCATGGGAGGAGTCTGGCCAAGTGTGGGGATACACGTGGAGACTCCGGCGCGGGGTCAGTGCATGATGGAGCAGCAAACAGTCGGGATGACCTCAAGTGCCCCGTGGATTATGGTTCCTCACCCCACGAGAATGACTTCCTTTGCTGCCCCCATCACAGACACGGGGATAAGACTTAGGCCCCGAGGGCGGTTGGCTCTGTACACCTGCAGAGACACGGAGGCCATCGGTGTGATCTGTCCCGGCTGCTCGGGACTGGTGGTCACCCTGAAGCCATTCGGGCGATGTGAGGAGTGCAGAGAATTCCTTTTTGAGGTTGAGTCGTCCACAGCAAGACCCCGGGCCCTTCGCCTCAATCACCTCACGGGTACTGCTACTCCGGAAGGGGAGATCAAGGCCTTTGTCGAGGTTCCCGTGCGCGCTGACCAGGGCGATGGACTGCCCAACAGAGAAAAATCCGAAGATGCTGCTTCGGTCGCCACAAGTTCTCTGCTCCCACCACCGAAGAGGAAAGTTGGCCTAGTACAGGCATCCTATGGACGTGGTCGAGCTTCACCCCGCTGCTTGCCTGGCCTGGATGGCGCCGGTCGAGATGGAAGTCCCGGACATCCCAGTCTTCTACAAGGGTCAGGTGAGCCAGGGGCTGGGACTGTGGTGGTGGTTGGAGGTGTCGGGGGCCCATTGGAGGTGGAACCCCCCAGAGAAGATGATTCTGTGTCCACTGGTAGATATCTGCCTGCGGAGATGTATGACACCTCCGACCTAGAGTCGCTGTCTGATTGCGGAGATGATGGCGAGATAGACGAACTGTTCAGCCGCAAGGGCTGGGATAGAGTGCCACTTCTTGCTTCCCGTGCGGTACGGGATTCACCTATGTACACAGGAGACAACACGCCTCGGGTGGAAGACCCGCAGCTTACGAGGGAACCTACCCCTCCACCTGTGTCCTCATCTACTGTTACCTCACCTACTTTGGTTGTGGGGACACCCCGCGCTTCTGTGAGAGCGCCGAAAGTCAGTTCCAGGGAGCTGGTAAAGGCACCTCGGCATCCGGAAGCTATTGTGCTGCCTGGAACTGGAGAGAAAGCCACTATGCCACCTTTGGCCCGCTTGCAGAGACTGTTTTGCCACAAAGTAGCTCGGGAATATGGGTGGGAGTACCCGTATCTACCCCGGGAATTGCTGTATGAGGTGGAAGTCTGGAGAACAAGATGGTATGACGAGTTTGTGTGGGACAAGTTGAAGGTGCCCCATGCTCGCAGGTACCTGGAATGTGTGCCGGCAGTGTCTAAGAGGTTTGAGGACTGCAAAGCTGAATGGAAATTGGGGCGCCATATCCATGCTGACAAGATAGTCATTTGCAGAAGAGAAGGAGAAGATGTCGAGTATTCGATAGAGGCATTTGACAAACACCTGAAACCCCTGTACCTGCCGGATCCAAAGTTTTACTTATAGGAGAAAAGAACTCCTGTTTATTTCTTTTGTGCACTTGAACTTTCTGGAAGAGCCATTCCCAGACACGCAGGACTGTGCCCTGTTTTTGTTTTTGTTTGGGCTTTTCTTTTTCTCGTTGGAGACTTGGGGACTGTTGTGTTTTCGTGTTTCCCCTTTTCTTCATGTGCCAAAGGCAAGGACATTTGGGAATAGTGGCAGAGTAGGGAAAGCTGGAAGAACGAAGATTCGTTGAGTGTCATGACCGCGGCGCTGTCACCAGGTGGCAGTGTTGCGCAACAAATGTTTGAAAATATTTCACCCACACATCACCTTGCTTGTTGGAGTGAGTGGGTCTCTCGGCTGACGGGCCCACTCATCCCAAATGACACAAAATTATGTTAGGATGTTGTTTTTTTTCTTTCCCCTGCAGGAGAATCGTCAATCAAGACCATTGAGAGTGGGTGGCTCTTAGACAGTGTGGGAGAGGGGTTGTGATTATGCAGATGTTAAAAATGTTTTATGACATAAGTTGTTTTATATGTTCCCCATTCCCTGAGCAGGTCTTGGCACTTGGGAAAAAAATTTAGAGGAATTGCTTCAGGGGTTTCACTCCATGCCACCACTTTATGGGAGGTATGGGTGTGCACCTGACGCTGGGGACCAGCGTCAAATTACAGGGGGGAGTGTGTAGCGGGGTCCTCAAATTGATGGGATACACCTGGGCAATAGTGTAACCCAGGTGTATAATTGTGTTAGGATTCAGACCCCTTTTTGTTTCGTGGAGGATTGGAGGATGTAATATTCTCCTTTGCCTGTGGGTGGCGTAGTACCCACGGGCTTCAGGTAGAATCATCCCCTGCAGTGCTCCCTGTTTGGTCTCTTCCCGGAGATGGTATGGCTGGGGCGGGGAACCCGCCGGGCCGTTGAAGGGAGGAGATAAAAGGGGGAGACGCCCTGACCACGAGGTCGTCGTCGTGTTCTTGCGGAGAAGGAGGTCCTCGGAGGAGGAGGGTTGCGGTCTGCACCCAGGGCCCTTAGGCCTGGGTGCGGGAGATCCAGGAGTCTGGTCCAGGTGCCCATGGCCTGGTCCGGAGTCATGTTGGCGTCCATCCCAGGCACCTTTAGCCTGGGGTGCGGTACTATCGAGGAGGCCTGGGGCCCAGTACCTTCGACTGGGTCCCGCTAGGGTGGACTGTCCGAGGGTCCCTGAGCGGAGGGACTCGTACCTGAGGTGAGGAGGCCGGGGAGGTTACCCACTGGAGACCCGGAGCAGCACCAACCCGGTGACAGTGGGCCTCTGGGAACTCTCTTGGGAGGACACATCCCCCTGATAGGGGCCACAGCGTATCGAAGAGGGCTCCATTGCTGTTCATAGGGGTTGCTGGAAGAGACCCCATCCTTCCTGTTCTGTAACAGCCGGATTGGCTTAGGCGCCGCTGGTCATAGTACAGTGGCATAGAACTCAAACTTTAGGAAGTGCCTCGATCTGCTCGCCCCACCGTTGGCAAGGTTATAGGTCCCAACCAGTTTGCTGCAAAAGAACTGTTTATTGTGCTTTGCGTATTGGAGTGTCAAATAAACAAGTGTTGGACCTTTCTCCGGTGTGTGAACTCCAGTTACTGGAAGCAAAGGGGAGGCTGGTGAGCTTGCAATTACAGACTCAGTGCATTCACAGAACACACCGGCCCGAGGAAACATCAGGAAGTGGCCTTCACCTCCCTACTACAATGGGGAGGACATGGGCCGTGGCGCATCTCACTCTCACAACCCAGGAACCCCTAGACATGAGTTGGTGTGTAACCGATAAAGATGGAGAGAGGGTGAGGCCGCTACACCAGTCCCAAAAATTAAAATATTTTTCAGACATTTTTTTTTTTAAATCAGACACTCCTGTCAGACAATATACCAGGTCCTGACCATTCATTTTTCCCATTGCCTGTAACCCAATACAGCTTTGTTAGGGCAACTAAAAATTAACTGAACAGAAGTTTACTTATCTAGTCAAAACTTTCACAGCTGATAAAGAGGCTACAACAGTCTATTACAGCAGGTTACATTATCAAAGTGAATATTTTAACCGATTGCCGCCCGGCGCAAGCAGATATACGTCTGCAGAATGGCACGGGCAGGCAGAAGGACGTATATATACGTCCGCTTTAAGATGCGGTTGTTGTGGACGCGCGTGCCCGCCGCAATCTCTGTGAGCCCGACAGCGGGTCCCGCGGACTTAAACGCCATGGGCATACCTGCAATCGTCTTACGGAGAGATAGAACGGGGAGATGTTAGTGTAAACACAGCATCTCCCTGTTCTGCCTAGTGACACTGTCACTGATCTTGCTCCCTGTCATCGGGAGCACAATCAGTGACGTGTCACAGCAAGTTACATCCCCTAAAAGTAAGAATCACTCCCTAGGTTACACTTAACCCCTACAGCGCCACCTAGTGGTTAACCCCTTCACTGCCAGTGTCATTTTTACAGTAATCAGTGCATTTTTATAGCACTGATTGCTGTAAAAATGACAATGGACCCAAAATAGTGTCAAAAGTGTCCGATATGTCCGCCATAATGTCGCAGTCACGATAAAAATCGCTGATCGCCGCCATTACTAGTAAAAAAAAAATATTAATAAAAATGCCATAAAACAATCCCCTATTTTGTAGACGCTATAACTTTTGCGCAAACCAATCAATAAACGCTTATTGCGATTTTTTTTACCAAAAATATGTAGAAGAATACGTATTGGCCTAAACTGAGGAAAAAAATATTTTTTTATATATTTTTTGGGGATATTTATTATAGCAAAAAGTAAAAAATATTGCATTTTTTTCAAAATTGTCGCTCTATTTTTGTTTATAGCGCAAAAAATAAAAACCGCAGAGGTGATCAAATACCACCAAAATAAAGCTCTATTTGTGCGAAAAAAGGATGTAAATTTTGTTTGGGAGCCACGTTGCACGACCGAGCAATTGTCAGTTAAAGCAACGCAGTGCCGAATCGCAAAAAGTGGCCTGGTCCTTTAGCAACAAAATGGTCCGGGGCTTAAAGTGGAGCTCCACCCGATTTTTATACATGATGTTAATCAAATCACATATTATAAGTAATAGCAAAACGGACATTGATTTTTTTATTTTAGTGACAGTACCTTAGATAAAGTGAATTGTAATGCTGTTTCCTGTCTCCTCTGCTGCGGGAAATCTGCGGGAGTTTCGTCATATCCTATAGCCGCAGAGTAACCTGGGAGCCTTTGTCATTGCTCCCAGTATTCATTGCCAAGCCTTGCTGTAAGCTATCGCGTTATTTCCTAAAGAGGAAGTGACGCGATATCTGTCTCATACTGAGGTCTGCTTTGTTTACTGTGTCTTCTGTTGACATGACAACGGGGCGGTAACGTTCAGCGACGCCGCACGTTGTGATTGAAAACCCGGATGTTTATGTCCCTGCTCGTCGGAAAGACTGAGCATGCGCGAGAACAAGCGGCGAATGCTGGGAGTTCAGCATTCGCCGCAACTAGGAAGTATATGCTTGTGGGCTTCTCATGCCCACAAGCAAAATGGAAATCGCCAGGAAACAAGAATATAAGTTATCCCGCAAGACGGAATCGCAATGCAGTGAATTTCATAGAGCAGAGACGTGAGTACAGATGAAATAGGCATAAAAGAGTGAAATGTCTCTAAAAAAAACAAAACGATTTGGCCGCGGGAGCTCCGCTTTAAGTGGCTAAAGAGGAAACATAAAATTCTTTAACCACTTGAGCCCCAGAAGAATTGGCTGCCCATTTTTTGCGATACAGCACTGCGTCGCTTCAACTGATTGCTATAATAAATATCCCCCAAAAATATATAAAAAAACTATTTTTTTTCTCAGTTTAGGCCGAGATGTATTCTTCTACATATTTTTTGTAAAAAAAAATCGCAATGAGCATATATTGATTGGTTTGCGCAAAAGTTATAGTGTTTTATTATTAGTAATGGCGGCGATCTGCGATTTTTATTGTGACTGCGACATTATGGCAGACACATCGGACACTTTTGACAATATTTTGGGACCATTGTCATTTATACAGCGATCAGTGCTATAAAAATGCACTGATTACTGTGTAAATGACACTGGCAGGGAAGAGGTTAAACACTAGGGGGCGATGAATTGGTTAAGTGTGTCCTAGGGAGTGATTTTAACTGTGGGGGGGATGGGCTACCAGTGACATGACAACGATCACTGCTCCCGATCACAGGGAGCAGTAGATCCCTGCCATGTCACTAGGCAGAACAGGGAAATGCCTTGTAGATAGGAGCAAGGAAAATTGGATTTTTTAGTGGTGCAGAAATAACAAAGTATCAAGCAAATTATGATAAAATATTTTTATTTTGACACCAAAACAAAAATAGAGACAATAGTAAAAAGTGGTATAGAAGTGGTATAGAAGGTGATTATTGCAAACAATACAGTTGAGTTGGACAGTTGGATGGCCTAACTCCCGACATGTTTCGCCCCTAATTCTGGCTTCTTCAAAGGGGAAGCACTGTCCAATAGGTGACACACTCCAGTCGGCCCAAGTATGGCAATCGTGTAGTCCCAGGGGCTTGGCTGCTGAGCCCCTGGGACTACACGATTGCCATATGTTCAAAAGTGGTTGGGAATTGCTGCTTGCACATACGTGGGTCGCCCTTCCGAGCTGTCCCAGGAATTCCCCTTTGAAGAAGCCCAAATTAGGGGCGAAACATGTCGGGAGTTAGGCCATCCAACTGTCCAACTCAACTGTATTGTTGAACTTCTCGCACTTTGTAATACATATATAGACCCGCCCCTTCTCAAGTTCCCCATCAGGTCCGCTCAGCCAATGACTAGGTGTAAGGCTGAGGACCTGATGCGGAACATGAGAAGGGGCGGGTCTATACATGTATTACACAGCGAACGAAGTTCCCCATCAGGTCCGCCCCCACGGTATGTCAGACCCCGCCTACGTCATTGGCCTGAGCGGGAACCTTCCTTCACTGTGTAAATTTAAATTACACAATGAAGGAAGTTCCCCGCTCAGGCCAATGACGTAGGCAGGGTCGGACATACCGAGGGGGCGGACCTGATGGGGAACTTCGTTCGCTGTGTAATACATGAATAGAGCCGCCCCTTCTCGCGTTCCGCATCTGGTCCGCTGAGCGGACCTGATGGGTAACTTTAGAAGGGGCGGGTCTATACATTTAAAACACTGCGGAGGAAGTTCCCCATCAGGTCCGCTCAGGCACAGCCAATGACGGACAGCGCTGGACATCGGGATCGCCGCGGGACACTGGATTTCATCGCTGGAATGTTTTTTTTTTTTTAATAAAGGACTTTTCCAAGGTGTTTGTGTGTTTTTATTTACATTTTTTGACACTTTCTTCGTGAAATGGTAGGGGTACAATGTACCCCTTACCAATTCACATAGTGGGGGGGGCGGGATCTGAGGGTCCCCTTTGTTAAAGGGGTCTTCCAGATTCCGATAAGCCCCCCGCCCGCAGACCCCCACAACCACCGGGCAAGGGTTGTGGGAATGAGGCCCTTGTCCCCATCAACATGAGGACATCCTCCCCATGTTGAGGGCATGTGGCCTGGTACGGTTCAGGAGGGAGGGGGGGCCGCTCTTCCCCTGCGGACGGCCAGGTTGCGTGCTCGGATAAGGGTCTGGTATGGATTTTTGGGGGGACTCCACGCCATTTTTTTTTAATTTGGGGTGGAGTTCCCCTTAAAATCCATGCCAGATCTGAAGGGCCTGGTATGGATATTTAGGGGGAACCGCACGCCAATTTTTTTTTAAATTTGCGGCGGGGTTCCCCTTAATATCCATTCCAGACCTGAAGGGCCTGGTAATTGAATTTGGGGGAACCCCCACACTTTTTTTTTTTTTTTTATCAATGACTTTTCTATGTATTGATAAAAGCCGACAATTCATAATAGCCGCAAGTGAGTTTTAAATGACTTTTTTTCCTTCAAAAATGACACTTTGTGTAGGGACAGTTCTAAGCACGGGAAACATGCGCCACTTTACATGCATATCATACACACGCCCCAGGTACGAAATTTAAAGGAATATTTCACTTTTATTGTTTCACTTTAAGCATTATTAAAATCACTGCTCCTAAAAAAATGGCAGTTTTTACAACTTTTTTTTGCATTGATACATGTCCCCTGGGGCAGGACCCAGGTCCCCAAACACTTTTTAGGACAATAACTTGCATATAAGCCTTTATAATTAGCACTTTAGATTTCTCCCATAGACTTTTCGAATTTGCCGCGAACACCCCAAATTGTTCGTTGTTCGGCGAACGGGCGAACAGGCAATGTTCGAGTCAAACATGAGTTTAATTCAATCTTATTTTATTTGTTTATGCAATGAAACGACAGAAAAAGACATACATTGTCTTAAACATTACAAACATTAATAGGATACATCCTCAACAGGCATCATGTGTGTCAGAACAGAGCAGGGCTAAGTACCATCAGATGAAAGTATACACAAACCTATTTGGAGAGTATGAAGTAGGGTCACTCAATGGGTTATAGGTAGTAGGTAAATTGAAGCCCTGGTACGTTATCCTACTGGGTTCTTAGAGGTGTATTTATGTGTAGAGAAAAGAGAAAGAGTCAGAGTCAGGGGCAAATAGTAGGGGTACACAGATAGGGGACAGGGATCAGAATCACTCCATCAAGGTCCGAGAGTGGTCTCGTCCAGGGCACACTCCGCCCAAGAGATAAACTCCGAGGAGTACCGAAACACGGACCACGAAGTCCATGTGAGAGAGAACTGTTCACTTTTGTCATTTTCCTCCGCCACCAGGCGCTCAAGGTCCCTAATGCGGTCCACCTCAACAGCCCAATCCCCCAGGGAAGGCATGGTTGCCGTTCTCCAACGACGGGGAATCACTACCCTGACCGCCGCCAGCAAGTGTCGCAAGACATAATTTCTGATGGATTTAAATGATCCTGGGATAATAGACAAGAGAGCCACCTCAGGTGAAGGGTGGATAGAGGTCGCCATCAATTTGCAGTAGAGTGTGAAAATCCGCTGCCAGTACCTCCGCACAGGAGGGCACTCCCACCAAATGTGGAGCATGGTTCCCCGGGAGCCGAGGCACCGCCAGCAGGCATCCGACACCTCCGGATTGAAGTGGTGAAGAGTTGATGGACATCTGTACCATCTTGTTAACAGTTTAAACCCCTTCTCCTGGGTCTTGGTGGCTATGGACAATTTGTGCGTCAGGGTAAAACATTTTTGCCAGTCAATAGGGGAGATAGTGTGACGGAGGTCTGTCTCCCAGGCCACCGTAAACGGTGGGAGGCCAGGGGAGTAAACATCGAGCAGAAGGGAGTATAGTTGCGATACAACATGCGTTGGAGGTTCCACCTGCAGGAGCAGTTCCTCGAATCCCGTCGGTTCAGCAAGAATGTCTGTAATAGATGGGAAAGTCCGGATGTAGGAGGCAGTCTGTTGCCTCCGAAGCCACTGCATGGGGTGACGGGAGGTCAGACCGGTAGAGGTATCTGACCTCAAAGTGGGGTCTGCACGAAGGACCTGGGCAAGTCGCCTATGATCCTCTCTTCGCCATGGTCCGAATCTTGCTACCGACATAGCTGGCGGAAAGGCCGGGGTCCCAAAGAAGGGAGTCATAGGCCCCATGCGGTTTGATAAGCCCCTTCTGGACAGCATGCGATCCCAAATCTGGATCGTTTGATGGGTAAGGTCATTAAGAGGGCCCGAACCCCCCCGTACCGTAGGCAAGGTCCAGGGGAGAGCGGAGAGCTCAATTGGGCTCATGTGGCTTTCCAACTGAACCCAAAGCTTGGTTGAAGAATGATGGAACCAATCTAGTATGCGGGTGAGCACCGCTGCTTTATGGTATAGGGAGGCATCTGGGGCTCCAGCCCCCCCCCGAGCCTTTGGAAGAGAAAGTGTTTCATACCGTATCCTGGGACGGGCCGTATTCCAAAGAAATTTGGAAAACAGTTGGCGTATTTTCTTAAAGTACGAATTAGGTATGTGAATAGGGATGGTCTGAAACAAATACAGGAACCTAGGGAGAACATCCATTTTCAGGGCATTCACTCTACCTAGCCATGCGAGCTGTTTGGACGCATAATTGATTAAATCTGCCTGGGTCCTAAGAAGTAGGGGGGCAAAGTTCAAGGAAAAAAGTTGGGAAGCATCCGCCGGTATTTGAATTCCGAGATACCTTATGGAGGGGGAACCAGTTTTGAAGGGGAAAGAAGACGATAGTCTTCGCAGGGCCGACGTAGGCAGAGATATGTTGAGGATTTCCAATTTATTGTAGTTGACCTTGAAGTTGCTAACTTCTCCAAATCTCCGAAACTCCTGCAATACCAAGGGCAAGGATGTGTGAGGGTGTGTCACGAACAGGAGCAGATCATCTGCAAAGAGGGCAAGTTTAGTATGTGTGGGCCCAACTGTTATGCCTTGGATAGAAGAATTGTTACGTAGAGCAATAGCTAGGTGTTCCATAGTGAGAACGTAGAGGAGGGGGGACAGTGGGCATCCCTGTCGCGTCCCGTTAGATACAGAGAAGGCTGGAGATAGCGAGCCATTTAGTCTAATCCTAGCATATGGAGAGGAGTAAAGGGACATTATTCTCGCCATCATATTGGTTCCCACGCCTATTTGTTGCAGGGATAGTCGAAGGAACTGCCAGTCTACTCGGTCGAATGCCTTCTCGGCATCGACTGTTAAGAGGCATAGTGGGATATCGTGGGACCGGGCATAGTTGGTTAAAAGAAGGGTCTTCAGGGTATTGTCCCTAGCCTCACGGCCACTCACAAAGCCGACCTGGTCTAGGTGTATTATCCCAGGCAACAATGGTTGTAATCTATTGGCTAGGATTTTAGCAAAGACTTTCAAATCGACCCCAATCAAGGAGATCGGCCTATAGCTTGCACAAAGAGTGGGGTCTTTGCCTGGCTTTGGGATGAGGGATATGTGAGCCTCAAGTGTTTGTGGAGGGAACACTGAACCCTCCGACAAAGAGTTGAACACCTTAGTTAGAAAGGGCGTGAGGAGGGCGGCAAAAAGTTTGTAGAACTTAGGAGTAAAGCCGTGTGGGCCCGGGCTCTTTCCACTCGGTGTACCCGCTATGGCTTTGGTGACTTCGTCTTCTGTGATTGAGGTTTCCAGATCAGCGATGACGTCATCTTCTAACGTAGGGAGCGCGGTTTCCAATACATATGACATCTGGTCCTCCACCCCGGAGGAAGGGGAACTTGTCCCTTGAGTCTTAGGGATATTGTACAGGGACTGATAAAAGTCCCTGAATTCCCCCGCCATCTTAGTGGGTGAGGATACCATTTCCTCCTGTGCCCCCCGAATATGAGGCACAAAGGCGGAGGTTGTTTTTGGGTGCAGGGAGCGAGCCAGTGGCCTACCACATTTATCTCGAAACTTATATTGATGGAAAGTGAGCTTATCTGCATATGTACGTGCAGAGGCTTCATAAAGTTCTCTAAGTTGTGATCGTGCCCTAGAAACGTCCGCCAGCATTGTCACTGTCGGGGATCGTTTGTGCTCAGTTTCTAAGTTTCTAAGCGTTTTATTTGCTGCCTCTATGGCGGCTGAGCGCTCCTTTTTAAGACGCGTACCCATTTGGATAAAGGTACCACGTAGGACAGCCTTAAGTGCCTCCCATTGAAAGGGCAACGATGTCGTATCCAAAGCGTGGTCCGCAAAAAAGTTAGAGATTGTATCTGAAACCCTTGTCACACATTCCGGGTTCATAAGCAGCGAATCGTTCAAGCGCCATGACCATTCCCTAATCGGAGTGGAAGGGAGCGAGAATGTCATGTGTATAGGAGAATGGTCAGACCAGACCATTGGGTCTATGGTGCATTCCGGGGACCAGTCCAGGCAGCTATGGTCACTCATTAGGTAGTCTATGCGACTATAGGTGTGATGAACATGGGAGAAGTGGGTATAGTTACGGACCGTGGGGTACAGCACTCTCCAAACGTCCACCAGACGCAGATCGTAGAATGCCCGTTTCAGAGCCCTCAGTTTGGGGAAGGAGATACACGATCGCGAGGTGGAGGAATCTAAAAGTGGTTCAAGAGGGGTGTTAAAATCTCCCCCCAATATGAGCTTACCCTCCCTGAATCCTGACAAAATCCTCATGTATTGTAACGCGGCCGATACTTGATTAACATTAGGAAGGTAAATGTTAGCTACTGTAAATTTGGTACCCCATAACACGAATTTCACAAAAACATACCTCCCCTGGGGGTCCGAGAGATGGTCAAGCACCTCTATAGGGAGCGTCTTATGGAAGGCCACAGACACTCCCTTGGCTTTCTGGGTTGGGCTAGTGCTGTGGAACCACCTGTTGAAGTATCTGTTGGAACAGGAAGGGGTGGAGGCAGAGTGAAAATGTGTCTCTTGGAGAAGAAGCACATTGACTTGGCGTTTGTGCATTTGATACAGGATTTGTCCTCTTTTGGAGGCAATATTGAGCCCATTGACATTGTAGGAACAGAATTGTAACCTAGGGTGAGAGGTCACTGTGTGGGCCATGATGGAGCGATGGGGGGGAGGGGGGGGAAGGAGAGAGAGAAGAAGAAAAAAAAAAGAAAAGCGGGGAAGAAAAAAAGGGGGGAAACACAACAGGGGAGGAAGAGAGAAGGTAGAGCGAGGCGGGGGAGAGATTGAACGTAGAGAGCACCTGGGGAAGGCGGCTCAAGAATACTAAAGTGTGCGCAAAAACGTAACACTTCGTGAAATATCACGTAGTAGGCACTAACTGTGCCAATCCTATTTAGGGGGAGAGAACGGGGTTAGAACAGCTGAGTTGTGATCCCGACAACCTAACAGGCATATATAACATAACTGTAAGTGTAACACACCCAACGACCGTGGCATCTAATGCTCAACTGCCTAGTCACTAAAGGGCAGAGTGTCAGACTAATACCATTGGTACGCTGGAGTGTAATAAACAGTCTAAAATTACATAGAAAAATAACATCAACGTAGAACAAGGTGTACACAAACTGGTGACAGAATAAAGGCACAGGTATTCCCGCGTAAGCATGCGAGGGTTGGAAGCACCAATTACTACATTTATAGCAGCATTAACTATGATAGTTGTCACGGCTTAGCCCAGATATCTGTGTAAACGCACAGAAGGTGTCAGTGATAAGGCCAGTCAGTCCCAAGCTCCAGGGACATAGATGTCCAGAGCCCGAGGGAAGATCCGGAGGTCCCCGGACAAGCCAAAGGGCTATGCCCGGGAAACACCAAGCCAGCCAGTAGAGCCAATGCCGTGAAAGAACATATCAACACCACCGACCGCCTTTCCAAAGCCCCCGCAAGCACAACCGCACCAGCTGAGGGCAAGGAAACATTCTCCGTGCCAAGCGAGACAACTAAACCGTCAGCAGCACTTAGATAACAAAGTGAGCAAGAGTCAGCGGGGTGGATACGCAAGTAAAACCGTGAGTACAAAACAAAATAGAGAAAACAGTAGGCAAACCTGGCCGGAGTCTCATAAAGGAACTGTAGTCACCTGGTGGACTAAAGGACATATCAAAAAAGAACCATTTCAGGTCTCGGACGACAGAATCTGGATCAGTCTTCTGGTGACGTGGCTCGCCGTACTCTAGGACCGGAAGGTACCGATCTAGACTGGGGGCGTCCTCGACGCTGTAGAGGAGGGCCCGGTAGCCGCTGACGGTCATCTGGGGGGTCCAACCAGTTCGGGATGACAATAGGGTCCCGGTCCAGGAACAGGAAGAAGGCAGGAAGCTGGTCCGGGTCTGACAGCACAAATTTGTGGTTATCTTCTCGGGTCACTTTGATGCTGAAGGGGTGGCCCCAAGTGTACGTGGCGCCTACTTGGCGAATCAAGTCCAGCAGAGGACGGACCGCTTGCCGCATGTACAGCGTGTTGCGGGAGAGGTCCGGGTAGAGGTGTATAGGTGATCCGTGAAAGTCCAGTGGCCCCAGGCGCCAGGCCTTGCGCAAAATTTCTTCCTTCAGGGTATAGTAGTGCACCCGGCAAAGTACGTCACGAGGGCGGTCCCTGCGGTCACCCCCCATGCCTCCCACTCTATGCACTCTGTCCAATTCAATGGGAGATGTAACTTCCCTGCCCAGGACCTGATTGAGGATAGCGATGACAGTGGGTTTGAGATCGGCACCTGATGTAGCCTCCGGGACCCCCTGCAGCCGGATGTTGTTCCTGCGGCTCCGGTTCTCACTATCTTCTATCCGGAGCTGGTGTTGCCGTAGACGGGAGAGGTGAGCCGTAGATGCATTTTCAAGCGCCTTTATGCGGGCTGAATGGTCCTCCTGGGTGGTGGCCATAGCAGAAACCGTGACCTCCGACGCGGAAACCCGTTGTTTGAGGGCATTCAGTTCAACATGGAGAGAAGTTTCCATTTTGGAAGCCCAGGAATCAAAGTCAGCTCGGAAAGCAGAAAGTACGGCAGCGGATGTGGAGCCCTGGGAGAGCATCTCTGCTGAGGCCGTGTTCACGCTAAGAGTAGCGGGATCCATCGGAGGGGTCGGGTGTACACCTGGGCCGGTCCCACCGACAGAGAAAGCTGCTGCAGCCGGGGGAGGAGGTGTTGGTTTGCCTGGAGTTCGGGCTGATGAAGCCCTGTCTTTCCCTGTACGGGAGTCCTGTGAGGCTGTGCGTAGCAGGTACCGTTGGATATTACCTGGTTGCAGTGCAGCGGAATCAGTAGAGGTAGAGCTGGAAGCCGCCATCAGCAGATTGGGCGTGATTGGTTGGGAACGCAGCCTGCGGTCGTCGGGAGAGCACAATGCTCAGCAGTACATGTCTTCAGCCGTCCATCCTCAGCCACGCATCCCCATAGGTGGAGTGGAAGAACAGAAAGTGCGACCCGTGTCGTACATGGGAATAGACGCTTGCTTTGCTGCTACTGACGTCTTGGAGCAGGCGCAGGGGAGTGCCGGTGTTTGCGTTACAGGACAGCGGTACGGCAGCCTGGGCAGCACTGGCGGCTGAGGAGGGGGCAGAGCAAGGCTAGTGGCAAGGGGGAGCACGGAGTCCGGGTGGAGCAAGATGGCCACTACACTGCTTGCTAGTCTGTGACTGGAGGGTTACGGGGAGGGCAAGATGAATGAGGTGGAGGCCCAGCTGCCCCGTACACCAGAGTAATTAGACCTTGATGGGTAGGGCAAAGCGGTTTTAAACGGGCAAGGGGGGACCCAGCAGTCCTATGGTCGGGTATAGCAAGATGGCCGCCCCTCGAACCTATGGGGTCAGGGCTCCCACCGAGTGCTCCTTTCTGACTGCCAGCTGGGGAGGGATCAGCCTACTTCTGGTGCCTTTTACTCTGCCCCCGCCCTGCTTACCCCGTGCGAGATGGTGCTTTGTGCTGGATGTTGCTCTGGGTGTATTGGGAGCAGCAAGATGGCCGCCGACTTCCAGGAGTAGGCCGAAGCCGCGGACTTTCCTAGAACTGGCCGCCGCGGGTGTGTCAGGCCGAACGTCCCGGGATCCCTCAGGTATGTAGACCAGACCAGTGCAGGCACACTTGCGGCCGATCCGCCCGCCGCACACCCCGCCGACCGCAGCACTTTAGGCCGGAGGATCGTCAAACATGAGTTTGACTCGAAGCTCATCCCTATCCACAACCATAAAAAAAGGGAAATGCCTTGTTTAAATAGGCGTTTCCCCGTTCTGCCACTCCGTGAGACGATCGCGGGCCCCGGCAGACATCGAGTCTGCGGGACCCACCAGCATGCTCACCGAGCACGCAGCGGGGGCAAATTCAAAGGGACGTACAGCCGTGCCATTCTGCCGACGTAAATGTACATGCGGCGATCGGCAAGTGGTTAAAGCCTAAAGCAGTCCAAAAGCAGTACTTACCTTCTGTACACTCCAACACTGCACTTAGCATCCTCCGTTTAGGTCATCATTCAGTCTATTTCCTTTTAACCCAGGTCACATCATCAAGCCACCCTGGCCTTAGAGGCGAATGATGCATCATTGAAGATAGCTCACTGACACTGGTGGAAAAGGATTCTGGGACATTATGTGAATTAAAAGAAGACAGCTCCAAATATGTACATGTAATAAACATTAAAAAAAAAAAGGAATGATCTGAGGAAGTGGGTGGTGGGTACGGGTGAGGGTTTTTCCAGTGTATGAATCTGTTCAGCCTAGAGCTAGCTTTAAATACCAACTTGCCAGTTTGCATTCATTGCAGAGAGGTCATAAGTGCCTACAGATGGTTCTTGGATTCAATGACTGGTATTCGGCTTCTGTGATTTGTGCCCAGGACACGTTAAGTGTGTTCTAATACATTCTTAACAAGTTTATTCTTTAATATATTGTGTGCAGTTAAGTCATAAGTCACCTTCAGTGTGGACCAAGATAAAAATGCAGATTATGAATCTGGTATGCTTGGTGTTCTCCAGAAGTAATTTATTCTTTGTTCCTAGTTAATTATATGCTAGAACTGTGTTTTCAAGTCTCTTACAGAATGAGAGTTTCAGAAAACTGTTCATTTTTAAAAATTTCAAAGCTGCAAGTTGTCGCTGAAGATTACATGCATTTTAGAGAAAATAAGAAAAATACTTGAAAGAGAACTCAAGCAGAGGGATACATTTGCAAAAAGCATAAAGTACAGTTTTGTTCAAACCTTTTTGTAGGGCAGCACTGGGTAGCAGGGGCACTGTGCGTAAGTAATACAACAACGGACATTGAATAACTGTAAAAGATAATGCCAGCCAACCATTCAAAGTTATCAAATTTTCTCTGTATAAATCTCCTTTAGTTTTTATATTTCACCAGGCAAATATAATATCTTTATTCAAACAGTACCTACAGATAAAGGGGATATAGTTCAATAAAACACAAGGAAACTTTGCCTTTTCGCTCATTGATATTGCACCCTTTAGTGGAAATGATTTCTCATGAGTGTGTTTCATAATTTGTGAGTTTCCCTACATTAAATGTCCATTTTAAATCCCCCACAATATTTCAGTGGAACTTAAACTGGTTTGTTGTGTTTTTCAGATCATTATTGGTTAAAAAATAAATTTTATGGTTCAACTTAAATTTTCAGACAGATGGGCTCATATTTAAATCAAGCACAATTTACTATGCGCCAGGAGGACCTGCAAGGGGGGCCAGTGGGGGCTTGAAGCTTGTTATAAATCACCAAATCTCATCCCACCATGCTCAACAGCAAATTTTCTGACCACTTACCGTATTTTTCGCTTTATAAGACGCACTTTTTTCCGCCCAACAAAGGGGAGGAAATGTCTGTGCGTCTTATGGAGTGAATACTGACCAGCAGAGCTGCTCCTACATCTCTCTGCCTCAGCTAAATCCTGTTTCTCCTATGCCTTCAGCTGCTAATGAGAGTGAAACAAAAGGCACTGTTCTTCAATTAACCCCCCACAGGATCGGCATTCACATGTAAATCGTGCGGGCATTGTTATGTAAATGAGGTCGACCGCTGCGATTCATATGCAAATCACGCTCGCACCTCTGCATGTGGGACGATGTAAAACAGCATACAGGTGAGTATAGGGGGCATGTAGAGGTAATCAAAGAGGGGGGCTTGAGGTGCAGAGGTGAGCAGAGAAGGTGTGCAGTCAGAGGTGAGCAGAGGTGCAGAGTTGAATGGGAAGGAGAGGTTGGAGTGCAGAGGTTAGCAGAGTAGGGGTTTGGGGGACAGAGGCTGGCAGATGATGAGTTAGAGGGGCAGAGTTGTACTGAGAGGGAGATAAGAAAGCAGAGGATTAGTAGCGAGATGGGGGGTTACTGTAAATACACCTGATATATGGCTAGTCAGTGTAAATGTCTCAATTACATTGGTGGTTGATGTAAATACTCCTGTTGTGTTGAAGTCAGTGTAAATGTCTCAGTTACATTGGGGATCAGTGGAGGGTACCCTCTTACATTGGTTTAGAGTTGCCACCTCATCCCTTTAAACCCGAACACATATGAATTACACAGGCTCTGTGGCTGATTAAGGTGGCAATTAAACTCACTTGGTCCCTTATCTGCATTAAATTAGCCTCAGAACCTGTGTAATTAATATGTGTTCGGGTTTAAAGGGATGAGGTGGCAACTCTACATTGGTTGTCAGTGTAGGAATATTATTCTGTTATATTTTAGTAAATATTTGAGTCCACCATTTGGTTCAGAATTTTTTTTTTCACATTTTCCTCCTCTAAAACCTAGGTGCGTCTTATGGTCAGGTGCGTCTTATGGAGCGAAAAATACGGTACTTGTTTCTTCCCAAGCTGCTGGAGGGGATTGCCCTCCACTTACCTCCATGCCCAACATTTCAATGCCATCTAGGCCAAGTTGCTGGTTTTATAGCCATTATCTATTCAGCTGGTGGAATTGGCTCACTTCCACAGCCTTCCTGCTTGCTGCCCTATTCCAATGCTCTGGTACTGTAAATATGACACAATTAATTTGTCCACAGCTGGGCCTCAGCTGTTAATTTTGTAATTTTTTCAGTAGGGTCAATCCTGCATTGCATCTTAAGCCACGCACACACGATCGGTTTTACCGATGAAAACAGTCCGATGGATTTTTTTCATCGGACAAACCAATCGTGTATGGGCCCTATCGGTCTTTTTTCCATCGGTGTCAAAAAATAGAACATGTTTTAAATTTTTCCGATGGATAAAAAACAATAGCAAATTCCGATCGTCTATGGGCAAGTCCATCGGTTAAAAAACCCACACATGCTCAGAATCAAGTCGACGCATGCTCAGAAGCATTGAACTTAATTTTTCTCAGCTCATCGGAGTGTTTTACGTCACCGCGTTTGGAACGGTCGGTTTTTTGACTGATGGTGTGTAGGCAAGACTGATGGAAGTCAGCTTCATCGGTTTTCCGATGGAAAAATCCATCGGTTTAAAAACCATAGGAATTCCAATCGTGTGTACAATGTACCCCTTACCAATTCACATAGGGGGGGGGCGAGATCTGGGTGTCCCCTTTGTTAAAGGGGTCTTCCAGATTCCAATAAGCCCCCTGCCCGCAGACCCCCGCAACCACCGGGCAAGGGTTGTGGGGATGAGGCCCTTGTCCCCATCAACATGGGGACATGGTGCTTTGAGGGGTCACAGACCCCAAAGCATCCTCCCCATGTTGAGGGCATGTGGCCTGGTACGGTTCAGGAGGGGGCGCTCTCTTGTCCCCCCTCTTTTCCTGCAGCCTGCCAGGTTGCGTACTCTGATAAAGGGTCTGGTATGGATTTTTGGGGGAACTCCACGCCATTTTTTTAAAAATTTTGGTGGAGTTCCCCTTAAAATCCATACCAGACCTGAAGGGTCTGGTATGGATATTTGGGGGGAACCCCACATCATTTTTTTTTTAATTTGATGCAGGGTTCCCCTTAATATCCATACCAGACCTGAAGGGCCTGGTAATTGAATTTGGGGGGACCCCCACACATTTTTTTTTTTATCAATGACTTTTCTCTGTATTGCCGGGAGCCAACAATTCATTATAGCCGCGAGTGCTTTTAAATGACTTTTTTTTTCCTTCAGAAATTACACTTTGTGCAGGGACAGTTCTAAGCAAGGGAAACAAGCGCTGCTTTACAGGCATACTATTCCCCCCCCCCCCCCCCCGGTACGAAATTTAAAGGAATATTACATTTTTATTGTTTCGCTTTAAGCATTATTAAAATCACTGCTCCCGAAAAAACTGCAGTTTTTAAAACTTTTTTTTGCATTGATACATGTCCCCTAGGGCAGGACCCGGGTCCCCAAACACTTTGTATGACAATAACTTGCATATAAGCCTTTAAAATTAGCACTTTAAATTTCTCCCATAGACTTTTACAGGGTGTTCCGTGGCTTTTCGAATTTGCCGCGAACACCTCAAACCGTTCGCTGTTCGGCGAACGTGCGAACAGGCAATGTTCAAGTTGGACATGAGTTTGACTCGAACTCGAAGCTCATCCCTACTTCACACGGTGAAGGCTCATCTCTAAGTCTGGGAACTGCCTTAATGTTTGTGTAGCGGCCTCACCCCATCTCCTTTTACTAGGGGTATGTCACATGACAGGGTGAGATGCGCTACGGCCCATGTCTTCCCCATGGCTGTGGGTGAGGTGAAGGCCAGTATCAGTATCTTCCTCGGGCCAATGTGCATTAGTCTTAAAACTCAGTCCTGCTATGCTGGAATCTCCCTTGCTCCCATTAACCAGAGTCCATACACCGATCACAGTCCAACTCTTGCTTTATTGTACGCTCCACAATAAACAATGTCTTAATAGTTAACTGGTTGGAACATTATTATAACTTGATACGATGGGATGAGCAGGCCGAGGCACTATCCTGATTTCAGTCTAAACCCCTGTGCTTTGACCAGGGGTTGTAGCAGCTTTGAATGGCATAGAACATAGAACTTGTGAGTCTCTACCAGCGACTCCATAGAACATAGATGGGAGTACCTTCGCTGCGCTGCGGCCCCTATCAGGGGAAGATGTCCCTCTAAGAGAGTTACCGGAGGCCCATCCGTCACCGGGTTGATGCTGCTCCGGGTCTCCGGACGGGTAACCTCCCCAGCCTCCTCACCTCAGATGCAGGTCCCCACGCAAGGCGGCACCCTGAGATCACTTCGCCCTTGCGGGACCCAGTCAAAGTTACTGGGCCCCAGGCCTACGATATAGTACCTCACCCCAGGCTGAAGGTGCCTGGGATGGACCCCAACTTCATTCCGGTCAGGCCTAGGGCGCCTAGGCCGGAACCTTGAACCGCCCGCACCCAGGCCTAAGGTGCCTCGGTGCGTGAAGAGAACTCCTCCAAGAAAGAACGAAGTGGCGAGGGCGTCTCCCCCTTTTATCTTCTCCCATCAACACCACGGCGGGTTCCCCGCCCCAGCCGTACCATCTCCGGAAAGGGACAAAAAAAAGGGTAGCACTGCGGCAGTGATTCCACCTTGAGCCTGCGGGTACACCACCACCCACAGGCCAAGGTGAGTAATACACCACTCAATCCTCCACGAATTACCAAAAAGGGGTCCAGAACCTTTCCTAATTATACACCTGGGTCACACTACCCCCAGGTGTACCCCAACTAAATTTAAGGACCCCGCTACACACTCCCCCCTGTGATTTGACGCTGGTCCCCAGCGTCAGGTGCACACCCATGTCTCCCAAGGAGTGGTGACATGAAGCGAGCCCCAGAGGCTGTCCCTCAAAATTTTGAATACTGCGTGTGCCAAGACCTGCTCAAGGGGAAAGGGAACTATAAAACGATAAAGCTCTTGAAAAAAACATCTGTCATGTACACATATACAATCCCTCCCATCACTGTCTAAGAACCACCCCATACTCAGTAGTCTTGACCGACGAATCTCCTGCAGAAGGGAACAAAAAAAAAAAACAGCATCCTAACAATCTGTGTTAACTTGGAATGAATAGGTCTATCAGCCAAGAGACCCATTCGCTCCAATAAGTAAAGTGATGTAAATGCAAAATTTCAAACAGCCGTTGCACAACACTGCCACCTGGTGACAGCGCTGTGGTAATGACACTTGGTGAGATCTTCATTCTTCCTGCTTTCCCTACACTGACTCTACCCCCAAAGTCTCTGCCTTTGGCACATGAAGAAAAGGGAGAAAAGAAAAAAAACAACAGCTTCCAAGTCTCCAGTGAGTAAAAGAAAAGCCCAAATCAAAACAAAACTAGGGCACAGTTCTGAGTGTCTTGGAATGTTCCTTCCAGTGAGTTCGATAAGCAAACAAATAGGAGTTCTCTTCTCCTAAAAATAGAATCTTGGATCTGGCAAAAACAGGGGCTTTAGGTGCTTTTCAAACACTTGAACTGAATATTCGACATCCTCTCCCTCCTTTCTGCAGATAAGTACTTTATCGGCATGAATGTGGCGCCCCAACTTCCAATCCGCTCTGCAATCTTTGAATTTCTTGGACACAGGCGGCGAACATGACAAGTATCGCCGAGCATGAGGCACTTTGAGCTTCTCCCAGACAAATTCGTCGTACCATCTCTGGCGCAAGACCTCAACTTCATAAAGTAAGTCCCGAGGCAAGTAGGGATATTCCCATCCGTACTCACGGGCGACTCTCTGGGAGAAAAGTCATTGTAATCTGGCTAAAGGAGGCATGACATCCCGCTCACCTTCTCCTGGTTGCACGATGGCTTCCGGGTGTCGGGGTACCTTCACTACCTCGGATGGCTTGGCTTTTGGCGCCCGCAAGGAAGCACGCTGCATCCCCACTATCAACGCGGGGGATGTTGTGGAATGTGGAAGATTGGTCGGAGGACTAAACTCCCTCCTGAGCTCCGGGGCCTGCGCCCGGGGCGTGCTGTCTCCTATAGACATAGAGGAATCCTGTGGTTCACGTAGCACATGTAGCGGGCGTTTGTCCCAGCCCTTCCGGTGAAACAGTTCATCTATTTCCCCGTCATTTCCACAGTCCGACAGCGATTCCAGGTCGGAGGTGTCATACATCTCGGCGGGAAGGTAGTCTTTAGTAGACGGAGAACTACCCTCCCTTGTGGGCTCCACCTCCAGTGGACCCCCGACACCTCCAACCACCACCACAGTCCCAGCCCCTGGCTCACCTGGACCTTTTTCAGCACTGGGATGTCCAGGACTCTTCCAACCGGATCCATCCAGGTCCAGCAAGCGGCGGGGTGAAGCTCGACCACGACCACAGGAGGTCTGCACCAGGCCTATCTTCCTCTTTGGAGGTGGCAGCAGGGAGTCTGTGGTGACCGAAGCAGCATCCTCTGATTTTTCTCTCTCAGTCTCTGGTTGGGCAGTCCCGTCGCCCTGGTCAGTGCGTACGGGGACCTCCGCAAAGGCCTGAATCTCTCCCTCCGGAGTGGCGGTACCTGTGATGCAATTGAGGCGAAGGGCCCGGGGCCTTACTGTGGATGATTTAACCTCAAACAGAAATTCTTTACACGCTTCACAACGCCCAAATGGCTTTAGTTGGACCACCAGTCCCGAGCATCCGGGACAGATCACACCGAGGGCCTCCGTGTCTCTGCATGAGTACAAAGCCAACTGTCCTCGGGGCCTGAGTCTTATCCCCGTGTCTGTAAGGGGAGCAGCAAAAGCAGTCATCTTCGTGGGGTATGATACCGGCATCCACGGGGAGCTTGAGGCCATCCCGACCACCTGCTGCTCCATCACGCGCTGACCACGCGCCGGAGTCTCCACGTGCATCTCCACATATAGCCAGACTCCTCCCACGACTTGCACATTTTCACAGGCTTCCCACAGTCCCCGCCCACGAATTGCGCAGTCATGGGGTGCCTCGTGGCGCAGTGCATTAAACACCCCCATATGTAGTTCGTCACACGGCTGGGCTTTTCCCTCTTCCCGCTCTTTCTGCATGGGCCTCTCCCGGTTTTTGAGGGAAACTTCCACGACTTCGAGCACAGGGACGCACTTTGGCCAATCACATGGCCGACCTGCTCGGACCTCCTCCGGGCAGCAAAGTCCAGACACAGCCATTTCAAGTTTCAAAGTCAACACACATTTTATCCCGGACTCACGAGCCCCCACGTGTAGCGGCCTCACCCCATCTCCTTTTACTAGGGGTATGTCACATGACAGGGTGAGATGCGCTACGGCCCATGTCCTCCCCATGGCTCTGGGTGAGGTGAAGGCCAGTATCAGTATCTTCCTCGGGTCAATGTGCATTAGTCTTAAAACTCAGTCCTGCTATGCCGGAATCTCCCTTGCTCCCATTAACCAGAGTCCATACACCGATCACAGTCCAACTCTTGCTTTATTGTACGCTCCACAATAAACAATGTCTTAATAGTTAACTGGTTGGAACATTATTATAACTTGATACGATGGGATGAGCAGGCCGAGGCACTATCCTGATTTCAGTCTAAACCCCTGTGCTTTGACCAGGGGTTGTAGCAGCTTTGAATGGCATAGAACATAGAACTTGTGAGTCTCTACCAGCGACTCCATAGAACATAGATGGGAGTACCATCGCTGCGCTGTGGCCCCTATCAGGGGAAAATGTCCCTCTAAGAGAGTTACCGGAGGCCCATCCGTCACCGGGTTGATGCTGCTCCGGGTCTCCGGACGGGTAACCTCCCCAGCCTCCTCACCTCAGATGCGGGTCCCCTCGCAAGGCGGCACCCTGAGATCACTTCGCCCTTGCGGGACCCAGTCGAAGTTACTGGGCCCCAGGCCTACGATATAGTACCTTACCCCAGGCTGAAGGTGCCTGGGATGGACCCCAACTTCATTCCGGTCAGGCCTAGGGTGCCTAGGCCGGAACCTTGAACCGCCCGCACCCAGGCCTAAGGTGCCTTGGTGCGTGAAGAGAACTCCTCCAAGAAAGATCGTCGTGGCAAGGGCGTCTCCCCCTTTTATCTCCTCCCATCAACACCACGGCGGGTTCCCCGCCCCAGCCCTACCATCTCCGGAAAGGGACAAAAAAAAGGGTAGCACTGCGGCAGTGATTCCACCTTGAGCCTGCGGGTACACCGCCACCCACAGGCCAAGGTGAGTAATACACCACTCAATCCTCCACAAATTACCAAAAAGGGGTCCAGAACCTTTCCTAATTATACACCTGGGTCACACTACCCCCAGGTGTACCCCAATTAAATTTAAGGACCCTGCTACATTTGATTGTTCACATGACCACCGCCTGGTCCTAGACATTGATGAGCACGCTCCGCGTGAGTGTTACCCGACCTGCAGGGGCTCAGTAGACTCCGCCCACAAGTTTCTGGTGCTATGGTGGAATTGCTGAAGAGGGGGATGAAAATGGCACATTAGAAGCACTTGCAGACAACTGCTCTGCGTCTGGGAGGAGCAAGAAGAGAAAGACATTGTCAGCTACTTCACTACCACTTGTGCTGTCTGTAGTTGTATTGTATGGCCACTATAAGATATAAAAAGCAGAAGTGTACTTCCTCCAGATGGTGAGGCCTGACAATAGCCTTGTTCTAGAGAAGCTGCTCACCACATTGCACAAACCTCAGCCTCTCACTTTAGGCCTGCCTGCCATTTTTTAATAAGGCGGCTTGCCTAAAATTAATGGAAACTGCTATTGCGATAGGGGGATAAGCATGTGGTGCTTTGGCGCACACAAAAAAATAAACTCTGAAAAACTAACCTCAACCCAATTTTTTAACCTGGCAGAAAAAATGGATAAATGTGAACAAAACACTGCAGTTAAACAATAACCACAGTTGTTGCTGACACAACTAAAATTGTAGTTTTACAACATAAAATGGACCGTTGGGTGTCTGAACTGTGAGCACAGGAGTGGTACACAAGTATATGTATCCCACCACACTGCCACATTAATTTAGCACAATATAGCACAGTAAAGCAACTAACTCTCTACACAGATTCTCACTGCACTGCTCCAACACGCATTGACAAATGGCTACTGGCAGGGCCAGATTAAGAACATCATGGGCCTGGTGCTGAGGATTTTGGTGGGGCCTTTTATAAATAATAAATAAATAAATAACAGTGTACACAATTTTTTGTTATAACAAATTTAATTAAAGAGAGAGAGGGAGGATGAGAGAGAGAGAGAGAGAGAGAGAGAGAGAAAGGGGAAAAGAGAGGGGTGAGGGGTAAGGGAGGGAGGATGGGAGAGAAAGTGGGGATGAGAGAGAGAGGATGCGCATGAGCATGCATGGGAATGACATCAACGCAGCCCGGCCAAGGCAAGTGACCGAAGGCACAGAACCCAGAAGGAAGACCGGGTGAAGATGGAAGCACCCGGGCCCCGCCAGATTGATCACAGCGCAGCACTGGAGGGTTCAGTCTGACAATTTAAGTGCATTCTAATGTGCTAATATGCTGTGCATTCTTGTACGTTGTGGCATAACCTACCTCAGGGCCTCTAAAAAGTAGTAATGTTAGCGAAGTTTACTACCGCTTTAATATCACAGGATCCCAGGAGCCTCTCATAGGGCCCCCTACTGACCCGTTGGCCCTTGGGCAGTGCATAAGTGCATAGTTGCCAACATTTCAAAAATATTTTCAGGGACACTTTTTTTTTACAAGTGCTATATTTAGAGCAGCTGGGATCCCCTATGTTCCTCTATACATCACAGTAGTAATCACAAAATTAAATGAGTACTAATAATGGGGCAGAACAAATATGAGGACTGAGAAGATTTCCTTTAGTTCAACTAACAAAAGTGTGCCCATTCTAGAGCTGGTAACATTGAGGATATTCAGTATAATTTTAAAGAACTGTTTTTGTGGGTAAGAGGCATATGGGAGGAGTATGGATGGTATAAAAGTGAGAAGTATGTGCAGGTGAGGGAGAGGAATGTGGAGGGTCTAACAGTGGGCACTATGTACAGGAGAGGAGTGCAGAGGGTATGGCAGAATGCACTATGTACAGGAGAGGAGTGTGAAGGGTATGACAGTGGGCAGTATGCACAGCAGAGGAATGTGGAGGGTATGCCAGTGGGCAGTATGTACAGGAAAGGAGTGTGGGGGTATGACAGAGGGTAGTATGTACCGGAGAGGAGTGTGGAGGATATGACAGTGGGCAGTATGTACAGGAGAGGAGTGTGGAGGGTATGATGGGGGCAGTATGTACAGGAGAGGAATGTGGAGAGAAAGATAGTTGGCAGTATGTACAGGAGAGGAGTGTGGAGGGTAAGGTTGGGTTACAGTATGTACAGGAGAGGAGTGTGGAGGGTAAGGTTGGGTTACAGTATGCACAGGAGAGGAGTGTGGAGGGTATGACAGTGGGCAGTATGTACAGCAGAGGAGTGAGGAGGGTATCACAGTGGGCGATATGTACAGGAGAGGAGTGTGGATGGTATGATAGTGGGCAGTATGCACAGGAGAGGAGTGTGGAGGGTATGACAGTGAGCAGTATGTACAGGAGAGGAGTGTGGAGGGTATGACGGTGGGCACTATGTATAGGAGAGACGTGTGGAGGGTATGACAGTGGGCACTATGTATAGGAGAGGAGTGTGGAGGGTATGACAGTGAGTAGTATGTACAGGAGAGGAGTGTGGAGGGTATGATGGTGGGCACTATGTATAACAGAGAAGTGTGGAGGGTATGACAATGGGCACTATGTACAGGAGAGGAGTGTGGAGGGTATGACAGTGAGCAGTATGTAGAAGAGAGGAGTGTGAAGGGTATGACGGTAGGCACTATGTATAGGAGAGAAGTGTGGAGGGTATAACAGTGGGCACTATGTATAGAAGAGGAGTGTGGAGGGTATGACGGTGGGCACTATGTATAGGAGATAAGTGTGGAGGGTATGACAGTGAGCACTATGTACAGGAGAGGAGTGTGAAGGGTATGACGGTAGGCACTATGTATAGGAGAGAAGTGTGGAGGGTATGACAGTGGGCACTATGTATAGAAGAGGAGTGTGGAGGGTATGACAGTGAGCAGTATGTACAGGAGAGGAGTGTGAAGGGTATGACGGTAGGTACTATGTATAGGAGAGAAGTGTGGAGGGTATGACAGTGGGCCCTATGTATAGAAGAGGAGTGTGGAGGGTATGACGGTGGGCACTATGTATAGGAGATAAGTGTGGAGGGTATGACAGTGAGCACTATGTACAGGAGAGAAGTGTGAAGGGTATGACGGTAGGCACAATGTATAGGAGAGAAGTGTGGAGGGTATGACAGTGGGCACTATGTACAGGAGAGGAGTGTGGAGGGTATGACAGTGAGCAGTATGTACAGGAGAGGAGTGTGAAGGGTATGACGGTAGGCACTATGTATAGAAGAGAAGTGTGGAGGGTATGACAGTGGGCACTATATATAGAAGAGGAGTGTGGAGGGTATGACGGTGGGCACTATGTATAGGAGATAAGTGTGGAGGGTATGACAGTGAGCACTATGTACAGGAGAGGAGTGTGGAGGGTATGACAGTGAGCAGTATGTACAGGAGAGGAGTGTGGAGGGTATGACGGTGGGCACTATGTATAGGAGATAAGTGTGGAGGGTATGACAGTGAGCACTATGTACAGGAGAGGAGTGTGAAGGGTATGACGGTAGGCACTATGTATAGGAGAGAAGTGTGGAGGGTATGACAGTGGGCACTATGTATAGAAGAGGAGTGTGGAGGGTATGACAGTGAGCACTATGTACAGGAGAGGAGTGTGAAGGGTATGACGGTAGGCACAATGTATAGGAGAGAAGTGTGGAGGGTATGACAGTGGGCACTATGTACAGGAGAGGAGTGTGGAGGGTATGACAGTGAGCAGTATGTACAGGAGAGGAGTGTGAAGGGTATGACGGTAGGCACTATGTATAGGAGAGAAGTGTGGAGGGTATGACAGTGGGCACTATGTATAGAAGAGGAGTGTGGAGGGTATGACGGTGGGCACTATGTATAGGAGATAAGTGTGGAGGGTATGACAGTGAGCACTATGTACAGGAGAGGAGTGTGGAGAGTATGACAGTGAGCAGTATGTACAGGAGAGGAGTGTGGAGGGTATGACGGTGGGCACTATGTAGAGGAGAAAAGTGTGGAGGGTATGAGAGTGGGCACTATGTATAGGAGAGGAGTGTGGAGGGTATTACATTGAGCAGTATGTACAGGAGAGGAGTGTGGAGGGTACGACAGTGTGCACTATGTACAGGAGAGAAGTGTGTGACAGCGGGCACTATATACTAGTCAGTCCCTGGGAAGGCACTGGCTAGTATCAGAGCCAGATACACACAGGTTACATACGCCACGATCGTTAGAGCGAGAGCAATAATTCTAGCACTAGACCTCCTCTGTAACTCTAAACATGTAACTTGTAAAGTGTAAAAAAATTGAAAGCATTGCTTAGTATACAAAAAAAATCGTGCTAACTTTAGTGTTTTTTTTTATGAATGAAACAGTTTCTTTCCAAAAAAAACACGTTTGAAAAATTGCTGCGCAAATACCGTGTAACATAAAAAGTGTGTCAGTTTGTATTTAAACTGGCTGCTCTGTATGTAGCTTCTGACCGGCTGCGCAAGCAGCCCCGTATCTCCGGAACCATAGCTGATAGCAGCCCCCAGGTCTTCAGCTACCTACCCCCCAAATGTGGGGTCTCTGTGACCCCTGGTCGCTAAGCTACAACCCTCAAAGTCGATCCTTGTTTTTTTTTTGAGCAAATGGGCCTATCTTGAGAAAGGGGTCTGGAGCTGCAGCTCCAATAGCCCATATGTTAATCCGGCCCTGGCTACTTGGAAACCACTTTTTTAAAGTGGGGGGCTTGTGGGTGGGACATGATAGTAATTCAAACTGACCAGGCTAGACAATGGCTTCTCGTGACTTTCTGTATTCTTACAACGAATAGTGAACAGTACCATAATGCAGTGTGAATCCCAAGTAACTATATGCACAGTAAGGAGCCTTTCCCTGCACCAGGCCAATTTTCTCTATCCAGCATGTGGACTGTCTGAACTAGAGAATCCCACCATAATCCAAATGCCTGCCCAAAACTCAGAAGAACTTAGTGGCCAATCAGACACTGGCGCCACAAAAATGGCAGTCAGGAGCCCATTACGTAGTGTAGCACCACCCTCTCCTCTTAGGGTAAAGGAGGTGCACCCATGCCACAAGCCCGTGTCCTCTAGTTTAGAGGTCAGGCGGTGTATATGTACCTGGGTCCCGCAGCGAGTTACCTCCTTCCACTGGTTCCCATCTCCAGAATGTAGAGACGAGTCTGTACTTTTCTGTCTTTAATGAAGTCAATGTTCAAACCACTTAAACTCCAACGTTGAGTTTATTTTGTATCTTTTCTTGATAGATAAGAGAGAGTAGATGAGAGATGATAGTTGAACTAGAGCAGATTTAGGCACAGAACTCCCAGATTTATCACCACTCGGTACCAAGTGGGTACAGCTCACCCGGATAGTCCCTCAATGGTCCTAGCAGCCGGTGTGGAGCTCGAACAAGCTATTTAATCCTCCAAGAACAAGTTCAGTCTGTCCTCAAAGAGCAGCAGCACTCCGCAGGGTCAGTTCTGCGGAGCATAGGATCCTTCCCTCCAACAGGTCACCAGGCCTTTCCCGAGACAGCAATCTAACTATCACTCATCTCCTGTTATGGGACCGATCCTCCCCTGGCTTCATCTTGGTGTGAGTGGATACCCTCACCCGGGCATCCTAGGACTCCAAAGTTCTGCCTGTAGACCCAGGTGAAGGTACTGGGCCTACCCGGAACGTTGCGGTCTCAGACCGAAGGTGCCTGAGACTCCTCAGTCGTTGTACGCACCCCCCTCCTTAGGGGGCACACTCCTCCGGGTACTTGTCCCCGGGTCTCTCCCTAATAAAATAGCGTCTGCCTCTTTTATATCCTCTCCCGGCATGCACAGCAGGCAGAACCAGCCCACTGCATGGTAGCCGAGAGAGGACATCCAATAGCGCCAATGCAACCTATGGTTCAACCCCGACCCAACATGGCAGTGCCATCTGCAGGCCACAGGGAACTCCACATAGGCACACAGCAAACAAAGCAGAGTCCAGCACAATTAGAAGGCCAGAACCATACTAGTGCTCGGGTCATCCCCCTAAAAAAAAATAATCTCAAAACAAATGTTTTATTGAAAAACAAAGTACAGAACATCAATTATCGGCATCAGATCACCACAGCATATTAATTCTGCGCCATGCATTAGTTCCAAAAGAGAAATACTGCACTGTTTGCACAAACATGAGCAATCATATGCATCTTCACACACAAAACAATGAACAATACCCTGAGACAGCAGTGCATTCAAGTAACCGAGCCCTTGTCACTAAGACAGGGAAACTATGAGATTCACAACAATCTATCTAAGACCAGCTCCACCGGAGCCAGCCCAGGTACACTCAACCACGGATCCCAGAGTTTGAAAAATGTATCATTACTGCCTCTATGTTGATAAATAAGCTTTTCTAATTTCAAAGTGCTACCCATTTGGTTTATCCACTCCTTGACCATAGGGGGTTCCGTTGACCTTCAGTGCCGCAAAATTAGCAGTCGGGCCTGAAAGAGGGCCCTACCTATTGCCTGACTGGGCACCTCCTCAAGCATGTCACTCTTGATTATTCCTAATAAGCAAGGTTTGGGGTCTTTAGCAATTTGCACCTGAAAGGTTCTGTTGATGACCGCCACCACCTCCGTCCAATAAGCATGAAGCTTGGGGCATCGCCACAGTAAGTGTATCAAGTCGCCATGATCCCGCATGCAACGTGTGCAGCAGTGGTGTATTTAGGTTTTGTGCTGCCCTAGGCCTGACTAAACTCATGCACCCCTAATTTAAATACGACCCACCCTTCCTGTCAAGGACACGCCCCTTCCTTTTTAAGACCCGCCCTGTCATCTGTAAACCACACCCCTTCCACTTTAGGCTCCACCTTTTCTTTTTATAGCTCCACCTCTTCCTCTCTGAATTAGCACACACAATCAAATGGCACAGTGGTGATAATTGATGGGCACAGTGGCTGCGTTTGATGGCACAGAGGCGACAATTGATGGCACAGTGGTGACAAATGGCACAGTGGTGATAATTGATGGGCACAGTGGCTGCGTTTGATGGCACAGTGGTGAAAAATGGCACAGTGGTGATAATTGATGGGCACAGTGGCTGCGTTTGATGACACAGTGGCGACAATTGATGGCACAGTGGTGACAAATGGCACAGTGGTGATAATTGGTGATAATTGGTGGGCACAGTGGCTGCGTTTGATGGCACAGTGGCTGCGTTTGATGGCACAGTGGTGATAATTGATGGGCACCCCGGCACAGTAGCTGCATTTGATGGCACAGTGGTGACTGCTAGTAATACTAAAGCTGCCTGGGTAAACAAGTTTTTATATTGGTCCTGTTATAATCCATCTATTATAGATGGATTATAACAGGACCAATTTAGAAACTTGTTTACCCAGGCAGCTTTATATATGCCTCATCAATTTTGTACCTGTTGTCTTGAGGTGAGGGTTCCCGCCGTTGTCCTCCTCTCTCTCTCGCTCCTCCTCCCCGAGCTGGAAAGCAGGTGCCATGATGCCGCACGGAGGCAGTCGCTCCTCCCTCCCTCCAGCCAAGCACCCAGGCCATACTGCCAATGATAGCACGGGATAGGCCCGGATAGCACTTGGTCTCGGGACTCGCTGTATCTGATCTGAGCGAGGGCGGCCGCGGGAAGCATCCATAATACATACTTACCCATCCATGATAGCACTCGGTCTCGGAAGGCTGTATCTGAGCGAGGGCGGCCGCGGGAAGCTATCAGCTATGTTGACTCATACATAGCTCGCTGATAGCTTCCCGCGGCCGCCCTCGCTCAGATACAGCCTTCCGAGACCGAGTGCTATCATGGATGGGTAAGTATGTATTATGGATGCTTCCCGCGGCCGCCCCCCGCTCATACTGTATGAGCGGGGGGCGACCGCGGGAAGCATCCATAATACATACTTACCCATCCATGATAGCACTCGGTCTCGGAAGGCTGTATCGGAGCGAGGGCGGCCGCGGGAAGCTAATGTATGTACGAGTGGGGGGCGGCGGCGGCCACGGGAAGCATCCATGCAATGAATACATAGTATAGTAGACACTAGACAGTACTACTCCATGATAGCACTGGGGACGCGAGGCTGCCTGTATCTCAGCGGGAAGCGGCCGCGCAAAGCAATGTAAGCGGGAGGCGGCTACGGGAAGATGGAAATGAGCAGGATGGCTCAGGGGGGGTTTTCGTGGGGGGGCGGCATTTTTGACGCCCCCGCAAAGTGCCGCCCTAGGCCTAGGCCTTGTCGGCCTAGGCCAAGACACAGCTCTGGTGTGCAGGAGGGATCATCACGCACCCCCATCCTAGTCAGTCTGGCGGGCGTATAGTGTACTCGGAGAAGTATGTACAGCTGCGACAGGCGCTGGGCAACATTCAGTGAACACTGAGAGACTGCCAAAAGTGCTTCCTCCCATTGTTCCTCCTCAAAGGGCCCGACGTCTCCCTCCCATTGAACTATCACCTTACGGGTAAGATCAGGCAGAGATAAGTTAAAGAGCATAGCATAACAGCAAGATATGAAGCCCTTATACGATGACACCCCAGCCATACAGTATAGTTAAAAATTGGAGCTTTAGCCTGAACCCAGCTATCTACATCAATTTCAGCCCTTACCGCATGCTGTAGTTGGATGTAGTAAAATTGCATGGAACTAGGAAGCTGAAATTCCTCCTGGAGAGCGGCAAAAGTACGCAGCTCACCATTTCGGAATATTTGATGCAAATAGTCAATACCATACTGCTGCCATTTTTTACTGTATTGTAATTTCCCCATCTCCACGTATCCACCATTGTGCCATATACTGTAGGGCTGAATTTAGTGAACCCCGTAACCTGCTGTAGCGTCCTGACTTTATTCCAAATTTTTTGCATTAGGCTATACATGGGGTACCGTTTATTCGATTTACCCAGTCACAATGCTTCCAACCCCTCAGCTACCCCCTGTCCAATTGCAGAATGGAGGAGCGCGGTGGTGGAGTCCACCAGGTTTAACACCGGGTCGAGAGCCGGGACCAGTGATCTAGCTATGTGTTGTAGCTGTGCGGCCAGGTAGTACAGCCAAGGATTCGGAAGTGCTAGACCTCCTGCGTCCTTAGGCCTTTGGAGCTGTTCCAATCTTACCCTAGCCGGAGAAGAACGCCAGATAAGGGAGCGGAACATAGAGTTAATGACTCAGAACTGTTTTAATGGGATTACAAGAGGTGAGTTGTGCAACACGTAAAGGAGTTGTGGCATAAGAATCATTTTTATCAGGTTGATCCTACCCACTGGCGACATTCTAAGCCTGGACCAAACCTTAATCCTATCACGACTGCAATTTAACAAAGGGGTGAGGTTTAGCCTAAGATACTCCAAGGGGTCAGGGGAGATGTGTATGCCCAGGTATTTATTTTGCTTGGACACTGGAATATCAAGAAGCATTGGCAGTTGCTGGTCTGGGTCCAGGTCAAGAAACATGAGCGAGGATTTAGTCCAATTCACTTCCAACCCTGAATAAACACCAAAGGTTTTAACCACCTTCATAGCTTCATTCAGTGACCCCTTGGTATCCCCCAGAAGTAGCATTATGTCATCCGCGTACATCATTAGCTTTTCCTGGAGGTCCCCGTACTGAAAGCCTTGAATGCCCTCGTTGGAACGAATGAGAGCCGCAAGGGGCTCAATGGCCAAGGCAAAAAGGAGCGGAGACAGGGGGCATCCCTGTCTCATGCCCCTATACAGACGAAAGTCTGAGGACACCCTGCCTGCCTCCCGGATGGCAGCTTTTGGGGTATGGTATAACAGCTGGACCCATGAAATGAATTCATCACCAAACCCAAACTTCCTCATAACGGCCCACAAGAACTTCCATTCAATACTGTCGAACGCCTTGTGAGCGTCCAACGACAGCAGCGCCCTGTCCCCCCCATTGTCCGTATCCGATTGCACGTTAAGAAAAAGCCTACGTATATTTATCGCAGTAGATTTCTGGGGCATAAATCCTGCCTGATCAGAGTGTATAATAGTGGATACCACCCCATTTAAGAGCACCGCCAGGACTTTTGCCAAGATCTTCACATCATTCTGCAGGAGGGAAATCGGTCTATAGGAGCCCAGATCTAACGGATCCTTGCCCGGTTTCAATAGCAGCACGATAATGGCTTTGGTCATAGACAGTGGGAGGCACCCAGTGGCTTTAGCGGCCTTAAACACATTAAGCAATTTGGGCAAAATTCCCCCCGCATATTGTTTGTAAACTTCAATCGGGATACCGTCCTCCCCTGGAGCCTTAGAGTTAGGGAACAACCCGACCGCCGCCTGAAGCTCCTCGAGAGTAAGAGGGGCATCCAACTGCTGCCTAGCAGCCTCAGATAATTTAGTAAGGGCCACGGACTCTAGGTATGATATTAGGGAACTCTCAGAATATGTTTGTTTAGACTGATATAGAGTAGAGTAATACGAGACCAATTCAGACATAATAAGATCAGGGGCATTAGTCACTACACCAGCCTGCATTCTAAGTGCATCGATGGAGGGGGACCTCTGTTGCGCATGGGCAATTTTTGCTAATAGGCGGCCGGTTTGCTCACCCTCCTCATAATAGGCCAGCTTACTAAAAAAGTGTTTCCTTTCCGCCGCCGAGGTGGCACAAGAACTAAGTGCCTCACTGGCAGCCAACCATGAGTCCCTGCGCTCCTCAGTGGGGTCTGAGACAAACTTCGCCTCCAAGTCACTCACCAGCTGCTGCAACCCCTCCCGCTGCGCACTAGTAGCTTGCTTAATCCCGTGAATTTCTCTGATAAACGTACCACGAAGGTAATGAATGAAAAGATCCTGGACTGCCGCACTCTGCAAAAAGATGCTGGTTTATTGATAAAATCCACAAATTACAGCAAAAACACCCAAAAGGTGAACACAGGGACTGGCTAACGCGTTTCACATCGTGAGATGCTTACACAATGTGAAACGCGTTAGCCAGTCCCTGTGTTCACCTTTTGGGTGTTTTTGCTGTAATTTGTGGATTTTATCAATAAACCAGCATCTTTTTGCAGAGTGCGGCAGTCCAGGATCTTTTCATTCATTACCTACGTTGTGCAGAGCCAGCACCTGCATGTGCTTAGAGTGGGGCGGAAGCATATATGGATCCAGAGGCTTTGGAGCGGTAATCCCTTCTCTCAAACGTACCACGAAGGAAGGCCTTAAATGCCTCCCAAGCACTCTCCGGACCAGTATGGTTCCCCTGGTCCTGCCAGAAGTCCCGTATTTTTCAATTTCCAGGGGGGCCTTGGTCATATGCGATGGGGGCCTCACCTCCAAACTAGTTATCACTGGCGAGTGATCAGATATGCTGCGAACAGCATAATCGATCTCTGATATGTACCTAGTGGCCGCAGCCGAGCAAATAGTCAGATCTATTTGGGACAGGGACATATAAGATTTAGAGAAACAGGAGAAACGTTTGTTCCCTGGGTTTCTATCCCGCCATGGATCAGTCTATCCCACCTCCTCAATAAACTTCTGTAAAGGTGTGCGATACAAACCCTGTGGCGCCGTCACCAGTGGGTGCTTATCCAGTACCGGGTCCAAAAAACAGTTAAAATCTCCCATGATGTACATAGGGACATCTTGGTGACACAACTGATAATCTAACACTGTTCGGAGCACCTGCTGATTGTATGGAGGCGGAACGTACACAAATGCAAGGATACATTTCAAAGTATAAATGCGACACAACAATATGACATATCTCCCCTCAGCATCCACAACATGTTCAATCTCCTGATAGTCCAAGGAGCTATGAATCAGTACACTCACACCTCTGGAATAGGAGGTGTGAGTGGAGTGATACGACCACCCCACCCAAGACAACTTTAAACAGGAGACCGAGTCAGAGGTTAGGTGAGTCTCCTGCAGTGAACAAATGGCAGGCAAATACTTGCGAAGGGAAGTAAAGACCATGGTACGCTTCAGGGAATCATGTATCCCCCTAACATTCCATGAGACTACCGGAACCGTGGCCATTGTAGATTCGCATGTCCATACCTAACAGTGTAAACAGATAGCACATTGTCCCACATTGAACCGTCTAGATTTAGAAGATACACATAAATGACTGCTAGCACTGTATAAATGTCCTGTAAAAGAAGTGATGCTCCGTTAAAAAGGAAAAAAAAACAAAAAAACTATAAGAACAGTAATAATGAAAAGTGGCATTTCACCACAACCTCACAGGAATGAGCCCAAAGCACAAGACCAGCAAGCTGAGCATGTCCCCCAGGCATTATTCCTCGATGAACACCAAGGGGTCACCCAGACAGTACCCGTGCCGGGACACGGCACCCCTGAATCAGTGATAGGACAACAGGTCCTCCCCCTCCTGAACAACGTAAGGTCCAACAAGGACCAAAGTACAGTCTTGCAAAAAAATAGAAAAAAGGAATGGTGCATTCCACTGGAAAAAGGAAAACTCTTGTGTACAGAAAACGCTCTTGTAGAACAGAAAGGTAAGCATGTTCCCGTCTCCCCACTTTGGCACTTAGGTATCGCTGTGTAGGAAGGCCCCGCCGGACCCCCTGGGAAACTGCAACATAGCAAAGGCGGACTCAGCCTTCTCCCTCATCCGGTCTTCTGATCCGAGGAAATGCGTTTTCTTTAGCATCCAGCCAGACAGATGCATCCCCTGCGGTTTCAAAGAAATGCGTTTGCCCTCGAGCTGTGATCCGGAGCCTGGCAGGGTACAACATAGCATACGGCGCCTGCAGCTTTTGCAACCGCTTTTTGACTTTGGTGAAGCGTGCCCTGCGCTTCTGCACATCAGATGAAAAGTCAGGATAAAATGAGATACGCACACCATTAAATTGAATATTCTTCTTTTTTCCTTCCCAGCCGTAGGATGATCTCCCTGTCCCGATAATGTAACAGCTGGGCCAGCATGGGTCTTGGTGGGTTACCCGGTGGGAGGGGCCTCATTGGGACTCTATGTGCCCTTTCAATAGCATACAGGGTGGTGAAAGCTTTTTTCCCGAAAATGTCCACAAGCCACTTCTCCACAAATTCCGTGGGGTCTCTCCCCTCAACTTTCTCAGGGAGTCCGATGATGCGCACATTATTGCGTATCATTCTGTTTTACAGATTGTCAGCCCGCATATCGACCGATTTAAAGGGGTTGTAAAGGTTTGTCTTTTATTTTCGAAATAGGTTCCTTTAAGCTAGTGCATTGTTGGTTCACTTACCTTTTCCTTTGATTTACCTTCTAAATGTTTTTTTTCTTTGTCTGAATTTCTCACTTCCTGTTTCTCCTCACTAAACTTCACACCATCATCCGAGTGGTGTGGAGTCAGCCAGAACAGCTTACTGAACAGCTTTCTGAGGAGGAACAGGAAGTGAGAAATTCAGACGAAGAAAACAAAGAAAGAAAACATTTAGAAGGAAAATCTAAGGAAAAGGTAAGTGAACCAACAATGCACTAGCTTAAAGGAACCTATTTAGAAAATAAAAAACAAACCTTTACAACCCCTTTAACCAGTCTAGTATTAGCCTGCGTGTCCCTGATCAAGGGTGGGAGTTTGTCCTCCAGGTCACTGATCCTGCTTTCAGCTGCAGTTGTCCTCTCCCTGATCTTCTGCATATCTTGTCTGATCAGGATCACTGCCTCCTCAAGCCCTCCAAATCTAGCCTGTAAAGCATTCACTGATGCAGTGCACTTGGAGACAGCCCGCAAAGTCGACTGCTCAGTGTCCTCCTCCTCTGACTCTGAGAGATCAGGCTTCTCAGCAATGGCTGCATGCGCCGGGTCACCACCCCCCTCCTCATGCTCCATGTCCTCCTCCTCCTCAGACACTGCTCCGGACACTACCTTATCAACCTGTACAGCCTGCCCTGCAAGTTTTTGGCAATAGTATCCCATGTCCTTGGGCTGATCACTGGCTGTCTGTTTAGAGGACTTGGGTTGTTTACTCACTGTGTCCTTCTTCTCAGAGCCGCGCTGGCCATGCTGCTGAGGAGTCCCGGCGGCGCCATGTTGGTTTTCAGGCCGGTCCGCTCCATCCTTATTTTTGCGGGTCACCATCATTTCTGGAGGGCACACAACAGACCAGGCTGCTCAGCGGGGGCTCCGGCACCGATCGGTACCACCGGATCAAACCTAGGAAGCCGGGAACAGGATCAAAGACAAGGTAACTGTTGGGAGCTCTGTGAAAAGCGGCTGCTCACATGCCGATCCTGGCCACACCCCCCATCCCCCTAAATTTAGACATAGAGACCCCCTAAATTTGGAGTACCCGCTACAGTAGTACAAGCCAGCCCTCTGTAAGGGCACATGATCACTGTGTTTATTTCTGGCCCAAGTGTTATAACCGCTCATAAAGAAAGCAGCTGCTTCCACACAGTAGCACCCAGCAACAGGCTAGCACATAACAAAGTCCCCTTTATTTGCCATTCCAACCCTGCCATTGGAAGGTCAGGTTGGTAAAATCACAGCTGAAAGGTCAAACAGGACATTATGGGTCTGTTAAAATTCTGTCTGGCAAATTTTGCCATACATTTGCTGGAACCTCAACCCCCTGAATTTGCGACACAATTCCTCCCTACTCAAAATCTGCAAAACAAAAAGCAACAATACCAAACCTGACATTATGTAAGCTCCTTAGGGATTGTTATGCTGCATGTAACTCTCCAGCTTTTTATTTTTAGCTCAGTATTTGTCTTCAAGCCTTCCTGTGCTTGATCAATGTCACTAACAGGTAAGTATGTCACCTGACCACCCACTCAGTTTTTAGATCTTGTCCTTAGGACTGTTACTGAACAGAATAAAGAGTAGAAATAGACTAACAACCCTTTAAATGTCAGAGAACAGTTGGTTACAGCTGTTGACCATTAAAAACAACAGTTATTAGGAAGCATCAATCTTTTGAAATATGTTTAAACCACCCTTACCACTTCCTGTTTTGTTTATATTTCAATATCTGTACTACACAAGCAATATCAATAAAAACCATATCTGATGAGACAATATTTAATTACTGATATTTTGATAGCAAAAGAAGCAGAACTGTAAGTGTACTGTAATGGCCATCATTTATTTTCCTGTTTAGTATATAGAAAATAATGTGTGTTATAGCTAAATGCATAAATAAGCAGATGTATGTAATGGAACAATAGAAGGTAGACATGTGCAAAAGGAAAAAATTCGTTTTGTTTTGTTTCGTTTTAATTCGTTAATTAATTAATTTCGTTTAGTTAGATTCGTTAAATTTGTTAAATTCGTTTTCGGATTTCGTTTTGTTTTCGACCGAATTCGAAAATCGGTCGCATTCGAAAATATTTCAACCGAATTCGAAAATATTTCTACCGGATTCGAAATTATTTCAACATGATTCGAAATTATTTCAACCGCATTTGAAACTATTTCAACCGGATTCGAAAATATTTTGCGACCCGACCTTGGGTCCACGTATCTCAGGGTCACTTAGTAATAGAAACCCCAAATTTGGAGATGTTATAGTGCTAGTTCTACTGTGTTTGCATACCAAATTTGGGGTTTCTAGCTACAAGTGGCCCCGAGATATGTGGCCCAAAATTCGGGTCGCAAAATGTCATTCTCTGCTGCAGAAAAGTGTTTGACATTTTGCGACCCGATTTTGGGTCCACGTTTCTCGGGGTCACTTAGTGATAGAAAGCCCAAAATTGGTATGCAAACATAGGAGAACTAGCACTACAACATCTCCAAATTTGGGGTTTCTATCGGCAACTAACCCCGAGATACGTGGACCCAAAGTCGGGTCGCAAAATATTTTTGAATCCGGTTGAAATAGTTTCAAATGCGGTTGAAATAGTTTTAAATGCGGTTGAAATAATTTCGAATCATGTTGATACTATTTAAAGCAGATTCGAAAATATTTAGTGACCCGACTTTGAAAAAAAAATGAAATTGATTCTAACAGTCTGCAGGAGATCTGCAAAAAAAAAGAAGTGAAATGGCTGTTAATAGTCTACAGGAGATCTGCTAAAAAAATAAAATAAATGCTAATAGTCTGCAGGAGATCTTATGTAAAAAATAGTAATCTGCAAAAAAAATTAAACATGAAATAGATAGTATCTATATTCTATTCTATTCTATTGTTTTTCTAGTGTATTCTCTATTTATATTCTAATCTATTCTATCCAAAGTTAAAATTAATTAATTAAATTTTTTTTAATTCCTACTGTTCGAAATTAAAATGTATTCTATTCGAAATTCGAATTTCATAAGATGGTTGCATATTCTTTCTATTTTATTCTATTAAATTATATTTTTTTTCTATTCTGTTCTAATCTTTTCTATTTGAATTATACATTTTGAAAGATGGTTAGTTACTTACTTATATACATCTGTCACATAAAAAAAAGATGTGAAATGGCTGTCATGGATTTCGATCGCAAGGCAAGTACATATGCTGTATGTCATTGTCCGAGTGCCACGTGACCGGCCACGAGTGCCACGTGACCAAGTTGTGGATTGTCCACTTGCCACGTCACCTGCCACAAGTTATGGGGTTCCTAGCACCAAGTGACCCCCAGATATGGGCGATCTGTCAAGTGCTTTTCTGCAGCAGAGAATTAAATTTTGTGACCCGACTTTGAGGCCACGTATCTTGGGGCCACTTATAGCTAGAAATCCCAAAATATTTGGTATGCAAACACATTACAACTGGCACTACAATAACCTCAAATTTGGGGTTTCTATCACCAAGTAACCCCGTTGTAATGCTAGTTCTACTGTGTTTGCATACCAAATTTGGGGGTTCTAGCTATAAGTGGCCCCGAGATACGTGGCCCCAAAGTCGGGTCACAAAATGTCATTCTCTGCTGCAGAAAAGTACTTGACATATCGCCCATATCTGGGGGTCACTTGGTGCTAGGAACCCCATAACTTGTGGCAGGTGATGTGGCAAGTGGACAATCCACAACTTGGTCACGTGGCAGGTCACGTGACACTCGTGGCCGTTCACGTGGCACTTGTGGCAGGTCACGTGGCACTCGTGGCAGGTCACGTGGCACTCGTGGCAGGTCACATGACACTCGTGGCCGTTCACGTGGCACTCGTGGCCGGTCACGTGGCACTCGTGGCCGGTCACGTGGCACTCGTGGCAGGTGTTGTGGCAAGTGGACAATGACATACAGCATATGTACTTGCCTTGCGATTGACATCCATGACAGCCATTTCACATCTTTTTTTTTATGTGACAGATGTATATAAGTAAGTAAATAACCTTCTTCCAAAATTTATAATTCAAATAGAAACGATTAGAACAGAATAGAAAAAAAAATAGAATTTAGAAGAATAAAATAGAAAGAATATACAACCATCTTCTGAAATTCGAATTTCGAATAGAATAAATTTGAATTTCGAATAGTATGAATTAAAATTTTTTAATTAATTAATTAATTTTAACTTTGGATAGAAAAGATTATAATAAAATAGAAAATAGACTAGAAAAACAATAACCCCAAATTTGGGTTTTTTATCACCAAGTAACCCCGAGATACATGGACCCAAATTCGGGTCACAAAATATTTTCGAATCCGGTTGAAATAGTTTCAAATGCAGTTGAAATAATTTCGAATCATGTTGATACTATTTCAACCGGATTCGAAAATATTTTGCGACCCGACTTTGGGTCCATGTATTTTGGGGTTACTTGGTGATAGAAACCCCAAATTTGGAGATGTTATAGTGCTAGTTCTACTGTGTTTGCATACCAAATTTGGGGTTTCTAGCTACAAGTGGCCCCGAGATATGTGGCCCCAAAATCGGGTCGCAAAATGTCATTCTCTGCTCCAGTAAAGTGCTTGACATTTTGCGACCCGAATTTGGGTCCACGTATCTCGGGGTCACTTAGTTATAGAAACCCCATATTTGGTATGCAAACACAGAAGAACTAGCACTACAACATCTCCAAATTTGGGGTTTCTATCACCAAGTAACCCCGAGATACATGGACCCAAAGTCGGGTCAAAAATATTTTTAGATTCGAAAAAATTCGGATTCGGTTAAATTCGTTAGTATTGTAATTCGGTAATTCGGATGCATCCGAATGTCCGAATAATGAAAAATTTGTCCGAATTTCGATTCGGAACGAAACAAAATGCACATGTCTAATAGAAGGCACAATGTTAATTTCCATGTACACATAAGTCATATCACTCAACTAAATTATCCTTGCAGCTCTGGTTGTGCCAGAAAGATAAGTCTTACTACATTTAAGAGGGTGGTGCTGGTTACTTTTCTGAATAGAGCTAATTTGGCTGCCCACAGAAATGTATATTAAGAAATGGTTCAACATATGTAGATGTATAGAATGTATGGCATATACCTGCAGCACAATTTCCCAATAATAAAAAAGATTAAAAGAAAAAAAAAAAATATGTGTGCCAATAATTGTATTTGTTTTTTATTAATTAATTGAATGTTAACTACAAAAACCCTGAAGCACTGTACACACGATCGGATTTCCTATGGATTCAAATCCGATGGATTTTTCCATCGGAATTCCTATGAAGCTGACTTCCATCAGTCTTGCCTACACACCATCAGTCAAAAAACCGACCGTCCCAAACACTGTGATGTAAAACACTCAGACGAGCCGAGAAAAGTGAAGTTCAATGCTTGAGCATGCGTCGACTTTATTCTGAGCATGCGTGGGTTTTTTCTCCGATGGAGATCGGAATTTGCTATCGTTTTTTTTCCCATCGGATAAATTAAACATGTTCTATTTTTTCTCACCGATGGAAAAAAGACCGATGGGGCCCATACAAGATCGCTTTTTCCGATGAGAAAAGTCCATCGGACTGTTTTCATCGGTAAAACCGATCGTGTGTACACGGCATAACAGGTTCAACATCGATAGATAGACCTCATTTTAAACAGAATGGAAAGAAACCATGGCTTCAATTAAAAGGTATACAAGTTCTTACTGAGAAAACATAATATTACTAAGTCATTATCAAGATAAGTTGTTCATTTCCTGTCAGTTATATCTTCTAAATGATGTCTTCCCACATTGTGATATGAAGTAAAGATAGGCATTTGCAAGTTCATTATAAATATTGTAGAGCTTTAATCATCTCTAGAACTATAACAAACACAATAGTGAACATTCGTTACACAATTGCACCTCAAATCAGAGGGTTCCATGTGCATTTTGTGTGCACATATGTTAGCATTAATCTATTAGGTCTGTTAGGACCATCCACCTCTTTTACCTGTAGGGCTGGAACTGACATAATTTATTAAGGGATGAAATGCAACTTCAAAACTGTTGTAGAACTTATAAGTGTTAAGAAGCACTTTTTAAACATGCACACATATGTTCATTTTCATAGCAGCTAATTTATTACGCAGAATGTGTACAAATAATAAATCTGTTTCAAGATTGTGCAACATAAAAGAAGCAAGAGATTATTAAATGCAAACAGAAAGACGTTTTGCATAAATGTCTTGCAATGCATTTTCTTTATATCCTTCCTAATGATACTGTTAAAAGTAAGTTAAAGGAGTTGTAAAGGTTTGTTTTTTATTTTCTAAATAGGTTCCTTTAAGCTAGTGCATTGTTGGTTCACTTACCTTTTCCTTTGATTTACCTTCTAAATGTTTTTTTTCTTTGTCTGAATTTCTCACTTCCTGTTTCTCCTCACTAAACTTCACACCATCATCTGAGTGGTGTTTAGTCAGCCAGAACAGCTTACTGAACAGCTTACTGAGGAGGAACAGGAAGTGAGAAATTCAGACAAAGAAAACAAAGAAAAAAACATTTAGAAGGGAAATCTAAGGAAAAGGTAAGTGAACCAACAATGCACTAGCTTAAAGGAACCTATTTAGAAAATAAAAAACGAACCTTTACAACCCCTTTAAGTGCAGAGGTAGAGAATAGAATGTTCTTTGGTACCCAGCTTTCACAGAGGGCTGAATCATTGTATGCATGACCGCAAAGATTTAGCAAGAGTGAGTACAAAGCAGACTGGTTTACTTAACCAGAGCAAGTGGAAACTAAAACACTGTAGAGTTCACTAAAGAGTAACAATATAAATAGCATCAGAGAAATGCTAGAGAATAAACACAAGATAAAGCTACCTGGTACAGGCAGAAGAATTCCAGAGTACAAAATATTCTACATTGCTATCAAATTATATAGGATGCATTAAAACTGAGTAAAAGAAAGATCATTTATTTACCTTCATTAGATATAGCTACTGAGCTATAACTTAAGATTTTTTCTTTCCTGCTGGTTGCCATGTAATTTAATATTTTTTCAAGGAAAAAGTGGACATTGAAATTCTAGGTATTAACCACTGTATAATATCCAAAATTAACTTTTCCTGGGCACACCATTCATAGAGAAATGCCAAACTGAACCTACATCCAAAATAAGGACCTTAAAGGTCAAGTTCACCTTTAAAAAACAAAAAAACAATGCACAATTTTTTTGCAGGTAGAAAAATGTGCATTTACAATTTTTTTTTGTAGGAGCCTGGAAAACATTGCACCCACGATCAGCAGATCAGAGCTGCCATGTAGGACTGTCAGTGTAAGCTGTCTGTCAGTATATCATACAATGAACTACTAGAGCACTCAACAGCGCCATGGTAACTCATTGAGAACTACAAGCCGACAGCTGTGAAGGCTGTCAGTGCTTGTAGATTTCACATTTACAGAACTCTGTGAATGAATGATGCGGTCGGACGAACGTTTTTTTTAAACTGTGACAGCGAGCAGGCGGAGAAAATCCTCTGTCACAATGGGGGATTGGGGGGTCGGGGTGCTACAGTACCATGTTACATGTTACACCTTGAATATGGTTGTAACATGTAACATGTTACGAAAGGTGAAGGTATCCTTTAAATATGCTACCAGGAAAACATACAAGCTACAAAATACACAAAAAAATTTAATTAACAATGCTATTATACTATACTGTGTATATATCTATAGATATATCTATATATCTATATAGATATATCTATAGATATATATACAGAGTGCCTTGAAAAAGTATTCATACCCTTTGAAATTTTCCACATCATGTTACAACCAAAAACGTAAATGTATTTTATTGGGATTTTATCTGATAGACCAACACAAAGTTGCACATACTTGGAAAGTGGAAGGAAAATGATAAATGGTTTTCAAAATGTTTTACAAATAAATATCTGAAAAGTGTGGCGTGCACCACCTTTCGCTGCAATTACAACTGCAACTCTTTTTGGGTATGTCTCTACCAGCTTTGCACATCTAGAGAGTGACATTTTTGCCCATTCTTCTTTGCAAAATAGCTCAAGCTCTGTCAGATTGGATAAAGAGCATCTGTGAGCAGCAATTTTCAAGTCTTGCTAAATATTCTCAATTGGATTTAGGTCTGGACTTTGACTGGGCCATTCCAACACATAATTATGCTTTGATCTAAACTGTTCAATTGTAGCTCTGGCTACATGTTTTGGGTCGTTGTCCTGCTGGAAGATGAACCTCCGCCCCAGTCTCAAGTCTTTTGCAGACTCTAAAGCCCTGTACACACGATCGGATATCCTATGGGTTCTAATCCGATGGTTTTTCCATCGGAAATCCGATGAAACTGTCTTCCATCAGTCTTGCTGTCAGAGAACTCACCTTGCTGGACGTGTTGTGCATACTCCTGTGCGCGCTGGTTCACGTCCTGGACTGCGGGTGCGCGCGCCTGTGCGCGATGGTGTGCCTGTGCGCGCCGGTGCATGTGCGCACGCGCGTGCGCCGATGCGCGCCATTGCGTGCGCCGATGCGCGCCAAACAGTCCATTTAAACCCCTGGAATACTTCAGACCGGTGCTGTCTGATCTGCAGTTACCTGTGACCTTTTGCTCCTGATACCTGTCTGAACACTTGTCTCTTGATTACCCGGCCTGCCCATCGGATTACCCTTGTCTCCTGCCTGCACCTGACCTCGGCTAGTCTTGACCTTGAACCTGCCTGTTCCTCTGTACTTCACTGCCTGCCTGTTGCCGATCCTGCCTGTGACCCGACCATCCCGCTCTGCTCCTGCTCAGCATCCTCTGCCTGTGCTCCTGTTTTCTGTTGCCTGTCCGGCCGAACACCTACTCCTCTGCACCTGGATCCAGAACCGCATCCCCTGCAACTACCCGCCAGGCTCTCATACCACTCCGCACTCCCGTGCCTCCTGTTCATACTATCAGGGGCCGTGAGTCGGATACGTAAGGGAGACCTTCCTCTGCTCCATTGGGCACACCAATCTGGTACGTATAAGTCTGACACTTGCCCACACACCATCAGTCAAAAAACTGACCGTTTCAAACGCGGTGACGTAAAACACTCCGATGAGCCGAGAAAAATTAAGTTCAATGCTTCTGAGCATGCGTCGACTTGATTCTGAGCATGCGTGGGTTTTTTATCCGATGGAGTTCCCCACAGACGATAGTAATTTGCTATCAGTTTTTTAACCATCGGATAAATTTAAAACATGTTCTATTTTTAAAGACCGATGGAAAAAAGACCGATGGGGCCCATATACGATCGGTTTGTCCGATGAAAACAGTCCATCGGACTGTTTTCATCAGTAAAACCTATCGTGTGTACACGGCTTAACAGTAGGGTTGAGCGAACCCGAACTGTAAAGTTCGGGTTCGTACCGGACTTTTGGGTTTTTGGTACCTGGACCCAAACCGGAACAATTTACTGTATGTTCGGGTTCGAGTTCGGTGTTCGGCAATGTTATCGCATTTTAAAAAGCTGCAGGGCAGCCAATCAACATTCGTTTAACTCGTGTGCCCTTAGAAGCCATCACAGCCATGCCTGCTAATGGCATGGCTGTGATTGGCCAGTGCAGCATGTGACCCAGCCTCTATATAAGCTAGAGGCACATAGCACAGCACGTCACTCTGCTTTAGATAGTGTAGGGAATGGTTGCTGCTGCTGCTTTGAGGGAGAGAATTAGATAGGAGTCCTGATTCAGAAATCAAATTACTCAGTGATCTACCTTGATTTTGTTGTGTGGGTGCAGTGCACAAACTTTTTACCCTGCCCTGAGCCCAGTGCCAGAGAAAAGATAACTTTTATCCGTCTGTTAGTTAGGTTGGCGTCGGCGGGCATTTTATGCAAGCTCAGTGCACCAGCACTGCATATGTTACTGTGAGATACACCCTTTAGATACTGTTGGTCTATTCTGCTTTTCTAAAAACACCCATTTAGGGCAAAAAAAAAGATATTTTGCTGCCTTTCCTGCATATCTAAATTTAGGGAGATACACACTTTAGATACTGTTGTTTTATTCTGCTATTCAAAAAAATAATAATTTAGGGTAAAAAAAAAAATTGCCAACGTTTTCTGCATATCTGTACATGTGAGATACACACTTTAGATACTGTTCTCCTATTCTGCTATTCAAAAAAATAATAATTTAGGGTAAAAAAAAAAATTTGGGGCGTTTACTGCATATCTGTACCTGTAAGATACACCCTTTAGATACTGTTGCTCTATTCTGCTTTTCAAAAAAAAAAAAACATTTAGGGGAAAAATCTTAAATTATGGCCTAGTCTGTATCTGTACATGTGAGGTACACCCTTTAGATACTGTTGCTCTATTCTGGTATTAAAAAAAAAACACATTTAGGGCAAAAAAAAATTATTTTGCAGTGTTTCCTGCATATCTGTATGTGTGAGATACACACTTTAGATACTGTTGCTCTATTTTGCTATTCAAAAAAACACATTTAGGTGAAAAATCTTAAATTGCGGCCTAGTCTGTATCTGTACGTGTGAGATACACCCTTTAGATACTGTTGTTCTATTCTGCTATTCTAAAAACACCCATTTAGGGCAAAAAATATATATTTTGCAGCGTTTGCTGCATATCTGTACATGTGAGATACACCCTTTAGATACTGTTGTTCTATTCTGCTATTCAAAAAACACCCATTTAGGGCAAGATCCTAAATTTGAGAAATATGAGGAGAACGTCAAATAAGGGACGTGGCCCCGGTCGTGGTGCTGCTGGTGGAGCGCCTGTTTCATGGAGAGGACGTGGTCGATCTGTGCCAGCTACACGCACAAGTGAAACACCTTCCTCAGGTGTGAGTAGGCGACAGAGCCTGCAGCGGTATTTGTCGGGCCTAATGCAGCTCTATGAATGTTGAGGCCAGGACAAGTACAGGCGATAGTAGATTGGGTTGCTGACAGTGCCTCCAGTTCCTTCACCCATGTTATTTTAAGTTATTTCCCTATCCACATTTGTTTGCAGAGCACTTGCCATGCTCGTAACAACATTTTGCTGCCATTTGCAGCCCTCTAGCCCTTTTCATTACTTTGTTAGAGCCATTTTAGTCCTCAAAAGTTCGGGTCCCCATTGACTTCAATGGGGTTCGGGTTCGGGGTCAAGTTTGGGTCAAGTTCGGGTCCCGAACTCGAACTTTTTTGCGAAGTTCGGCCGAACCCATCGAACCCGAACATCCAGGTGTCCGCTCAACTCTACTTAACAGGTTTTCTTCTAAGATTGCCCTGTATTTGACTCAATCCATCTTCCCATCAACTCTGACTAGATTCCCTATCCCTCCTAAAGAAAAGCACCCCCACAACATGATGCTGCCACCACCATGTTTCATAGTGGGGATAGTGTGTTCAAGGTGATGTGCAGTGTTAGTTTTCTGCCACCATTGCATTTTCCTTTTAGGCCAAAAAGTAAAATTGGGTCTCATCTGACCAGAGCACCTTCTTCCACGTGTTTGCTGTGTCCCCCACATGGCTTCTCGTAAACTGCAAACAGGACTTCTTATGGCTTTCTTTCAACAATGGCTTTCTTCCTGCCACTCATCCATAAAGGCCAGATTCGTGGAGTGCTTGACTAATAGTTGTCCTGTGGACAGATTCTCCCACCTGAGATGTGGATCTCTGCAGCTCCTCCAGAATTACCATGGGCCTCTTAGCTGCTTCTCTAAATAAAGCTCTCCTTGCCCAGCCTGTCAGTTTAGATAGTTGGCCATGTCTTGGTAGGTTTGCCATTGTGCCATACTCTTTCCATTTTCGGATGATGGACTGAAAAGTGCTCTGTGAGATATTCAAAGCTTTTATAACCTAATCCTGCTTTAAACTTCTCCACAACTTTATCCCTAACCTGTCTGGTGTGTTCCTTGGCCTTCATGATGCTGTTTGTACACTAATGTTCTCCAACAAACCTCTGAGGGCTTCACAGAACAGCTGTATTTATGCTGAGATTAAATTATACACAGGTGGACTCCATTTACTAATTAGGTGACTTCTGAAGGCAATTGGTTTCACTAGATATTAGTTAAGGGTATCAGAGTAAAGGGGCAGAATACAAATGCACGAGACACTTTTTAGATTTTTATTTGTGAAAAATTTGGAAAACCATTTATCATTTTCCTTCCACCTCACAATTTTGTGCCACTTTGTTTTGGTCTATCACATAAAATCCCAATAAAATACATTCAGTTTTTTTGTTGTAACATGACACAAAATGTGGAAAATTTCAAAGGGTATGAATACTTTTTCAAGGCACTGTATATATACTGTGTGTATATATATATATATATATATATATATATATACTGTGTGTATATATAATAATATATATGTATGATAAAAAAAAATCTCATGACAAAGATTAAAATGTTTGGTTAGAATTTATATGAATTAGCACCAATTATTAAGTTGACACTTTTTGCAGGTTTACTGGTTCTTCAGGAATTATACATCATATCAGCAAGTCAGTGTTGCCAGAACCATATATCTGTCATATACAACTTTGCTGACGCTTTAGAAAATGCTCCAACCGATATGCAATATCATATGTCAAAGATATTATTGGCGAACAGCGGTTGCTGGTGCTCAATATTTGGTTGGGGGGGCGGCAAACAAACCTACCCCCTCACTCGCACAACCGCCACCCCCCCTCCGGCGGCAGACAGACAGGAAGGCGGTAATCGGATGGTGGGCCATGATCGGAGGTGGTGCGGGCTCCTGGAAACTGTCCCTGGCCCCCTCACTCACACTAGCAGCCCCCCGCCCAGATGGGTTGGAGCGGAAGGCAGCCATCCATGTCCTTACCTTAGGAGGTGGTGCTGAATCCGAGGTAGGACTCCTGGAAGCTGCCCTTCTGCCCCTCCACCTGCTGCAGCTTGCTGAGGGAAGAGCCAGGCTGTTGCTTCTCCTCCGAGCCAAACAGGAAGTGGGTCCTGAGACCCAGTTGGCCAGGGAAACCTAAGACTCCCTGGCTAATCGGGTCTCAGGACCTGCTTCCTGATTGGCTGGAAGGAGAAGCAGGAAGACATTAGCTATGTTTTTTTGCTAATGTCACACAACTGGGTGGGCTCAGGGGCAGTGCTTTGTGCCCTGAACTTACCCTTTTTTGAAGCCAATTAGAGCCTCAGGCTCTAATCATGTGCTTCAAAAAAGAAATAAACGCATTGAAATCCATGCATCCGTGCGCTCTGCATGTAAATTAGGGGCTGGGCTCATGAATTGGGGGCGGCACCCCTGTGCCCCTAATAGAGCAGCCACCACTGGTGCCGAACAAAAGATGAAAAATGCCAACAGATATTGTAAGCTGCCACCCAATAGCCCCACTGACCACCCTGAGTGGGGCTGTCGGGCCTAACTGACTTGTGAGGGGGACCTTTGCACATAGTTAAATATAACGTAAAGGGATATGATACACAGTATAGTCACCTGCAGCATCAAGGAGTATACCATATGTAAGAAGGGCTGGTAGTGAGTTTAGAAATCTGACCATTGTTACTACAGATCAGGCAATGTTTTCCCTAACTTGCAGATGTTTACTCTGGCCCAAAGTTTGAAAGATTATTTTCCTATGGTGCAAAGAAAATGAGATTTCTAGCCAATGGACACAGAACAGACATGGTAATTCTTCAAAGTGACTGTATGTAAACTCACTGCAAAGTATATTCCCATGGACAATATGTTTAAAAGGCTAAAAATAAAACCTATGTGGCTCACTGCCAAAGTTAAAATGGCTATAAATAATAAAAAAAGAGCTATTTAAAAAAAAAATATAAAAATGAAGGAGCACTATCATCTTTTAAATGTTACAAAAAATATAACAGAATAGGTAAAAGGGAAATCAAGGATACAAAAAATCAAAACGAATGACAAAAATATAGTAGGACTAATCCCCAAAAATTATTTAAATATATTATTATTATTATTATTATTATTTTTATACAGGATTTATATAGCGCTAACAGTTTGCGCAGCGCTTTACAACATCGGGGAAGACAGTACAATTACAATACAATACAGGAGGAATCAGAGGGCCCTGCTCATCAGAGTTTACAATCTAGAAGGGAGGGTCAAATGGAACAAAGGGTAGTAGCTGTGGGGAATGATCAGATGGACAAGATGAAAAGAAAAAACTTTTTTTTTTTTTTTTGTTAGGTGTGGGTGGGATAGGCTTCTCTGAAGAGAAGGGTTTTCAGGGATTGTCTAAAAGCTAATAGAGAACGAGATAGACGGATAGATTGGGGGTAAGGCATACCATAGGCTTGGAGAGGCTCTGGAAAAGTCCTGGAGGCGAGCGTGGGAGGAGGTGATGAGAGAGCTAGAGAGCAAGAGGTCTTGCGAAGAACGAAGAGAACGAATAGGTTGGTATTTTGAGACTAGGTCAGTAATGTAGCTAGGGGCAGAGTTGTGGATGGCTTTGTAGGTAGTTGTTAGTACTTTGAATTTAATTTGTTGGGTGAGCGAAAGCCAGTGGAGGGATTGACAGAGAGGAGTAGCAGAGACAGAGCGTTAAGTAAGGTGGATGAGTCTGGCAGCAGCATTAATGATGGACTGAAGGGGGGTTCGAGTATTCAGAGGTAAGCCAATGAGGAGGGAGTTGCAGTAATCAAGGCGAGAGATGACTAGGGAGTGAATTAAGAGCTTTGTGGATTCATTGGTTAGAAAGGGGTGTATTTTGGAGATGTTGCGGAGTTTGAGGCGGCAAGATTTGGACAGTGATTGGACGTGGGACTTAAAGCAGAGTTCAGAGTCCAGAACTACACCTAGAACCTTGGCATGCGGGGATGGGCTGATAGTAGTGCCATCGATTTTGACAGAGAGATCAGGGGAGGGGGCACGTGGGGGAGAAAAAATTATAAGTTCGGTTTTGGTTAGATTAAGTTTGAGGAAGTGGTGTGACATCCAGACTGATATATCTGATAGTAAATTAGTGATACGTGAGGAGAATGATGGAGTGAGTTGAGGGGTAGAGAAGTATATTTGAGTGTCATCAGCGTAGAGATGGTATTGGAAGCCGTGGGAGGCTATCAGCTGACCCAGGGTGGAAGTGTAGATTGAAAAAAGGAGGAGTCCAAGAACAGAACCTTGGCGGACCCCAACAGAGAAAGGAAGAGGAGAGGAGGAAGTAGAATTGTAAGTAACGCTAAAAGTGCGGTTGGATAAGTAGGTAGAGAACCAGCGAAGAGTACAGTCACTGAGACCAAAGGCATGGAGTTTTTTGAGGAGGAGGGGGTGGTCAACCGTATCAATATTAATAGTAAAAAGGTCAGGTCTGAGCATGTAGGCCCTTTACAAAATAATCTAGAGTGGGTGACTGGGGACAAAGAGAAGGCAAATTTATTAAATACTTTCTTCAGCTCTGTGTATACAAAGGAGCATGGGGGAGCTCATGTCCATAATGGGGGTGGTAGTGACACAGCCGCAAATGATCCACAATGGCTCAAAGGTGATATGGTCTAGAAATATTTAGACAGAATCAAGGTGGATAAAGCACCTGGACCAGATGGCATCCACCCATAGATCCTAAAAGAATTGAGCTCTGTCATTTCAAAGCCATTATTTCTAATTTTTAGGTACTCATTAATGACAGGAATGGTACCACTGAATTGGCGTAGGGACAATGTGGTGCCCATATTTAAAAAGAGATCAAAGTCTTTACCAAGTATCTATAGACCTCTTAGTTTAACTTATATAGTTGGGAAGATACTGGACCGTTTAATAAAAGACCACATTGATGAGTTCTTGCTGGGAAAAAATATTTTAAGCAACAGACAGCATGGATTCATGAAAGACAGGAGTTGTCAAACAAACAAACCTAATTTGTTTTTATGAAGAGGTAAGTAAAACCTTGGACAGAGCGATGGACATGGTATATCTGGATTTTGCAAAAGCCTTTGACACAATTCCCCACACAGGTTTGGAAATATTAATTTGGATATGGATGGAAAACTGTCTAAAAGACAGAATTCAGAGAGTAGTGGTTAATGATTCTTACTCTGAATGGTCTAAGGTTATCAGTGGTGTACCCCAAGGTTCAGTGTTGCGACCCTTACTTTTTAATATTTTTATAAATGATATAGGGTCTGTTATTAAAAGTAACATTTCTGTCTTTGCAGATGACAATAAGCTATGCAGTGGATTAATGTCCTTACAGGATGTCTCCAATTTACAAGCCAACCTCAATGCTCTGTCTAATAGGGCAACTAAGTGGAAAATGAGTTTTAATGTTGATAAATGTAAAGTTATGCACTAGGGGGCTAAGAATATGCATGCATCATACATACTAGGGGGAGCACAACTGGGGTGGAGAAGAATCTGGTGGTTTTGGTAGATCATCAGCTTAATAATAGCATTCAATACCAAGCTGCGGTTTCCAAAGTGAGCAAAGTACTTTCTTGTATTGATAGAGGTATGGACTCCAGAGAGAGATTTTACTTTACCCTTGTAGAAATCATTAGTAAGACCTCATCTGGAATATGCAGTTCAGTTTTGGGCACTAGTTCTCAAAAAGGATATCAGGGAACTGGAGAAAGTGCAGAGAAGGGCAACCAAACCAAACCATAAGAGGCATGGAGGAGCTCAACTATGAGGAAAAATTAGAGGAACTGAATCTATCCCCTCTTGAGAAGAAAAGATTAAGGGGGATATGATCAACATGGACAAATACATAAGTGGTCCAAATAGTGAACTTGGTGTTGAGTTATTCACTTTAAGGTCATCACAGAGGACAAGGGGGCACTCTTTACGTCTAGAGGAAAAAAGATTTCATCACCAAATACAGAAAGGTTTCTTCACAGTAAGAGCTGTGAAAATGTGGAATAGACTCCCTCCAGAGGTGGTTCTGGCAATTGCGCGGTCGTGCGACGTGGCTCCTAAACAAAATTGACGTCCTTTTTTTTTCCCACAAATAGAGCTTTCTTTTGGTGGTATTTAATCACCTCTGCGTTTTTTTTTTTTTTTCACAATCAAAGTTTTTTATTGAAACTTGGTACAAATAACAGGTGATAAAAAGAAGCATTCATATCACAAAAGTTTAAACATCCAGGGCTTAATCATTATCAAGCCTGGAAGATGACAAAGGCCTAAAATGAAAATAAGTATATGCTGAACATATATTAAGAAAATGTGGAGGAAAGAAATGGGGTGGGTAAGAGGGTAAGAAAAAAGGGTAAGAGAGGGAAGGTTGGGAGGGGGGGGTAATAACAGGATAAGTAGAGCATGGAGATTCAGGTTATACAGATACAGAAACAGTTCATCTCAAATACATACTCAATGTGTTCTAATTTAGTCTCAGCAGGTGTGGACTTCACAGACAGTCCAAATTACATAATGTAGTAAGAAAGGGGTTATGCGTTAAGCAGCTGGAATTCGGGGGAGTACGAAAATACAACCCAAGGCTGCCAGATTTCATTAAAATTGTCGCTAATCTCTCCTTTCATGGTTGCAATTTCTTCCATTTTGTGTATATGTTTTACTCTATCCAACCAATCCCTAATTTTTGGTACCCGTTTGGTCTTCCAATGAAGGGGGATAAGTGTTTTTGCTGCAAGGAGGAGATGTCTAGTGAGGGATTTCTTATACTTGCCTATGGTGAGTGTGTTAATGTTAATCAGGCAGGCTGCCGCTGTAAGATTTACAGTGGTTTCAGTTATGAATTGGATCCATTTCCTGATCTCAGCCCAGTACTCAAGAATTTTTGGGCACTCCCACCATATATGGAGAAAGGTGCCAATATCCTGTTCACAGCGCCAGCATGTATCCGAGGCTGCGGTGGACCATCTCCCAGACCTCTGGGGTGTAATGTACCATTGGGTAAGGATTTTGTAAGAGACCTCCTGATATTTGGAGCTTAGGGAACATTTATGGGTCATAATACATGCTTTTCCCAATATTATGTCGGTATCTTAGTTTTAAGGTCACTTTCCCATTTAGCCTTATGTTTCAAGTCATCTGTGTGCTGAGCCTCATTTAACCAGGAGTAGGCTAGGGAAGTGGTATGTGCTACTGAGGTTCTCTTGAAGCAGAGATCTTCAAGTGGAGACATTGGTAAGCAGTATAATGATCTAAATTTGCTATTAATCAAGAAGTCTCTTAGTTGTAAGTAAAACCAGAGTCCAGGGAATGCCCCCCCCAGTCTGCCCGTAGGGCTTCCAAAGATTTAACCTTTGAGTCTGATAGGCATTGGGAGGTCGTGCATGGGCTTACATTCTTCAAGAGGTGTCCCGGGATAAAATCAGGGTTGTTGGTGACCGGGGTTAGAGGACCAGGTATGGAAGCAATATTGTGTTTGCCTACAATTTTGTGCCAGACATGAAGGGTGTTTGCCACTAAGGGATGCGTCTGATTCTTGTCTTTTTTGGAGTGTAATGTCCAGGGATAGAAAAGTAGGTTGTTTGGAGTTAAACTCGGTTCCAGTTGGATCCAGTCTTTGTCCTGACCATGGCAATGCCAGTCAAGTATTCTAGTGATGTGGGAAGCTTGGTGATATTTTTTAAAGTCCGGCAGACCTATTCCTCCTCTATTTTTGGGACGTGTCAGCAGGTTGAAGTTGATTCTTGGTTTCCTACCTGCCCATAGGAAATCTCTCTGTGCCCTGAGGAGGCTTGTGAAAAAAGCCTCTGGGATTTTAATGGGAAGTGCATTAAAGAGGTAGAGTAATCTCGGGAGGACCGTCATTTTTAAAATTGAAGCTCTGCCGAACCACGAGAAGGTCTTGGAGGACCATGTTCGTAGTTCTTTAATCAGTGAGTTAAGTAGTGGTTTATAGTTGTATTGGTAAAGAGAGTCTAAATTGTTAGTCAGGTTTATCCCTAGGTATTTCAGTGTGCTTTGTTCCCATCTATAATTGTAGTTGTCCTTTATTAAGTTTAGTTGGTCAGGGGGTATATTAATATTCAGGGCTTCGGATTTAGATTGATTAATCTTAAAGTTGGATATAAATCCAAACGTCTCAAAGATTTTTTTTTTAAATTAGGGATAGAGATGTGCGGTTGTGATATAAAAAATATTAAATCATCTGCATAAGCAGCGACCTTGTATTCTCTCTTTCCTATCTTAAATCCTGATACATCAACCGTCAGGTTTATTTTTCTTATCAGGGGCTCCAGAGAGATGATGAAGAGAATGGGGGAGAGGGGACACCCCTGACGTGTACCGTTGTTAATCTTAATGGGGTCAGAGAAGATATTGTTGACTTTGATCTTTGCACACAGGTTTCGATAGAGGGCTGAGATCCATGAAAGCATGTTTTCATTTAAGCCAATATGGGAGCATGTAGCCATCATATAATCCCAGGAGACTCTATCAAAAGCCTTCTCGGCATCAGTGGAAAGCAGCAAACCTCTTGTTTTAGAGTTTCGGGAGAAGTGTATTAAATTTAATGTTTTGGTGATATTATCTCGTGCTTCTCTGCCAGGCATAAATCCCACTTGTTCTGGGCCTATAATTTTTGATAGTAAGGGTTTCAATCTGTTAGATAATATTTTGGCCAGTAGTTTCAGATCAATATTCAATAAGGAGATGGGTCTATAATTTGCACATTCTGAATGGTCTTTATCTGGCTTGGGTATTACTGCAATGTTTGCCATGAGAAAGGATTTTGAGTTATGTTCATTTGTAGCCAGATAGTTGAAGGTTGATCTAAGGGGCTTTACGAGGAGATGTGTGTAAGTTTTGTAGTACTGTGAAGTGAAACCATCTGGTCCCGGACTTTTCCCTGTTTTGAGGCCTTTAATTGCTAATAGAATTTCTTCGGTGGTAATGAGTTCTTCTAATTTAACCGTGTCCTCCCGACTGAGTGTGGGAATTTTGCTATCCTTAAGGAATTCATGGATCGTTTCTTGTTTCGTGGTTGATAAATGTGGGGGTCTGTGTTGCCCTGGGAGATTATATAATTTTGAATAAAACTCATGAAAAAGGTCAGCTATTTCAGTAGGTTTGTGTTTGGGGGGGGGGGGCATCTTTGTCCCTGATAGCATGTATGCGTCCTGCTATAGTAGTGTCTTTAAGTGCTTTGGCTAACAATTTTCCACTTTTATCTCCGTGCTCAAAGTAAATGCTTCTCTTGAAGAAGAGGGCCTTTCTAATCTTAAGATCAAGTATAAATTTGAGGGCTTCTCTACAGCGTGTCAGTTCTTCTTCTACCTTGATGGAGAGTGATTGTTTGTGTTGTGATTCCAATGTGGCTATTTGCGAGGACAATTTAATTATTTCCCCCTCCCTCTCTTTTTTTTTCCTGGCGCCCCATCTCATAAGTTCTCCTCTTATCACACTTTTGTGGGCCTCCCAGTTATTTAGTGGGTTAGTGTCTGTGTCACTATTGGCTTTAAAGTATTCATTAATTGCTACATGAATGTCATCTTTTATGGTCGGGTCAGTCAGGAGTGAAGCGTTTAGTCTCCAATTAAAAGTGGGTTGTTTCGGAGGGTCAAACCTCAATGAGATGGCTGTAGGGGCATGGTCTGATAGGGAGATTATACCTATCTCAGCCTGAAGTAGGGAGTTCAAATCCCTTTGCGAGATCAGAATCAAGTCGATTCGTGAGTAGCGTTTATGTGGAGGGGAGAAAAAGGTATAATCTCTCCCAGTGGTGTGTATAGATCTCCAGGTGTCTACTAAAGATAAGGATCTTAATAGTGCCTTGATTCGTTTGAGGATCTTATATGTTACTGCTGTGTGTCCTGTAGAGGTGTCTTTGAGGGGGGAGAGGGGAATATTGAAATCTCCTCCCATAATGACACAGCCCTCCGCAAACCATTTAAGCTTGTCAATTATCTTGTGGCAGAATGAGATGTAAGCGGTATTTGGGAAGTATACATTAGCGAGTGTGATGGGGGAACGCGCCCAGTCGCCTTTGAGGAAAAGGTAGCGACCGTCGGGGTCCGTGAGATGTTGTTTAACTTTAAAAGGGGAATCTTTGTCAATTAGTATAGAAACTCCTTTTGTTTTGGCTAGAGGGTTTGTGGCATGGTACATTTTTGTAAATATTTTATCTGTGAATGTAGGGACATGTTTGCTCTTAAAATGTGTTTCTTGTAGGAAAACTAATGATGGGCAGACTTTTTTAAGTTCTCTTAGCAGCTTCGATCTCTTCTCTGGGATATTAAGACCGTTAACGTTGTGGGATATCAGGGTAGGAGATTTCCCTAGATGAGTGTATGCCATGATCTAAAATCAGGGGGTTAATAGTTAGTACTGTATCTTGCTATTAATAGGGTATGGGGAGGGTAAAGAAGGGGATAGGGATAGTGAAGATGAAAAGGGGGTAAACAGGTAGGGGAGGTTGAGTGGGTGCTCGAGTCACACCTAGAAGGTGATGAGCAAATAAGTCGTCTTTGAAACGAGACGTCTGTGTCAACTCTGAGGGGTAAATGGGAGACGCAACAGAACAGATTTGGCAGTGAGATGGTGATTACTAGGAATGTATAATGTATCACTGAGGTGCGTTGCGTGTGAGAGTGTATCTCATGGAAAGTGAGACGTAACTGGGAGACCTGGGGAGTTGAGCATCATAAAACCTTATTGTAATCTTAAACCGTTAACTGTAAAAATAGTAACAACAGTTGAGGACAAAAAAAAAGGGGGTGGGGGTGGGGGAGGGTGCAGTTTTCTTATTAAGTTATATAGAATAGTTCCTGCCTCGCATGGTATCAACAGTGAGAATCTATAGGCACTTAGTATCATAAAAAAGTCTTGTCCTACTATCTCACATGGTACAGGTAACTTGTTGTTCCATGTAGGATAGACAGGAGAGAGAGCATATAGGCCTAGAAGGATGCCTGTACAGATGAAGAATAACACAAAATGAATAACAGTTGTCATATATAGAAGACCCACAACTTTCAAATAACAGTAGTTTCATAAAAATGGTTGCATGTTGACAGATTGCCCTTGGCAAGTTCGGGGAAAAAGAAAGTCTCCACCGGTAACCGCTGTCACAGGTGGGTCTGACAAGGCATGTGAGAGCAATCAGTGACCGTGTGACATGGCTTATTCTTCCAGATGTAAATTTAGTGCTTCCTCGTGTGTCTAGGGAGATTACTCTCAATACATCCTTAATGTGGCCCATTAGAATACTCACTGTTCCGCCGGAACAGAGGAAAAAAAAATAAAAAAGGGGGGGGAGGGTGGGTATATGTCCCCTGTCTGTTTTGTGAACAGATGTTGATGAAGTGAATATTGGTCTTTTTACTTGAGCTTTGGACTTTTGGCTCCTTTGGAGGAAGAGGGAGGATCAAAATTGCTTCTGTTGGCATATCTGCGGTAGGGCTTTTGTTGGGAAGGGGAGCGGGTGGGTGTTGATCCAGATCCGGCTTGGTAGTTGTTGATTTCTGGCGGCAGCAAAAATTCCGCACACCAATCAGGTAGATCAATCAGAGCTATTTGTAGATTCTCGCAGAATTTTTTTAAATCTTCAGGGATTTTAAGCAGGTGTTGTTTGCCCATGTAAGAGGCTTGGAGTGCAAACGGAAATTTCCATCTGTAAATGATGCCTTTTTCTCTTAGGACATTCAGCAGTGGCCTCAATGCTCTTCTGTTCTTGAGAGTGATTGGTGACAGATCTTGAAACAGTTGTACTGCGGATTTGTTGTATAGGATTTGGTCCTTGGATCTCGCATTCTGGAGAACGTCTTCCTTTAGGCCAAAATTGGGTAGGCAGCATATGATATCTCTAGGTGGGTTTCCATCTGGTGTTCTAGTTCTTAGGGCTCTGTGAGCTCTGTCGAATTCTATCGGAGATTGTTCAGGTCTGTCAAGAAGATTATTGAAGATGGAGGTTAACGCCGGTTTGATTTGGTCTGGGAGGATTGTCTCAGGAACACCTCTGATTCTTATATTACGTCTCCTCCCTCTATTATCCAAGTCTTCCACGTGCCTATTCATTTCGATCAGGTGTTGGGAGTGGGAGGCAGTAATATCATCTAGTCTGACCAGTGCCCTGTCTCTCCTTTTCCCTGCACGTTCCGTTACAGCCATTTGTTCGGAGAGCCTAAGCAGCTCAGTTTTATTGTCTGTGATGGCGGAGGTGAATGATCTTTTGATGTCCGCAGCTATGTCTGTCATGATAGCATAAGTCAAAGGTCTGTCATTGTCATTGTGACCTGCTGCTGAATCCTCAGATGGTGGGAGGGACACTTCGTCGTCCTCTAAATCTTCCTCAATATTATGTCTGTGAGGAGTCGCCATTTTTGAGTTTCTCCCTTCCCCACTATATCTGTACTTATTCAAGTTTGATGATAACCGTCTTTTGGGGGTAGTCAGAGAGCGGAGAACGTGGTTATGTGTCCCCTTCTTGATCTGTGTGGACATATTCACTTTGTATAAGGTTTGTTTTCAGGCCCAGGTCTCACAGCAGCTCAGGCCTCACTCACACATCTGCCGTCAGCGCTGTGTGTCAAGCCAATATCCCTAAGTCCTTAAAGAGGATGTTCGAAAGCAGATCTGTCGCGCTTAAGTGTAGTCACAGTAGGGGGCGGGTGCGTTGTATGCGTTAATTGTAATGAGGGAGGAATGGCGACTGCATCAAGTTGCGGAGACCCGGCTGCAGCCTAGCAAAAAAGGTCCATATTGCATTAGTCTGTGTGTTCCCACTAGTGTGTATGGCAGATTGTTTCTGCGGTACAGTGGCTTAGTGAGGGAAGACAGGGATAACTATGTCTCTGCTGCAGCCAGGCCAAGGGTGTAGCAAGATGGCCGCCGTACTGGACCACAATGACAGGGCTATCAGCTAACTGGTCAGTCTCCTTGGTCTGTAGCCCAGATTGCCTCACCTGTGGTTGGATGCAACAATCTTTCCTCTCCTCTGGGAATCCAGATTGCTTCAGGGCTGGGCAGGATGTCCCCGTCGAGTCCCGGGTGCAGCAAGATGGCCGCCGTACACTGCAGGAGGACGCCGCCGGTCCCAGTCAGATGTCTCTCCCTCCGTTTGGCTCCTTTTCTTGCCGTAGGTTAGGACATCCGCCCGTTCTGTGGTTTGGATGCACCGCTGGATGGTCTGCGGGGCTCAAGACCGGCACTCGGAGGATCCGTAGCAGTCACAGGCCTCAAGATGGTGGCGGCGCTGTGATGGTTGGAGTCGGCTGCAGGCCTGAGGATCGGGTGAACAAAACCTCCAGACCTCTCAATTCCGGATCCCAGCGCCCCTTTAGCGTGGTAATAGCAGGGCAGTGTATCGACCTGGCTCGGATCCCTGTCGATACCGCCGGATGGCAGTGGATTAGGGCTCAGGCTGCGGAGCTCAGCCAGAACACGTCCTTCTTCTCTCGCCGCCGGACACCCCCCCCTATTTTTTGCGCTATAAACAAAAATAGAGCGACAGTTTTAAAAAAACAATATTTTTTTCTTTTTGCTATAATAAATATCCCCAAAAAAATATATAAAAAAACATATTTTTTCGTGACTGCGACATTATGGCGGACAGATTGGACACTTTTGGCTCTATTTTGGGACCATTCACATTTATACATCGATCAGTGCTATAAAAATGCACTGATTACTGTGTAAATGTGACTGGCAGTGAAGGGGTTAACCAGTAGGGGGAGAGGAAGGGGTTAAGTGTTTCCTAGGGATGTGTTCTAACTGTAGGGGGAATGGGCTACGTGTGATACGACACTTATCACCGCTCCCGATCACAGGGAGCTGTGATCAGTGTCCTGTCACTAGGCAGAACGGGGAAATGCTTGTTTACATTAGCATGTCCCCATTCTTCCTCTCCGTGAGACGATCACGGGACTCCCGGCGGACATTGAGTCCCCGGAACCCGCGGTCAGACTCACGGAGCTTGCGGCGTGCCCACAACCCCGGGCCTTAAAGGCGACGTATATATACTTCGATCTGCCCAGCCGTGCCATTCTGCCGACGTATATAGTCGTGCAGCGGTCGGCAAGGGGTTAAAAAAGGCCTAGATTCTTTCCTAAATGTACAGAATATAACTGGGTAGTAACATTTATAGGTAAAGTTGTTCCAGGGAAAATCCGATTGCCTCTCGGGGGATCAGGAAGGATTTTTTTTCCACTGCTGTAGCATATTGGAGCATGCTTTGTTGGGATTTTCCACCTTCCTCTGGATCAACTGTTGGTGAAGGATTGTGTATAAGGGTTTTTTTTTTTTGGTTGAACTAGATGGACTCTTTTTTAACTATGTAGCCTATTGGCTGCAGATGAATTTTATTATAAATTAACAAACTGGTGATAAGGATTGCCTCTTAGGCTACATTCACATTGATGTCTACATTTTTGAGTTTAGCTGCATTTAGATGACATATCTAAAAACAACTGGACTCACACAATGCAAAGAAATCATATTATTTATACATAACGATCAGCAACATTTAGTTGCAGACAGTTTAGCTGCATTTTTGGAAAAGAAGGAAAGTGCTGCGTCCTGAGTTGACTATCTGTAGCTATCTGCAGCTAATGCCGCGTACACATGGTCGGAATTTCCACCAGCAAATGTCCGATGTGAGCTTTTGCCCGGAAATTCCGACCGTGTGTATGTTCCATCGGACTTTTGCCGTCGGAATTTCAGAAAGCAAAAGATTGAGAGCAGGTTCTCAATTTTTCAGACGGAAAAAATTCCGATCGGAAATTCCGATTGTCTGTAGCAATTCCGACGCACAAAATTCCGATGCATGCTCGGAAACAACTCGACGCGTGCTCAGAAGCATTGAACTTAAATTTCTCGGCTCGTCATAGTGTTGTACGTCACTGCGTTCTTGCCGGTTGAAAGTTCAGAGAACTTTTGTGTGACCGTGTGTATGCAAGCCAAGCTTGTGCGGAATTCCGTCGGAAAAACCATCCAAGGTTTTTCCGACAGAATTTCCGCTCGTGTGTACGGGGCATTAAGGTACATTGCATTTAGTTGCAGTTAGCTGTAGTGCATTTAGTTGCAGAAAATGGCGCACTTCCCCTTTTCTTCCTGAAATGTTGGTATTCTTTCTAATGTTGGGTTATTATTTGCAGACGTGGTCTAAGAATAGTTAACAAGTTGCCAAAGGTGAACACTGACATTCTGGGAAAGTTGTAAAATTTATCAGGACAGGTTCTGATTAACTCATACATCAAAACAAAATATCCTCAAGTTAGATGCTGGTTTCATTTGTTTCTCGCTGTCTAATCCTTAGGGCCAGTTTACACCAGAATGCAGTGTGGCAAAGACACATTATGTGCACGTTTCCCGCTCTGCAGGTGACTGCTAAATGTGGCAATTGTTGTGCAGAGTAATATTTAGGGTTTTGGGGAAATCTGCTGTTGTGGTACAAAAACACTGTTCTCTGAAGAGCACCAACAAATTAATTCGAATGTGATCAATAGTTTTGACCACCTTTTTTTTTGCTCCTGACAAAACCTTTGATTCTTGCATTATTATTCTAGTTCAGTCATAGACACAAACATTAAAGCCCAACTCCAAGTTCCCTGCACCTGCATTCCTTTTTGAAGCCCCCTTTTCCCCAGCAACCTTTTTTGATATCCAGTGGTGTATCATCCATGTGTGCAGGGTGTTCACTGCACACAGCCCCCGAGAGGGGGGGCCCACTGTGACCCACACTGCACACATGGATTATTGTCCCTTTATCAGGACAATGATCGGTGCGGCGGGGGGACAGTTGTGAGCCCCAATCTCCCTGCATGGCTTTTCAGACAGCCTCTTCTCCTCCTCTCCCTCAGCTGAAATGCCATACAGGGAGATCGGTGCTTGCAACTGTCCCTCTGTCACACCGATCATCCCCCCAATGTCCGCTGTGTCCTTCTCCTCCAGCCCCAACTACTAACACCACCCCCCGCCCGCCCTACAGACACTGTCCACAGTCCCAACCCCCTCCCCCACAAATTTAATTGTGAAAAAATGTAAAACAAATTTAATTGTAAAAAAATATGTAAAAATAAAATAAACTATTGACACCATCCACTGCTCTACTGACACTGTCCACTGCCCTACTGACACAGTCCACTGCCCCATAACCCCCCCTCCCACCCCCTTCCCCAGAAGCACTGTGAAAAATGAAGAAAAAAATAGATAATAAAATAATAAAAACAAAAAGATGCTGACACCGTCCACTGCCCTACTGTCACTGTCCACCACCCCCCCCCCCCCAATCATTGTGAAAAAAGTAATATAAAAATAAATTGTAAAAAATTATTTAAAAATAATAAAAATAAACAAGTTTTGACACTGTCTATTATTCTACTGACACGATCCAGTGGCCCCAAAAAACATTTTTAACAAAAGGAAAAAAAAAAAATTGTAAAAGAATAATGAAAAAATAAATAAAGAGCTACTGACACTGTCCACTGTCCTACTGACACCATCCTGCACATTCTACCCACCTCCATACACTCCTCACTCCTCTCCTGCATATACTACTCAACACCATACACTCCATACTCCTCTCCTGCACATACTACCCACCGCCATACACTCCACACTCCTCTCCTGCACATAATACCCAACTCCATACACTGCATACTCCTCTCCTGCACATACTACCAACCCCCATACTCTTATTATGCACATACTACCCACCTCCATGCACTCCACGCTCCTCTCCTGCACAAACTACCTATCACCATACACTCCGCACTCCTCTCCTACACATACTTTCCACCACCATACACTCCACACTCCTCTCCTACACATATTACCCACCACTATACACTCCACACCCCTCTCCTGCACATACTACATACCTAAAAACAATCCACACCCCTTTCCTGCACTTACTACCCACCGCCTTACACTCTGCACTGTAAATTCCCTATTTAACATTACCACATTCTGCAATATGTAAGTAATCCCAGACTCTATTAAACTACACCCTTTAAGCCACGCCCAATATTTCACGCAATTTCTGCCACACCCATATTTTGCCGTTGCGTGCTGTGCATTTTATCTGTACCTGGGGACCACTTTTTATCTTGCACACGGGCCCACTCATTTCATGATATGCCCCTGATGAGTGGGTGTACTTTTGGGGCCTAAGTGAAGAATAGTTCAAATATGTGCACAGGAAATGCCTATTTTTAATTCTGTACATGACTGGGTATTTAAAGTGAACATATGTTCTTTTAACAAAGTGGAAATTGTACTCTTATGCCGCGTACACACGATCGTTTTTCATGCCGTTAAAAATGCCATTTTTAAAAATGGCCATTAAAAATGATCGTGTGTAGGCTCCAGAGCATTTTTAACGACGTGAAAAACGGGCATTAAAAATTCCGGACATGCTCTCTTTTTTCACGTCGTTTTTCATGTCGTTTTTTTTAACGACGTGAAAAACGATAGTGTGTATGCTTTCACGACGTGAAAAAAAACGCACATGCTCAGAAGCAACTATGAGACGGGAGCGCTCGTTTTGGTAAAGCTAATGTTGGAAATGGAGATGGCACATTCGTCACGGTGGAATTAATAGCATCGTTTTAATGCAGCGCATTCCGTTCTTCTTTTGACATTGAGAGTTTTATGCCCAACTTGTTTCTAAAGTAATTCCAAATTGCTCTAATGATTATAAAATATTATTTTTAAGCCGCACCTCCCTCCTAAATAATACTAATAATAATAAAATAAGTTAATTCTCCTTTTTTCTTTAAATTTTATATTCTTTTTGGTTATTTTTTTTTGGCCTTTTTTTAAGTTTTTTGGCTTAAATTATTCTTGTGTAAAGTTACCACAACAACCTTCCAAATGTGTCTCATTTGGCCTCAGGGAGGTTTGTGTCCCCTGATAATAACAATAATATAATTTGAGATGTCCCTGCCTGCTTCCTAGCAAGCTCTCTTTTGAAATACAAATCACATAGTCAAGTATTTAAAGGGCACTCAATTTTTTTTTATTTCAGAACATTAACAAATTAAAGTGGAAGGCAGCACTGGAGAGCCTGCTTGCATTTGTGCATCCCTTTCACCCCACAACAACCATACAAGATGTCCAAACCAAAATAGAGATTAGATCCCCCCAAAAAATGAGCCCAATCTTGTCTTGAGCTCCCAGAGGTCAGGAGCCACAGCAGATAAGTCCTATATGTCCCCAGTCTGTGGTACTACAGCAGGCATTATTTTCTTCTCTTCCTTGTAGCCTTCTCTCCAGCCTTCTCTGCAGCCTTGGTTGGTTTCTTCCTTGGAGGCTGGGGATCAGGAGGAGAGGTTGTGGCAGGAGGAGTAGTAGGAGGAGGAGGAGGAGGTGGAGGAGTAGGGACAACCTCCGTTATGTCCGTGTACCTAGTGAGTTCACCCAGCACGCCCTTATTGATGACTTTCAATAGCAGGGTCTCACTGTAAATTTTTTGCTGCAACTCCATTTGCCCTAGTTTGTGGGCGAGGACTGCGGCAAATCCCTCTTCAACAGAGGGTGCCTCTCTGAGGGCCGCTGTTGCCTCTCTGAGGAAGGCCCTGGTTTCCTCCTCCACCTGCCTACCTCTCCTTGGCCCTCGTGGTTTAACTACCAGGGGAGGCATCTGGGCTCTTGTGCTGGGCCCAGCCTCCTCCTGGGTGCCACTGGGCCCAGCCTCCTCCTGGGTGCCCCTGGGCCCTGCCTCCTCCTGGGTGCCACTGGGCCCAGCCTCCTCCTGATCCCCAACATCACCCTCTTCCTGGCTCTGCTCTGGCTGTAAAAAAAGAAAGGGACATTATTTATTTTGCCACATCATCATTCACAGACATTGTTCACCTCTAGACATTGTTGAAATCAATGCCAAAAGTTATGTCCTTTTCATTGATTACGCATCCTGGTTTTGTTGTCTTGGACACATAAAATTAGGCCACTACTGTATCTTGCTCTTCACAAACTTTATTGGTAGACGTGTACATACCTTTAACAATACTAACATCTATTTAAAATCTATAATTTTATACGATAGAAATATAGATAGCAAAACTTTACCTGGCTCCATATCTCCAAATCTGCCTCCTCAAGGCCCTGATCTTGATCCTCAGAGGAAGCCAGAGCAGGGTTGACAGGAAGGCTGGAGGACTGGCTGCAGGGAAGGCTGGAGGGTTGGGTACAAGGAAGGCTGGATTGACCTCTGGGGGGAAGGGTGAAGAGAGATTTGCGCACTTCCAGCTGGTCATCCAGAAAAGCAAGCTTACTGTAGTACCACAGACTGGGTTTATAAACCTTATCTGCTGGTGCACCTGACCTCTGGGACCTCAGGACCATAGTCCTCTGGGTCCTGTATGTCCCTCTGATGGTCCCAATTTTGTTTTTGACATCTTGGAGAGTTGTTGTGGGTATCTTTGTTTGCACAAATGCAAGCAGGCTCTCCAGTGCTGCTTTCCTGGCGTCTTTATTTTTATTTCCGCCACTTTTGGTTTGCCATAATATAGGGAGCTCTTGCCATTTGTTGATGAACTCCCCCATGAAGTCTGTGTTTTTAAAAGTATTCATGATATCTGTAAAAGCGAGAAACCAAAATAAAAATATATTTCAGGCAACATTCCTCAACTGTGCATTGTCTACATATTTTGAGCACACAAATCTCCTCGTCTGATGAACCTCAAAAAGTAAAATTGTTAGGTACCTTGGTCACGACGTTCGTTGCTAACTCTCTCTCCCGAAAAATGAACGTATTTCCCAGCAATGGATCTTCACTTTATATACACAGCGCATGCGTGAAACTCCGCACGCTTTCCCCGCCCCTGACGTTCGATATTGTACTTTCCCCGCCCCTTCTCGCTCATAGTGCTGAACAAAACATGGCGGAGACACAGGTGGCTGAGATTACCTCTACAGAGGATGAAATTACAGAGGAGCCCAAATCAAGACCCAGGAGATATAAGGCATCCAACATGTCATTCGAGGAAATGGTGGAGATGGTCGCCATTTTAAAGAAGGAGGATTATGATGCCAAGCATGGTCCGTATAAAAGGCCTAATCTGGTCAAGTCCAGAATTATGGGCAAAGTGGTCAAAAGTCTCCACCAAAAATTCGGGGTGTGCAGAACGAAGGAACAGCTCAGAAAACGATGGTCAGATCTGAAGTTGCGGGAGGCCGACCAATATAAAAGAATCAAGAAAGTTATATTAAAAAGTAAGTTGTTTTTTTTGAGTTTCCATGGTACATATTATTTTCTTGTATTCTGTCGTGTATTTTTAACTTTCATATAGTACACTGAAAGATACCATCTTTTTTAGGTTCGTCCGCATAGTAAACGGACGTATTTTACCTCTTTCTCCCTACAGTTCCTCAAACGATGTTTTCGGATCATCCAGTGTGAACACCCATGTTTTTTTGATTATTTGGGGGAGTACATTTGGGCCACACTTATTTTTGGTGTGCTAATCCAAAGGAGATTTGTTCATTTTGAAAAACGATATGCATGGTAATGTTAAAGGGAGTGAATGCTCAGCAGCTGATGAAACATCTGAATGCAGTAGTACAAGTGTGGGCCTAAAGCCAAAAAGCTTGAGGGAGTCACACACAGGTGATCCAGTGTAGATACTTTGGGGTGTTACAATGTTTCAAATTTGTTCACAAAATGTATATGCTCTGTTTTGGCCTATGTATCCAATCATTTGTCCCGGTTGGCACAGGGGTTAAAAATTAAAATGGAGCATGCTTCAAAAGAATGATTAAAAAGTTTTTTTCCATGTTTCTTATTTTAGCAAAATTGAGTCGCTACTAATGAAACTATTCCTTTTATTTCAATCTCCCTAGGGATTCGAAAAGCTACCTCAGATGAGACGAGAATTGCAATACCTACAACAATACCCCCAGAACCCCAGGATGGAGAGGAATGTGATGTTGTGGAAGTTGAAAGTGGCACCACCACAGGTCAGAGAGAAACCAGACACATGCATGTTAAATAGATGTAGGCCTACATATTCTATCCTACATATTTCTCTTTACATTTAGGTACAGTTCTGGCCGAAGACCCCAATAAGTTGTCACATCACAGTGCCCAGATCCTGATCCAATACCTGATGGTCTGCTGTCGTGACCTCGAAAAAATTAAGGGAGATTTGCGAGAGATCAGGGCAAATACAAAGCGGGTGGAGGAAAGGCTCCAAAATATCATGGCTGTGCTTGGGCGTGTCTAATGTTTTTACACCAAATAACGTTTTACTTGCAGAGATTTCTATTTTTTTTGGTTATTTTACCCTTTAATGACTAGCACATGTTTAGCTTTTTCAAAATTTGGAGAACTATAGTTTGTTTATGCATGGCTGGTCATGCGTTTTAATACACCTGAAATTAAGGGAACATCCACATTTCTATGGAAGTTGCCCAACTAAACAAAAAAATAAAGGTATTTTTACATAACAAATCATTGTGGCTTCATTATGTAAATGTGGTGCTGAGTGAACTAATCAATGTTTGGTGTTTACACTGACAATGAAGGCTAATTAAAAGATTTTTTAATCCACATGGCAAAACAAATGCACTAGGTAAACCTACCAGAAACATCAAACATTATACAATAAAAATGACAAACCAATCTTTACTTTTTAAAAAAGTTTTATTTTTTTGGTCTAAAATTATTAGAGATTGTCTGGCATTTCAATGGCCCCCCTACCCATAAAATAGTCCACATATTGGTTACGGACCTCACGTCCAGTTGGGGGGGCCAAGCCAAGACGGCCAGGTTCCAGGGCCACCAAAGTTTCTGCATTGATTAAAGAGGCCTCAGGCCCACTCAAAGATATATAACTCGTTGAATGCACCCTTAGGAAATTATGCAGCACACAGCACGTCATAACCACATGGTTCCATTTGTATGGGGCAAGGTGGATGGAGGTAAGGAAGAGGCGAAATCGGCTGGCCATGATCCCAAACGCATTTTCCACCACCCTTCTGGCTCTGGCCAGCCGATAATTGAAAACCCTCCTCTCAGGGGTGAGGGTGCGTTGCGGGAATGGCCTCATCAAATGGGGTCCCAGGCCAAACGCCTCATCCGCCACAAACACAAAAGGTAGTCCCTCCACATTCTGCTCCGCGGGTGGCAAGGCCAGCAGATCCAAAAGGAGCCGTTCTCCAAACTCCGTCTGGGCAAAAACTCCTCCATCAGACATCCTGCCATTCTTGCCAACGTCCACATAGAGGAACTCGTAGGTGGCCGACACCACTGCCATCATCACGACGCTGTGGAACCCCTTATAATTATAATAAAAGGATCCCGAATGGGGTGGTGGGACGACCCGAACATGTTTGCCGTCGATGGCTCCTCCACAGTTCGGAAAGTTCCATCACTGGGCAAACTCGGAAGCCACATTCTGCCATTCATGTGGCGAAGAAGGGAACTGTGGAATTAAAGAAATAACAAATTAATACTTGGAGCCAGAAACATTGAAAGCTGATTTCATACACACATTCATGGCCAACATTGGTAGAAACTGTTAAAAACATAAAAATTTGGAAGCAAGAAAAAAAAAAAAATTATGGGGGGAGGGGGGAAGGGTTGAAGATGAGTTGGGAATATCACACATGAAGGCTGTAGCACTCTGTATTGAAGTTAACAACAATGAAACATTCCGAGGCAAAATTTAGAGTGCGTTTTGGGTAAAGCACTACGATGGAACATATAATAAAAAACATGGAAATGACTAGGCAAGGTAGGTATGGCCCCAGGATAGCATGCTGGAGAGGTTAGGTAAGCCAAATTTACAGGTAGGCCTCAAACACCAAACTTTAAATAATAAAACATGGGGAGAAAGGGGACATTCCCTGCAGCTAAGAATCATGTGAATTAGGGACTGCAAATAAAGCAAATTAAAAATATCCCAAAATAAAAACCATACAATGTGAATTTTTGAAGAAGAACACTTACCTTAATATAGTCCTCCTGCAAAACTTGAAGGATGGCAGAACAAGTCTCTGGTATAATGATCCCCAGAGCCTGGGGGGAGATGCCTGTGGAGAACTTAAGGTCCTGCAGGCTTCTCCCAGTAGCCAGGTATCGCAACGTGGCGATGAGCCTCTGCTCAGCACTGATGGCTTCCCGCATAATGGTGTCCTGCCTGGTAATATAGGGGGACACCAAAGCCAACAGCTGCTGAAATACGGGGTCAGACATCCTGAGAAAATTCCTGAAATCATCAGGATTATTCTCCCTGATCTCCCGCAACAAAGGCATGTGACAGAATTGGTGCCGCTGGAGCAACCAATTCTTGGTCCATGAACTCCTCCTGACCCTGCTCATGGCATGGAGTCGGGATACAGCATGAACCCCTGCACCAACTACAGCACGAACTCTACGACGAGTACGTAGCCGCAACATGGCTAGATAACGGTCGGCTGAACAGAACGTACTAGAAGAACGCACGGAAGAACAGCAAGGCCTATGAAGAACAAGCTGAAAAACACGAACGTGCAGAGCAGGCCGCACTGAATAAACAGATACGAACTGACTACAAGCAGTGCTAAACAGATACGAACCCACAGGCGCAATCTGAACTCCCGAAAACGATCTTCAAAGCACGAAGACTGAAAAGCGCGAATCGTCTCTCACCAAACTTTTACTAACACGCGGAAACACGGAATTAGCAAAAGCGTCCCAAAGGGTGGCGTCATTCGAACGGAACTTCCCCTTTATAGTGCCGTCGTATGTGTTGAACGTCACTGCGCTTTGCTTGATCGTTTTTTTTAATGATGGTGTGTACGCAAGGCAGGCTTGAGAGGAAACATGAAAAAAAACGAGGAGAAAAACGTTGGTTTAAAAAATGACATTAAAAACGATTGTGTGTACGGGGCATTATGCTAAATCACCCCCCCCCCCCATGGCTAAGGAATTGTGGAGTCATCTCCCAGGATGTATGCAATATAGAGGCTAGCCATACACACTTAAATTTCTCGCATTCAAAGTTTGTTGAGCTAGGTGGTGCCAACAAGACCATCCATAGCTTGAATTTCAACCAATTAGCACAAATCGCCTGATACTGAGCCATGCATAGCCAGCATAACCCACTACATCTCAGGTGCCCTCCAAAATAAATGACGGCACACACTGTCAATGCATGTTTTTTGCACACTTTACACCACATCACCCCAATTCACTTCAGCTGTACCGCTCTTTTAATATGCTGAAAAAGCCTGCTTTCAAATGTCTGTGGTCTCTCAGCGATGTGCTAATATCCATCAAGAACTACAACCCCAAGGCCCTTATCATGAAATTTACAACTGTATCAGTACTAGCATGATACTTACTTGTTATACTAGCAAATAATGCAGTGTAGCAGTTGACCATATTATTATTTGTATTATTTTTTTAAAAGAAGGTACAGTTTCAGTTCAAGTTTCAGACCAAGTGGCAATCAGATTAATGTACTTTCTATTCCATCTGATGAGAACCCTACTGTGCAAAAAAATATTGAGCAAGATAAACTTCAGTCATGTTTAAAATATGGCATAAGAATCCTTCAATAAACAGTTTGAACAAGAAAATATGGCTTACAACGTTACTGCTACAGTGCATATCTGAAATCCTCTTTAACAGTCTTTCACAACAGATGTAAAGATGAGCAAGAAATTAAATTCCATTCAATCCTTTGACCCGATGATTCCAATGAAGTGCATAAGTGTACTACATTAAATGTTGAGCTAAAGAAAAAATGAATTTCAAATGGCAAGTTCTTAGCTCTTCTAAGTTCATTCAAAATGCAATTGTTGTATGTCACATTTTTCAATGATGGATTTGATGTTTGGCCCTGGAAAAAATAACAAGATTTATCATCAGAGCAGCATGCGCTATGCAAAACCTTTCTGAATGTCTGAGGAATCTCTTTGGTGTCAGAAAATATAATTGAGCATCTAAAGCTTTTTTCCTCTGTCCTTATTTGAGGTTAATACATACAAAACACTGCGTGTTATTTTATAAAGTGAAGTAGGGTCAAAATTCATTCAAACCAAAACTTTTAAGTAACTTAATTTTTATAGAAACTACTTTAGCAGAAGGTTGTTGGAAGAATAAAAAAAAAAAATTTTTTTGGGGGGGGGGGGGGGGTTACCATTGCTTATAGCTGTAAAGATAACCAGTAATGTTTTGGCGCATACAGGAGTTTTAATATGTAGATTTTAAAGAAAAAAACACACTGCTAAATTACTTTTTTTTTTTACTTACCTGCACCCAAATCTGTACAATTGGAATATCTGGCATTGTGGAAGATTTTTTGGGCAGTAGGGATTGAGCCTGGAACCCTGCCCCTCATGCATGCACCTATTTAAATAGGTAGACAACCAAGTTTTTATTTTCCAGAAGATTTTATACGCTGATGTTTAGTAGAATGTTTGTTTGAAAATTGTTTGTTTTTTAACAAAGAAATAGCTGGTCCCAGCTTAGACTAGCAATTTCTGGGTGCTAGTCTAAGGGGATATCAAGCAAATAAACATGAGTAGGCACTCACATACAGTTGCAATAAAAAATATGTGAACCCTTTGGAATGATATGGATTTCTGCACAAATTGGTCATAAAATGTGATCTGATATTCATCTAAGTCACAACAATAGACAATCACCATCTGCTTAAACTAATAACACACAAAGAATTAAATGTTACCATGTTTTTATTGAACACACCATGTAAACATTCACAGTGCAGGTGGAAAAAGTATGTGAACCCCTAGACTAATGAGATCTCCAAGAGCTAATTGGAGTGAGGTGTCAGCCAACTGGAGTCCAATCAATGAGATGAGATTGGAGGTGTTGGTTACAGCTGCCCTGCCCTCTAAAAAACACACACCAGTTCAGGGTTTGCTTCTCACAAGAAGCATTGCCTGATGTGAATAATGCCTCGCACAAAAGAGCTCTCAGAAGACCTACGATTAAGAATTGTTGACTTGCATAAAGCCGGAAAGGGTTATAAAAGTATCTCCAAAAGCCTTGCTGTTCATCAGTCCACAGTAAGACAAATTGTCTATAAATGGAGAAAGTTCAGCACTGCTGCTACTCTCCCTAGGAGTGGGCGTCCTGTAAAGATGACTGCAAGAGCACAGCGCAGACTGCTCAATGAGGTGAAGAAGAATCCTAGTGTGTCAGCTAATGACTTACAAAAGTCTCTGGCATATGCTAACATCCCTGTTAGCGAATCTACAATACGTAAAACACTAAACAAGAATGGATTTTATGGGAGGACACCACAGAGGAAGCCACTGCTGTCCAAAAAAAACATTGCTGCACGTTTACAGTTTGCACAAGAGCACCTGGATGTTCCACAGCAGTACTGGCAAAATATTCTGTTGACAGATGAAACCAAATTTGAGTTGTTTGGAAGAAACACACAACACTATGTGTGGAGAAAAAGAGGCACAGCACACCAACATCAAAACCTCATCCCAACTGTGAAGTATGGTGGTGGGGGCATCATGGTTTGGGGCTGCTTTGCTGCATCAGGGCCTGGACGGATTGCTATCATCGAAGGAAAATGAATTCCCAAGTTTATCAAAACATTTTGCAGGAGAACTTAAGGCCATCTGTCCACCAGCTGAAGCTCAACAGAAGATGGGTGTTGCAACAGGACAATGACCCAAAGCATAAAAGTAAATCAACAACAGAATGGCTTAAACAGAAGAAAACAGACCTTCTGGAGTGGCCCAGTCAGAGTCCTGACCTCAACCCGATTGAGATGCTGTGGCATGACCTCAAGAAAGCGATTCACACCAGACATCCCAAGAATATTGCTGAACTGAAACAGTTCTGTAAAGAGGAATGGTCAATAATTACTCCTGACCGTTGTGCACGTCTGATCTGCAACTACAGGAAACGTTTGGTTGAAGTTATTGCTGCCAAAGGAGGTTCAACCAGTTATTAAATCCAAAGGTTCACATACTTTTTCAACCTGCACTGTGAATGTTTACATGGTGTGTTCAATAAAAACATGGTAATATTTAATTATTTGTGTGTTATTAGTTTAAGCAGACTGTGATTGTCTATTGTGTAAAAGGACAAGCGCGCAACCACTGACATTGATTAAATAAAAAATGATAAATATATTACTAATAACACACTATGTGAAAAAAAAACACAAGAGAATATATACTGAATCTCAATAGTGAAAAAAACCACAAGAGAATATATACTGAATCTCAATAGTGAAAGTGAAATTGTTCTCCAAAGGCAAATATTAATTTAAAAATTACAATTATAAAGGTGAGATTGAAAAAAATGTCCACAACACATTTAAATTCCAAAGGTGAAATCCACTTGCTTCATATGGATAAGGGATATCCAAAGGGAGCCTTACTCTATAGATGTTCAGTGATAACAGATAATCTTAAAGCCGCTTACCAGATGGACGGGACCTCAGATCTTAGAGGTCACAAAGGCGTGTGCATCAGCCTGCCAGCAGCGATGGTATTCACCTGTTCCTTTATCCCAGGTGGCCTGTCCTCACTCCACCAGGTAATCAGATGTCTTGACACACAGTATCCAAAACGAAAAAGGTAGGCGGGAATAGAATCGCTCCAGCTTCCAAGTGTTCTCCTAAGAGCTTGTTCAACTCAGCAAGGAAGGATTAAAAAAAGGACTTCATAGTGCAGTATTTTCATAAAATTCAAAGGATTGGTAATTAGCCTCCGTTCCCAGTTGATGCCATTTTTGGGGAAACGCGTCGGGTGGAGCCAAGATTCCTAACGTCATCACGTATTGGATATTGATGTATTGATGCAGTCTATGTTTGCTCTCTGACTAGCATACGGAAACATTAGAAACCTTTTTTACCCTTGTTACGTTGCTGTTTCCTTGCCTATTTTGCCTATTTTACTATTTGTGGATTGGATGTGGACTTTTTGATTTTGGCTTTTTTGCTGTGTGTTTTTACAATAAATCCTTTGAATTTTGAATATCCCTTATCCATATGAAGCAAGTGGATTTCACCTTTGGAATTTAAATGTGTTGTGGACATTTTTTTCAATCTCACCTTTATAATTTTAATTTTTAAATTAATATTTGCCTTTGGAGAACAATTTCACTTTCACTATTGAGATTCAGTATATATTCTCTTGTGTTTTTTTTTTCACTATTGAGATTCAGTATATATTCTCTTGTGTTTTTTTTCACATAGTGTGTTATTAGTAATATATTTATCATTTTTTATTTAATCAATGTCAGTGGTTGCGCGCTTGTCCTTTTACACATGTCTTTTGAGTTTTAGTATTTTTAACTTTTTACTTGCAGCAGCACCACATTTTTTGGATCATTTATTCACCATTTTTTAAAATATACTTTCGGTTTAGCGCAGGTTTTTCCAAACTATATATATGTGATTGTCTATTGTTGTGACTTAGATGAAGATCAGATCACATTTTATGACCAATTTGTGCAGAAATCCATATAATTCCAAAGGGTTCACATACTTTTTATTGCAACTGTATATTTTTACTGAGCATAAATAATCCAAGTCTTATTCACTGATGTTTCAGTGGGTCACAGCCCACCTTCATTGAGACTTGTGTTGATAAAGGTGGGTTGTGACTAGGGACGAGCTTAGTGTTTATCCGAATGCCAAACATTTATGACATTCAGCATATATGAACGTCTCAGCTTCTGGTGGTCAATAGTTGCTAAGAAAGCAATCGTTGCAATAATTGCTAAGGGAACAATGACTGCTTGCGGTTCCTGTGTCCTTACCAACCACTGATGTCACCTAGCCCTTTCACTTACATGACTAGGAATCCCCGGCCCATTCACTTACATAGCCTGGAATCCCTGACCACATAAGCAAAAAGGTGGGCAAAGGAGCCTTACATCATTGCCTAAATATGGCCACTAGTGATGAGCCGAACACCCCCGGGTTCGGTTCGCACCAGAACCCGCGAACGGACCGAAAGTTCGTACGAACATTAGAACCCTATTAAATACAATGGATGCGAACGTTCGAATTCTAAAGTGCTAATTATAACAACTATTATGCATGTTATTGTCCTAAAAAGGGTTTGGGAACCCGGGTTGTGCACCAGGGGACATGTATCAATGCAAAAAGAAGTTTTAAAAACGGTCGTTTTTCGGGAGCAGTCATTTTAATGATGCATAAAGTGAAAAAAAAAAGTCAAATATTCCTTTAAATATCGTACCTGGGGGGTGTCTAAAGTATGCCTGTGAAGTGCCACGTGTTTCCCGTGTTTAGAACTGTCCCTGCACAAAATGACACTTCTAAAGGAAAAAAAAGCCATTTAAAACTGCTTGCGGCTTTAATGTAATGTCTGGTCCCGGTAATATGGATGAAAATCTTTAAGAAAAATGGCATAGCTACCCCATGACCCCCCCCCCCTACCCCAGCCCATTACCAGCCCCTTTGGGTCTTGTATGGATATTAAGGGGAACCCCGCACATAAAATAAAAAAGGCCCTATATACTCTGAACAGCCGTATACAGGCGGTGCATACAAGACAGGGACTGTAGGTTTGTTCTTATGTAGAATCTGTTTGTAATTTTGAACAGGTACATTGTTGAAGTGTAGCTCCAGCCCAAAAATCTATTTTTAAACTTTTTGGAAAACATAGGTAAGGGTTATCACCCCTGTAACATTTGTTTTGCTGTCTGTGCCCCTGTTCAGAACATTTCACCTCACTTTCCGTCCCAATGACAACTGTTTTTGAAATGTGGTGTTTTTCTTGAAACAAGGATTGCTGATAAAGCATCAGTACAGAGGAGACACCTTTCTCCCATATTTATTCTTACAGGAGAGAATTTTCCTTCCTAGTGGTAGATTTCCTCTCACTTCCTGTTGTCTTCTTGCGTTTGCAAGTAGGAGTCGTTTGTAAGTTGGATGTTTGAAAGTAGGGACCTGCCGTATATACTCTGCAGAAATAGGCCCCTTAGTTGTTGGTGTTGGCACAACACTGTAAGCACTCACAGTTACTCTTGGTTGGTGCTGGAACGCCCTGCTGTCAACTATTATATCAGGAATTTTAATTACATATAATTGTTGAACAGTGGTAGTAAAAATTGGGCCTTTGATGGTGGTGCTGGTGCCACAACACTGTAAGCCCTGACAGTTACTCTTGGTGGGTGCAGCAATGGGCCCTGCTGTGAATTATTAGATCAAGAATTGTAATTACATGCCCCTTTTGAACAGGGGCTGAAAAATTGGGCCTTTCGTGGTGGTGGTGGTGGTGGCGTTGCCACAACACTGTAAGCCCTCAGAGTTACTCTTGGTGGGTGCAGCAATGGGCCCTGCTGTGAATTATTAGATCAAGAATTGTAATTGCATGCCCCTGTTGAACAGGGGCTGAAAAATTGGGCCTTTCGTGGTGGTGGTGGTGGTGGTGGTGTTGCCACAACACTGTAAGCCCTCAGAGTTACTCTTGGTGGGTGCAGCAATGGGCCCTGCTGTGAATTATTAGATCAAGAATTGTAATTACATGCCCCTTTTGAACAGGGGCTGAAAAATTGGGCCTTTCGTGGTGGTGGTGGTGGTGGCGTTGCCACAACACTGTAAGCCCTCAGAGTTACTCTTGGTGGGTGCAGCAATGGGCCCTGCTGTGAATTATTAGATCAAGAATTGTAATTGCATGCCCCTGTTGAACAGGGGCTGAAAAATTGGGCCTTAGGCACTGGTGGCACAACACTACAACCCCTCACAGATACTGTACTTGGAGCACAGCAATGAGCCCTGTTGCAAAGTATTGCTTCAAAAATTGTAATGACACGCCCCTGTTAAACAGGGGCTGAAAAATTGGGCCTTAGGCACTGGTGCCACAACACTCCAACCCCTCACAGATACTGTACTTGGAGCACAGCAATGAGCCCTATGGCAAATTATTGCTAAAAAAATTGTAATTACACGCCCCTGTAAAACAGGGGCTGAAAAATTGGGCCTTAGCCACTGGTGGCGGCACCCATAAACAAAAATGATCTTCCAAGCTATCATCATCAATCGTATCATTGAGGACTCGGAGGAGGAGGATAGCCAGTCAACATAACAGCACAGGCACTCAGCATCAGCATCAGTCTTGAAGGGATGTGACATGTTAAAATCAATTAGTCTGTTATATCAGCATCAGGTGTGTGGTAGCTGGTGGTGATCCAAGACTGGTTCATCTTGATGAAAGTCAGTCGATCAACCGAGTCGGTGGACAGGCGCACCCTGTGATCCGTGACAAATCCTCCAGCAGCACTGAATGTGCGTTCCGAAAGAACGCTGGATGCAGGACAGGCCAGTAGCTCAATTGCATACTGTGCAAGCTCTGGCCAGTGATCCATCCTCAAGACCCAGTAAGCCAGAGGATTTTCGGTGGGGAAGGTGTCCAAGTCTGACCTTGCCCCTAGATATTCCTGCACCATGTTTATCAGACGCTGGCGATGGTTGCTGGAACCGATCATACTTTGGGGCTGCGGACTAAAGAATTGTCTGAACGCATCGGTCAGACGGCCACCTTCCCCACCGCTCCTTCTTTGACTGGCCGAAGCCTCAGCAACTCGTTGTCCAGGACCAGGAGTTTGTAACCTCCCAGTCTCTGGGAACGCGTTGCACAGACCTTTCTGCAAGGCCTCCCGGAGTTGTCTCATCCTCTGCTCCCTCTGCGATGGTAACATAAGGTCCGCAACCTTACCCTTGTACCGTGGATCAAGGAGAGTGGCCAGCCAGTAATGGTCCCTCTCCTTGATCCGAAGAATACGAGGATCCTTCCGCAGACTTTGCAGGATCAGGGAGGCCATGCAGCGTAGGTTTGCTGAGGCATTCGCTCCGGAGTCCTCTGGGTCACTAAGGACGACATGATCCGCAGCCACCTCCTCCCAGCCACGTACAAGTCCACTGGTTTCTTGTGACTGTAAATCATCCCTAAAAGACTGCTGCTGATGATGCTGAGTGCCAGCCTCCACCTCCATGCTGACACAATCCTCCTCCTCCTCCTCCTCGTCCTCTTCCTGTGCGATGGGTGGGACAGAAGGAACACTGTCTGGGTAAAGGGGGCCTTGAGAGGCAAGGAAGTCCTCCTCTTCCTGCCTCTGTTCTGCCTCAAGTGCCCTGTCCATTATTCCACGCAGCGTGTGCTCCAACAGGTGGACAAGAGGTACAGTGTCACTGATGCATGCACTGTCACTGCTCACCATCCTCGTGGCCTCCTCAAATGGTGCCAGGACAGTGCATGCATCCCTGATCATGCCCCACTGGCGTGGAGAAAAAAAACCAAGCTCCCCTGACCCTGTCCTGGTGCCGTAGTCGCACAGGTACTCATTGATGGCCATCTGCTGCGTGTGCAGCCGCTGCAGCATGGCCAATGTTGAGTTCCACCTGGTGGGCATGTCACATATAAGGCGGTTCTTGGGCAGGTTCAACTCCTTTTGCAGCTCAGCCAGGCGAGCACTGGCATTATAAGATCTGCGGAAATGCACACAGACTTTCCTGGCCTGCCTCAGGACATCCTGTAAGCCCGGGTACCTGCCCAAGAACCGCTGCACCACCAGGTTAAGGACGTGAGCCACACAGGGCACATGGGTCAGTTGTCCCTGTCGGAGGGCGGAGAGGAGGTTGGTGCCATTGTCGCAAACCACCATTCCTGGCTTAAGCTGGCGTGGCGTCAACCACCTCTCGGCCTGGCCCTGCAGAGCAGACAGGACCTCTGCCCCAGTGTGGCTTCTGTCCCCCAAACACACCAGCGCAAGCACGGCATGGCATCTTTTTGCCTGCGTACTTGCGTAGCCCCTTGAACGCCTACGGAGCACCGCTGGTTCCGAGGACAAACCACAGGAAGAGGCCATGGAGGAAGAAGAAGAGGAGGGGGTGGAGGAGAGAGGTGTGTCACAACCAGTAGTAGCATTTTGGAGGCGTGGCGGTGGAACAACCTCCAACACTACTGCACCTTGTCCTGCATCCTTCCCAGCTGCCAAAAGAGTGACCCAATGGGCCGTGAAAGAAAGGTAACGTCCCTGTCCATGCCTGCTGGACCATGAGTCAGCGGTAATATGCACCTTACCGCTGACCGCCCTGTCCAGCGAGGCCAAGACATTGCCTTCCACATGCCGGTAGAGAGCCGGAATAGCCTTCCGTGAGAAAAAGTGGCGTTTGGGAACCTGCCACTGAGGAACCGCACATTGCACAAACTCACGGAAGGGGGCCGAGTCTACCAACTGAAAAGGCAGCAGTTGAAGCGCTAGCAATTTAGCCAAGCTAGCATTCAACCGCTGGGCATGTGGATGGCTGGGAGTGAACTTCTTTCGACGGTCCAGCAGCTGGGGCAGGGAAATTTGCCTGCTAGAATCGGACGTCGGTGTACTGCTAGCAGAGTGGCCGCAAGTACTTGGCTGTGACACACCTAATTCTACACCTTCATTCCTCTCAGTGCATGTTTCAGAGAGGACTGAAGTTATAGTGGGGTTGGAGATCCCAGCTGATGCGGTGCAAGGAGAGGTCCGCTTTGTTCTTTGGTGTGGGTCTTTGAGGTAGGCTTGCCAACGAGCTGCATGGCAGGTCAACATATGTCTGGTCAGGCATGTGGTACCCAAGCGGCTGATGTTTTGGCCACGCGATATACGCTTGAGACATATGTTGCAAATAGCAGCTGTGCGATCTGAAGCACTAGCCTCAAAAAAGGCCCACACCAAAGAACTTTTTGAATGACGGGCAGAGGCAGCGCCCTGCACAGGCGGAGCTCTGCGGTGTGATTCCGTCGGTGTACTGCCCTTACGCTGGCCACCAAAGGGCATCCTGCCTCGTTGGAGATGTGCCTCCTCCTCATCCTCCTCCTCCTCCTCTCTCCTATTAGGCACCCACGTGGAGTCAGTGACCTCATCATCCCCTCCCTCCTCATCACTGGAGCCAATCTGGCAGTATGCTGCAGCTGCTGGAACATGACTGCCAGATTGGTGTCCTTCTTGAGCATCCCCTCTGTCTGCTCTCACGCTACTGCCTTCCTCTAGCTGGGTTTCATCATCAGACCCTTCGAAACGCTGGGCATCCTCCTGGAGCATGTACCCAACACTGTGCTCAAACAGTTCGGGGGACTCCTCAGGAGGAGGACATGGTGGGTCTAGGGAAGGAGTGACTGATGATGAGTCTGACATTGATACCAGGGAAGAGGACGCTTTGGCAGCTGCTTTTCCAGTACCCTGAGCCTGGGTGAGAGAGGATGAGGAGGAGGAGGAGGGCTTGGTCATCCACTCTACCAAGTCTTCGGCATGATGTGGCTCAACATGTCCAGCTGCCGAAAAGAAGGACAAGCGTGTCCCATGGCCATGTGCTGATGACATTGCACCGCATCCACGACCAGCACTGTTGCCCCCAGACACAGAGCCTGCTTGCCCTCTTTTATTGCCTCCTGACTGTCTGCCTCTCCTTGTTTGCCTTCCAGACATTCTAATAGATGGCCTGCAGGGAGATGGGAAAAAAGCAATAAGGGCTACCTTCAGGTGTCCTTCTCTGTCCCTTTACTTAAGGATTTCTAAATATGGTTGAGGATGATTGCTTTTGCACAGAATAGCACAACGACAATTTCCCTGACTGTGCAAAAAAACAAGGATTTCAAAGATGGTTGATGAGGAATGCTTTAGCACACTATAGCACAAGGAGAATTCCCTCACTGTCCTTCCCTGTCCCTAGAAACAAGGATTCGCACAGTAAAAGACACTGACACTCTCCCTACCTATAGTTTTCTGTCCCTAGAAAAAATGTTTTTTTAAAGCACACTATAGCACAAGGAGAATTTCACTCACTTTCCTTCTTTGTCCCTAGAAACAAGGTTTATCACAGTGAAAGAAACTGACACTCTTCCTTCCTATAGTTTTCTGTCCCTAGAAAAAAATGTTTTTTTAAAGCACACTATAGCACAAGGAGAATTCCCTCACTGTCCTTCCCTGTCCCTAGAAACAAGGATTTGCACAGTAAAACACACTGACACTCTCCCTACCTATAGTTTTCTGTCCCTAGAAAAAATGTTTTTTTAAAGCACACTATAGCACAAGGAGAATTCCCTCACTGTCCTTCCCTGTCCCTAGAAACAAGGATTCGCACAGTAAAAGACACTGACACTCTCCCTACCTATAGTTTTCTGTCCCTAGAAATTTTTTTTTTTAAAGCACACTATAGCACAAGGAGAATTTCACTCACTTTCCTTCTTTGTCCCTAGAAACAAGGTTTATCACAGTGAAAGAAACTGACACTCTTCCTTCCTATAGTTTTCTGTCCCTAGAAAAAAATGTTTTTTTAAAGCACACTATAGCACAAGGAGAATTTCACTCACTTTCCTTCTTTGTCCCTAGAAACAAGGTTTATCACAGTGAAAGAAACTGACACTCTTCCTTCCTATAGTTTTCTGTCCCTAGAAAAAAATGTTTTTTTAAAGCACACTATAGCACAAGGAGAATTCCCTCACTGTCCTTCCCTGTCCCTAGAAACAAGGATTCGCACAGTAAAAGACACTGACACTCTCCCTACCTATAGTTTTCTGTCCCTAGAAAAAATGTTTTTTTAAAGCACACTATAGCACAAGGAGAATTTCAGTCACTTTCCTTCTTTGTCCCTAGAAACAAGGTTTATCACAGTGAAAGAAACTGACACTCTTCCTTCCTATAGTTTTCTGTCCCTAGAAAAAAATGTTTTTTTAAAGCACACTATAGCACAAGGAGAATTCCCTCACTGTCCTTCCCTGTCCCTAGAAACAAGGATTCGCACAGTAAAACACACTGACACTCTCCCTACCTATAGTTTTCTGTCCCTAGAAAAAATGTTTTTTAAAGCACACTATAGCACAAGGAGAATTCCCTCACTGTCCTTCCCTGTCCCTAGAAACAAGGATTCGCACAGTAAAAGACACTGACACTCTCCCTACCTATAGTTTTCTGTCCCTAGAAAAAATGTTTTTTTAAAGCACACTATAGCACAAGGAGAATTTCACTCACTTTCCTTCTTTGTCCCTAGAAACAAGGTTTATCACAGTGAAAGAAACTGACACTCTTCCTTCCTATAGTTTTCTGTCCCTAGAAAAAAATGTTTTTTTAAAGCACACTATAGCACAAGGAGAATTTCACTCACTTTCCTTCTTTGTCCCTAGAAACAAGGTTTATCACAGTGAAAGAAACTGACACTCTTCCTTCCTATAGTTTTCTGTCCCTAGAAAAAAATGTTTTTTTAAAGCACACTATAGCACAAGGAGAATTCCCTCACTGTCCTTCCCTGTCCCTAGAAACAAGGATTCGCACAGTAAAACACACTGACACTCTCCCTACCTATAGTTTTCTGTCCCTAGAAAAAATGTTTTTTAAAGCACACTATAGCACAAGGAGAATTCCCTCACTGTCCTTCCCTGTCCCTAGAAACAAGGATTCGCACAGTAAAAGACACTGACACTCTCCCTACCTATAGTTTTCTGTCCCTAGAAAAAATGTTTTTTTAAAGCACACTATAGCACAAGGAGAATTTCACTCACTTTCCTTCTTTGTCCCTAGAAACAAGGTTTATCACAGTGAAAGAAACTGACACTCTTCCTTCCTATAGTTTTCTGTCCCTAGAAAAAAATGTTTTTTTAAAGCACACTATAGCACAAGGAGAATTTCACTCACTTTCCTTCTTTGTCCCTAGAAACAAGGTTTATCACAGTGAAAGAAACTGACACTCTTCCTTCCTATAGTTTTCTGTCCCTAGAAAAAAATGTTTTTTTAAAGCACACTATAGCACAAGGAGAATTCCCTCACTGTCCTTCCCTGTCCCTAGAAACAAGGATTCGCACAGTAAAAGACACTGACACTCTCCCTACCTATAGTTTTCTGTCCCTAGAAAAAATGTTTTTTTAAAGCACACTATAGCACAAGGAGAATTCCCTCACTGTCCTTCCCTGTCCCTAGAAACAAGGATTCGCACAGTAAAAGACACTGACACTCTCCCTACCTATAGTTTTCTGTCCCTAGAAAAAATGTTTTTTTAAAGCACACTATAGCACAAGGAGAATTTCACTCACTTTCCTTCTTTGTCCCTAGAAACAAGGTTTATCACAGTGAAAGAAACTGACACTCTTCCTTCCTATAGTTTTCTGTCCCTAGAAAAAAATGTTTTTTTAAAGCACACTATAGCACAAGGAGAATTCCCTCACTGTCCTTCCCTGTCCCTAGAAACAAGGATTCGCACAGTAAAACACACTGACACTCTCCCTACCTATAGTTTTCTGTCCCTAGAAAAAATGTTTTTTTAAAGCACACTATAGCACAAGGAGAATTCCCTCACTGTCCTTCCCTGTCCCTAGAAACAAGGATTCGCACAGTAAAAGACACTGACACTCTCCCTACCTATAGTTTTCTGTCCCTAGAAAAAATGTTTTTTTAAAGCACACTATAGCACAAGGAGAATTTCACTCACTTTCCTTCTTTGTCCCTAGAAACAAGGATTATCACAGTGAAAGAAACTGACACTCTTCCTTCCTATAGTTTTCTGTCCCTAGAAAAAAATGTTTTTTTAAAGCACACTATAGCACAAGGAGAATTCCCTCACTGTCCTTCCCTGTCCCTAGAAACAAGGATTCGCACAGTAAAACACACTGACACTCTCCCTACCTATAGTTTTCTGTCCCTAGAAAAAATGTTTTTTTAAAGCACACTATAGCACAAGGAGAATTTCACTCACTTTCCTTCTTTGTCCCTAGAAACAAGGTTTATCACAGTGAAAGAAACTGACACTCTTCCTTCCTATAGTTTTCTGTCCCTAGAAAAAAATGTTTTTTTAAAGCACACTATAGCACAAGGAGAATTCCCTCACTGTCCTTCCCTGTCCCTAGAAACAAGGATTCGCACAGTAAAAGACACTGACACTCTCCCTACCTATAGTTTTCTGTCCCTAGAAAAAATGTTTTTTTAAAGCACACTATAGCACAAGGAGAATTCCCTCACTGTCCTTCCCTGTCCCTAGAAACAAGGATTCGCACAGTAAAACACACTGACACTCTCCCTACCTATCCTTCTCTTTCCCTAAACTAAAGGAATCCAGGTTAAGCAAGAAAAAAATAAATGTCACTGTCCCTGCCTATGTTTCTCTTTCCCTGCTCCGGAACACACTACACTAGGCCGCCGTGCTGGCGGCCTTTTATAGTGTGGGGCGTGTACTAAACACCCTCAGCAATAATTGGCCACAGGCATCCTGCCTGTGGCCAATCATTGCTCTCCTCGCTGCCGGCGCTGTGATTGGCCAAGCATGCGGGGTCACAGTGCATGCTTGGCCAATCACAGCGCCTGGATGACACTGCGATGGCGTAGTGCATTGTGGGCCGTTCGCGTCACTCGAATTTGGCGCGAACGGCCCAAATCGTTCGATCTTCGTCGAACGATCGAACAGCCGATGTTCGAGTCGAACGTATGTTCGACTCGAACACGAAGCTCATCCCTAATGGCCACATGTCACCACTATACCCACCCCTCCCTTTATATAGCTGATGACAGCTTGGGGGATTGTCATTTGGTAGTAATACCATCAAGGATCGATCGTGTGCAGCAGGTCAGGGGGTGTCCCTCCTCCTGGCAAGCCATCCGCCTGTTTGAAGTTGAGGGCATGTGGCCTGGTATGGTTCAGGGTGGTCCATAAAACAATTTTTTTTCCTCCTTCCCCTGGCCAGCCAGACTGCATTCTCAGATTACGGCTCTGTTCACATATATGCAAATTAGATGCATTTTGAACCGCATCCGATTCGCATGACATGTGAACCAAACCGGCTTTCTGTAGAGCCAGCTCACATATCTGCAGTGCAGCGGCAGTGCGAATTCACTGCGAAATTAAAAAGAGTCCTGTGCGTTTTCTGAGCACTGCGGTGCTCCAGGCTCATTGCCTTCTATGGGAAAGCATCTGAATCACATATGTTCTCAGTTTTGAAATGGCGTGGGGTCCTCCCCCCCAAATACATACTAGACCCTAATGCCGCGTACACACGGCCGGTTTTAATGTCATTGAAAAAAACAAAGTTTTTCTCGACGTAATTCCTCTCAAGCCTGCCTTGCCTACACACTATCGTGTAAAAAAATGCTCGAGCAAAGCGTGGTGACGTACAACACGTACAACGGCACTATAAAGGGGAAGTTCTATTCGGATGGCACCACCCTTTGAGCTGCTTTTGCTGATCTCGTGTTAGTAAGGTTTGGTGAGAGACGCTTCGTGCTTTTCTGCCTCCCGTCTCATAACTTGCTTCTGAGCATGCACATTTTTTTCCCGTCATTAAAGCGTACACACGGCCGTTTTTCACGACGAGAAAAACGACGACGTGAAAAAATGCTCTGGAGCCTACACACGATCGTTTTTAATTACCAATTTAAAAAAATTGCATTTTTTTCGTCATGAAAAACGGTCGTGTGTACGCGGCATTTGTTATAGATTTTCTGGGGAACATCATGCATTTATCTTTGATTATTTATTTTTTTGTAATGTACCCCCTTAAAATCCATACCAGATTCATATTTTTTTCATTATTACAGTAGATGTACTACAGCAGAAATTACATTTACAATGAAAAAAATAATGAATCAGTTTAAATTGCTATCAAATGACATTTACATTAGTCCAAAAAAATGGGCATTTTAAAATTTGACAAATTCAGCTCCCTTTTGAGTTCAGCATCTGAACTTCTTTGAAGTTTGGTCAACCCCTGCTGAAGCAGACCTGGGGCAGTTTGGCTCACTGAAATTTCAGTGAGTAAAGCCTTGGATTATGCTCTTTCAAATACCTGTGAATCCTCTTTTTGCTTATTTTTTTTATTTTTATTGATTAGTTTGAAAACTGGCCAATTGATTATGAGTTTGCTTGAAACACCTAAACCCCAATTAACTTATGGCAATTAAGAAATACATAGTAATTGTATACAATAATGATATATTTTCAGAAATTGAGACAGACTTGGAGATGCATGTAAAAGTGCATTAAGAGTATTGCATGGGTTACCTTCCCAGTTTGGACCCGATTCATCAGTTGCATGCTAATAGAAAGACAAAAGGGGAGGGGTGGGGGCAAGAGGATAGTTGCTGAAGCTAAACCTTGAACAACCCACCTGAATAATTTGTGGACTATCTCGGTACTAATGCACATGATAAACATTGTTTAAATAAAAGATTTTTATTACAGATAAAAATTGTACAAAAAATGGACAGTGATGCACATCAAAGATTGGTTGAAGTCTCTACTAGTTTCGCGGGAGTACCGCTTCTTCAGGAGAGCCAATCTATACAATAAATAGTATAAAAAGATATATAATACAATTCAGCAATAATGTAGATAATTCATAAGAAAAATTAATTAGAAAAATTAAGAGCTTACCCGATGAGTAATAAAACAAGCGTGGGAATGGGCCGCCCATGTGGTTGCATGCTAATGTCTTTTTGCATGCATACTACTAATGCCAGCAATACTGCATGATAATTTTCGGTGTGTAAGCAGATACCTGCTAAAATCATGTTTCTAGAAACTATTTTCAATATATAATTATATTAATTATATAAATACATTTTAAAAGAACAAATTGGTAAATGTATACTCCAAACAAAAAGAAAAATACACAGTTGACATACAGTATATACAGTTTATAGTGCAGTGCAAAGGTTTTAGGCACTGGGGAGGATGCTTTCAAAAATAATGCAATAATTTTTTATTACCAACAAAGTACATAAACAGAACAAAATCTGATAAATATTTGGTGTATCTACCCTTTGCCTGCATAACAGCAATAATTCTACTAGGTACACTTGCACATAGAAATTTGCCAGGAAGGTTGTTCCAAACATCTAGGATGGTGTTTCTCAACCTGGGTTCAGCCGCAATTCAACATAATGGCAAATGAATACCTGCCAAAAAGTTTTGAAAGTGCTGTTTACAATGCACACTGACAGTCAGCACTGTCAGCGCACATTGTTACTTAAAGGGGTTGTGAAGCTTTGTGTTTTTTCACCTTAATCCATCTATGCATTAAGGTGAAAAAACACCTTGCAGTGTCCAGCCCCCCAGCCCCCCCGTTTTACTTACCTGAGCCCTGAATTTTGGTGGGCTCTCTCCGCGGCTTCTTGGCTCTTCATTGGATAGATTGATAGCAGCGCAGCCATTGGCTCCCGCTTCTGTCAATCAAATCCAATGACGTGGCTGCCGGGGCGGGGCCAAGTCATACACTCGCCGTCTATGGACGCCGAGTGTATGACACAGGAGCGCACCCGCAAGGTAACCCCCACGGGAGAGAGCTTCCCAGAGGGGGTTACCTAATGCGGAGTGGAGCCGCGAGAGCCGCCATGGGAACCCAGAAGAGGACGATCAGGGCTACTCTGTGCAAAACAAACTGCACAGTGGAGGTAAGTATGATATGTTTGTTATTTAAAAAAAAAAAAAACTTGAACCTTTAATATCACTTTAATGGTTCCTGTGTAGTTTCGGCTGATAAGTCCGGGGGCAGAGCCAGAAGGAGTGTAGAGCAGGGGAGCTGAAGGAGGTGACTGATGTGTGGTATGGCAGCGCTGTCCAGAGATCAGGAGCACGTGGCTGGATCGGAAAGGTGGGTTGCACTCTGACTTTACTCCTATCAAGCAGCCCCTCCCCCCCACCACACTGTGCATCACCGCAGCTATAATACCGTGGCAAATTGCTGATAGCTGGATGGTGAGGTGAGAGCCACCAAAGCACACGGCATGAGGGACTGATGGCTGGATCGAGAGCTAAGAGATGCAGGGGGCAGAGAACTTGGCTGGATTTGGGAGGTGATAGCCACTGAAATACATGGCTGATGGCTGGATCTGGAGGGGGGATCCTTACGGAGGTGAATCAGATAGCCACTTGAGCACATGGTTGATGGCTAGACCATGAGGAGAATTTCTTACAGCTGCTGTGATAGGGAGTGCAAGGATGAAGGGGTTTGAGAGGCACTGGGGCACATGGCTGGATCAAGAGGGGAACTGCTGTGTGGTGATTCAAAATGTTGGGAAGAGAGGAACAGGAGCAGAGAGCCAGAGCATGTGGCTATATCAAGAAGTGAGATCTTCTGTATATGGCAGCCTTCTCTAGATTGTACTATGCCCTGGTGATCTCCACATTGTACTGTGCCCTGGTGACCCCCCGATTGTTCTGTTCTCTGTGCCCTGGTTAACTCCACATCATACTGTGCCCTGTATCCTAGTGACCTCCACATTGTACTGTGCCCTAGGGACCTCCAGATTAGTTGAACTTTTCAACTGTAATTACTTTTTTTGCACCGCAGAGTGCATTTTGCACTGAGCAGTAATACAGAGTAGCTTTAGCACCAAGAACCATATTTGGCCAATAATCCCAAAGTTGTTGATATTAGTGATAGTGTGGTTGAATTACAGAAGTATACCACTGTATTTTTTTTATTAGTTGTTTTAAAACAAAATGGTTCAGGTCAATGTGGCGTTTTATGTGGAGGAGGAGTGAGGTATAAGAGGAGGATAGTACACCTTCAACTTCTACTATAGAAAATTCTGATAAGGCTAGTGAGGAAGAATTACAACATTCTGAGTCCTTTGCATGCATCAGCACAATATTTCACCCCAAAAAAGTCATTATCAGTGAAAGTTACCCAACTATGGGTTTTTCATTGACAGGTGATCCACATTGTCACATTCCATTGTGCCTTATCTGTGGCAAACAACTTGCAAATACAGCAATGGCTCAAGCAAAACTGAGGTAACACCCTCTAGTGTACAAAGTTGGTAAGGACATTTAGCTGACTCACAGTAGCTTAAGTGAGTCTGGGTAATTACTGTGGGTTCAGATGTAGGTCAGGCTAGAGGGCTCTACAGGTCACACTTCTGGCGCCTCCCCCCAGTTCTAGAAATTAACAGAAAGTTCTGGATGCTAGTAAACGGAGGTGAGGAGGTGGTGATCTGCATATTTATGAGAACCTGACCAATCCCCGAGCAGGAGGCCTGGAAAGGTGGTTGGATAGGCTCATAAATATGGAAGAGCCTGGCCAGCAAGGGTTGTTGTTGGGTGGAAGATGGAGTGTTGAAGCTGGAGTCGTGAAGCCTGGGGGGGGGACCCCAGGGCTGGGGCGGCTCTGCTTCCAGGCTAAAGCTGAGGAGGGGAGAAGAGAAGCTGCAGAGGGATCTCCACTAACCTACCGTCACACCCTGCCCAGCGAGCTAAGATCTGTTCAGCAGGAGGTCTGTACGCAAATGGCAGGATTCAAGGGACAGTGCGAGTACCTCTAACTGATCTCCCCCAGGGCCAATCAGGGAGAAGGCTGCCAGATGCAATATTTAGCATTCTTTCATGGGACAGTGACACAGCTTACCTAAACACGCTGCTCTGGGACATTTCTCAAGACAGCCAGGTGGGTTGGTATTTTCTACTGAGAGGACACAGAGATCCTTCATACAATTGAGACCTTGCTATTTTCTACTGAGGGGACACAGAGCTACTACATAGAGTTGAGACTTTGCTTTTTTCCACCAAGGGGACATAGTGCACCTGCAAACAGTTGGGATTTTGCTATTTCTATCAAGTGGACACAGTGCTCCTGCATACGATTTGGGACTTTGCTATTTCTACTAAGGGGTCATAGAGCTCCTGCCAGAAGATATTTGCTACTGATCCATTAAGGACTGACATTATTCCGAAGGGAGTACAGTCTAGGATCCATTATTGCTGAAAATTGTACATAGAGAAATTGTCCTCCAAGTTGTTGCTGAACTTAGTTTTGGGCATCTCATAACCCCTCATCCCTATCCAAGTTATATTTCCTCAATAACGCATAAAAACAAGCCCAAGGACTGGTTTCTGTGTCTGCATGCAAGTTTGAAAATGTGTGTTGCCTGGCTGCGCAGGAATAGGGGGGCCCAAAACCTAGTGGCCCTCTAGGAGGTAGTGCTACACTGAAAATACACTTTTCTACAAACCACAGCCATTTGGTATCTAAAGGTGCTGATTATTTCAAGCAGCTATTGGAATCTCAAAGCAAGCAAAGTACAGCTTTTGTTAAAAAAAAAATCTCCAATAATAAAAAGGCACAGGAAGCAAGCTATTTAGTGGCAGAAATGATTGCCCAGAAAAGAAAAAGTCACACATTTGGCCGAGAACACTGTATAATAATGCTAGGATGTAAAATTATTGTGAATCACATGCTAGAAGCAGCTGTAGTAAAAAGAAATTGAAAGGGTTCCACTTTTAGACAGTACAATAAGTCAGCATATTGATGACGAGTCACATGATGTCACATGATGTGGAAAAGGTCTTGTATAATATTATGAGAAAAAAACAACTATCCAGTTTGATGAGTCCACCGATATCACCAATGCATGCCATCTTGTAGCATTTGTACAACTTAAAAATAGTGGTGAAATTCAAGAAAACTTTTTCTTGAGGTGCCTAAAACAACCAAGGCTCAAGATATGGTAAAAGCGGGGGTCCGCCTAAAAAAAAAAAAATATTAAAAGCCAGCAGCTACAAATACTGCAGCTGCTGACTTTTAATAAATGGACACTTACCTGTCCAGGGTTCCCGCGATGTCGGCAGCTGAAGCCAATCAATCGCTCGTCTCTCGGCTGCCCCCGCCACCATCCTCGGTGAGGGAGTCAGGAAGTGAAGCGTTGCGGCTTCACTTCCCAGTTCCCTACTGCGCATGCGCAAGTCGCGCTGCGCGTCCTAACTAGCCCCTGCTGTGTTCTGAGACCTGTGTGCTTCCCAGAAGACAGCGGGGGGGACGGGAAGGGGCGTGACTCCCACGGGAGTCTATGCCCGGAAGTGAGTGCAAATACCTGTATTATACAGGTATCTGCACCCCGTCCCCCCTAAAAGGTGCCAAATGTGACACCGGAGGGGGGGAGGGTTCCGAAAAGCCTTAAAAGAAGAACTAAAGGAGTACTTTCAAGAAATTAGTAGGTCAGGTTTTGCTAAGTACTTTGAAGATGAAGTATGGCTGCAGAAACTGGCATACGTAGCTGACATCACATGAACCTGATGAACAAGTCTGTGCAAGGTTCTGGAGAAAATATCTTGACTTCAAGTGACAAGATACTTGGATTCAAAAGGAAATTACATTTTTGGGAAAGCTATGTTGAAAAAGCTATGTTATGGGAAATCCGGAGATGTTGCTTGGCCTTGGAAGGGAGGAAGGATGCCAGCAAGTTTCAAATCTAATTGAAATCCACATGGATGTATTGCAGAGTAAAATTTTATATTATTTTCCTTCTCTTTCAAAACAAATGTATGATTGGATCAGTATCCCTTTCTCTGATGGCGCGTACACACGACTGTTTTTAATGTCATTGAAAAAAACTGCATTTTTCTCGACGTGATTTTTCGTGTTTCCTCTCAAGCCTGCCTTTCCTACACACTATCGTGGGAAAAATGTTCGAGTAAAGCGCGGTGACGTCCAACACGTACGACGGCACTATAAAGGGGAAGTTGAATTCGGATGGTGCCACCCTTCATGTTAGTAAAGTTTGTTGAGCGACGATTCGCGCTTTTCAGCATCCTGCTTTTCAGTCCGTTACAGCGTGACGAATGTGCTATCTCCATTACGAATGCTAGTTTTACCAGAACGAGCGCTCCCATCTCATACTTGATTCTGAGAATGCGCATGCGCGGTAGCTTCCTAGGCATACGTAGGGTATACCAAGATGGCGGCGACGGCATCGAATGTGACGAGCATATGCTTGACGTAGTCGATGACGTCACCGCGTACGCTCCTTTCAAAGAACCGCGGGTTCTTTGAAACGAGCGTGTGTGCACTCGGCCGGGACAAGTTTCTTGTCTAAGAATCTCGTCGAAAAAAATGACATGTTTTTTTCAGCGAGAATCTCGGCCGTGTGTACGAGGCCTAAAGGTAATTGCTTGCTGGTTGGAGGGATAGGTAGCTGAAAACAAGGATAGCATGAAATTGATAAGGTTGTGATCAGAAAGAGGAAAAGAGGTGTTGGAGAGGTTGCTAGGACTGCAGAAGTGAGAGAATACAAGGTCAAGTTTGTTGCCCTCAGAGTGAGTAGAAGTGTCCATTGTGCTAGGTTAAAAGATAAGGTCACCAAGAATGATTATGGTTATTTCAGAAAAAAATAGGGTAACCAGGCAAAGAAGTCATCAAGGAAGTTGACAGTAATCCTGGAGGCTGATAAATTACAGCAGCAAATAAATGTCCTGTAGCTCTTCTAGATATATACATGCCTTTGGGAATGCTTTTCTCTAACCATTTTTAATAATGCCAGAATGTTGAGCTGTTGAGCAGATGAGACTTGTATACACATACTGTATGCCCCCCCCCCCTTACCCATCCCTCCTTCCCCCACCTCCTTCTCTCTTACTCCTCCCTTCCCCCCAGAATGTTGAGCAGATGAGACTTGTAAACACATACTGTATGCCCCCCCTTACCCCTCCCTCCTTCCCCCACCCCCTTCTCTCTTCCTCCTCCCTTCCCCCCAGAATGTTGAGCAGATGAGACTTGTATACACATACTGTATGCCCCCCCCTTACCCATCCCTCGTCCCCCCACCTCCTTCTCTCTTCCTCCTCCCAACCACCTCCCTTCCCCCCAGAATGTTGAGCAGATGAGACTTGTATACACATACTGTATGCCCCCCCTTACCCCTCCCTCCTTCCCCCATCCCCTTCTCTCTTCCTCCTCCCTTCCCCCCAGAATGTTGAGCAGGCAAGACTTGTATACACATATACACAGCCCCTTACCCTCTCCTTCTCCCTTCTCTCTTCCTCCTCCCTTCCCCCCAGAATGTTGAGCAGATGAGACTTGTATACACATACTGTATGCCCCCCCTTACCCCTCCCTCCTTCCCCCACCCCCTTCTCTCTTCCTCCTCCCTTCCCCCCAGAATGTTGAGCAGGCAAGACTTGTATACACATATACACAGCCCCTTACCCTCTCCTTCACCCTTCTCTCTTCCTCCTCCCTTCCCCCCAGAATGTTGAGCAGGCAAGACTTGTATACACTGTGACAGCAGGAAGGTAAAGTCACCTGGTTGCATCCAGGGGGGTAGATATATTTCGCCCAGATTCAGGCTTTACGCCGACTTATACAACTAGGTGGAGAGTTGTATAAGCCCAGCTAAGGCTAGTGGGCTCATGGATGACTCATACCTCTAGGGAGAGTGTGGGGCGTCGTACAGACAGGGAGTTGATGAGACCAGCTGAAACTTGTCAGCTCATTTAGGCCTCTATAAGAACTCCCAGCTTCATTAGATGTTAGCTCATGCCTGGAACCAGACCTGTGTGGACTGTCTAGGGAGAGTGAACCCCTGTGCGGTGAGAAAAAGCCTGTGTGGCTATTTGCTTGGACATTTAAAACCAGGGACTTAGGGACTAGGACAGCACTAGGCTGATCCCAGTTGTTAGTTAGGAAACCTGTATGTTTAGTCAGAGGTCAAGTTGACCAGGATTTATTTTGTTTATATGTTTCTTTTGGCTTTGCTGTGTTTTGTCACTGTAAATAGAAAATAAACCGCACCTTTTTTTTGATTTTGAAAACCACAACCTCCGTTTGCTGGGCCTGTTTTTGTGTGGGGAGCCCATCCCGGGGGTCACACACACCCGCTGCCGAGCTAACCCCCTCACAGTTGGTGGAGAACCAGTGGCAGTTTTTTTTAAGCCAGCATGGAGGAGATACTGAAGCAGCTGGCTCTAGCAAATGCCAATCAACAGCAGACAAATGCAGGTTTGCAAAAGAGCCTTGCAGCTCAACAACAGAACTTCGCAGCCCAGCAGCAAGCTCATCAACAGAGCCTTGCAGCCCAGCAGCAAGCTCACCAACAGAGTCTGGAAGCTCAGCAACAAGCCCAGCAGCAATCTGAGGCCCGCTTCATAGACCTGTTACAGAAGCAAGAGCAGAGACTACAACAAATGGAAGCAGTAATGCAGCAACGTCCGCAGACCAGTGAGGAAAACCGTCCCACTAATACCGCGTCCTTTGGGGTGAGTCGTTTATTGACAAAAATGACTGGAGAGGATGATCCAGAGGTATTTTTGACCACATTTGAAAGGACTGCTGAAAGAGAAAAGTGGCCTGAGGAGCAGTGGGCTGGACTGGTGGCTCCTCTGTTAACTGGTGAATCGCAGAAGGCTTACTATGACCTAGAGCCTGACCAAGCAAAAGACTATGTGATGCTAAAAGCTGAGATATTGGCAAGGCTGGGTGTCACCCAGGCTGTCCGGGCTCAGCGTGTGCATAACTGGACTTTCCAGCTTGGAAAACCCCCCAGGTCTCAAATGTATGATCTCATTCACCTGAGCAGAAAGTGGCTACAGCCAGAGACTTTGTCTGCACCAAAGATTGTGGAACGTGTTGTAATGGATCGGTTTTTGAGAGCTCTTCCTGCTGCCATCCAAAAGTGGGTAAGCCATGGAGACCCAGAGACGGCCGATGGTCTTGTGGATCGTGTGGAGAAATACTTGGCTACAGAGAACCTGACGGCCTCTTCCAGAGACACTCGGACTTTCCACCCTAAGACCAGACCATCCCCAGGGGCGGATAAGAGGATTCCAAGGGGTAAGGGTGGAGAGAGTGAGAGGGTGGGAGCTCTACCCCAAGTTTGGCGAGAACAGCCTGGGAAATCAGCGGCTCAAGAGGCGGCAAGAAGGATCGTTTGCTACCGCTGCCGGCAAGCGGGACATATTGCAGCCAATTGCCCGGTTGTGGAGGAACCCATGCAGTGTGACTTTCTGATGGGCAGACGTCAGTCGCTGTGTGCGACAGTCGCATGCACTGCCATTCGAGGAATTGAGAAACATTTATGCAAAATGTGTGTTAATGGTAGAAATGTTGTGGTATTGCTGGATTCAGGTAGCCTTGTGACCCTGATAAAGGCTGAGTTAGTTAAAACAGAGGTCTCTTGGAATAGCAAGGTAGCTGTTATTTGTGTGCATGGGGACACCCGAGAGTATCCAGTGACTACAGTGTGTTTCGAGACCCCCAAAGGTACCCTCTCTCATCCAGTGGGCTTAGTATCTCAGTTACCGTATGACGCCATTGTGGGAAGGGATTTTCCGAAGTTCTGGGAACTGTGGGATGATCCTGAGCCCCCCACTGGTGCCCCTATGTACCAGGAATGTGATAGCCAGAACTCCCCTGAGAGTGGTGAGGACTCTCCGGAATTTCCCTTATCAGTATTGGCAGGGGAGACTCAAGAAACTGGAGAGGAGCCCACCTCCTCAGACGAAAACCTACCGTCTGTGGAGTTTTCTGATCTTGAGGTTCACAGGGAAAACTTTGCCACAGAACAGTTGAAAGACCCCGCCCTAATAAAGGCACGCGAAAACGTAGTGAAAATAGATGGCGAGTTAGTGAACCCAGATAATACCTGCACTTACCCATACTTCAGCGTAGAGAAGGACCTACTGTATCGGGTGGCAAAAAGGGCAGAAGAAACCGTTGAGCAGCTTGTGGTGCCCAAACCTTACAGGAAGTTGGTGTTGGAGTTGGCCCATGGGCACATTCTTGGAGGTCATCTGGGGACAGAGAAAACCCGAGAGAGGGTATTACAGAGATTCTATTGGCCGGGGGTGATGAAGGACATAGAAAATTATTGTTCCTCCTGCCCTGTGTGTCAGAGGTCGGCCCCGATGCCACATTTCCGTAGCCCGCTGGTCCCTCTACCCATCATTGAGGTCCCGTTTGAGAGGATCGCCATGGATTTGGTAGGTCCTATAATCAAGTCCGCTAGGGGGCACCAGTACATATTAGTTATAATGGACTATGCCACCCGTTATCCAGAAGCGATCCCTCTCCGAAATACCTCGGCCAAAACCATAGCCAAAGAGCTATCTCTTGTGTTTAGCCGGGTGGGTATTTGTAAAGAACTGCTTACGGACCAAGGTACACCCTTTATGTCCCGGGTTATGAAGGAGCTGTGTAAATTGTTCAAAGTGACGCAATTACGTACATCTGTGTATCACCCCCAAACCGATGGGCTGGTTGAAAGATTCAACAAAACCCTAAAACAAATGTTGAAGAAAGTGGTGGATAGAGATGGAAAGGATTGGGACTGTCTACTTCCTTATCTGATGTTTGCTATTAGGGAGGTGCCCCAATCCTCTACGGGATTCTCCCCCTTTGAGTTACTGTATGGGAGACACCCAAGAGGGCTGTTGGATATTGCCAAGGAAACTTGGGAAAGTGAGAGTTCTCCCCACAGGAGTGTGATTGAGCATGTCGCCCTGATGCAAGACCGAATTGCACAGGTAATGCCCATCGTGAAGGAACATTTGGCCCAAGCGCAGTTAGCACAGCAGAGAGTGTACAACCGTGGAGCCAAGACCCGTACCTTTTCCCCGGGGGATAGGATACTGGTACTTGTCCCTACGGTTGAAAGTAAATTCCTTGCCAAATGGCAAGGCCCCTACGAGATAATGGAAAAAGTGAGCGAAGTGAATTACAAGGTCAGACAACCAGGAAGGCGAAAGCCCGAACAGATCTATCACGTTAATCTGTTGAAAGCCTGGAGGGATAGAGAGTCCCTAGTCGCAGACACTTGGTCACCAGCTCAAACTGGTTGCGTGATTCCTGAGGTTGGAATAGCAGCCACCTTGTCACAACCCCAACAACAGGAGGTTAAGGAGTTTGTGCTTCGCAACAAGGAGGTATTCTCTGAGCTGCCGGGACAAACATTTGGGGTAGAGCATGACATCATTACCCCGCCCGGTGAAAGGGTGAAGTTAAAACCCTATCGGATCCCAGAGGCCCGACGGGAGGCAATACGGGAGGAAGTACAGAAAATGCTGAACTTAGGGGTGATAGAGGAGTCCCAAAGTGATTGGTCTAGTCCCATTGTGTTGGTGCCTAAACCGGATGGGAGCTGGCGATTTTGTAACGATTTTCGTCAGTTGAACAAAGTTACAAAATTTGACACCTACCCCATGCCACGTATAGATGAGTTGATCGACCGGCTGGGAACAGCCCGATACATGACGACTCTTGACCTCACAAAAGGGTATTGGCAAATCCCCCTGGCCAAATTGGCCAAAGAGAAAACCGCATTTGTAACCCCAGACGGGGCGTTCCAATATAAAAGAATGCCGTTCGGGTTACAGAATGCGCCGGCCACATTCCAGCGGAAAATGGACCAGATGCTGAGGCCCCATCGGAAGTATGCTGCGGCTTACCTGTATGACGTAATTGTCCATAGCACAGATTGGGCCTCACATCTGCCAAAAGTGCAAGCAGTCCTGGACTCTGTTCGGGAAGCGGGGTTTACGGCTAACCCCAAGAAGTGTACCATTGGGCAGGAGGAGGCCAAATATCTTGGGTACACCATTGGGAGGGGAGTAATAAAACCCCAACTCAACAAAGTCGAGGCCATCCAGAGTTGGCCACGTCCCAACAGCAAGAAGCAGGTACGAGCCTTTCTGGGAATCGCTGGGTATTATCGGCGATTCATTCCCCACTTTGCCTCTAAGGCTGTGCCCCTAACCAACCTAACGAAGGGGAAAGGGTCGGTCATGATTAAATGGACCCCCGAGGCTGAGGCAGCATTCCAATTCTTGAAACAAGCCTTATGTAGCCAGCCAGTGTTGTACTCACCCGACTTCTCTAAAGACTTTGTCGTACAAAGTGATGCGTCAGATGTGGGGTTAGGAGCAGTACTGTCCCAGGTCTGGAACGGGGAAGAGCACCCAGTCATTTACCTCAGCAGGAAGTTGAAGTCCCATGAGGTAAATTACGCCACCGTTGAAAAGGAGTGTTTAGCGGTGAAGTGGGCTCTAGATTCCCTTCGGTACTACCTGCTAGGTAGGCACTTTGACATGGTTACGGATCACGCTCCGTTAAAGTGGATGGCTCAAAACAAGGAAACAAATAGAAGAGTGAATAGGTGGTTCCTGGCCCTCCAGGAATTCAACTTCACAGTAAAGCATCGCCCTGGCGTTCAAATGGGGAATGTGGATGCTTTGTCTCGAGTACATGAATGCCTGATTGCTGGTGTTCCAACCCCGAGGTTAAAACAAGAGGGGGGGGTATGTGACAGCAGGAAGGTAAAGTCACCTGGTTGCATCCAGGGGGGTAGATATATTTCGCCCAGATTCAGGCTTTACGCCGACTTATACAACTAGGTGGAGAGTTGTATAAGCCCAGCTAAGGCTAGTGGGCTCATGGATGACTCATACCTCTAGGGAGAGTGTGGGGCGTCGTACAGACAGGGAGTTGATGAGACCAGCTGAAACTTGTCAGCTCATTTAGGCCTCTATAAGAACTCCCAGCTTCATTAGATGTTAGCTCATGCCTGGAACCAGACCTGTGTGGACTGTCTAGGGAGAGTGAACCCCTGTGCGGTGAGAAAAAGCCTGTGTGGCTATTTGCTTGGACATTTAAAACCAGGGACTTAGGGACTAGGACAGCACTAGGCTGATCCCAGTTGTTAGTTAGGAAACCTGTATGTTTAGTCAGAGGTCAAGTTGACCAGGATTTATTTTGTTTATATGTTTCTTTTGGCTTTGCTGTGTTTTGTCACTGTAAATAGAAAATAAACCGCACCTTTTTTTTGATTTTGAAAACCACAACCTCCGTTTGCTGGGCCTGTTTTTGTGTGGGGAGCCCATCCCGGGGGTCACACACACCCGCTGCCGAGCTAACCCCCTCACAACACATATACACAGCCCCTTACCCTCTCCTTCTCCCTTCTCTCTTCCTCCTCCCAACTACGTCCTGTTCCCCTATTCTCTCTTCCTCCAACCTAACCACCTCCCCTCCCCCCCGTTTTGCCCAGAGTGAATACTGTCTGTGTATTATGATTTTTTACCTAAGAAATTTGTTGACTTATCTCCTCATTCGTTATTAACAAGACCAAAAGAATACATTTTGAACTTTGAGCAGCAGTACATGGCAGTCACTTAGAGTTTAACCTTATAAATGTTCCAACATGCAGGGTAATGCCGCGTACACACGTTCGGAATTTCCGATGGAAAAAGTCAGACAGAATTTTTTCATCGGATATTCCCAACGTGGTATGCCCCATCTGACTTTTTCCGATGGATTTGGAAAGAGAACATGTTCTCTTTTTTCCGACGGAAAAAATTATATCGGAAATTCCGTTCGTCTGTATGGAACTCCGACGGAGAAAAAAACATGCTTGCTCAGAATCATTTTGACGCATGCTCGGAAGCATTGAACTTTATTTTTCTCGGCTCGTCTTAGTGTTGTACATCACTGTGTTCTTGATGGTCGGAATTTGGTGTGACAGTGTGTATGCAAGACAGCTTGAACGGAATTCCATCGGAAAAATATGTCAGAGTTTATCCCGTTGGAAAAAACGGTTGTGTGTACACGGCATTAGAATTCTTCCTTACAAAGTTTTCACAAGCAGCTGTAACATGGGGGAAGAATTCACACAGTACAGAAATCCTTTTGGGTTAGTCTAGCATAGGTTGTAGGGAGTAGAAATTAATAGGTTAGAAAAAAATGATCTGCAACTTTTGAAAAAAAATGATGTACAAGTGAATGTGAATGTGAGGGACGACATCACTAATGGAGCAAGGGAGGAGGTGGAATCCTTATGAGCAGTGTTAATTTCGTCCAATAAAACGACTAAAACATTTTAGTGAACTAAATGAATAGGATTTTAGTCAACTAAAATACGACTAAAACTAAAACAATTGAGATTACTAAAATACGACTAAAACTAAAATGGCATTTTAGTCAAAAGACTAAAAATGGGACTAAAACTAAAATGCCATTTAAGTCAAATGACTATGACTAAAACTAAATAGAAATTTGACTTTAACACTGGTCTGTAGTGCATGTTCATACCTCAGTACCATAAATAATAACATATTCGATTTTTCACTACAGCAATATATAATGAGCTTGAAAATTGTAGATAAAATTGTAGAGAAAGGTTAACTAATGCGTTACAATTTAATTACACCCATTGGATTTTAGGAGAAAAGAAGATAGCCGCTCCAGATGGAAACCTTGATGGTGATCCACCCAAAGAGATCTCAGGTGCAGACAATGCAATCAGCAGAGCAGGAATAACAAGGATGTATTTCTGGACAGCCGCACTCTTGAACAATAGTTGCCTTTATTAAAATGAGGACAGCACTACAAGTCACAGCAAACAAAAAATCTCGGACAGCTGACGCGTTTCACACTATTTCTAGTGTTTAGTCATAGCTGACTGGCACAATGCCACATCACAAATTTATATAACTCTTTTTTTTTATTACAAACATTTTTTATTGAGAGAAGACAATAAAGTAGTACATACATCTGAGAATCTGCGTATCACATAATACAGGTTGAAATATAATCATAAATGTCAACGCAGTGACAAAAAAGGAGACAGAAAGAAAAAAAACAACAACAATTTTTTACTTTGAAGCATCTGAGAAAAGCCATAGTGGATTACAGAGAACCTACAGGAAACATAGTCTTACATATGAGGTATAACAGAGAGCGGGAGTAGTAGCCTCCCATGGACTAAAGCTGTTGGGGAGTCTGCGTCAGCGGCTAAGATTGTGGCAATAGAATATGCCTATGTGAGTTCCAGGGATTCCACCGTTGGTCAAATAAGTGCATCCTGTCATTTAGCGTATATAGAATCCTTTCCATTATCATAATCGAGTCCATCCTATGAAGGATGGAGGCGATAGGGACCGTAGGGGACTTCCAGTGCAGGGCAATGGCCCACAGAGTGGCCAAGCAAACTGTGTGGATAAGGCATTCTTCAGAGGGAAGCGTACCTGGGATAGATGCACCAAGGAGGCACATAGAGGCCGTAAGATGTACTGGAGTACCTGATAGTGCTGATGCTAGAGCCATCACTGTGGTCCAAATAGGGGAAAGTCGATCACAGTCCCAAAATATATGCATAAAGGTCCCAGGAAGGCGACAACCTCTGAAGCAGAGGTCAGAGGTACCCGGGAAAATAGAGTGAAGTCTGGATGGGGTATAGTACCACCTGGTCAATATTTTATATGCTGTTTCTCTGACAGCTAGGGATTTAGACGCTTTGCGTAGGTTAGTCAGCATTGTGTCCCAGTCGTCCGAGTCAAAGATTTCGTTGCAGTCAGCTTCCCATTTACGCTTATACGGGACCGCCCCGGGAAACAACGCAGTGAGAGCCGATTTGTAGAGGGTAGAGATAAGCCCCCTTCCCCTGGGGGAGTCACGGCAGATCTGTTCAAACGTGGTAGAAGGGGTTGATGGGGTGAGGGCAAAGTGGGAGAGAAAAAAGTGTCTGATTTGCAAATAATGGAAGTGTTCTCTTAGCGGGATTTGTTTATGCGTACGTAACAGGTCAAATGAAGCAAAGGCGTCACCAATCTGCAGGTCGGCTAACGTGACCACAGAGTTAGAGATCCACCAGGAGAAACCCTCAGGGTTATAGAAGGCTAAGGGAAATAGGGGTTCTCCTACAAAGGAGGAGCCTCGGGGAGCATGGGACGCCAGGCCTAGTTTATGTTTGTATCTGTACCATAGGGTAAGAGAGTGGGCAACTAGGGGGTTAAGGGAGATAATTTTATGACCCACTTTAGAGGGGGACCAAAGTATACCAGAGAGCCTGTATGGATCGATGGAATGTGATTCAAATTCTACCCAGGGTACTTTAGAGTTAGTGATGGTCCATTGTGCCATCTGGGAGAAGCGAGCCGCAAGGAAATAGAGCCAAAGATTTGGCAGGCCCAGTCCCCCCAGTGTTTGTGGGTTGAACAAGACATGTTTAGAGAACCTCGGTCGTTTGTTTTGCCAGATAAATTTGTGGATATCTTGTTGTAGTTTATCTATAAAAGCTTTGGGGATCAGGATTGGAAGGGCTCTGAATAGAAATAGGAGTTTGGGTAGGAGGGTCATTTTGATCGCCGTGACTCTCCCGAGGAGCGAGATATGGTAGGTGCCCCATAGTTTGAGCAAGTTGCGGAGACGGGACACACACGCCGGATAATTTGCATCGAAAATAGAGGACCAATGTGGTGTGATATAGATGCCCAGGTAGGGTATTTTGTCAGTAGACCATTGCAGGGGGAAGGAGCTCTGGAGGGTCTCACACTGAGCAGGGGGAATGTTGATTGGGAGTGCAGTGGATTTGGACATGTTAACAGTGAGTCCAGAAATAGAGGCGAATCGGGACAACAGGGAAAATAGATTGGGCAGGGAAATCTGGGGTTGGGTTAGAAAAAGCATGACATCATCTGCATACATACAGAGATGAGATGTGGTGGAAGCCATGGGGTATCCGGAGATATCAGGGTGTTGTTTAATTGCGGTTGCAAGGGGTTCCAGGGCCAGGGCGAATAAAAGGGGTGATAGGGGACATCCCTGACGGGTGCCCCTGCCCAGTGTGAAAAACCCAGAGCTGCAGCCTGGGATTTTGATTCTGGTTTGTGGGTGGTGGTATAGGGCCTGTACACCCAACAAAAATTCATCCCGAAAGCCAAGTCTTTGAAGCACTGCAAGTAAATAAGGCCATTGTACGCTGTCAAACGCCTTATTAATGTCCAAGCTAAGGAGGAGGACTTGTTTCTTACGTATGTTAGCGTCTTGGAGTACATTAAGTGTCAAACGAATATTGTCCGTGATGAGTCTATTGGGGATGAAACCAGATTGGTCAGGGGAGGTCAGTGTTTCAATAATAGCGGCTAGTCTGTCAGCTAGGGCTCGACTAAAAATTTTAAGGTCATTGTTAATGACTGAAATCGGTCTATAATTTTGGGGGAGAGAGTGGTCCTTAAGAGGTTTGGGCAGGAGAGACATGCTAGCTAAGGTCATTTCAGAGGGGAACTGTTCTCCTGCAAGAATCTTGTTGAACATGCTAGTGAGGCGTGGGAGTAGTATAGGAGCATCATTTTTATAGTAGCTAGCAGTGAAACCATCTGGGCCTGGGGCCACAGAGCGTTTTAGGGATTTAACAACGCAGAGCAGTTCTTCCTCTGTGAAGGGGGCATTAAGGGATTCAATTTGTAAATCGGACAAAGTGGGAAGGGGAAGGGAGGCTAGCCAGTCTAGGGAGGGCTGAGAAGGACACGGCGGAGGGCGAGAAAGAAGTTTGGAATAAAAGTCCTCAAAGATTCCCAGGACTTCCTTAGGGTGGGAGACTATTTTGCCTGAGGAATTGCGGAGTTTGTACACGTGGGGAGGATGTAGTGTGTGATTTAATTTGCGAGCAAACATAGCAGATGCTGTGTTGCTGTGAAGGAGAAAGTTTGCTTTGGACCACCTTAGTGCTTTTTCTGTCTTAGCAGATAATAGAGTATCCAGGTCTAATCTTTTTTGTGCCACCAGGCGTGCGTTGGCAATCGACGGGTTACCTATTTGGGATTTATGAAGGCGGTCCAGTTCTGTGGTCAGCGTGAAGATTTGCTGCCATCTTTCTTTATTTTTCCGTGAAGCAATACTAATAAGGTGGCCTCGTAACACTGCCTTATGGGCCATCCAGAGAGTGCTAGGGGATATGTCCGGGGTGGCATTGATCGTGAAGTATTCCTGAATAGCGTTGGATACTTCCTGACGTATGATAGGGTCAGATAAGAGAGAGTCATTAAGTCTCCATGTATAGGGCGTATCAGATAGGCCTATAAGGGAGGTTGACATGGAGCCCATATTATGGTCGGACCAGGGGCAGAGATGGATCACCGATTGTGTGGAGTTGGCAAGAATGATGGGTGTGCAGAAAATGTAGTCCAATCTGGCAAAGGAATTGTGGGGGTGGGAGTAAAAGGTGAAGTCCTTTGCACCCGTGTTGTGTGCTCTCCAAGCATCGGATAATTGGAGAGCCTGTAGAGATCTGGACAGGGATTTAGGAAAAGCCAAATTTAGTTGGGAGGAGGTGCTTCTGTCTAATTGTGGGTGTGCGACGAGGTTGAAGTCTCCCCCAACGAACATGTGTGTCGAGGAGTATTTCTCAAGTGTCCTAAAGAAGGCGGAAAAAAAGGTGGCCTGTGCGACATTAGGGGCATAGACGTTAGCGATCGTGAGTTCGCGTCCTGCTACTAGTCCCTTAACAATAAGGAACCTACTGTCAGGATCCTTATAGACCTGCTGAACTTCCATGGGGAATGAATTGTGAAGGAAGATTGCCACCCCTCTACATTTAGAGTCGTATAAGGTGTAAAAGGCTTGCTTATATGAGCCATGAAAAAAAATTGGGTGTCTGTCAGCAGCAAAGTGGGTTTCCTGCAATAATAGGATTTGTGCCCCTAGTTTTTTATATGCTGTGAATGCCTTTTTCCGCTTGTGGGGGGAATTGAAGCCCTGGACATTATGTGTAATACATGTAATCACCATTTATGTATATAGGGATGTCATAGGCTCACCTGGGGGGTTTAAGGACCCTGAGATAACTGAGTCCAAATTCTCCGTCACTAGGGGGACGTCAGTCTGGGAGAGCTGAGAGTAATATACCGCTTCAAGTACATAGTAATAGAAAATACATCTGAAGTGCTTCAACATCCTAAATAAAAAAAACAAAAGAAGTGATAGAACATAAAAAGCGTCTAAACATAGTGCCAGCAGTGCAAACATGTGCTGGGCAAACAGTGGGTCAGGTTGCAAGTAGCAAAAGCCTGAAACAGTGAGGTAAATCTTGTAAGGGGCAAAAGCTCCCTTAACTCCCCAGTTCATATCCAGAGCTCCAAAGGAGGTCGGGATATGAGAGGAGTGGGGCAGCACGGCATCGACATCAACCGAACTAGCCTGCAGCAAATTAAAAACAGAAAAAAAAAGTTTGTGCATGCCAACATGTGTTGGATTGCCATATTAGATCATTAAATGAACCGGGAACCCTCATCCTGTAGAAAGTAGAGTAACGAAGAAAAGCAAGGCATGCGGGGTGTCGAATCAGAAGAGGGCCCAGAAAGTCTGAAATGTATGGGAGAATCCTGCTGGGCTGAAACCTTGCTTGTAGAGACAGGGTGAAGAGATGTGGAACCATCAGTAGATCAGTAGTTCAAAAATAGAGCAGTAGATGGCGCACCGATGCCAGAAGTGGCACCGGTGTGCAGAAGTTCAAGACGTGCAGCAGGGAGAATTCACAAAAGTGGCGAAGGATTAGCTAGTGTTGAAAGGCGTTATGGCCAGCATCTTGTCTGTGACGTCTGCGGTCTCGTCTAGGAGAGGGGGTGTTCCAAATGGGTTTAGGTCTAGGAGTAGAGGGTTGGCGAGGAAGAGCTTCAGCCTCCAGGAGGCCCATTTTGACAAGAATTTTTTGACCTTCCAATAGAGTGGTGGCAGTATAAGTTGTACCATTATGTGGAATGGTAAGCTTGAAGGGGAAGCCCCATCTATAGCGAATGTGCGCTTTTGCCAGCACTGTGGTGACCTCCTTCATATTGCGGCGCCTATCCAGGGTAGCAGGGGAGATGTCCGGGTAGATCTGAATAGGGGAGCCGTCCAGGGAGATGGAATGGGGATTGCGGGCAGCCCTAAGAATCTCCTCCTTGATAAGAAAGTCTTTTAGACATAGGACAATGTCCCTGGGGGGGTTGTCTGGGGGAGGCTTGGGGCGTAGAGCCCTGTGAATGCGGTCGCATGTGAATGCTTCCACCTCACGGTCTGGCAAGAGGGAATGGAACAGCTTATGTATGGCAGGGATGAGATCTGTGGTGGTTTCAGGGACCCCTCTTATCCGAAGATTGTGCCTACGATTTCGATTGTCGAGGTCTTCAACTTGGGTTTGCAGTTGAGTGACCGTGGCATTGAGGGAGTCAAACTCTCTGGAGAGATCATTGTGAGCGATATTGAGCTCATCGTGCATAGTCTCTAAGCGGTCCGTGCGGGTGCCCAGGGCCGAGATCTCCTGCGTTAGTGTATTGGTGCTTTTGTGTAGCTCCGTCTGGAACTTGGCAGCAATCTTGCTATATATAGATTCTAAGCTCCTGTCTAGGTCTGCTTTGGTCAGGGGGGGAAAGTACTCACAGTCTTGTGCAGAGTCCAGAGCAGAAGCAGCGGTATCCTGTGAATCTTGTGAGGCCTGCAGTGAGGGAGAAGCCGGGCCGCCGGCGCCATCTTGGGACATGCTGTAGCGGACCTGGTTCCTTAGCAGATAGGTGGTTAGGGACCTCTGAGTGGTCTTATCGTCCTTCTTCTGCTTCGAAGGCATGCACAACTCGGTCCGGGGGTTATGGAGAGTATCTATGGTGAAGATTATGAGCTTATGGCCCCGGGAAGCAGGCTAAATGGTTGGAGTAGTGCGGAGCTACTCAGTCATGCGACCGGTCCCGTGGATGTCGCGCATGCGCCTCCACAAATTTATATAACTCTTAAAAGGTCACGTGATCATGGACAAGGGTGGTGAAGTGTGTCTAATTAACTTTCAAAAGTCTAATTAACTTTCTCCTAGACATAGAGAGGATGTCTTTTCATGGGGATATCTATGGAGTTCCATGGAGTGTCTGACCTGTCTATCTGTGTGATTTATCTGCAGATGTCAGACGATCAGGTCTTCTAGGTGTATGTCCGATTACGCAAAGGTCCTGCTGTTTCATGAGCCATCCTCATTCCTCTTTTTTCTTATTTTTCTTTTTTTTTCAACCTAGTGAGAAGAGGAACTGGTTCGCTCATGTACTTGCACATTGGAAATCAGTGCAACATTGTATATGTTATGTGTCATGTTTGATGGTTTCTACTCTTGGGTCATCAGTGTTTGATCTACATTGTGTTTTAGGCTTATATAATTTCTTTTACTCTAAACTTTTAGATTTCGTGATTTATGGTGTTTTTACAAATTTTGTAGCATGTTTATTATTAATATGTCTGAATAATTTGCTGGACATTGATATGAGCTTTTCATAAGCGTGCAATATATATTATAACTGTGATGGTGGGATCCTTAGCCACTTATGATCATATAATCGTACATATACATGAAGGTTGAATTTAACTTTATTTATCTTCATTTCCATTTTTAATTTAAATTTTATATTAATTTTAATTTCATCATATATGTTCCTTTTTTAATATAGCGGCTTTTCCATCAGTGTCCAACACGAAGCCCATGATTAGGTCGCATCTTTTTTCGACCCTCTTATTGGGCTTCGATGGATCACAATCCACCCCTTGCAACTCGATCCTTTTCAGATTTTTGCGATCTTCTTTGATCCTCTTGACTTTGATCGATCTGTGTGGGGTGCACCTCACCATCTCACTATTATATATTCCAACTGTGAACACTTTACAATCCCTTTACATATTATTATACTACATTGCATCATATCATAGAAGTCTAGCATTAGGCCATACATATATATATATACATATATATATCCATTTATTCAGTAATTTATTCATGCATCCATGCTATCGCACTACCAGCCACTTCTATAACGGAATTTATACAGTTTGGTGCCCGTTATACCATAATGAACCATCATACTATTGTTAGTCACATTTTTTCTCCTCCTTTGGTCGAGGACTGGACACGTTTTCTTATTGGACAATTACGGTCCACTCATTTCACTATTCACAAATTTTCCTTCCCCACACATATACCATGTTCTGTCACGCAGATGCACTTGTTTAATTACACACCAATCACTATTAATATTGTTTAATTAACCACTTCCATACAGGGCACTTATACACCTTCCTGCCCAGACCAATTTTCAGCTTTCTGCGCTGTTGCAGTTTGAATGACAATTGCGCGGTCATGCTACACTGTACCCAAACTAAATTTTTATAATTTTGTTCCCACAAATAGAGCTTTCTTTTGGTGGTATTTGATCATCTCTGCAATTTTTATTTTCTGCATTTTTTTTTTAAAAAAGACCGAAAATGTTGAAAAAAAAAATTTTTTTTTGTTTCAGTTACAAAACTTTGTAAATAAGTAAGTTTTCTCCTTCATTGATGGGCACTGATGGGGCTGCACTGACGGGCACTGATAAGGCGGCACTGATGAGAACCGATGAGGCGGCACTGATGGGCACTGATGAGGTGGCACTGATGGGCACCGATAGGCGGCACAGATGGGCACTGATAGGCGGCACAGATGGGCGCTGGTAGGCGGCACGGATGAGCACAGATAGGCGGCACGGATGGGCACAGATAGGCGGAATGGATGGGCACGGATAGGCGGCACGGATAGGCGACACGGATGGGCACTGATAGGTGGCATGGTTGGGCACTGATAGGTAGCACGAATGGGCATGTATGGGCACTGATAGGTGGCATGGATGGACACTGATAGGTGGCACTGTACCGTAATGTGTTGTACTAATGAATGCCAATCAGTGCCAAACAATAATGCCTGCCAATCAGTGGTGCCTATTGTGGGCACTCATTGGCATCCATTGTGGGCACTGATTGGCATCCATTAGGCATTTTTAATTGGCATCCCTGGTGGTCTAGGGTGGCATACCTTATGGTGGGCATCCCTGGTGGTCTGGTAGCATCCCTGGTGGTCCAGTGTGGGCATCCTCGGGGGGCTGCACTGATAATCGATCAGCACAAACCCCCCCTGTCAGAGGAGCAGCCGATCGGCTCTCCTCTACTCGCGTCTGACAGACGCGAGTGAGGAAAAGCCGATCACCGGCTTTTCCTGTTTACATCGTGATCAGCCGTGATTGGACACGGCTGATCACGTGGTAAAGAGTCTCCGTCGGTGTTGCGGGGTGTCAGACTTACATCCTGCAACAACGATCGCCGCGATGCGCGCCCCCGGGGGTGCGCAGCGGCTCAATATCCTGAAGACGTCATATGACGTCCAGTCAGGATATTGAAACCACTTTGCCGCCGTCTTTTTGCAATAGGGCGGGCGGCAAGTGGTTAATGTTATCTTATATCACTAGTTTCACTTTGTGACGTGTTATGTTTATGTTTATGAGTGAGTGAGTGAGTGAATAACTTATATAGCGCTACAAATGCGAACTAAATCGCCTCAAGGCGCTTTGCATCCAGTGACGTCCTGATCCTTCAGAAGTTTTTTCCTGAAGGCCCGATGGTTTTCTTCCATACGGATGTCCGTGGGTAGAGCGTTCCTTACCTGTGGTCCTTGGACTGCAAATCTTCGTTCTCCCTTTGATCTGTAGCGGGACTTAGGGATGTGGAGGAGGTTTTGGTTGGTTGATCGGAGAATGCGTTTGGGGTGTAGTGCTTTATCTTCTCGCATAAATATTGAGGAGCGTTTCCCTGTGTGCACTTGTGGGTGAGACAGAGGGTCTTGAATGTGACCCGATCCTTTACGGTTAGCCAATGCAGGGTCCTCAGTGAAGGGGTGATGGATTCCCAAGGTTTTTTCCCTGTTACCAGTCTGGCTGCCGTGTTCTGGACGACTTGTAGGCGCAAAATCTGATATTTAGGTAGTCCTATGTAGAGGAAGTTTGCGTAGTCGAGTCGGCAGTTGATGATTGTTCCAACTACTGCTATGTCCTCTTCCGGGATGAAGGGGATGAGTCTACGCAGCAGGCTGAGGAGATGGTGTGATCCGCTGACTACTGATCCTATTTGTGCATCCATCGACATCTCCAAGTCAAAGATAACTCCGAGACTTTTGACTTTGGTGCTCGGGGTAATGGTCTGTCCAAGAATGGTGGGTAGTGTCCAAGAAGTCTTTGTTTTTGTCTTTCAGTTTGTGTGTAGGAGAAGAAGTTCTGTTTATGGATCCATTGAGTTTGAGGGAACTCTCAGTCATCCAATCATCGATCAATGTGAGGCAATTTTCATGTCCGTGATATTGGTCTTTTTTTCCGGTGATACGAAAGTAGAGTTGGGTGTCGTCAGCGTATGAGTGGTAGCACAAGTCCTGTTTGCTGATGATTTTGAGGAGTGGGCGGAGGTAGATGTTAAAGAGCACGGGTGACAGGGGTGATCCTTGAGGGACTCCGCAAGAAATTGCGCGAGTTTCAGAGGTGAAGACCCCTAGTTTCACTGTCTGGGAGCCATTTTCTAGGAAGGATGCGAACCAGGGTAGCTCAGGGTCTGCGACTCCTGCTACTTCTTTAAGGCGGATGAGTAGAGTTTTGTGGTCTACTGTGTCGAACGCTGCACTGAGATCCAGCAGCACCAGAAGACATGATTCTCCATCATCTGCAGCTTCAAGGGCGTCATCCCATATTTTAAGAAGGGCTGTTTCTGTGCCATGGCCTGGGCGGAAGCCTGATGGTAGTGGGTCCAAGAGTTTGTGGGTGTCCAAATGGAGTTCTAGCTGTTGTGCTACAGCTTTCTCCATGATCTTTGAGATGGTGTTGAGACTTCTTACCGGTCTGTGGTAGTTTGGGTCTTTAGGGTCGAGGTTGGGCTTCTTTAGGAGGGGTTTGACTATGCCTTGCTTGAGGGAGATCGGAACAAAGTTTATGTACTTGTACATTTTATTACATACCATGACACATCGGTCATGGATATTTACCAATTGTAATTTTATTGTGGTTGCTTTTATTAATTGAAAGTTAATTATACACACTTCACCACCCTTGTCCATGATCACGTGACCTTTTAATATTTATATAAATTTGTGATGTGACATTGTGCCAGTCAGTTATGACTAAACACTGGATATAGAGGTCCGAGGTTTTTTGTTTGCTGTGACTTATAGTGCTGTCCTCATTTTAATAAAGGCAACTATTGTTCAAGAGTGCGGCTGTCCAGAAATACATCCTTGTTATTCCTGCTCTACCCATTGGATTTTAGACGACTAAAATGTACTGGAGATTTTAGTTGACTAAAACGTAGGACATTTTAGTCAACTAAAATGTACTGGAGATTTAGTCGACTAAATATGACTAAAACTAAAACAATTGCAGAAGACTAAAATGGGACTAAAACTAAAATGCCATTTTAGTCCTAAGACTAAAACTAAATCAAAATTTGCTGCCAAAATTAACACTGCCTATGAGTAGAGCTACAATGAGAGGAAACTGTAAGGTTCCTATGATAGGTAGTGTCCGAAGTGGAACTTGTGTGCTGAGGATTCAGGCGAAAATGTAGTCAGGCAGATTAGGTTGGCAACAGATCAGGCAAAATGGTACACGATCGAAATCCAGAGAGTGGTCAGGCAGGCAAAGGTCATACACGAGCTGGCAGTGAAGTACAAAATCAGCAGGCTGGAGAGTAGTCAGGAATTCAGGCAGAAGTTCAACACGAAAATCAGGATCAAAAGCAGCCACAACACCCAGGGAGCTATTCCACACAAACGGGCGCTGAGAGATAGCATCACTTCCTTTTTAAGGGCTGCTTTGATTGAAAATTGTCCACAGCTGGCAGCAGGTGGGGCTAGTGAGTCCAAGGTAATGTTTAACACTGAGAGGACATTTCCAAAAGTCCAGATCTGCTCAATAGCGCAACAGGTAAGGCTGCAGCTTTGCGACCAGGAAGATCCCGGTTCAAATACACCCAGGTACATGACAGGGCCCCCTCCCCAGTGGACCCCTCCGGGGGCCTAGCGGGGCTTAGTGGGAAAGGAGGCATGGAAGTCTCGAATAAGAGAAGGGGCATGCAGATCTTTGGCTGGAACCCAGGAACGGTCTGTGACAGGATATCCCTTCCAATGAACCAGATACCGAAGGCCACGACCCTGTCTTCTAGAATCAAGAATCTTGGAGACTTCAAACTCATTTTGTCCATCAACAAGAACAGGAGGAGGTAGCTGTTGCATTCTGGAGTAGCGATTGAAAATTGCTTTTTTGAGGAGGGAAACGTGGAACACAGGATGAATTCGGAGAGAGGAGGGTAATTTCAACCGATAGGAGACTGGCCCGACTCGAGCAATAATTCTGTAAGGACCAATGAATCGAGGGCCCAATTTGGTAGAAGGTTGTTTTAGTCTCACATATTTGGTTGATAGCCAAACTCTGTCCCCCACCACATATGGAGGTATATGGCGTCTTCGTTTGTTGGAAAAAAGTGCATACTTGCCTGCTGACTTCCGTAGTAATAAGCAAATCTTTTTCCAATGTAGCAGAATATTTTTAACCCGCTGATCTGCTGCTGGTACACCAGAAGAAGGCTGAAGTAGGGGAAAAGTCTGAGGGTGATAGCCTAGGGCTGCGTAGAATGGTGTGGTATGAAGAGCACTGTGCCAACGGGAATTAATGGCGAACTCAGCTAAAGGCAAATACTCAGACCAGTTGGAGTGTAAGGCATTGACATAATGTCGAAGATAGGTTTCTAGGGTCTGGTTCATGCGTTCGGTTTGACCATCTGTTTGAGGGTGATGTGAGGTAGAGAGTGAAAGCGTTACTCCCAGTTTCTTGCAGAACGCTCTCCAGAATCGGGAAACAAACTGGGATCCGCGGTCTGAGACGACATTGGTAGGTATGCCATGATATCTCACAATATGGGAAAGGAAGAGAGTAGACAGTGCTTCCGCTGTAGGTAATCCCGGGAGCAGCACAAAATGAGACATTTTTGAAAAGCGATCCACTATGACCCATATAGCAGTCATGCCCTCGGACTTGGGTAAGTCTGTAATGAAGTCCATAGTCAAATGGGTCCAAGGCTGACGAGGTGCTGAAAGTGGTTGTAACAGTCCAGTAGGCAATGTACGGGGTACTTTATTAGCAGCACAAGTTGGGCAGGCAGCCACATAGTCAGTAACATCCCTTTTCATATGAGGCCACCAGACATGACGCTGCAAGGTCTTAAGAGTGATGGTGACACCAGGATGACCAGATAAAACACCATCATGTGCCCAGAGGAGTACAGGTTTTCTGAGGCTAGGGGCTACGAACAGGCGACCTGGTGGTATCTTCAAGCCTTGGGGAACACAATTCTGGGTTTCTTGTAACTGTTGGGAAAGAGCCGTAGAGATCTGTGCGACAATTTTGTGAGGTGGGATTATATACTGCTCGGTAGGTTGGTCTTCTTCAGAGGTAGCAAACTGTCTGGAAAGAGCATCGGCTTTCTTGTTTTTATGCCCAGGAACATAAGAAAGAACAAAATTAAAACGGGAGAAAAACAGAGCCCATCGAGCCTGACGTGAGTTCAAACGTCTTGCAGTCTGAAGGTACAGTAGGTTTTTATGGTCAGTGAGGATAGAAAAAGGTTTGGGAGCCCCTTCCAGAAGATGTCGCCATTCAGACAATGCCAATTTGATGGCCAGTAGTTCTCGATTCCCAACATCGTAATTCATCTCCGCTGGAGAAAACTTTCTAGAAAAAAAAATGCTACTGGATGGATTCTACCAGACTTAGGCTGTCTCTGGGAGAGCACGGCACCTGCTCCTACCTCAGAGGCATCAACCTCAACTATGTACTGGAGATCGGGATTTGGATGCTGAAGAATTGGAGCTTTGCTGAACATGTCTTTTAATTGCTGGAAAGCCAATTCTGCTTCTGAGGACCATACCTTGCAATTTGTACCTTTCTTAGTCATAGCAGTAAGGGGGGCCGCAATGGAGGCAAAACCTTTGATGAAGCGTCTGTAGTAATTTGCGAACCCTAGAAAGCTTTGGAGCCCTCTTAAAGTGGTCGGTTGGGGCCATTGCAAGACAGCGGAAAGTTTTTGAGGGTCCATTTGGAAACCGGCAGCACTTATAATGTATCCAAGGAAAGGAATACGGCTTTGATGGAAACTGCATTTCTCAATCTTCGCGTAAAGATGGTTTTCTCTCAGTCGTTGCAATACCTGCTTTACATGCGAGATGTGCTCTAGATGAGTCTTGGAAAAGATTAAAATGTCGTCCAAGTAGATGATCACAAAACTGTTGCTGAAATCATGAAAAATTTCATTCATGAAACGTTGGAAGACAGCAGGGGCGTTACACAACCCAAATGGCATAACCAGATATTCAAAATGTCCATTACGAGTGTTGAATGCTGTCTTCCACTCGTCCCCGTCTTTAATTCGAATTAGATTATAAGCCCCTCGTAGGTCTAGCTTTGAGAAGATAACAGCCCCCTTAAGTACATCAAACAGTTCAAGAATGAGAGGCAAAGGGTAGGAGTCTTTTACAGTGATTTGATTTAACCCTCGATAGTCTATGCATGGTCGAAGACCCCCATCTTTTTTTTCAACAAAGAAAAAACCTGCCCCTACTGGAGAAGAAGAGGGTCGGATAAAACCTCTTTCCAAGTTGTCTTTTACGTATTCCTCCGTGGATTTTTGTTCAGGCAAAGACAGGGGATAGGTCCTTCCTTTGGGAAGAGGTGCTCCAGGAATCAATTTAATTGCACAGTCAAAAGAACGATGTGGAGGTAAAACCTCTGCCTTTTGCTTGCAAAATACGTCTGCAAACGCATGGTATTCATGAGGCAAGGTAGGTGGGATGGCCACGGAAGCCAACATACAAGCAGGAAGTCTTTTGGGTTGAGACAAACAGTTTGAATGACAGAACGACCCCCAAGAGGTTAGTTCTCCATTTTCCCAATCAAAAGAAGGGTTATGTTGTTGTAACCATGAGTAACCAAGGATAACAGGCAGAAGTGGAGAATCAATAAGAGACAAGACAACTTCCTCTTTGTGGAGTACGCCTACCTGAAGGGTGATTGTTATAGTCTCAAATTTTACAATGCCATCTCCCAAGGGTTGTCCATTCACGGTGGTAATGTTCAGGGGTCTAGATTTTGGAACAAATGGGATATTATTTTTTTTAGCAAAAGTGTAGTCCAAGAATATGCCAGCAGCTCCAGAATCCACAAAAGCCTCACAGGAGACAAGTTTAGAGGGTAAATGGATAATTGCAGGAATGGTAATCTTGGTCTTGGAGGATATACCTGTAAGGTCTAAGCCAGCTCCTCCAACACTGGTTAGACCCTGCCTTTTACTGGACGGGAAGGGCAGACAGATAATAAATGTCCTTTAAGTCCACAGTATAGGCATAGGCCCAATGCACGCCTCCTTTGTTTCTCAGACTCAGTTAGGTGGAGACGGCTTACATCCATGGGTTCCACAGGTGTCTGGGGTTCAACTGAGATTTCAGGTTCTGGCTGAGGTGGTGCTTGGAAGTTAGGGGCCAAACGGTAGACTGGCCGAGGAAACTTGCGAGTTCTAAGTCTCTCTTGGCACCTTTCATGATACCGGACATCCAGACGAACACAGAGCTCTATGAATTTCTCTAGGTCTTCTGGGGAATCCTTATAGACTAATTCGTCTTTGATGCGATCTGCAAGACCTTTTCGGAAGGCTGCACGTAATGCCCTTGAGTCCCAAGTAGTCTCAGCAGCAAGGGTACGAAACTCAATAGCATATTGTGCCACAGACCTGGTGCCTTGTTGCATGTCCAAGAGTGAGTACTCAGCTGCAGAAGCTCTATCTGGCTTGTCAAATACAGTCTGGAGAGAAGCCAGAAATTTGTCAGCGTCTTGCAGCACAGGATCATTGCGTTCCAGATAAGGAGAGACCCAGGCCAGGGCCTTCCCCTTTAACAAGGAAATTACAAAAGTCACTTTGGCAGAAGAAGTGCTAAAGGTCCCAGGGTTGTTGCGGAAATGCAAACGGCAAACATTTAAAAAGCCTCTGCAGTCCTCAGTATCACCACCAAATTTGTCAGGCATAGGAAGTTTGGGTGGTACAGAAGAGGTGGGTTGGATCGTAGCAGGAGTAGGATCCAGAGTCTGGACCGTTGCAGAGGAAGCAGACAAACAAGATTTAAGCATAGTACAAAGTTCATCTAACTTGGCGTCCAGGGAAGAAAGATGCTGTTCATGAGCTCCAATCAATTGTCCCTGACGTGAAATCGCCTTAACAATCTCAGCAGGGTCCACTGTCATTGTGGCCCGTTTGTAATGTAAGGTTCCTGTGATAGGTAGTGTCCGAAGTGGAACTTGTGTGCTGAGGATTCAGGCGAAAACGTAGTCAGGCAGATTAGGTTGGCAACAGATCAGGCAAAATGGTACACGATCGAAATCCAGAGAGTGGTCAGGCAGGCAAAGGTCATACACGAGCTGGCAGTGAAGTACAAAATCAGCAGGCTGGAGAGTAGTCAGGAATTCAGGCAGAAGTTCAACACGAAAATCAGGATCAAAAGCAGTCACAACACCCAGGGAGCTATTCCACACAAACAGGCGCTGAGAGATAGCATCACTTCCTTTTTAAGGGCTGCTTTGATTGAAAATTGTCCACAGCTGGCAGCAGGTGGGGCTAGTGAGTCCAAGGTAATGTTTAACACTGAGAGGACATTTCCAAAAGTCCAGATCTGCTCAGTAGCGCAACAGGTAAGGCTGCAGCTTTGGGACCAGGAAGATCCCGGTTCAAATACACCCAGGTACATGACAGAAACTAAGGGGAAAGTAATACTGCAAATATGCTACAGGCCCCCTCAACCAGAGGGAGGAGGGGGAGGCGGACCTGATTTCACAGTTTGGATTAGCGGCAAGGACAGGAAATGTCATTATAATGGGGGATTTTAATTATCCAGACATAGATTGGGAGGAAGGAACCACGCATTCATCTAAAGCTCGCCATTTCCTAAATGTCTTGCAGGACAATTTCCTGGGTCAGATGGTATATGCATCAACAAGAAACAAATTTGACCTACTGATTACCAATAATGCAGACCTGATCATGGATGTGGAAATACGGGGCAATTTAGGAAACAGCGATCACAGGTCAATTAGTTTCAGTATAAATCACACAAATAGGAAACATAAGGGCAATACAAAGACACTGAATTTCAAAAGAGCTATCTTCCCTAAACTACGATCCTTGCTAGAAGATACTAAATGTGATAAAATCTTAGTAACAAAGAACATGGAGAAAAAATGGGTATGCTCTAATAGCATATTACATAAGGGTATTAGCCAGTGCACCCCAATGGGAAATACATTTAAAAGAGCTAATAAAAGTCCTGGGTGGCTTAACTCCAACGTAAAAATGCATATTAAAGCAAAGAAAAAGGCCTTCAAAAAATACAAGGCTGATTGATCAGCATTCCAACTTTACAAAGATTCAACAAGAAATGTAAGGGTGCAATTAGGGTGGCTAAGATAGAACATGAAAGGCACATAGCGGAGGAGAGTAAAAAAAAATCCCAAGAAATTCTTTAAGTATATAAATAGTAAGAAAGGGATGTCAGATCATACTGGCCCCATAAAGAATGATGAATGGAATCTGGTTACTAAGGATGGAGAGATGGCGAAGGAATTTAATTTATTCTTCTCCTCAGTCTTCAAGAGGAAAACGGGGGGCTTTAGTAACCAAAACTGCAATGTTTATCCTCATTACACATCACAGGAAGCACTCTCATGGCTAACAGAGGATAGAAAAATAGACTTGAAAAACTTAACATTAATAAGTCACCGGGACCAGATGGCTTGCACCCGAGGGTCCTTAAGGAACTCATTTAAGTAATTGCCAGACCACTGTTCCTAATTTTTACGAACAGTCTACTGACTGGAATGGTACCAGCAGATTGGAGAAAAGCCAATGTAGCACCAATATTTAAAAAAGGGCCAAGATACATTCCTTGGAATTACAGACCAGGTAGCCTAACATCAATAGTATGCAAGCTCTTGGAGGGGATGATAAGGGAATAGATACAACATTTTGGTAATGAAAACGATATCATTAGCAGTAATCAGCATGAATTCACGAAGAATCGTTCTTGCTAAACCAACCTTTTAACCTTCTATGAGGAGGTGAGCTGCCATCTAGATAAAGGAAGGCACGTAGGCGTGGTGTATCTGGATTTTTCAAAGGCATTTGATACAGTTCACTTTACAAACTAAGTTCTGTCGGCATGGAATAAAGGGTGAGTACCGTATTTATCGGCGTATAACACGCACTTTTTTCCCCTTAAAATCAGGGGAAAATCGTGGGTGCGTGTTATACGCCGATACTCCGTCGAATTCCCCTGCTGAAAACGAGCGAGAGGAGCGAGCGGAGCCGAAGCCGAAGTACACTCGGCTTTACTCGGCTCCTCTCGCAGTCCCGCTCATCTCTGACTGCGCCGCTGACATAGAGAAAGCCGAGTGTACTTCGGCTAGTCTCGGCTCCTCTCGCAGTCCTGCCCCTGACTGTGAGAAGAGCCGAGTCTAGCCGAAGTACACTCGGCTTTCTCTGTCAGCGGCGCAGTCAGTGGAGATGGGCGGGACTGCGAGAGGAGCCGAGTCTAGCCGAAGTACACTCGGCCCCGCTCGCTCCTCTCCACAGAAATCGGCGCCAAATTTAAAAAAACGCCGAGACTGACACGATCGCAAAGGCACTGGGCAAGGCTGCAGATGGACAGATGGACACTGGGCAAGGCTGAAGATGGACAGATGGACACTGGGCAAGGCTGCAGATGGACAGATGGACACTGGGAAAGGCTGCAGATGGACACTGGGCAAGGCTGCAGATGGACAGATGGACACTGGGCAAGGCTGCAGATGGACAGATGGACACTGGGCAAGGCTGCAGATGGACAGATGGACACTGGGCAAGGCTGCAGATGGACAGATGGACACTGGGCAAGGCTGCAGATGGACACTGGGCAAGGCTGCAGATGGACACTGGGCAAGGCTGCATGCTGCATTTAAATGTAAGTTTTTTTTCCTTGAATTTCCCTCCTAAAAGTTTTTTTCCTTAAAATTCTCTCCTAAACTTGGGGTGCGTGTTATACGCCGGTGCGTGTTATACGCCGATAAATACGGTATATGAATTGAAAACTGGTTACAGGGGTGAGTCCAGAGGGTGGTGATAAATGGGGAGTACTCGGAATGGTCCAGTGTGGAAAGCGGGGTCCCCCAGGGTTCTGTCCTGGGACCAACCCTATTTAATTTATTCATAAATGACCTGGAGGATGGGATAAATAGTTTAATCTCAGTATTTGCTAAGCAGGGCAATAATTTCTCTGCAGGATGTGGAAACCTTGCAGGAAGATCTGAACAAATTAATGTGGTGGGCAACTACATGGCAAATGAGGTTTATTGTAGAAAAATGTAAATGTAAAAAATGTAAAATAATGCATTTGGGTGGCAAAAATATGAATGCTATCTACTCACTAGGGGGAGAACCTCTTGGGGAATCTAGGATGAAAAAGGACCTGGGGGTCCTAGTAGATGACAGAATCAGCAATGGCATGCAATGCCAAGCTGCTGCAAGCAAAGCCAACAGAATATTGGCATGCATTAAAAAGGGGATTAACTCCAGAGATAAAACGATAATTCTCCCACTCTACAAGACTCTGGTCCAGCCGCACCTGGAGTATGCCATCCAGTTCTGGGCACCAGTCCTCAGGAAGGATGTGCTGGAACTGAAGAGAGTCCAGAGAAGGGCAACAAAGCTAATAAAAGAACTGGAGGGCCTTAGTTATAAGGAAAGATTACAAGCACTGAACTTATTCTCTCTGGAGAAGAGACGCTTGAGAGGGGATATGATTTCATTGTACAAATACCATACTGGTGACCCCACAATAGGAATAAAACTTTTTTGCTGAAGGGAATTCAAAAAGGCACGTAGTTATTCACTAAATTTAGAAGAGAAGCGGTTTAACCTTAAACTGCTTATAGGGTTTTTTTACTGTAAGAGCGGTAAGGATGTGTAATTCTCTTCCACAGGCAGTGGTTTCAGCGGGGAGCATCAGTAATTTAAAAAAACTATTAGATAGGCACCTGAATGACCACAACATACAGGGATATAAAGTACAATGTACTACTGACATAAAAGCACACACACAGGTTGGACTTAATGGACGTGTCTTTTTTCAACCTCACCAACTATGTAACTATGTAAATATGAAAGTGAAGCACATGTAAGTGAGTGAGAGGTACAGTTAGCCACCAACACTAGGATGTTACAGTACAAGAGTGTAATGGATTTTGGAGAAAATATACTTTTCTGGTTGTCATGTTGCTGTGTTCATATCTAGTAATGGAGTAAAATCGAAATCCTCTTAAAGTGAAACTGTAGAAATTTGGATGTTTGGATTTGTTTTTTTCTACTATTCATACATTCATAATCAGATACACTTATAGACATATGAACAGACATTATTTTTGAATTATGTAACGATATATATAATTCTCATTAAGAATGCTTTATACTTTTTTTTTTTTTTTATGAAATGCTGGTCAATATACCCTGTGCAGCAGTGACCTGAAGTGTCCAGCTACGATGAGATAAAGCACATCCAAGGATATTGCAGCTCTGAAATTTATACCTATGGGTCTAAGATTACTTTACAAACTTGACAACTTCATGGCCACATTTAAGGTCTGTAAACAGAAAGTGAAGCATGGTTTTATTGACTATAAATCAGTTCAAAATGTTATAACGTGTCTTGCCCAGGACTAATCAATTTTTAACTAAAGCCTCACATGCTTTAAAGTTTGCAACGGGTCATTTATTAGTGTATCATACTTGCATGCATTCAGAGAATTGGGAAGCAGAATGCCATTCAAGTACATCGGCATATAAATTTCTACTTCAAAATATACACCAGAGAGTTAGGATATATGGAAAGCACTTTGCCTCTATAGATTGGATAAAAACAAAATAAAAAACATTAATGCAGTAACCCAGAAGTTTTCATAGTATAGGCTGCCTAATGAAACTTAAATTGTGTAGTCAATGGTGCTGTATATAAACACAAACACAAGTCAACATTATTAACCACAGAGTAAATATGTAAGCGCGTATACACTGCATCCATTAAAAATGTCTGTTTAAAACAAAAATTGCTTTACCACCAACCCTTCTGCTTTCTTAATCACTTCAGCCCCGGACCATTTTGGCTGGTTAAAGGCCAGGCCCCTTTTTGCGATTCGGCACTGCGTCGCTTTAACTGACAATTGCGCGGCCGTGCGACGTGGCTCCCAAACAAATTTGACGTCCTTTTTTTCCCACAAATAGAGCTTTCTTTTGGTGGTATTTGATCACCTCTGCGGTTTTTATTTTTTGCACTATAAAAAAAAATATAGCGACAATTTTGAAAAAAATGCATTTTTTTTTACTTTTTGCTATAATAAATATCCCCAAAAAATATCTAAAACATTATTTTTCCTCAGTTTAGGCTGATACGTATTCTTCTACATATTTTTGGTAAAAAAAAACGCAATAAACGTTTATTGATTGGTTTGCGCAAAAGTTATAGCGTTTACAAAATAGGGGATAGTTTTATGGCATTTTCATAAATTTTGTTTTTTCTTACTAGTAATGCCGGCGATCAGTGATTTTTTTCGTGACTGCGACATTATGGCGGATACATCGGACACTTTTGACACATTTTTTGGGACCATTGTCATTTTCACAGCGATCAGTGCTATAAAAATGCACTGATTACTGTGAAAATTACACTGGCAGTGAAGGGGTTAACCACTAGGTGGCGCTGTAGGGGTTAAGTGTTCCCTGCATAGGGTTTCTTACTATAGGGGGGATGGGCTTTGTGTCACATGACACTGATCTCCTCTCCGAGTACACAGAGCCGAGATCAGTGTCATTGTCACTAGTCAGAGCGGGGAGATGCTTGTTTACACAAGCATCTCTCCGCTCTATACCTCCGTGAGACGATCGCGGGGATCCCCACGGCGATCGAGTCCGCGGGACCCGCAGTCCGACTCACGGGGATGGCGACCACACGGACAGGCAATTAAAGGGGACGTACAAGTACGTTGATGTGCCTGTCCATGCCATTTTGCCGACGTATAAGTACAGGAGGCGGTCGGCAAGCGGTTAAACTAGGAAGGTTCTTTCAATGAAGTTGCCCATGCAATGGAAGATGGTACAAGCAACCATAGTCAGGCAAAAAGTGTAGTAACCCAAAGCAGCAATTTAGATATTATTGAAGTTGCAAGAAAATTGTTTATTAGCTATGGGTTATGTTGTACATGGTTTTCCTTACTGAATATTAACCCCTCCCCAGCCAGCCCCTGCATCCCTTTAACTGTGTTCTGGGGTGTGGTTTGGCAATTGAGTGCGGTGGTGATAGCATGATTATAAGGAGAACATAGCGAGGTACATGGTGAGCACTGAAAGGTATGGACTTTTTCTAGAATTTTGCACATAATAAGTGGACTGATATTAATAGCTTATAGTCGCAAGTTTTTATTATTTTATATTTGAATTATATCTATGCTATACAGTTTACTGTTTGAGCAAAAAGAAGGAGTCCTATTGTTATTTAATTGTTATTATATTTAAATGGCATTGTAAAGGGACTAACACATACTAATCAGCTGGATCCCTTGTTTATGATTAAATTTAGAGCTGTATATTGGTTTTAATGATAATTTATTCCAAACCAAAGTTAGTTACAGGCATAAAGGGAATGCCATGCTTCCATAAGCCTTAGATTTGTCCGATAACTAACTATATTTACTCACCATTAATAGGTAGCTGTATAGGACATGTGATACCAGTAGAAGCAACAGAATAACGCTGAGCTTTACGCCCCCTTCCCTTTCCCCCTTTCCATTCTCCCTTCCCTCTCCTTCCTTTTCTTATTTACCCCACTTTTGCTCTCACTCCCCTCCTCCATCTCATTTGTTTTGCGTAATAGGAATATTTTTTAAACATCTGTGTTTTTATTCTGTCTATAATACAAGTTATATTAGCATGTGGTTTTGTATTACCTCTTGGTTTTTACCAGGAGAGAGTAATATATAATTTATAGTTGGAGAGACAGGACAAAATTTGTGTATATACTGTATATTTCTCCATACCTGCCCTTACACACCTCTATAATAAAGCCTGATCTTGTTAGTGAAATGCGTGAGAGGATGTGGTCCCAGCAGTGACAAGACAAGGTTAACCAGTGCCGAAGATGCCAAATTGCACCCCCCTCCGGATGTAAGAATAACCCCCAGCATTGGAGTTGGTGGATGCATTATTACCCCCCCCCCCTACATTGGTGTCAGCGGACATAATAATAACCTGGGAAATGCCATAACAACACCCAGAACCGGTGTCACTGTGAGCAATAACTCCTAACATTGGTGTTAACTCCCAGTATTGGTGTCAGTGGATGCAATAATAACCCTCTGTGTTGGTGTCAGTGGATGCAATAAAAAACCACAGCAGAGGTGTCAGTGGATGCATAAAATCCCCCCAGCATTGGTGTAAGTGGACACATAATAACCCCCAGCACAGGTGTCAGTGCATTCAATAGTAACCCCCAGCATTGGTGTCAGTGGACATCATAACAACCCCCAGCACAGGTGTCACTGCACACAATAACTCCCAGTACAGGTCTCAATGGACACAATAGTAATTCCCAGCATTGATGTCACTATTATTAACCTCCTACCCCACATTGGTGGCCAGTGCCATTGAAATGTAACCCCTCCCATGGCCACCAATGTAGGCGGAGGGCGTTAAAATGTCACTGCCATGATTTCTAATGCAAGGTGGGGGAATGGGGGAGTTAACATTCACTGCCACTGACCACCAATTCAGGGGGGGGGGGGGGCAGAGGAACTGGAAGTCAACCCCCATCCCCACCCGCATTGGTGGTCCTGGCAATGTTAACCCCTCCCTCAATTCCAACCTGCTCCAGTCCCATTCCCCTACTTCCTGTACTCTGGTGCTGGACAGGGAACAACAGTGATACTAATCTATGATATCAAATACCCCTGAGCTGAGCTTACCTCAGCAAACACTGGTTCTTTCTGCTCAGCTCACATCTTCCTCTTCCATGTGGTTGGGCAGGATTTCTGAGCTGGCCGCATCCCAATCCCACTCACACAACAAGCAGCAATAGTCAGCAAAGAGGAGACTCCATTTTGGGTTGTTCTGGCAGTCCTATACCTGAGAAACTGAAACTGCTGGAGGAGGTAAGGGGAGGAGATTTCAGTCCTACAGCTGGAGGGAGAAGAGAGCAGAATCCTCCCTCCAGCAACTATCGCACTGTGTACTGTTCTGAATTACAGGAGTGTTGGCAGTGCCACTCCTGTCATTCAGGTAGCTGGAGAGCGGAGCGGTCATCAGCTCTTAGCACAACCTCACCACATAGTGCCTCTGCGCCCAGGGCATGTGCTCTTTCTGCCCCACCCTTGTCTGCTAGTCCAGACCAATGAAGCTTGTAGTGTTGAAATTTGTGAAATGCCACTGGTTAATTTGTTTCTGTGACTTGTATGGTTTGTGTGGCATTGGATGGCCTTGCCAAAGTCAGTGAGTTAAATCAGACACTTTTGTGCTAAAGACAGCGTGATATTTACAGGGTTTTTACTAGTCTACTTTAAGATGAGTGCTTTGCTCAGAGCCTTGCAACAGCCAGTTTTATAAAAGGGAATTTGGAGCTTTGTGGTTCTTAGGATCTGCTAATTTACTTACAGCAATCTCAGGCAGCTTAAAATATAGAGGGTTTCTGAAGACTTGGGTGTTTTTAGCATGCTTGTATGCGTATACGTGCTTCAACTCGAGAGCACACTAGGAATATGCACATGCCCACTGCCACTCTCCATGACAGCTAAACCAAATAAAAAACAAAAACAAAAATTACTGAGCTAAATTCAAAACACCTATCTATATAAATATTTAAAAAACACACATCTTACCTATAAGATGTCATATAAATAAATATGTGTAAAAATTGAATGAGATGAGCAACCAAAAATTATACAAACAAATGTGCAAACATGTATATCCTCAAAAAGTGTTGTTTAAACAAAACTTAGAATGAAGAAAAATCAAATTCAACAGAGGGCTTTAAAAATGGCCATTAAAACCGATCGTGTGTATGCTCCAGAGCATTTTTAACGGTGTGAAAAACGGGCATTAAAAATTTCGAACATGCTCTATTTTTTCACGTCGTTTTTCATGTCGTTTTTTTTAACGACGTGAAAAACGATAGTGTGTATGCTTTTACGAGGGGAAAAAAAACGCGCATGCTCAGAATCAAGTATGAGACGGGAGCGCTCGTTCTGGTAAAACTAGCGTTCGTAATGGAGATAGCACATTTGTCACGCTGTAACGGACTGAAAAGCACAAGGCTGAAAAGCGCGTATCGCCGCTCAACAAAGTTTACTAACATGAAGGGTGGCGCCATTCGAACGGAACTTCCCCTTTATAGTGCCGTCGTACGTGTTGTACGTCACTGCGCTTTGCTCGAGCGTTTTTTTTAATGATCGTGTGGATGCAAGACAGGCTTGAGAGGAAACAAGAAAAAAAAACGACAAGAAAAACGTCGGCTTAAAAAATGGCATTAAAAACGTACGTGTGTACGCCGCATTAGAATGAAGAAAAATCAAATTCAACAGAGGGCTTGATGACATTCAATAGAAACTTCACTGCGAGCAAGTCTTTCGGTCAGAAGGAAAAGGTGTTCTCTTCACCACATACTCCCACAAGCCAGCCAAGGAATAATAAAATACCCAAGGGCTGCTTACCAGATCTGTAGGATCTCTATTACGGAGATCTTGTAGACTCATACAGGAGGGATCACTCAAGCAGGGGCGGAAGGTTTACACATCCATCCGGATCCTCTCCTCCACTGGCAGTTCCAAATGCTGCAATGATCTCCGTGGGATACTTGTCAAGGTAAGGTCGCTCGTGGAGTGTTGTATAAAGGCGTGTTAAAAGAGGAAGAAAAGGCGCTTCATAGTGCAGTAGGTTTTTTGTAAAAAAAAATCCTTTATTCCATATGATGGGCAACTGACATCTTTAAAAGCATTTAAGCAAAAAAAATTTAAACGAGACTCGCAGACTCGGCTCAAGCCAGCCAGCTGGTACGTGGTGACGTCAGGTCCTATAGCTCCACCCCACGCAGCGTTTCTCCATATTAGGCATCGACTGGGAAAGGAGGCTAGGGCTGGACGTCACACACCACGCTATATATGTGCATCAGCAGAAGAGTGACACCGGAAACTTAATTGGACTCATTTACCAATCTGTCAACAGTGTGCAAGGAACACAAAGGACTAGTACTTTCTCAATCAGCGGCATGTAAAATGCTAATGCATTGACAAAGCATGTCCCCCTGTTCGTTGCCATGTTGGTTACTAATACCATAAATTTATCAAGTTCAAATTCATAAAGGTACAAATGCAAATATATTATTTAAAAATTATATACATACAGATTTCCATATAGGTTTAAATTATACCACATGGTGGAAAACCACAAATATATGCGTTTGATTACATAACATCATACGAATTCATAAAAGCAAACTCTCACATGTCCCCATATGTCCGTGAGAGGATCGGGCGCCCCAGAGACATGTATGAGAAACATACAAAGAAATGTGGCATGTAATCATGCTCTTGCTCTTGCTGCAACATTCAAATAAAATGATATATAAAAAAGGAATTAAACACTGGACCCAATAGGACCATACCACGTCGTAGTTTGTACTTCTAACATACTCATATGTGGCATGCAGTCATGCAATAACCAAGGATTGCTCATGCTGCACCATTCAAATAAAATTACATAAAAGGGAACTACAACAATGGACCCAATAGGATCATACCCCACCATAGTATATGCTTCCAACTGCATATATAGGTGACAACATCTACTTTGGGCAAGAAATATGTGGGAAAGGAATGAATCACTATTTAAATGTACTCTAAATGTTATCTTCAATCCAAGGACCTAGTCAAAAAAACCTTGTCAAAAAAACATAAACAGGGGATGTGAGGAGACCACAAAAAAGGAGGAAATTTCACAGGGTACACCATCAGATGTTATTTATATAGCAGTTAATGTCCCACTCGATGTTAAGGCCCAGGGGACTGTAACACTGCATATCAAAAATCCATTGAGTTTCCCTACGTGAAATGTGACGTTTCAGATTATTTCCTCTCCAGTGGGGAATGAATCTCTCAATGGCTATAACTTCCAATACTGATGGGTCTCAGTTATGGTATTGGCAAAAATGCCACGAGACACTATGCCCAATGAACCCCCTGCGTATATTGGAGAGATGTTCCCCTATTCTAATTTTGAGTGCACGGGTGGTCCTACCAATGTATTGGAAGCCACACGGGCAAGGAAGAAGGTAAATCACCCCTACGGTCCTACATGTAATAAAATCTTTTATGGAATAGACTCTGGAGGTAACGTGCGATGAGAACGTGGAGGTTTTAATAGTTTTAGACGATGTGCATACCGTGCATCTCTTGCAAGGGAAAAAAAACCTTCATGTTACCAAACATGTTAATCTTTGGAGGGGGATCTATAACACTAGGTGCCACTAAGTCTTTAAGATTTTGGATTTTTTCTATATAAAACCTTTGATCAGGGAGGGTAGGTCCCAAAATGTTGTCACATTTTAGGACCTGCCAATGTTTTTGAATCCTTTTATTCACCCACCAGAAATGGGACAAGAAGGTGGTCAAAAAGGACCCTTCCAAGTCCTTCCTGGTGCCCTCTTTATCTTTTGTTTTAGGAACTAAAAACAAAATCCAGGAGGGCAACCTTTGTAATTCTTTATCCAATATGAGCGGCTTGTATCCCTTCTCTATAAAACGACCTTTCAACACACCCGCCTGGGATTCAAAGTCCTCTAGATGAGAGCAGTTTTGTCTAATGCGTTTAAACTGCCCCCTAGGTATGGCCTTAAGCCAGTTGGGGTGGTGCCCACTATCTATTGGGATATACCCATTCTGTCTGTATTTAAAAAAAAGGTTTTGGTCAGAAGAGCACCTTGTTCTTTAAAAATTATAAGGTCTAAAAAATTAACAGATGTATCACTGTATTCATACGTGAATTTAATCCCCCACTTGTTAGCATTTAGAGTTGCCATGAAAGCACAAAGTGACCCCACATCCCCTTTCCATAAAAAGAAGGCATTGTCTATATAACAATGCCATAGGAGGAGGCAGGGCTCTTCCAGAGGGCCATGAATAAGCCAGCCAGGCTGGGGGCAAATTTGGCCACCATGGCCACTCCAGTGCTTTGTAAATAGAACTGACCACCATAATAAAAATAGCTATGCTCCATGGCAAACTGGAGCAGTTTCATGACAAATTCCAACGTGGAGGACTTCAGCAAAAACGTTTTTTTCAGGAAAAATTCAGCCGCCTGGTACCCTAATTCATGGGGTGTAATAGTATATAGGAAGGCAATGTCTGCTGTTACCAGCGAGGTGTCCTCCTCCACTGTATACTCCGACACCTCCCTGATAATTTGCATAGAATGTTTCAGGAAAGCTGGTATTTTGGTCACCTCCGGCTGAAGAAAACAGTCAACAAATTTCCCCACCCTTGATGTAAGGGAGTCTATGCCGCTTACTATGGGGCGGCCAGGGGGTTGGACAGGATTTTTATGGACTTTGGGGATATAATAGATAATCAGGGTTCGTGGAGCTAGTGGTATTAGAAAATTCAAATCCTTCTCATTTATGACCCCCGTCCTGTATCCATCCTGAACTATGCAGTTAAGGGATTTTTTTATACTTATCAATAGGATCCTTTTTAAGAATGGTATAAGTATCCCTATCTGACAACAAGAGCTCAATTTCCTTCAGATAGTCAGCTTTTTTTAGGACAACAACTCCCCCCCCTTATCTGCTGGCTGTATGATAAGATCTTTCCTCTCACATAGAGATGCAACCCCCTCCTCTGTGCTCCTCTGAAGTTCCCTCTTAAATTTCACCTGTTGTAAATCTTGTAATATTAGTTCCTTAAACACTGTAATGCTAGGAGCTGGTTTACCAGGGGGATTGAACAGGGATGCGTTCCTGAGCCGTGTCCCTGCTGTGTTTCCTCCTCCTATTTGAGTATTATTCCTAATAATGGGATTAGATAGGAAGTGACGCTTAATGCTCAATTTCCTAGCATATTTTTGCACATCCATGAACATTTGAAATTTGTTCAAGGGCTTCTTGGGGGCATATTTAAGACCCTGATTCAATGTTAATTTCTCAGATTTGGTTAGTTCCTCTCTACTTAAATTAAAAACTCCCTGGCACATTACCTCCTTCGCTTTTTGGGAGTGGCTCCGTTTCTCTCCTCTACATCCTCTCTTAGTCTTCCCTTTTTACTTTGGCCCCTTTCTAAAAAACTATCAGTTTTGTTTCTTTGGGGGGCTGCTCCAGGGGGACCCTCAGTACGAATCTGGGAATTTCCCAGTGATCCTTGTCCAGTGTTATAATATTCCTCTTCTTCTTTTCTATCCTCATATCCCTGCAAGGGTCCATACTGATTTCTCACAGGGATATCATATCTCCAGGGGGCTCGTGGAGAATTGGGGGGACCCTCTCCATATTCACCCCCAAGGTGATTTCTTTGTGATGGATCCTCATACTGTCCATTATGGTCCATATGCGGTTGTCTGTTTTGGGAATATGGGTAGGGGTTGGTATAATGGTTACTGGGCATTTTAGGGTATCTGTTTATCTATTATATCCCCAGTCCATAAAAATCCTGTCCAACCCCCTGGCCGCCCCATAGTAAGCGGCATAGACTCCCTTACATCAAGGGTGGGGAAATTTGTTGACTGTTTTCTTCAGCTGGTGGTGACCAAAACACCAGCCTTCCTGAAGCATTCTATGCAAATTATCAGGGAGGTGTCGGAGTATACAGTGGAGGAGGGCGTCTTGCTGGTAACAGCAGACTTTGCCTCCCTATATGCTATTATACCCCATGAATTAAGGTACCAGGCGGCTGAATTTTTCCTGAAAAAAGAGCTTTTGCTGAAGTCCTCCACGTTGGAATTAGTCATGAAACTGCTCCAGTTTGCCATGGAGCATAACTATTTTTATTAAGGTGGTCAGTTCTATTTACAAAGCACTGGAGTGGCCATGGGGGCCAAATTTGCCCCCAGCCTGGCTAGCTTATTCATGTCCCTCTGGGAAAACTATCAACTTTTTCTCTGGAAGAGCCCCGCCTCCTCCTATGGCGTTGTTATATAGACGATGCCTTCTTTTTATGGAAAGGGGATGTGGGGTTACGTTGTGCTTTCATGACAACTCTAAATGCTAACAACTGGGGGATTAAATTCACGTATGAATACAGTGATACATCTGTTAATTTTTTTAGACCTTATAATTTTTAAAGAACAAGGTGCTCTTCTGACCAAAACCTTTTTTTTAAATACCGGCAGAAATGGGTATATCCCAATAGATAGTGGACACCACCCCAAATGGCTTAAGGCCATACCTAGGGGGCAGTTTCAACGCATCAGACGAAACTGCTCTCGCCTAGAGGACTTTGAATCCCAGGCGGGTGTGTTGAAAGGTTGTTTTATAGAGAAGGAATACAAGCCGCTCATATTGGATAAAGAATTACGAGAGGTTTCCCTCCTGGATAGACAAAACCTGTTAGTTCCTAAAACAAAAGATAAAGAGGGCACCAGGAAGGACTTGGAATGGTCCTTTTTGACCACCTTCTCGTCCCATTTCTGGTGGGTGAATAAAAGAATTCAAAAACATTGGCAGGTCCTAAAATGTGACAACATTTTGGGACCTACCCTCCCTGATCGTCCGAAGGTTTTATATAGAAAAAAAACAAAATCTTAAAGACTTAGTGGCACCTAGTGTTATAGATCCCCCTCCAAAGATTAACATGTTTGGTAACATGAAGGGTTTTTTCCCTTGCAAGAGATGCACGGTATGCACATCGTCTAAAACTATTAACCACTTGTCCACCGCCTGCCGTCAATGACGGCGGGAGGAAGACCCTGTTGTTCTGGGCGGACGTCATATGACGTTGCGCCTTCCAAAGCCACTAGGGGGCACGCGCCGCGTCACTGGGGACCCGATGCACGTGCCCGGTGGCTGCGATGGCCGCCGGGCCGCCGGTCACCCGCGATTGCCCAGCAACTGAGCAGGGCCAAGTCCTGTCAGGGAGAGGAGACCAATGGTGTGTCCCTTGTACATAGGGACAACCATCGGTCACCTCCCCCAGTCAGTCCCCTCCCCCCACAGTAAGAATCACTCCCAGGGAACACATTAACCCTTTGATCACCCCCTAGTGTTAATCCCTTCCCTGCCAGTCATGTTTATACAGTAATCAATGCATTTTTATAGCACTGATCGCTGTATAAATGTGGATGGTCCCAAAAATGTGTCAAAAGTGTCCGATGTGTCTGCCGCAATATCGCAGTCACGATTAAAATCGCTGATCGCCGCCATTTCTAGTGAATTTTTTTTTAAATAAAAATGCTTTAAATCTATCCCCTTTTTTGCACCTGCTATAACTTTTGCGCAAACCAATCAATATACGCTTATTGCGATTTTTTTAACCAAAAATTTGTAGAAAAATAAGTATCGGTCTAAACTGAGGAGAAAATTTGTTTTAAAAAAAAAAGAATATTTATTATAGCAAAAAGTAATAAATATTGTATTTTTTTCAAACTTGTTCCTCTTCTTTTGTTTATAGCGCAAATAATAAAAACCGCAGAGGTGATAAAATACCACCAAAAGAAAGCTCTATTTGTGGGAAAAAAAAAATCATTTGGGTACAATGTAGCATGACTGCACAATAGTCATTCAAAGTGTGACAGCGCTGAAAGCTGAAAAATGGCTTGGGCAGGAAGGTGGTGAAAGTGCCCTGTAGGCAAGTGGTTAAAACCTCCACTTTCTCATTGCACGTTACCTCCAGAGTCTATTCCATAAAAGATTTTATTACATGTAGGACCGTAGGGGTGATTTACCTTTTTCCTTGCCTGTGTGGCTTCCAATACATTGGTAGGACCACCCGTGCACTCAAAATTAGAATAGGGGAACATTTCTCCAATATACGCAGGGGGTTCATTGGGCATAGTGTCTCCTGGCATTTTCACCAATACCATAACTGAGACCCATCAGTATTGGAAGTTATAGCCATTGAGATATTCATTCCCCACTGGAGAGTAAATAATCTGAAACGTCACATTTCACGTAGGGAAACTCGATGGATTTTTGATATGCAGTGTTACAGTCCCCTGGGCCTTAACATCGAGTGGGACATTAACTGCTATATAAATAACAGCTGATGGTGTACCCTGTAAAATTTCCCCCTTTTTTGTGGTCTCCTCACAGCCCCTGTTTATGTTTTTTTGACAAGGTTTTTTTGACTAGGTCCTTGAATGGAAGATAACATTTAGAGTACATTTAAATAGTGTTTCATTCCTTTCCCACATATTTCTTGCCCAAAGTAGATGTTGTCACCTATATATGCAGTTGGAAGCATATACCATGGTGGGGTAAGATCCTATTGGGTCCAATGTTGGAGTTCCCTTTTATGTATTTTTATTTGAATAGTGCAGCATGAGCAATCCTTGGTTATTGCATGACTGCATGCCACATATGAGTATGTTAGAAGTACAAACAATGGTGGGGTATGGTCCTATTTGGTCCAGTGTTTAATTCCTTTTTTATATATAATTTTATTTGAATGTTGCAGCAAGAGCAATCTTTGGTCATTGTATGATTACATGCCACATGTAAGTTTCTTTGTTTGTATGTTTCTCACACATTTCCCTGGGGTGCCCGATCCTTTCACGGACATATCCGGACATGTGAGAGTTTACTTTTATGAATTTGTATGATGTTATTTAATCAAACACATATATGTGTGGTTTTCCACCATGTGGTATAATTTAAACCTATATGGAAATCTGTATGTATATAATTTATAAATAATATGTTTGCATTTGTACCTTTATGAATTTGAACTTGATAAAGTTTTTTATAAAAGTTTTTTATAAATGTATGGTATTAGTAGTAACCAACATGGCAACGAACAGGGGGACATGCTTTGTCAATGCATTAGCATTTCACATGCCACTGATTGAGAAAGTACTAGTCCTTTGTGTTCCTTGCACAATTGGTAAATGAGTCCAAATAAGTTTCCGGTGTCACTCTTCTGCTGATATATAGCACATATATAGCGTGGTGTGTGATGTCCAGCCCTAGCCTCCTTTCCCAGTCTATGCCTAATTCGGAGAAACGCTGAGTCGGGTGGAGCTATAGGACCTGACATCACCACGCACCAGCTGGCTAGCTTGAGCCGCGGCTGCGAGTCTCATTTGAATTTTTTCTGCTTAAATACTTTTAAAGATGTCAGTTGCCCATCATATGGAATAAAGGAATTTTTTTTACAAAAAACCTACTGCCCTATGAAGAGACTTTTTTTCCTCTTTAAACACGCCTTTATACAACGCTCCACGAGCGACCTTACCTTGACAAGGATCCCATGGAGATCATTGCAGCATTTGGAACTGCCAGCGGAGGAAAGGATCCGGATGGATGTGTAAACCTGCCGCCCCTGCTTGAGTGATCCCTCCTGTATGAGTCTACAAGATCTCTGTAATAGGGATCCTATAGATCTGGTAAGCAGCCCTTGGGTATTTTATTATTCCTTGGCTGGCTTGTGGGAGTATGTGGTGAAGAGAACACCTTTTCCTTCTGACCGAAGGACTTGCTCACAGTGAAGTTTCTATTGAATGTGATCTGATATGGACGCTTTTCAAGCACTCTGTTGAATTCGATTTTTCTTCATTCTAAGTTTTGTTTAAACAACACTTTTTGAGGATATACGTGTAGCACACCGACCCAGTTACTACTGCCATCTCCCACTTGCTTGCAGTCGGGCACACCTGCTACTTGCCCCGAATCCCCCCTTTGGTTAAAGAGAAGCGAGCAGTGTTATTGTTTGGGCCTTGCGGCAAATTACCTCTCTCGAGTGGATCCTTTTTTTCTTTCGTCGTTGTCTAGGTAAAAGTTCCTCAGAATAACGCCAATGTCCACACAGGAGTAAAACCTAAGCAGTAAGGCTTTATTCTTTTATCTTTTTCAATAACTTCAATAGGAAGTGTAGCGGCCTCACCCCCTTCACATGTTTATTGGTTGTCCGAAAGCTCTTGTCTAGGGGTACCTGGGTTTCGAGAGTGAGGTGCGCTACGGCCCATGTCCTCCCCATGGCTGTGGGTGAGGTGAAGGCCAGTATCAACATCTTCCTCGGGCCAAATGTGCATTGGGTTGCGGAACTTAGCCCTGCTATGCTGGAATCTCCCTTTGCTCCTATCAACAGAGTCCATACACCGATCACAGTCCAACTGTTAGTTTTATTTCGTAGCTCCACAACAAACAATATATGGCAGGATACGGTGGGATGAGCAGGCCGAGGCACTATCCGGATTGTAGTCCCTACACCCCCTGTGCTATGACCAGGGGTTGCAGGAGTCTTGATTAGAACAACTTTGCTGCGCTGCGGCCCCTATCAGGGGAAGACGACCCTCCAAGGGAGTTACCGGAGGCCCGTCCGTCACCGGGTTGACGCTGCTCCGGAGTCTTCAGACGGGTGACCTCCCCAGCCTCCTCACCTCAGATGCGGGTCCCCTCGCAAGGGGCACCCTGGAATCACTTCACCCTCGCGGGACCCGGTCGAAGTCACCAGGTCCCAGGCCTTCTACAAAGTACCTCACCCCAGGCTGAAGGTGCCTGGGATGGACTCCAACTCCAGCTTCATTCCGGCCAGGCCTAGGGTGCCCAGGCCGGAACCTTGAACCGCCCGTACCCAGGCCGAGGGCGCCTGGGTACGTCAAGAGATGATCCCCCAAAAAGACCTTGTGGCGAGGGCATCTCCCCTTTTATCTCCTCCCATCGACACCACGGCGGGTTCCCCGCCCCAGCCGTACCATCTCCAGGAAGGGACAAAAAGGGTAACACTGTGGTAGTGATTCTACCTCGAGCCTGTAGGTACCCCGCCACCCACAGGCCAAGGAGAATATTGCACCACCAAATCCTCCACGAATAACAAAAAGGGGTCTAATCCCTGACATAATTACACACCTGGGTCTCTCTACCCCCAGGTGTATCCCACTAACTTTGAAGACCCCGCTACACACTCCCCCTTGTGATTTGACGCTGGTCCCCAGCGTCAGGTGCACACCCATGTCTCCCAAGAAGTGGTGACATGAAGTGGGCCCCAGAGGCTATCCCTCAAATTTTGGATACTGTGTGTGCCAAGACCTGCTCCAGGGAAAGGGAACTATAAAACATTAAAACTTTTGTATAAAACATCTGTCATGTACACATATACAATCCCTCCCGTCACTGTCTAAGAACCACCCCATACTCAGTAGTCTTGACCGACGAATCTCCTGCAGAAGGGAAACAAAAAAAAAAAAACACATCCTAACACTCTGTGTTAACTTGGCATGAGTGGGTCCGTCAGCCGAGAGACCCACTCACTCCAATAAGTAAGTAATGCATGTGGAACATTTCAAACAACCGTTGCACAACACTGCCACCTGGTGAGATCTTCATTCTTCCTGCTTTCCTACTCTGACTCTACCCCAAAAGTCTCTGCCTTTGGCACATGAAGAAAAGGGAGAAAAAAAAACAACAGCTCCCAAGTCTCCAGTGAGTAGAAGAAAAGCCCAAATCAAAACAAAAGTAGGGCACAGTTCTAGGCGTCTGGGAATGTCTCTTCCAGAAAGTTTCAACAGCAACAAGATAGGAGCTCACTTCTCCTATAAGTAGAACCTTGGATCCGGCAGAAACAGGGGCTTCAGGTGCCCGTCAAACACTTCCACCGAATACTCGACATCCTCTCCTTCTTTCCTGCAGATGAGCACCTTATCGGCATGAATATGGCGCCCAAGTCTCCAATCAGCTCTGCAGTCCTTGAACTTTTTAGACACAGGCGGCGAACATGACAGGTATCGCCTGGCATGGGGTACTTTAAGCTTTTCCCATACAAACTCGTCATACCACCTTGGTCGCAGGACCTCGACTTCATACAATAAGTCCCGAGGCAAGTAGGGGTACTCCCACCCATATTCACGGGCGACTCTCTGGGAGAAAAGTCTCTGCAACCTGGCTAGAGGCGGCATCACATCTCGCTCACCTTCTCCTGGCTGCACGATGGCCTCCGGGTGCCGAGGTACCTTCACCATCTCGGGTTGCTTTGTCTTTGGTGCCCGCAACGAAGCACGCTGCATCCCCACCACCAGAGCGGGTGATGTAGTTGAATGAGGAAAGTTGGCCCGAGGACTAGATTTCCTCGGGAACTCCGGGGCCTGCGCCCGGAGCGTACTGTCTTCTATGGACATGGGGAAATCCTGCGGTTTACTCAGCACAGGTAGTGGGTGTCTGTCCCAGCCCTTCCGGTGAAACAGTTTGTCTATCTCTCCGTCATCCCCACAGTCTGACAATGACTCTAGGTCGGAGGTGTCATACATCTCAGCGGGAAGGTAGTCTCTAGTAGACGGAAGGCTACCCTCCCTTGCGGGCTCCACCGACTGTGGACCCCCGACACCTCCAACCAACACCACAGTCCCAGCCCCTGGCTCACCTGGACCTTCTGAAGAACTGGGATGTCCGGGACTCTCTTCTCTACCGGCGCCATCCAGGCCAGGCAAGCGGCGGGGTGAAGCTCGACCACGACCATAGGATGCCTGTACCAGGCCGACTTTCCTCTTCGGAGGTGGGAGCAGGGAGTCTGTAGTGACCGAAGCAGCGTCCTCGGATTTTCCTCTCTCAGTCTCTGATTGGGCAGTCCCATCGCCCTGGTCAGCGCGCATGGGGACCTCCGCAAAGGCCTGGATCTCCGTGTCTGTAATGGGCGCAGCAAATGCAGTCATTTTCGTGGGGTAAGGTACCGGCATCCACGGGGAGCTTGAGGCCATCCCGACAACCTGCTGTTCCATCACGCGCTCACCTCGCGCCGGAGTCTCTACGTGTATCTCCACACGTGGCCAGACTCCTCCCACGACTTGCACATTTTCGCGGGCTTCCTTCAGTCTCCGCCCACGAATTGCACAGTCACAGGTGCCTCGTGGCGCAGTGCAGCAAAAGTCCCCACATGTAGTTCGTCACACGGCTGGACTCCTCCCTCTTCCCGCTCTTTCTGCATGGGCCTCTCCCGGTTTTTCAGAGAAATTTCCACGACTTCGAGCACAGGGACGCACTTTGGCCAATCACATGGCCGAACTGCTCGGACCTCCTCCGGGCAGCAAAGTTCAAACACAGCCGTTCCAACCCTTAGGATCAATACACATTTCATCCCGGACTCACGAGCCCCCACGTGTAGCGGCCTCACCCCCTTCACATGTTTATCGGTTGTCCGAAAGCTCTTGTCTAGGGGTACCTGGGTTTCGAGAGTGAGGTGCGCTACGGCCCATGTCCTCCCCATGGCTGTGGGTGAGGTGAAGGCCAGTATCAACATCTTCCTCGGGCCAAATGTGCATTGGGTTGCGGAACTTAGCCCTGCTATGCTGGAATCTCCCTTTGCTCCCATCAACAGAGTCCATACACCGATCACAGTCCAACTGTTAGTTTTATTTCGTAGCTCCACAACAAACAATATATGGCAGGATACGGTGGGATGAGCAGGCCGAGGCACTATCCGGATTGTAGTCCCTACACCCCCTGTGCTATGACCAGGGGTTGCAGGAGTCTTGATTAGAACAACTTCGCTGCGCTGCGGCCCCTATCAGGGGAAGACGACCCTCCAAGGGAGTTACCGGAGACCCGTCCGTCACCGGGTTGACGCTGCTCCGGAGTCTTCAGACGGGTGACCTCCCCAGCCTCCTCACCTCAGATGCGGGTCCCCTCGCAAGGGGCACCCTGGAATCACTTCACCCTCGCGGGACCCGGTCGAAGTCACCAGGTCCCAGGCCTTCTACAAAGTACCTCACCCCAGGCTGAAGGTGACTGGGATGGACTCCAACTCCAGCTTCATTCCGGCCAGGCCTAGGGTGCCCAGGCCGGAACCTTGAACCGCCCGTACCCAGGCCGAGGGCGCCTGGGTACGTCAAGAGATGATCCCCCAAAAAGACCTCGTGGCGAGGGCGTCTCCCCCTTTTATCTCCTCCCATCGACACCACGGCGGGTTCCCCGCCCCAGCCGTACCATCTCCAGGAAGGGACAAAAAGGGTAACACTGTGGTAGTGATTCTACCTCGAGCCTGTAGGTACCCCGCCACCCACAGGCCAAGGAGAATATTGCACCACCAAATCCTCCACGAATAACAAAAAGGGGTCTAATCCCTGACATAATTACACACCTGGGTCTCTCTACCCCCAGGTGTATCCCACTAACTTTGAAGACCCCGCTACAGAAGTAAGAAGATGAGAGAAGTAGGGGGTAAAAGTTCAGGCACGCAACACTTAGAGCACAGTGTTAAACTTTTGTTGTCACTCAAGCCTGAGTGAGTATTGCTCACCCGGATAGTCCCTTTGAGAGCAGTCCTAGCAGCCGGGATGGAGCATGAATCAATCTTTTCCTCTCCTGAGTATCTAGGGATGCGATCGGGGAATCCTCTGCTACAGAATCTAAGTCCCGAACCTCCCAGCCAAACAATACTGAGTAAGAACCTCTGTGCCAGACCAGCGTATTTCAAGCTTTGTAACTTTGAAGATGAATGCCTCTTTAGGCGAGTTTCCAGGCCTCTTCCCGAGACAGCAGTACCGTCGCTAGTCTCCTCCGGGACTGATCCTCCCCTGGTCTCCTTTCCCAAAGTTGGGCCCCCTAAACGTGGGCAGCCTGGGATCCCTCTCTGAAGTGTAGGCCCCAGCCAGCAGAGCCGGGCCTAGCATGAAACGAAGGTGCCCGAGGCCCGAACACACTCGTGCACCTTGTGCCATACGGGCCATGAGGCACACGCCCAAGACCAATGGGTCCCCTGGAACTCTCCTCACCCCCAATGGCGTCTGCCCCTTATGTACCCCCTCCCAGCATGCACAGCAGGCCAACCACGCCCACTGCACGGCTGCCGAGAGAGAACACCCAAGGTGCTGTGATACCCCTCTTGGTTCATCTATGCTGGTGGTGACAGTGCCACCTACAGGCAACAGGGAACACTACTGCCAGGCAGTATCACACCCAGAGCACAAGCATTAAAGAACTTAACAATTGGCCTGAGCCCAACTACTGGCTCAGAGTACCCCTAAATTTCCACCTAGCGTCCCCAAATATTGGGAGGGGCGCTACATACATGTTTGCACATTTGTTTGTATAATTTTTGGTTGTGCATCTAATTCCATTTTTACACATGTTCACGAGCCGAATATTCAGGTTTTTTCTTTTAGTTGCAGCACCGTCACTTACATGATATCAATGTTTGTATGTTTAATTTCAATATATATTATTTAGGGCTGTTACTGATTAAAATTTTCGTGTTCGATTAATCAATTTTTCTTTTAATCGATTAATCGACTAATTTTGATTAATTATAACGCACATAGATCCAACTACTTTTAGCTGATCTCCTTGCAGGCCGATTCCCAGTGCAGCTACCAACCACTAGAAAAATGGATAGCAGGATACAAAAAACACACAAAGGCAGCGCTCAATGGGAATAGCATTAAAACTTTTATAGTCTTCAAGTAGGTAACAAAATAAATATTGCACTGGAGATAAAATCAATGTAGCTACATAAACTGTAAACATGGTGCCAGTAATACCAAACGGTAGCAAAAGCAGTCATAAAAACATGTAGCTAAGTATGATACTGGTATAAAAATGTGTACAACGATACTACTGCTGAATCCAGATGAGAAGGGGCTAACATCAGTCCGTCGGCATGTAGATGTCCCGTGAAGGGAACTATCACAACTCCCAGTGGATGGCTGTAGAATCCCAGGTTGATAGAGGGAAGTGATAGAGGGAAGTGTAACAGCCCTTCCGTGTGGCAGATAGTAGGGTCCCGCCGGCATGCAGATATGAAGGCACAGCAAAGGAGCCCTTCAGATGGACACGGCATGCCCCGCCGGTGTCCGTGATGTCACCGGATCTCCGACGGAACTCCCTGAAGACCCGGAAGCCAGCGGAGAGGTGAGTACCGATCCAAAGAATTTTGATCGATCAAAAGAATTTTGATCGATCAAAACAATTAATCGATTAATCGAGGAATTAATAGTTAATTTCCACAGCCCTAATATTATTTGCACCTTGTTTGGGGGTAGAGCGGATTGTCCACGTTACACATAAAAATAAATATAAAATACACAATAAATTCATAAAAAGTACAAATATCAATATAAACTGTGAATGTCTTAGCCCAGGTTCACACTGGGGCTGCAGGAGTGAAGCCGTGCGAGTTCAGCTTAACTCGCACGATTTCACTCCTGCCTGTCAGTCCCGATTTCAGCTCGATTACAGAGACATCTGACACAGATGTCAATGTAAATCGCAGCTGAAATTGCAAAAAGTAGTACAGAAACTACTTTTTGAAATCGGTGCAGCGCCGCAGATGCGGCGTCGCACTGATTAGGACGGTGCCATTGCCTGCAATTTGCGGCAAATTTCGCCGATTTGACATGCGATTTGACATGTGAAATCGCATGTCAAATTGCACCAGTGTGAACCAGGGCTTAAAAAAAGAAAAAAAAAAAGTCCAAAGTGCAAATATGTCTCTATATCAAAATCCCAACAACTGCTAACCACAGTGAAATGCTTAATTCAAATTGAATGCTTCAGTAATCAGTGATGATTCCTCTCCCTGCACAAACAACCCTGTAGGGGTCACCAATTGATTATAACTACTTAATTTAGTAGTTATTTGTTTATCAGTAAGTTTTCAGTCATGTGCAATCAAAAATGCTGCTTTTTTATTTTCCTTGAACGTGATTGAGCATTCTTTGCAAAGTGAATATCGACCACATTCGCTAAGCTCTTGGGGAAATTTAGTTGTATAGTACAACTTCCCTTATAACATGGACAGCCTGTTTTCTTTAGTAAATAAGCTCCAGTGTCCCTTAAGGGCATATGTGTGTATATATATATATATATATATATATATATATATATATATATATATATATAGTCTTATGGGAGCCCAGGAACACCGCCAGTCGCTTGTTAAATTGACAGTCTTTATTGGTTTTAGCAATCAGTCCAAATCAAGCTTACTTCAACTAACCAACACAAAACAGTCCAAACTCTGGTTCAGTAGCCTCCGATCTATCTGTCCCACACTGGGGTTTTTGGGTATCCAATCTGCTTCAGGGGTCTCAAAGTTCAGCAACTGTGGCTCAATCCCAAGCTAGTTCAGCCTGCTCACTCAGGTGTGTCCAGCTCTCTCTCTCTTTGCTGTTTGATCTTCCCTTTCGGGACTCTGAGGCATCTGGGCTAACCCCATTCAATACCAATGTCCCTGTAGGGTTTGGAAGTTCTACCCACCAAGAACCTTCGAAATTCCAGGTCTCTAATAAGGACTTACAGGGCCTTCTTTACTATTGATTGGACCCTGGACAGACATTTTTTTGCCCCCCCCCCCCCCAATGCAATTTCGCACTCCACCTGCTCTGAGACATACAATAAATAGCAGCTAGACTCAAAAACAGTTTACTAAATCAGATCAGGCAGCGATTGTGATTGGTTGCCACGAGTTACAGCATTTCATTACCACTCACTGACTGGCTGCTAGAGGTTACAGCATGTGACTTCTGCATATTAATCAATTGCTAATTACTGCACATTAATACTGATCACTGATTGGTTTCTAGAGGTTAATGCACTTTAGTACTGCTCACTGATTGGTTGCTAGAGGTTACTGCAAATCATCTTCTCACTGCCTGCATTCCATGGATTGGGGAGATGAGGGGACCCATCAATTGACAGAAAACTCCTAGGAATCCTAGGACTCCTGGGATCAGTGGCAATGCTGGGGAAGGGGAGAATCATGTAGAGCAAAGCTGAAAATATGTGGCAAGTATATATTGGGGGATACTACACTGACCACCAATGTACTGGGGAATTTATAATGACCCCCAATGTGAGGGGGAATTTACACTGACAACCATTGTCAAGGAGATTTGTACTGACCACCCATGTTAGGGGGATTTACACTGACCACCAATGTAAAGGCAGCTTTACACTGACCACCAATGTAAAGGGAGATTTACACTGAACACTAATGTAAGGGCAATTCTGCACTTACCACCAATGTAAAGGGAAATGTACACTGATCACCAATGTAATGAAGAATGTACACTGACAACCAATGCAATGGGAGATTTTACACCAACAACCAATAAAGGGGGATTTCTACACTGGCCACCAATGTAAGGGGAGATTTACACTCACCACCATTGTAACTGAAAATTTACACTGACCACTAATTTAAAGGTGGCTTCTACATGGTCCATCAATGTAAGGGAGGATTTGAAATTGACCACAAATGCAAGTTAGGATTTTTTTTGCCGACTACCAATATAAGGAGGAGTTTCTACATTGACCACTAATGTAATGGGGACTTACACTGACCACTAATGTAATGGGGATTTACACTGACCAGACCACGAATGTAATAGGAGAATTCACAGTAACCATCAGTGTAATGAGATGATTTACACTGACCACCAATGTTACTGAGACATTTAGCCTGTGTTCACATTTGTGTGTGTTGAGAACGCATGCAAAATCGCTTTACTTACACCACAGAAAAGTGCTGCCCTTTTGGAAATACACAGCAGTGCTGTGCTAGTAATTGTTAATGACACCCTCATGCATCTGCTGAGATGTGCGTTTTCACATGCACCAAAATTCTATGGCACTGTGGCACCATGTGATTTTGAAAAAGGGTTAGGGACTTTTTTTCTGCATTTCTAGTGCATAGAGCAGCCCATTGATTGGGCCGCCTTACATGTGACCTACATCTTTATACACCATGTCAGTACACCTTTGCATCCTTAACCACTTGCTTACTGGGCACATAAACCCCCTTCCTGCCCAGGCGAAAATTTCAGCTTTCAGCACTGTCACGCTTTGAATGACAATTGCGCGGTCATGTGACGTGGCTCCCAAACAAAATTGACGTCTTTTTTTCCCCACAAATAGAGCTTTCTTTTGGTGGTATTTAATCACCTATGCGGTTTTTATTTTTTGTGCTATAAACAAAAAAAGAGCGACAACTTTGAAAAAAAACACAATTTTTCTTGATTTTTGCTATAATAAATATCTCAACTACTTTTTTTCTCAGTTTAGGTCGATACGTATTCTTCTACATATATTTGTATATATATATATGATGCGCCAGGCAGCGCTCACGCGCCCCCCAGTGGCCGGAGGTGCGGAGGCCATATAATGACGGCCTCCCGGCATTTTAGAACCACTTTGCGGCCGTCATTTGTCGTACGGCGGGCGCAAAGTGGTTAAACACCTGCTAACCTCTGCAGCCCAAACCTCCCCCATCCTCCCCACTCCAACCCCCCCCCTTCCACTCTACCTGCCTTCTCTGCTCATCTTTACACCACCTTCCTTACTTCTATGCATCCCTTCCTTGCTCACCTGTGCATCCCAAACTGTAATTCCTTCTTTGCCTACCTCTGCACACCCGACACTACCCTCCCCCCACCCCCTCCAATTTACTTACCTTTGCAGAACAGGCTGATGGTGGTGACCACAGTTGCAGGCAGGACTTTCAAGCATGCCCCTTTACTTCCCCAGTGGGAAACATTCAGCAGAGGTGATGGTGGATATCACCTCAGAAGGGCATGATATACATATCAATACCACCGGCCTATCCCTATTTACATATTTATTCCACCCCTATTTACATATCTATGCAGGTTATTATTTATTTATTTTCCTTTTTTTTTATAATCAAGATTTGTATTTTATTGTAAGCTTCGAACATTTTATATTTCCATTCAACATTGTACATTTACATAAGAACAAATGAGCATTGCAAGACAGAACCAAGTACAAAATTATCTTATCGGAATAATAAAAGTAATATCCCCCCCCCCCCCCCCAAGAGAAAGGAAAGAAGAGAGAGAGAAAAAAAAAAAGGAGGAAAAAGGGAAAAAGAAAACATATAATTCCCTCTCCCCCCCTCCCTCAGCACCATCCCTGGCTGCGGTGGAGTAAGTCTACTCTGTCCCCACTCACTCCTTCCCTTCTACTTATGTCATGTGTTATCCTACTGTGTCCTTATTTGTCCCTTGGGCAGTGCTCCCTCTTGCTTCCAAAGAGGCCACTAATGGCCATGGTGTCTATTATTTTTATGTGGGGGAAAAAATAAATAAATATATATATATATATGTATTTATTTGTGCCTCGTGTTTAGGTATTAATTACCCATAGTTGTGTATAGCGGCCCCCCTGGCCTAATTCCCCAGTTTGAGAAAGAACAAACAAACTTTAGAAAAAAAAAAAAACACGTGTTTATTTATTGATTCTCCTCTACCAGTGCCTCTTAAGAGGCCACTAATGGCCATGGTGTTTAGATATAAATGATTATACCTTGTGATATCTTCACCCGTGTTTACGTTTAGGCGTTCCTCCCCCCCGACCTACTCTTCCCCCAATTTTAAGTGACAAACCCGTATTCCCCAGGGGAATAAAAGGAAAAATTGTGATGTCCTCGCAGTGATCATGTACACTCTCTATCCTAATATTACTTCCAGTCCCTCTTCTCCTGTGTGTGCCCTACTCCTTAACCTCCCCCCCCTCCCAGCCCTCCCCTCTCCGCCCCAGCACGACTCAACTCCCTCTCTCTCTCTCCCATTCAGGAGCAGACATCTCACTCCACCCTATCAACGCAGTCAAACTTTATTAGGGAGGTCGATGAGAGAGAGAAGGAAGAAAAAAAAAAAAAAAACTATATCAATCCTGGTCAAGGTTCATGATCCGGTTCTTTATACTTCTGTAGCTTAACCCATAAGCAACTATACTGGGGGTCTTTATAAATGCACTATGCCCCCTGCTTTCCCCCTCCATATCTCCTATCCTCAGCCAATTTTATGTGCACACTGTATCCAGCCTGCCCAAGTCCTCTCAAATTCCCCTTTTTTGTCCTTCACTACTTGAGTCCACCTTTCGGCTTCCATTATCCGGTTAACCTCCCTTTTCCAGTCCTCTAGTGTTGGACAGGTGGCCTGTTTCCAAAATCTAGGGATCAATACTTTGGCTGTGTTCAATAGGTGTGGTGTAATACTCTTCCTGTAAACTTTAATGGAGCCGGGTATTCCATGGAATAGAAAGCATAGAGGAGTAAACTCCATATGTCTAGGGGTCAACCTCTCAATCCATGGTGCGATTGATACCCAAAATGTTTTAATCATGGGGCACTCCCACCACAGGTGGAGAAATGTACCCCTTTGCTCACATCCTCTCCAACACCGTGCATCTGCCTCTGGGTACATCTGAGTTAACCTTACTGGTGTCCTGTACCACCTTGTCATAAATTTATAGGCCATCTCTTCAACGTACGAACTTATAGATGTAGAGTAAGTTGATTTAATAATTTTTTTAATTTGTTCCTCTGACAGTTCTTTATTTAATTCTCTTTCCCACTCTCTGATAAAATATGGGACTGTACTCTTTTGGGCACCTAATATCAGTCTATACATCTGAGACAGCAGATGCCTGGCATCCCTCAAACGCACACACTGGCCCTCAAACACTGTGATTGAGTTTAATGATCTCGATAGAGGTTTCATCTTGTTAAAGAAACCTGTCATTTGATAGTACCTCCAACCTGATGTGGGTATATTCCCTAGGGCTGTAACCAGCTCCTTTAGAGCTCTAAAGCATTTAAAACAACTTCTACGCACTCAACATCTGGTCGATAGTTGGCGGGTAATGCACAATGGAGTAAAGGATTACAGCTATTACTCTAAAACACATAAAATGTACTCGCGTATTGATGTATTTATGGTAGATCAATTCTATTTAGATAAGGTTCGAAATTGCACCATTGAGTCCATAACCCTCTCAGATCACGCCCCAATAACGTTGACACTCTCTCCGACCCAGCCTGGCTATATAGAACAGACGTGGAGACTGAACGAATCAATATTAGATAACAAAAAGATAACCGAGGAACTGTCAGTTAAAATAAGGGACTATTTTGAGAGGAATACACCAGGTGAGGTGTCAGATCAGGCAGTGTGGGAGGCTCATAAAACGGTTATAAGAGGAGAACTAATAGCTTATGGGGCTCACATCAAGAAGGAAAGAAGGAAGGAAGTGACAGATTTATTAGAGAAAATCAATGTACTGGAGATTAAGCATAAAAAAAACCTTGACCCCTTAGAGAGCCAACAACTAGGGAACCTTCGAGCAGAACTCGCACAATGTCTAGATCGAAAAATTAATAACAAATGCAGATACCTTTCTCATAGGTTCTATGAGCAAGGGAATAAATGTGGTCGGCTACTGGCTAAACAACTTAAAAAGCAGCAAGAATCTAGACATGTCCATAACCTGTTAAGTCGAAACAAAAAGATAGTGGAAACCCAGGCCATAGCAAAAGAATTTCATAGATTCTATGAAACACTATATAATATCCAGACACCCGAGACTTCACAAATAGAAAATAGGGAGGACCAAAGAAGGGAGGAGATACGAGAATATATTAAGGAATCATCAATGCCCACCCTATCGGAGATAGTTACAGCAGAAATGGAACATCCAATTACAGTTGAAGAGTTGAGCAGAGTAATAGCAGCCTTGCCGGTAGGGAAAAGCCCTGGCCCAGATGGCTTGACAAATATTTACTATAAAAAAAATTCGTCTGAGTTGATAAGACCATTATGTAATTACTTTAATACAATTAGTGCGACTAATCCTTTGCCATCAGAAGCCCTGTTGGCGTACATTACTGTACTCCCAAAGGAAGGGAAAGATCCACAGTGTTGTGCCAATTACAGGCCTATTTCTCTGCTCAACTCGGATACTAAACTGTTGGCCAAAATCCTAGCACTACGATTGCAAGAACATATCGGGGGGCTAGTGCATCCAGATCAGACAGGTTTTATGAAAGGACATGAGGCAAGGGATAACACCATCAGGGCACTTCATCTTCTTCATTGGATGAAATATGGCCCAGAAAAAGCCCCAAAGATCGTTCTATTAATGGATGCTGAAAAGGCTTTCGATAGGGTGAACTGGGGCTTTATGAGTGAAGTCTTGAAGGGGGTGGGCCTGGGTGACCGCATGATGGGATGGATAATGGCCCTTTATGCAAACCCAAGAGCAAGGGTCAAAGTAAATGGTACAGTATCAGATTATCTTAACATACGAAACGGGACAAGACAGGGGTGCCCACTTTCACCATTAATATTTGCTATAATATTAGAACCATTTCTTTGCAAGATCAGAAGTAATGGGGAGATATCAGGGACATGTATTGGGGATGTGGAACATAAAGTATCGGCTTATGCTGACGACCTATTATTCTATCTTTCAACACCACAGTCATCCTTAACAGCTCTTATGCAGGAAGTGGACAGATATGGGCACCTATCTAACTTTAAAATTAATTTTGAAAAATCAATACTTTTACCTAGCTATGTACCCCAAGAGATGGCAAAGATATTGAGGAGGGCGTACCCCTTTATATGGAAGAAGGATTCCTTGTTCTATTTGGGGGTACATATTACCGCAGATCAAATTTTTTTATATGACCTTAATTATGCATCCCTAATGACCAGGACAGTGGGGGACTTAAAGAAATGGACAGGACAATACCTAACATGGTTTGGAAGAGTAAGTGCAATTAAAATGTGTATATTACCTAGAATTATCTATATACTACACACAGTCCCGATTAAATTACCAGAAATCTTTTTTAAACAGATACGGAAGGCTTTTGTAGCATTCATGTGGAATGATAAACGACCAAGGTTGGCATATGACATCCTGCGTAGAAGCAAGGCAGAGGGAGGAATGGGGCTGCCAGACTAGTGATGAGCCGAACACCCCCGGGTTCGGTTCGCACCAGAACCCGCGAACGGACCGAAAGTTCGCACGAACATTAGAACCCTATTAAATACAATGGATGCGAACGTTCGGATTCTAAAGTGCTAATTATAACGACTATTATCCATGTTATTGTCCGAAACAGAGTTTGGGAACCCGGGTTCTGCACCAGGGGACATGTATCAATGCAAAAATAAGTTTTAAAAACGGACGTTTTCCGGGAGCAGTCATTTTAATGATGCATAAAGTGAAAAAAAAAAGTCAAATATTCCTTTAAATATTGTACCTGGGGGGTGTCTAAAGTATGCCTGTGAAGTGCCACGTGTTTCCCGTGTTTAGAACTGTCCCTGCACAAAATAACATTTCTAAAGGAAAAAAAGCCATTTAAAACTGCTTGCGGCTTTAATGCAATGTCTGGTCCAGGTAATATGGATGAAAATCTTTAGGAAAAATGGCATAGCTACCCCATCAACCCCCCCCCCCCTACCCCAGCCCATTACCAGCCCCTTTGGGTCTTGTATGGATATTAAGGGGAACCCCGCACACAAAATAAAAAAGGACCTATATACTCTGAACAGCCGTATACAGGCGGTGCATACAAGACAGGGACTGTAGGTTTGTTCTTATGTAGAATCTGTTTGTAATTTTGAACAGCTGCATTGTTTAAGTGTAGCTCCATGCCAAATTCCTTTTTTTTAGCTTTTTGTAAAACATAGGGAACGGTTATCACCCCTGTCACATTTTTTTTGCTGTCTGTGCCCCTGTTCAGAACATTTCACCTCACTTTGCGTCCCAATGACAACTGTTTTTGAAATGTGGTGTTTTTATTGTAACAAGGATTGGTGATAAAGCATCAGTAGAGAGGAGACACCTTTCTCCCATATTAATTCTTACAGGAGAGAATTTTCCTTCCAAGGGGTAGATTTCCTCTCATTTCCTGTTCTCTTCTTCCGTTTGCAAGTAGTAGTAGTTTGTAAGTTGGATGTTTGAAAGTAGGGACCTGCCGTATATACTCTGCAGAAATTGGCCCCTTAGGTGTTGGTGTTGGCACAACACTGTAAGCACTCACAGTTACTCTTGGTGGGTGCTGGAACGCCCTGCTGTCAACTATTATATCAGGAATTGTAATAACATATAATTGTTGAACAGTGGTAGTAAAAATTGGGCCTTTGATGGTGGTGCTGGTGCCACAACACTGTAAGGCCTGACAGTTACTCTTGGTGGGCGCAGCAATGGGCCCTGCTGTGAATTATTAGATCAATAATTATAATTGCATGCCCCTGTTGAACAGGGGCTGAAAAATTGGGCCTCTGGTGGTGGTGGTGATGGTGGTGCTGGTGCCACAACACTGTAAGGCCTGACAGTTACTCTTGGTGGGCGCAGCAATGGGCCCTGCTGTGAATTATTCGAACAATAATTATAATTGCATGCCCCTGTTGAACAGGGGCTGAAAAATTGGGCCTTTGGTGGTGGTGGTGGTGGTGATGGTGGTGCTGGTGCCACAACACTGTAAGTCCTGACAGTTACTCTTGGTGGGCGCAGCAATGGGCCCTGCTGTGAATTATTCGAACAATAATTATAATTGCATGCCCCTGTTGAACAGGGGCTGAAAAATTGGGCCTTTGGTGGTGGTGGTGGTGGTAATGGTGGTGCTGGTGCCACAACACTGTAAGGCCTGACAGTTACTCTTGGTGGGCGCAGCAATGGGCCCTGCTGTGAATTATTAGATCAATAATTATAATTGCATGCCCCTGTTGAACAGGGGCTGAAAAATTGGGCCTTAGGCACTGGTGGCACAACACTGCAACCCCTCACAGATACTGTACTTGGAGCACAGCAATGAGACCTGTTGCAAAGTATTGCATCAAAAATTTTAATTACACGCCCCTGTTAAACAGGGGCTGAAAAATTGGGCCTTAGCCACTGGTGGCGTCACCCATAAACCAAAATGATCTTCCAAGCTATTATCATTAATCGTATCATTGAGGAGGAGGAGGAGGATAGCCAGTCAACATAACAGCACAGGCACTCAGCATCAGCATCAGTCTTGAAGGGATGTGACATTTTAAAATCAATTAGTCTGTTATATCAGCATCTGGTGTGTGGTAGCTGGTGGTGATCCAAGACTGGTTCATCTTGATGAAAGTCAGTCGATCAACCGAGTCGGTGGACAGGCGCACCCTGTGATCCGTGACAAATCCTCCAGCAGCACTGAATGTGCGTTCTGAAAGAACGCTGGATGCAGGACAGGCCAGTAGCTCAATTGCATACTGTGCAAGCTCTGGCCAGTGATCCATCCTCAAGACCCAGTAAGCCAGAGGATTTTCGGTGGGGAAGGTGTCCAAGTCTGACCTTGCCCCTAGGTATTCCTGGACCATGTATATCAGACGCTGGCGATGGTTGCTGGAACCGATCATACTTTGGGGCTGCGGACTAAAGAATTGTCTGAACGCATCGGTCAGACGGCCACCTTCCCCACCGCTCCTTCTTTGACTGCCCGAAGCCTCAGCAACTCGTTGTCTAGGACCAGGAGTTTGTAACCTCCCAGTCTCTGGGAACGCGTTGCACAGACCTTTCTGCAAGGCCTCCCGGAGTTGTCTCATCCTCTGCTCCCTCTGCGACGGTACGATAAGGTCCGCAACCTTACCCTTGTACCGTGGATCAAGGAGAGTGGCCAGCCAGTAATGGTCCCTCTCCTTGATCTGAAGAATACGAGGATCCTTCCGCAGACTTTGCAGGATCAGGGAGGCCATGCAGCGTAGGTTAGCTGAGGCATTCAGTCCGGAGTCCTCTGGGTCACTAAGGACGACATGATCCGCAGCCACCTCCTCCCAGCCACGTACAAGTCCACTGGTTTCTTGGGACTGTAAATCATCCCTAAAAGACTGCTGCTGATGATGCTGAGTGCCAGCCTCCACCTCCATGCTGACACAATCCTCCTCCTCCTCCTCCTCCTCCTCTTCCTGTGCGATGGGTGGGACAGAAGGAACACTGTCTGGGTAAAGGGGGCCTTGAGAGGCAAGGAAGTCCTCCTCTTCCTGCCTCTGTTCTGCCTCAAGTGCCCTGTCCATTATTCCACGCAGCGTGTGCTCCAACAGGTGGACAAGAGGTACAGTGTCACTGATGCATGCACTGTCACTGCTCACCATCCTCGTGGCCTCCTCAAATGGTGCCAGGACAGTGCATGCATCCCTGATCATCCCCCACTGGCGTGGTAAAAAAAAACCCGAGCTCCCCTGACCCTGTCCTGGTGCCGTAGTCGCACAGGTACTCATTGATGGCCCTCTGCTGCGTGTGCAGCCGCTGCAGCATGGCCAACGTTGAGTTCCACCTGGTGGGCATGTCACATATAAGGCGGTTCTTGGGCAGGTTCAACTCCTTTTGCAGCTCAGCCAGGCGAGCACTGGCATTATAAGATCTGCGGAAATGCACACAGACTTTCCTGGCCTGCCTCAGGACATCCTGTAAGCCCGGGTACCTGCCCAAGAACCGCTGCACCACCAGGTTAAGGACGTGAGCCATACAGGGCACATGGGTCAGTTGTCCCTGTCGGAGGGCGGAGAGGAGGTTGGTGCCATTGTCGCAAACCACCATTCCTGGCTTAAGCTGGCGTGGCGTCAACCACCTCTCGGTCTGCCCCTGCAGAGCAGACAGGACCTCTGCCCCAGTGTGGCTTCTGTCCCCCAAACACACCAGCGCAAGCACGGCATGGCATCTTTTTGCCTGCGTACTTGCGTAGCCCCTTGAACGCCTACGGAGCACCGCTGGTTCCGAGGACAAACCACAGGAAGAGGCCATGGAGGAAGAAGAAGAGGAGGGGGTGGAGGAGAGAGGTGTGTCACAACCAGTAGTAGCATTTTGGAGGCGTGGCGGTGGAACAACCTCCAACACTACTGCACCTTGTCCTGCATCCTTCCCAGCTGCCAAAAGAGTGACCCAATGGGCCGTGAAAGAAAGGTAACGTCCCTGTCCATGCCTGCTGGACCATGAGTCAGCGGTAATATGCACCTTACCGCTGACCGCCCTGTCCAGCGAGGCCAAGACATTGCCTTCCACATGCCTGTAGAGAGCCGGAATCGCCTTCCGTGCGAAAAAGTGGCGTTTGGGAACTTGCCACTGAGGAACCGCACATTGCACAAACTCACGGAAGGGGGCCGAGTCTACCAACTGAAAAGGCAGCAGTTGAAGCACTAGCAATTTAGCCAAGCTAGCATTCAACCGCTGGGCATGTGGATGGCTGGGAGTGAACTTCTTTCGACGGTCCAGCAGCTGGGGCAGGGAAATTTGCCTGCTAGAATCGGACCTTGGTGTACTGCTAGCAGAGTGCCCGCAAGTACTTGCCTGTGACACACCTAATTCTACACCTTCATTCCTCTCAGAGCAGGTTTCAGAGAGGAGTGAAGGTATAGTGGGGTTGGAGATCCCAGCTGATGCGGTGCAAGAAGAGGTCAGCTTTGTTCTTTGGTGTGGGTCTTTAAGGTAGGCTTGCCAACGAGCTGCATGGCAGGTCAACATATGTCTGATCAAGCATGTGGTGCCCAAGCGGCTGATGTTTTGGCCACGCGATATACGCTTGAGACATATGTTGCAAACAGCAGCTGTGCGATCTGATGCACTCGCCTCAAAAAAGGCCCACACCAAAGAACTTTTTGAATGACGGGCAGAGGCAGCGCCCTGCACAGGCGGAGCTCTGCGGTGTGATTCCGTCGGTGTGCTGCCCATACGCTGGCCACTCAAGGGCATCCTGCCTCGTTGGAGATGTGCCTCCTCCTCATCCTCCTCCTCCTCCTCCTCTCTCCTATTAGGCACCCACGTGGAGTCAGTGACCTCATCATCCCCTCCCTCCTCATCACTGGAGCCAATCTGGCAGTATGCTGCAGCTGCTGGAGCATGACTGCCAGATTGGTGTCCTTCTTGAGCATCCCCTCTCTCTGCTCTCACGCTGCTGCCTTCCTGTAGCTGGGTATCATCATCAGATCCTTCGAAACGCTGGGCATCCTCCTGGAGCATGTACCCAACACTGTGCTCAAACAGTTCGGGGGACTCCTCAGGAGGAGGACATGGTGGGTCTAGGGAAGGATTGACTAATGAAGATAATGATACCAGAGAAGAGGACGCTTTGGCAGCTGCTTTGCCAGTACCCTGAGCCTGGGTGAGAGAGGATGAGAAGGATGAGGTGGGCTTGGTCATCCACTCTACCAAGTCTTCGGCATGATGTGGCTCAACATGTCCAGCTGCCGAAAAGAAGGACAAGCGTGTCCCATGGCCATGTGCTGATGACAATGCACCGCGTCCACGACCAGCACTGTTGCCCCCAGACACAGAGCCTGCTTGCCCTCTTTTTTTGCCTCCTGACTGTCTGCCTCTCCTTGTTTGCCTTCCAGACATTTTAATGGATGGCCTGCAGGGAGATGGGAAAAAGAGCAATAAGGGCTACCTTCAGGTGTATACTGTGCAGGAGGCTTAGCAACAATGACACTGACACTGTCCCCTGCCTATCCTTCTCTGTCCCTAAACTCAAGGATTGAAAATATGGAACAGCAAAATTGGTTTAGAACAGAATAGCACACTGACACTTTCCCTCACTGTCCTACTCTGTCCCTCCCTACAAACAAGATTTAGCACAGAATAGCACACTGATAATTTCCCTCACTGTCCTACTCTGTCCCTCCCTACAAACAAGATTTAGCACAGAATAGCACACTGATAATTGCCACGAGTGTCCTTCTCTGTCCCTAAACTCAAGGATTGAAAATATGGAACAGCAAAATTGGTTTAGAACAGAATAGCACACTGACACTTTCCCTCACTGTCCTACTCTGTCCCTCCCTACAAACAAGATTTAGCACAGAATAGCACACTGATAATTTCCACAAGTGTCCTTCTTTGTCCCTAAACTCAAGGATTGAAAATATGGAACAGCAAAATTGGTTTAGAACAGAATAGCACACTGTCAGTTTCACTCACTGTACCTCTCTGTCCCTAAACTCAAGGATTGAAAATATGGTTCAGCAAAATTGGTTTAGAACAGAATAGCACACTGTCAGTTTCACTCACTGTACCTCTCTGTCCCTAAACTCAAGGGTTGAAAATATGGTTCAGCAAAATTGGTTTAGAACAGAATAGCACACTGTCAGTTTCACTCACTGTACCTCTCTGTCCCTAAACTCAAGGATTGAAAATATGGAACAGCAAAATTGGTTTAGAACAGAATAGCACACTGACACTTTCCCTCACTGTCCTACTCTGTCCCTCCCTACAAACAAGATTTAGCACAGAATAGCACACTGATAATTGCCACGAGTGTCTTTCTCTGTCCCTAAACTCAAGGATTGAAAATATGGAACAGCAAAATTGGTTTAGAACAGAATAGCACACTGACACTTTCCCTCACTGTCCTACTCTGTCCCTCCCTACAAACAAGATTTAGCACAGAATAGCACACTGATAATTTCCACGAGTGTCCTTCTCTGTCCCTAAACTCAAGGATTGAAAATATGGAACAGCAAAATTGGTTTAGAACAGAATAGCACACTGTCAGTTTCACTCACTGTACCTCTCTGTCCCTAAACTCAAGGATTGAAAATATGGTTCAGCAAAATTGGTTTAGAACAGAATAGCACACTGTCAGTTTCACTCACTGTACCTCTCTGTCCCTAAACTCAAGGATTGAAAATATGGTTCAGCAAAATTGGTTTAGAACAGAATAGCACACTGTCAGTTTCACTCACTGTACCTCTCTGTCCCTAAACTCAAGGATTGAAAATATGGTTCAGCAAAATTGGTTTAGAACAGAATAGCACACTGACACTTTCCCTCACTGTCCTACTCTGTCCCTCCCTACAAACAAGATTTAGCACAGAATAGCACACTGGTAATTTCCACGAGTGTCCTTCTCTGTCCCTAAACTCAAGGATTGAAAATATGGAACAGCAAAATTGGTTTAGAACAGAATAGCACACTGACACTTTCCCTCACTGTCCTACTCTGTCCCTCCCTACAAACAAGATTTAGCACAGAATAGCACACTGATAATTGCCACAAGTGTCCTTCTCTGTCCCTAAACTCAAGGATTTGAAATATGGAACAGCAAAATTGGTTTAGAACAGAATAGCACACTGTCAGTTTCACTCACTGTACCTCTCTGTCCCTAAACTCAAGGATTGAAAATATGGTTCAGCAAAATTGGTTTAGAACAGAATAGCACACTGTCAGTTTCACTCACTGTACCTCTCTGTCCCTAAACTCAAGGATTGAAAATATGGTTCAGCAAAATTGGTTTAGAACAGAATAGCACACTGACACTTTCCCTCACTGTCCTACTCTGTCCCTCCCTACAAACAAGATTTAGCACAGAATAGCACACTGATAATTGCCACGAGTGTCCTTCTCTGTCCCTAAACTCAAGGATTTGAAATATGGAACAGCAAAATTGGTTTAGAACAGAATAGCACACTGTCAGGTTCACTCACTGTACCTCTCTGTCCCTAAACTCAAGGATTGAAAATATGGTTCAGCAAAATTGGTTTAGAACAGAATAGCACACTGTCAGTTTCACTCACTATACCTCTCTGTCCCTAAACTCAAGGATTGAAAATATGGTTCAGCAAAATTGGTTTAGAACAGAATAGCACACTGACACTTTCCCTCACTGTCCTACTCTGTCCCTCCCTACAAACAAGATTTAGCACAGAATAGCACACTGATAATTGCCACGAGTGTCCTTCTCTGTCCCTAAACTCAAGGATTTGAAATATGGAACAGCAAAATTGGTTTAGAACAGAATAGCACACTGTCAGTTTCACTCACTGTACCTCTATGTCCCTAAACTCAAGGATTGAAAATATGGTTCAGCAAAATTGGTTTAGAACAGAATAGCACACTGTCAGTTTCACTCACTGTACCTCTCTGTCCCTAAACTCAAGGATTGAAAATATGGTTCAGCAAAATTGGTTTAGAACAGAATAGCACACTGACACTTTCCCTCACTACAAACAAGATTTAGCACAGAATAGCACACTGATAATTTCCACAAGTGTCCTTCTCTGTCCCTAAACTCAAGGATTGAAAATATGGAACAGCAAAATTGGTTTAGAACAGAATAGCACACTGACACTTTCCCTCACTGTCCTACTCTGTCCCTCCCTACAAACAAGATTTAGCACAGAATAGCACACTGATAATTGCCACGAGTGTCCTTCTCTGTCCCTAAACTCAAGGATTTGAAATATGGAACAGCAAAATTGGTTTAGAACAGAATAGCACACTGTCAGTTTCACTCACTGTACCTCTCTGTCCCTAAACTCAAGGATTGAAAATATGGTTCAGAAAAATTGGTTTAGAACAGAATAGCACACTGACACTTTCCCTCACTGTCCTACTCTGTCCCTCCCTACAAACAAGATTTAGCACAGAATAACACACTGACACTTTCCCTCACTGTACCTCTCTGTCCCTAAACTCAAGGATTGAAAATATGGTTCAGCAAGATTGGTTTAGAACAGAATAGCACACTGACACTTTCCCTCACTGTACCTCTCTGTCCCTACAAACAAGGATTAGCACAGAATAGCACACTGACACTTTCCCTCACTGTACCTCTCTGTCCCTACAAACAAGGTTTAGCACAGAATAACACACTGTCACTGACACTCTCCCTACCTATCCTTATTTGTCCCTAAACACAAGGAATCCAGGATTAGTAAAGGAAAAAAATGACACTGTCCCTGCCTATGCTTCTCTTTCCCTGCTCCGGAACACACTACACAAGGCCGCCGCGCTGGCGGCCTTTTATAGTGTGGGGCGTGTACTAAACCCCCTCAGCAATAATTGGCCACAGGCATCCTGCCTGTGGCCAATCATTGCTCTCCTCGCTGCCGGCGCTGTGATTGACCAAGCATGCGGGGTCACAGTGCATGCTTGGCCAATCACAGCGCCTGGATGACACTGCGATGGCGTAGTGCATTGTGGGCCGTTCGCGTCACTCGAATTTGGCGCGAACGGCCCAAATCGTTCGATCTTCGTCGAACGATCAAACAGCCGATGTTCGAGTCGAACGTATGTTCGACTCGAACACGAAGCTCATCCCTATGCCAGACATATCAGTGTACTATAAGGCAATGTCGCTGGTTCGAATTTTTAACTGGTGCCATGGTTCCTCTAATAAAATGTGGGTCCCACTAGAAAAAACAATAGCTGGGAGGAATCTTGCTGGGGTCCCTTGGATCCCGAGTACGTCGAGAGGACTTTCGAAATGGACATCTCCCCTGACTTGGAACTCCTTGTTAATATGGGATAAGTTGAATAAAACAGGAGAGTATTCCCCCCAGGTGCCCCCCTAGCCCCATTGGAGGGATTCCCATGGTTCCCCCCGGGGGAGGGGGGGATTCCTGGGGGCATGGGGTCGGGATGGAGATACCACGTGTGGTAAATTCGCCCCGCGGGGAACCCTATGCAGGTTATTTACATGTAAACACATGGTCTGCAGGTGAGTCATCTGTACAAGGCAATAGGGCATAGCTGGGCAGCATTAGTAACATATTTTCACACTGAGATATCGGGACACAGCACGGGACTAAAACTTCAAGAGACAAGGGAATTTAAACCAGGATAGTTGGCAAGTATGAGGCAGCTGCTTTGGGCCCCACAACCATGACAGGGCCCAGGGCAGCTGCCCCTTTTGCCCTGCCTTAAAAACAGCCTTGAGGACTTAGAAGTCCGGAGAGTACTGAAAGTCAGTCCTCTCCTCTAGAGCCAAACTACCACAGAATCCCTCACCCTGCATTGGTGAGAAGCCCTGAGTACTCAACATTACCTTCAAACTCCCTCCCTTAAAGGGACTGCAATCCAAATAGTGGGGAAATATACTTGCTGTCCAACTTCCAAGACCCATACCTGGAATCCTATACAATATATACATACAGTAGCTTTTTGATTTAGGTTAGTTGTTTAGGTAGGAGTGAAAATCCTATAGGATTGTAGTAACAGTTGCACAATATACATTAATAAGAAGTAAGCATCCTTCACTTTCTTCCCTTTGACAGTTGGAAAGACCTCAGCAATAAATCAAACCTCCTCTTTTAATTCTAATTTATTTACAGTAAATCTTTCCTTTGTATGCTACTTTTCTGGTTATGATGCAGAGTAAAAAAAATTTTTTTGCTATGCGGATAAACTACTTAGTCAATTTTCCATTACAGAAGATAAAATATTCAAAATATATGGATTGCGGGCACAACACAAATCTACTGCATCAGATGGTAAACCTGACCCCGAGTACAATATTTTGCATGCAATTATTGCATTCCTTCCTTCAACTCTAAAACATTTTGGTTCTTGTATGAGTAATCAAAACAACATTTTCTTTGGCTGAACATGAAAAGAGAATGTCAGAAACTGTATTTTCAGAAACTGAACTGAATAAGATCATTTGATGGTCATCTACAGCCACCAGGTCTACATTTGGACATGAAACATTCAAGCACAACATAGCCTAATCAGATAATGATAAAGAAGTGCCAATCTGTTATTTCCGGATGTGCTCCCTGTCTGCGTCCTACATATCTGCAGAGAATTACTGGGATTTAAAGGTATGGTTTCCACACTCTGCACAGCAAGGGGCTGCATGTGTTGCTGTCTTTCTGACCTTTTATTCCCAAAGACCCACAGTACAGTCATAACATTAGCATGCTGTTCCATCTCTCAGCTTTTAACATGCTCAGGAAGAGACTTAAAATGATATGCACCAAACTACAGTATATAAAGCAACAGAAATGAAGGAATCAGCTTTATGCATCTATTTAGACATTTATAAAATAGAAGTACGTCAGATGTAAGAAATGCATAGAAATCTTGGCTTTACAGCCCCTCATTAGATTCCTGCTACAGAATACTGTATGTAATTCTGGTATGCTGCTGTGTTAGCTTCATTTTTATGTAGTCTTAATTATATAACTCTTTCTGCACCCAAACAAAATTGACGTCCTTTTTTTCCCCACAAATAGAGCTTTCTTTTGGGGGTATTTGATCACCTTTTGAAAAAAAAAACACAATATTTCTTACTTTTTGCTATAATAAATATCACCAAATAGAAAAAAATAAAAATGTCTTCCTCAGTTTAGGCCGATATGTATTCTTCTACATATTTTTGGTAAAAAAAATCGCAATAAGCGCATATTGATTTGTTATAGTGTCTACAAAATAGGGGATAGATTTATGGCATTTTTTTCTGCAATTTTTTTTTTCATTTTTTTTCTGCAATTTTAATCGGGACTGCAACATTCCATCAGACAGATTGGACACGTTTGACACTTTTGTGGGGCCATTGACATTTATACAGTGATCAGAGCTAAAAATAGCGACTGTATAAATGTCACTGACAGGGAAGGGGTTAACACTAGGGGGCGATCAAGTGGTTAAATGTGTTCCCTCAGCGTGTTCTAACTATAGGGGGGATGGGACTGCCTGGGGGAGGAGACCAATCAGTGTTTCTATATCTCTCCCCTGCCAGAACATGGATTTGTGTGTTTAAACACACAGATCCTCTTTATGGCTCTGTCAGGAGTAATCGCGGGTGCCCGACGAATATCGTGGCAACCGGGCACGGGCAGCGGCTCCTCAGTACTGCGGATCACAGCAGCAGCAACAAAGGGGATATTTGGAGGAGATTGAGAGCAATAAAACTTTTATTGTTTTAAAACAGTTGCAATTTGCAAGTATTCAGTGAAGGAGTTTCCTGGTGTCACCTCTTTTTAACACATCTATCATAAAACATTGATAGGCCTATTTAAAAAGTAACAGAGACAGAGAACCACAGCTATAACACTGCTTTTAAAAAAAAAATATTTATAAAGCTCAGAAGCATGGTTTGAAAATGTGTATTGGACTCTGTGAGGAAAATAAGCTGGTGCATTATACGCATGAAGGAAAAAAAACCTTCTGCATGCAGCTTCCCCCCAGACCCCCCTAATACTTACCCGAGCCTAAAAACAATGCAGCGATGTGCAAGAGGGCCCCTGCTTTACCTGGTCTCTGCCTCCTCATTGACTGAGACACAGCAGCAGGAGCCTTTGGAATGCTGCTGTCAATCACAGCCAGAGAGGACTGAGTGGGGGATGGGACTAAGCAATGCTTTGTGTGTGCCATAGACACACAGAGGAGGCTCGAAAGCGAGCCCACACGAATGCCCCTATGGGAAAGCCTATGGGGTTGCTGTGAGGGCACTTGGCAGGGAGGACGAGCCCAGAGCGCCAGTCGGGGACTCAAGAAGAGGAGGACCAGGGCTGCTCTGTACAAAAACATTGCACAGAGCAGGTAAATATAACATTATTTTAATTTTTTTTAAATACAAAAAAAAAATTGGGTTCAATATCACTTTCAGCAGGGCAACACAATCCCTGTGTCATATTTTATGTATAGTCTGTGAAAATGTGGCCTGCGGTATGAGTAACCCTGCAGAGAATAACAGAGAGTGGATAGAAATACCCTCTATCCTTTTTAATAAATGAGTCCTTATTCTTTCCTTGAAATAATGTATTTTTAAATTAAATGTGTGATTAGCTGTGTGGCTTTTGTAGTGTTCATAATGCTTCAGGTTAGCAATGTTTTATTATGGCATAGAACATAAGGGTTTAGCAATGTAAACTTGTGGCCATGCCATAATCACACAACTGTGCACATGTAGAACATATTTGCTAATGTACAAATAATAATTTTATGTGTACTTCCAGACTAAAACATATAAAGTATACACTAATGTAGTAAAATGTTGGTGTTCCTTTACTAGAACGATGGTTGTATAAGTACAGTAATAACAGAGTTATGCCTCGTACACACGGCTGAGAATCCCGTTGTAAAAAAAAACTTCGGTTTTCTTGACGAGATTCTTGTCAAGCTTGACGGGATTCTTGTCAAGCTTTCCTTGCATACACACTGTCAATTAAAAATCTTGTCATTGTAAAGCGCGGTTACGTACAACACGTACGACGGCAGTATAAAGGGGAAGTTCGATTCCAATGGCGTTACCGCGTGTTAGTAAAAGTTTGGGGAGAGACGATTCGCGCTTTTCAGTCTTCGTGCTTTCAGTTCGTTACAGCGTGACGAATGTGCTATCTCCATTACGAACGCTAGTTTTACCAGAAGGAGCGCTCCCATCTCATACTTGATTCTGAGCATGCGTGGTTTTTTAAGACTCGGAAAAGCATACACACGACCGGTTTTCTCGTCGGGAAACAGGCTGACGAGAATCCCGACGAGAAAAACGAGAATCCTGACGAGAAAATAGAGAGCAGGTTCTCAATTTTTCTCGTCGAGATTCCCGGCAGTTCTCTCGACAAGAAACCATACACACGAATGGTTTTCTTGGCAAGAAACTCTCCCAGCAGTTTTCTTGTAATTTCTTGCCGAGAAAACCGGTCGTGTGTACGAGGCTTTACTCTCTGTATTACTTAGGGAGTTACATAGATGGAGTTACAGTCAAACGTTCCTATACCTGTCTAAGCCATTAGCCATCTTCCTGTAGCCTTTTGCACATTAAAGCATTGTATGACCTGTGTAAACCTCAGTATTTACAATATTTAAAGACTAAATTCCCAATTTCTTATGTAGCGGGGTCCCCTTTAAGACTCCCAGGACTACCTTACCCAGAACCCCTTTCGGCAATGTTTCCACCCCAGAGACTCATGGGAGGGGTTATAAAAGGAGGAGGCGAGGATGGGCTCGGCCTCTTTGGGACACGAGACTTTAGTGACTGATCCTCCTGTGCAGATGTGCCGGTGTGCAAGGCCTGAAGCCTGAGCCCTTGTGCAGCACCAATAAGCCTTCCACCCCGCTGCGAGACTGGGTGGCATCTGACTTTGCTTATCCACAGCCTTGGTTGGATCGGGGACCCGATCGCTGGAGACACTGTGTGTGAGGACACAGTCGGTGGAAGTTCCCGGACTGGGATCGCGTCTGGAGGGGTGAGCGAGCGTATGCTTAGACCATATACTGTTTATTGCTGAGGTGCCTATAGACTGCCGTGGCCCACAAGTTTATATCTGATACTCTCACTGGAGATCCATATCAGAGTTGAACTCAGAGGTTCTTCAGTAAAGTGTTTGTTCTATCACAATCTTCCCACTGGATTACAAATGTTATTCTGTTATGTGCACCACCTTTAAAGACTTGCCGGTGAAGAAACCATCATCCCCTAGAGACTGAGTTTTAGGTATCTGAGCCAGGCCTGGCCAGCTAGTTAGTTCATTAAGTTGCTGCGCCACAGGGCGCCTAGTTAACGGTCGCCCACGCGGCGCACCTTTACTGTTCTATTAATGTTTAAGTGTGTTTATTGCTGCAGGGCTCTGCAACCTATTTCATGTAAACTGTTACCACTGTTAACCTTTTTTACCACAATCTAAAGTAAATTAGATACCCCTTTCATTATTGCCTTGGTGTCTGAGTTTAATCATATAGCATAAGAATTATATTGTTGCCATAACTAACTGTGCCAGTAGGGGGTCGAGTAAATTGCCGGGGGTTGGCGGAGCTGTCTTCAGGGCCCAAACTAAATCTGCGGCCCTCTTAGTTGAAGGTATCGCTACAGGTGGGGTGTCATGGAAACCCTGCCAGGAACAGACGCCCTGGACTTCCTGGTTCCCGTTTGCGTGCGCGCGCGCCCCCCGCAGGTGACGCCGGAAGGGCTATTTAAACTCCTCACTTGCAGACAGTCCCTGCTGTCTGCTCTACAGCGTTCACCCCAAGTGACCTGATCTGCTCAAATCACCTGTATCTGACCCGGCTTCCTGAGACCTTCCTGCTATCTACCTGTACCTGACCATCGGCCTGTTTCTGACTTCGGTATTGCCTGATCCTTCTGTACCTCGCTGCCCGCCAGTTTACCCGACCCCGGCTTGTCTGTTGATCCTGCCTGATCCAGGCTCTGTTCACCCGCTGCTGTTCAGTGGTTCCAGTCCACCTGCTGTGCCTCCCGGTCCGGGCCACCTGCCGTAGTTCCTAGTTCCTGTTTACTCATCTGCTGTGGTTCCTGGTTCCTGTCTGCTCATCTGCTGTAGTTCCTGGTTCCTGTCTGCTCATCTGCTGTAGTTCCTGGTTCCTGCCTACTCCTCTGCTGGTTCCTGCTCATCTGCTGCTGCTCAGTAGTTCCAGTCTACCTGCTGTGCCTCCCGGCCCGGGTCATCTGCTGTGGTTCCTGGTTCCTGTCTTCTCACCTGCTGGTTCCTGATCACCTGCGGTTCTCCTTGATCCTGCCAGGCACTCGTACCCCTTCCACCTCCGTGCCTCCTGTTTTACCATCAGGGGCCGCTGGTGGGAGCCGTAAGGGAGGCCTCCCTCTGCTAACCGGGCTCGTCACCACCAGGTACGTGACATGGGGGCTCATCCGGGATCCTGATACAGCAATTGAACGCCAGAGGTGCCGGCATGGACCCACAAGCAGTAGAAGAGTGGTGCAAAACCTCTAGGGCAGAGCCAAACAACTCAATAGTCATCAGCCTCCCAGGGTAGGAATGGAAGACTGAGATGGTAGAGGAGTTAATGAAGTTAGTGTCCCCAGATCACACACCATGGGTGACAGATATAAAGTCAGACCCAGACACTTCATATCACTATGCACTGGTGGAATATGGAGACGGGATACCAGAGGCTTGCAAGCACAAGTGTGTAAAGACGCCAGACAATAGAACCTATAGGTTGGCGCCCGCAGTAACTATAAAGAAGGAACCATCACAGATGGGATCACCGCAGGCTGCGGCCTGTACCTCACCAGAAAGAGGAGACGGAGTGACACCCCCGGTGGCACCCGCACCTGCCACTGCTATATCACCAGAATTGATAAAGGCAATAGGGGATCTACTAATCAAATGTAGAAGACAAACACGGTGCATGTAGAGACTAGCTACCGGAGACTGAAAACATTCTCAGGGAAGCTCCCTGTCCCTGCAGGGGAAGAAGATTTTGATACGTGGGTGGAGCAGGCATTACAAGCAGTAGAGGCATAGGAGGTGCCTGAAGCGCAGAAGAGGAAACGAGTGATAGAAAGCCTCAAAGGCGCAGCAGCAGAAGCAGTGAAAAGCTTTTGGTTTGGGAATGCAGATTGCACGGCTCAAGACTGTCTAGCCATGCTACAGGAAGAGTTTGTTCATTCGGAAAAGGTGACAGAGATGGTCTACCAATTTGAACATACTTTCCAACAGCCAAGGGAGAAACTTTCAGAGTATGTTAGGAGACTGAACAGGTTGCTGTGCAAGATTGTGTTGAAGAAGGGAATGAAGCCCCAAGATACAGATGCGGCAAGAATGAAGCAAGTCTTAAAGGGAGCGTTACGCTCCGATCCAGTCTGGCTGCACCTGAAAACCTCGGGAGGAGGAACGTTACTGACTTATGCTGACTTGATAAAAAATCATCAGAGATGAGGAGGCGCTACAACAGGACCAGCAAATGATTAAGACAAATGTTGTCCCCGCACAGGTGCTAGTCAATCCAGTGATGACCCCTGAAAGAGACTAGAGGTAGACACTCTAAAATCACAAATGTCCAAGGTGTTACAGATGTTGACCTCTCTGATAGCAAAAGACCCAGAGGGTCCCAAGAGAGAAGTACCAAGGAAGGAATTATTAACAATTGCCTTAGCACACGCATCTTTACAAGAATGGGGAGATATAGTCTGTTTTAACTGTGGAGGAATTGCCATATTGCAGCTACATGTTCCAGTCCCAAGAAGAAGAAAACGGACAACCGCAAGCCGGCGGGAAACTTCAGAGGGCCCCGGTGAAGGAGTCAACCGGGTGCCCATCACCTTCAGTGAGCTCCAAGCTGAATGCGAAGCAGAAGAAAAGAGGAGATAAAACACCTCAGAGGAAACACAACATTCCTCAACAGAGATACACCCCAGAGAAAGGGGGCAAGACCACTCAGAAGAGGCACAGCACTCCCCAGAGGGGGTGCACACCTAAGAAAAACTATAGTACCCCTCAGCGGGTCCGTACACCTATTGAAAGGAGGGAAATCAATGCATACCAGGCTCAAGAAAGATTAAAGTCCAAAGGGAGTAGGACGAGAGAGAGTCCGAAGGGAAAGGGCCAGAAGAAGGCGACCCCTGCCAGGCCATATCCGGAGGAGCTGGTAGGCCCATCTCCTATAGTGCCCATTCAAGTGGAGGGAGTCTACACCAGAGCAATCTTGGATACTGGGGCACAAGTGACCCTATTATACCGGGATTTCTACGATAAACACTTGAGTCACCTGCCCATCCAGAAGATAGAGGAGCTGGAAATATGTGGGATTGGAACCCAGAGTTTCCCCTACGATGGCTATCTGCCCGTCAAGATGACTTTTGACCCATCCGTGGCTGGGAAGGCCGAAGTGTTTGACACCCTGGCAGTTGTGTGCCCTCGACCGCCAGGAGCCAACAAGAGTTCCCTTATAGTAGGGACGAACACGGACCTGGTCCGAAGACTCTTGACCCCTCTAGTGGAAGAAAAGGGGCAAGCGGCCACCAAGATCCACCCCATGCTGAAGACGGCCTACCAACGGCTGGTCCTAGAGCAGAAGACCCCTGGAGAGGGGATAGGGAAGGTGTGGAGACTTGGAAGAGAAGGGGTAGTGTTGCAGCCCGGCGAAGTAACCTGTCTCAGAGCCACTGTGAAGCTTACTTGGGAGCAGCCTGGACCCTTTGTCATGTTGGAGTCTGACCCAAGGGAAGAGTCCCCCGGTCTGGAAGTGATACCAGAAGTGATTCCACTGAAGGCCCTGAAGAAGGCCCATTGTAGAGTTCCGGTGAGTGTTAGGAACACTACAGATGGCCCCATGGAAATCCCAGCCAGGATGCTGCTGGGCCAGGTGAGCCCTGCTGCCCCTGTTACCCTGTCAGAAGTCAAGGGGACGGGTGAAGGAGGAGATGTTTGGGAGAAGCTGTCCATGGAAAACCCGAATCTGCCCAGGGCTTGGAAAGAGAGAGCCAAGGCCCAGTTGACCAGATGGGAGAAGATCTTCTCCAAAGATGAGTTCGATGTGGGGTGTGCAAGGAGTGCCACCCATCGGATCCGCCTCCAAGAAGATAAGCCCTTCAGAGAGAGGGTCAGGCGGGTCCCACTAGCAGATCTGGAGGATCTAAGGGAACAACTTGCAGAACTCAAGAGGACTGGTGTGATCCGGGTGTCTAGAAGCCCCTATGCCTCCCCGATAGTGGTGGTCAGGAAGAAGAATGGGTCATTGAGGCTCTGTATAGACTACAGGACTCTCAACAGGAGAACCATACCCGACCAGTACACCACTCCGAGGATAGAGGACGCTTTACAGAGTTTATCTGGAGCCAAGTGGTTCAGCGTTATGGATCTCAAGAGTGGATACTATCAGATCCCTATGCATCCAGAAGACAAGGAGAAGACAGCCTTCATAACCCCAGTGGGGTTTTTTGAGTTTGATCGAATGCCCCAGGGACTGTCTGGAGCTCCTGCTACCTTCCAACGTCTCATGGAGAAGACTGTAGGAGACATGAACCCTATTGAAGTCCTTGTATACCTGGACGATGTCATTGTCTTTGGGAGAACCTTGGAGGAACACGAGGAGAGGCTGGAAAAAGTCTTGGAGACTTAGTGAGGAGGGACTCAAGCTTTCGCCTGAGAAGTGTCGGTTCTACCAGTCTTCTGTGAACTATCTGGGGCACATAGTGTCTGAAGAAGGGGTGGCCACAGACCCTGAGAAATTGGAGGCAGTTACCTCCTGCCCACGACCCACCACAGTAACAGAACTCAGATCCTTCTTAGGGTTCTGCTCCTATTACAGGAGGTTTGTGGAAGGATTCGCCCGAATTGCTAGACCATTGAATGAACTGCTCAAGACTGAGGGAGCAGAGGACGACTCAGGGCCCAGGAAGCCGAGAGAGTCAGTCAGAGATCAGTGGAACCAGAAGTGTGAAGAGGCCTTCCAGGCGTTGAAGAAGAGCCTAACCACTGCTCCAGTCTTGGCCTACGCAGACCCAACCAAACCCTATGAACTACACGTAGATGCTAGTCATGACGGTCTGGGAGGAGTACTTTACTAAGAACACGAAGGGCAACTACGTCCTGTTGCCTACGTGAGCAGGAGCATGACCCCCTCTGAGAAAAACTACCCCACTCACAAGCTGGAGTTCCTGGCCCTTAAGTGGGCGGTTGTAGACAAGCTCAAAGACTACCTGTATGGGGTGGAGTTCACTGTGAAGACCGACAACAACCCCCTTACCTACCTTTTCACTACAGCAAAGCTGGACGCCACTGGACACAGGTGGCTGGCCGCATTGTCTGGATTCAATTTCAGCCTAAAGTACAGGCCAGGGATTGGGAATCGAGATGCAGACGCTCTGTCCAGGAGATCTCATGGTCCCACCCGTGACATGGGATATTGGACTCAAGTGGCACCTGACGGGGTGCGGGCCCTTTGTCAAGGGGCTGAATTACAAGCCAGAGGGGGCTCAAGGGCGGAAGAGATAGGAGTTACCATGCTAGGAGTCCCCAAACAATACTGTGGAGTAACTCAACTGGAGGAAGACCATATGCCAAAGCTGTCCAAGAAGGAACTAAGATGTGACCAATTAGAAGACCCCATGGGGAAATTAGTTCTGGAAGCCCTGGAGAATCAGGATCCAAACAGACTTCTGAGTCACTCCTCAAAGGAAGCTCGCCTGTTGAGGAAAGAGTGGGACAGGTTATAGGTGCATCAGGGAGTGGTCTACCGAAGGGGCCCCTCTGATGACCTGGAAGACAAATGGCAATTGTTTCTTCCGGAAAAACACAGAGAGACTGTTCTGATTGCCCTACATGACAATCATGGCCACCTAGGGGCGGAAAGGACCTTTCAACTTGTAAGAAGTCGGTTCTATTGGCCCTGCATGAGGGCAGAAGTGGAAGAGTACTGCCATTCATGTGCATGCTGCATCCAGAGGAAGACTTTACCCCATCAAGCTGCCCCAATGGGCCATCTACAAAGTCAAGGCCCAATGGATCTGGTATGCATTGATTTCCTCTGCCTCTAACCCGACCTGAGTGGACTAGGAAATGTTCTGGTGATAACCGATCATTTCACCCGGTATGCCCAAGCTTTCCCAACCAAAGACCAGAAGGCGTCCACAGTAGCCAAGGTACTTATGGAGAAGTATTTTGTCCATTATGGGCTGCCCCAGCGACTTCATTCAGATCAAGGAAGGGACTTTGAGAGTCGACTGATCCGGAAACTCCTGGATTCATTAGGAATCAAGAAAACTCAAACTACACCTTACCACCCACAGGGAGATGCTCAGCCGGAGAGGTTTAACCGAACCCTGCTCAACATGTTGGGGACTCTGGATAGTGAGAAGAAACAACATTGGAGCAAACACATAGCAGCTATAGTACACGCTTACAACTGCACCACCAGTGATGCTACAGGCTACTCCCCATATCGATTAATGTTTAGGAGAGAAGCGAGTTTTCCTGTGGACCTGGCCTTTGGCACTTCTTTAGACCATTCCTCAGCCACATCCCACAAAGGATATGTGGACAGGCTCAGACACAGCCTGAAAGTAGCTTATGAACAAGCTCAAGCGGCCTCAGATTAAAGGGGAGCCCGAAACAAAAGAAACTTTGACTTGAAGGTCCGGGTACAAGACCTGCAGCCCGGGGACCGAGTACTGCTACGCAATCTGGGGGTCCCTGGAAAACACAAACTTGCAGATAGATGGAGATCTGAACCCTATGTCATCTGTAGGAAGCTGCCGGGCCTACCTGTCTACAAGTTGAAGCCAGAAGGAAAGGTAGGACCACTGAAGACTTGGCATTGAAACCACCTGCTCCCACTTGCTGAAGCGGTCAGGATACCTCCAGTGAGGGACTCCCCTGAACCAGTCTCTATTCTAGATACCCCCAGGCCAAACACTCGGTCCCAGAACTCTCGGGCTGCAGATGGAGAAGCTTCTGAACTCAGTGGAGATGAAGAAAGAGAACTTGACTGGCTGTGGCCTTCCCCAACTCAAGGAACTTCTGCTATAGATCTTCCAACTACTGAAGACACTATAGATGGACAACTGAATGCAGAAGCCGCTGAATTCATCCCATCTAGTCCTTCATCGGATTACTGGGAAGTAGGGATAAGCTCGGTGTTCGAGTCGAACATAGGTTCGACTCGAACATCGGCTGTTCGCGTGTTCGGCGAACAACGAACGATTTGGGCCGTTCGCGCCAAATTCGAGTGATGCGAACGGCCCACAATACACTGCGCCATCGCAGTGTAATCCCGGCGCTGTGATTGGCCAAGCATGCACTGTGACCCTGCATGCTTGGCCAATCACAGCGCCGGCAGCGAGGAGAGCAATGATTGGCCACAGGCAGGATGCCTGTGGCCAATTATTGCTGAGGGGGTTTAGTACACGCCCCACACTATAAAAGGCCGCCAGCGCGGCGGCCTCGTGTAGTGTGTTCCGGCGCAGGGAAAGAGAAGGATAGGCAGGGACAGTGTCATATTTATTCTTTGCTAAACCTTGTGTGTAGGGACAGAGAAGGATAGGTAGGGAGAGTGTCAGTGTCATATTCTTTGCTAAACCTTGTTTGTAGGGACAGAGAAGGATAGGCAGGGAGAGTGTCAGTTTCATATTCTTTGCTAAACCTTGTGTGCTGAACCATATTGCTAAACCTTGTGTGTAGGGACAGACAAGGATAGGCAGGGAGAGTGTCAGTGTCATATTCTTTGCTAAACCTTGTGTGCTGAACCATATTGCTAAACCTTGTGTGTAGGGACAGACAAGGATAGGTAGGGAGAGTGTCAGTGTCATATTCTTTGCTAAACCTTGTTTGTAGGGACAGAGAAGGATAGGCAGGGAGAGTGTCAGTTTCATATTCTTTGCTAAACCTTGTGTGCTGAACCATATTGCTAAACCTTGTGTGTAGGGACAGACAAGGATAGGCAGGGAGAGTGTCAGTGTCATATTCTTTGCTAAACCTTGTGTGCTGAACCATATTGCTAAACCTTGTGTGTAGGGACAGACAAGGATAGGCAGTCGAGAGTGTCAGTGTCATAATCTTTGCTAAACCTAGTGTGCTGAACCATATTGCTAAACCTTGTGTGTAGGGACAGACAAGGATAGGCAGTCGAGAGTGTCAGTGTCATAATCTTTGCTAAACCTAGTGTGCTGAACCATATTGCTAAACCTTGTGTGTAGGGACAGACAAGGATAGGCAGTCGAGAGTGTCAGTGTCATAATCTTTGCTAAACCTAGTGTGCTGAACCATATTGCTAAACCTTGTGTGTAGGGACAGACAAGGATAGGCAGTCGAGAGTGTCAGTGTCATAATCTTTGCTAAACCTAGTGTGCTGAACCATATTGCTAAACCTTGTGTGTAGGGACAGACAAGGATAGGCAGTCGAGAGTGTCAGTGTCATAATCTTTGCTAAACCTAGTTCGCTGAACCATATTGCTAAACCTTGTGTGTAGGGACAGACAAGGATAGGCAGTCGAGAGTGTCAGTGTCATAATCTTTGCTAAACCTAGTGTGCTGAACCATATTGCTAAACCTTGTGTGTAGGGACAGACAAGGATAGGCAGTCGAGAGTGTCAGTGTCATAATCTTTGCTAAACCTAGTGTGCTGAACCATTTTGCTAAACCTTGTGTGTAGGGACAGACAAGGATAGGCAGTCGAGAGTGTCAGTGTCATAATCTTTGCTAAACCTAGTGTGCTGAACCATATTGCTAAACCTTGTGTGTAGGGACAGACAAGGATAGGCAGTCGAGAGTGTCAGTGTCATAATCTTTGCTAAACCTAGTGTGCTGAACCATATTGCTAAACCTTGTGTGTAGGGACAGACAAGGATAGGCAGTCGAGAGTGTCAGTGTCATAATCTTTGCTAAACCTAGTGTGCTGAACCATATTGCTAAACCTTGTGTGTAGGGACAGACAAGGATAGGCAGTCGAGAGTGTCAGTGTCATAATCTTTGCTAAACCTAGTGTGCTGAACCATATTGCTAAACCTTGTGTGTAGGGACAGACAAGGATAGGCAGTCGAGAGTGTCAGTGTCATAATCTTTGCTAAACCTAGTGTGCTGAACCATATTGCTAAACCTTGTGTGTAGGGACAGACAAGGATAGGCAGTCGACAGTGTCAGTGTCCTATTCTTTGCTAAACCTTGTGTGCAGGGAGAGAGAAGGATAGGCAGGGGACAGTGTCAGTGTCATTGTTGCTAAGCCTCCTGCACAGTATACACCTGAAGCTAGCCCTTATTGCTGGTTTTCCCATCTCCCTGCAGGCCATTAGAATGTCTGGAAGGCAAACAAGGAGAGGCAGACAGTCAGGAGCCAATAAAAGAGGGCAAGCAGGCTCTGTGTCTGGGGGCAACAGTGCTGGTCGTGGACGCGGTGCCCCTGTTCAACAGGGGCATGCAATTACAATTCTTGATCTAATAATTCACAGCAGGGCCCATTCATGCGCCCACCAAGAGTAACTGTGAGGGCTCACAGTGTTGTGGCAACACCAACATGTAAGGGGCAAATTTCAGCTGAGTATATACGGCAGGCCCCTACTTTCAAACATCCAACTTACAAACGACTCCTCCTTGCAAACGGAAGGATACAACAGGAAGTGAGAGGAAATCTACCCCTAGGAAGGCAAATTCTCTCCTGTAAGAGTTAATATGGGAAAAAAAGTGTCTCCTCTCCACTGATTCTTTATCACCAATTCTTGTTTCAATAAAGACCCCACATTTTCAAAAAACATTTGTCATTAGGACGGAAAGTGAGGTGAACTGTTCTGAACAGGTGCACACTGCACAGACAGCAAAACAAATGTTACAGGGGTGATAACCCTTCCCTATGTTTTCCAAAAAGCTTAAAAATATATTTTTTGGCTGGAGCTACACTTAAACAATGTACCTGTTCAAAATTACAAACAGATTCTACATAAGAACAAACCTACAGTCCCTGTCTTGTATGCACCGCCTGTATACGGCTGTTCAGAGTATATAGGGCCTTTTTTATTTTGTGTGCGGGGTTCCCCTTAATATCCATACAAGACCCAAAGGGGCTGGTAATGGGCTGGGGTAAGGGGGGGGGGTGTGATGGGGTAGCTATGTCATTTTTCTTTAAGATTTTCATCCATATTACCGGGACCAGACATTACATTAAAGCCGCAAGCAGTTTTAAATGGCTTTTTTTCCTTTAGAAATGTAATTTTGTGCAGGGACAGTTCTAAACACGGGAAACACATGGCACTTCACAGGCATACTTTAGACACCCCCCCCGGTACGATATTTAAAGGAATATTTGACTTTTTTTTTTCACTTTATGCATCATTAAAATGACTGCTCCAGAAAAACAGCCATTTTTAAAACTTCTTTTTGCATTGATACATGTCTCCTGGTGCAGAACCCGGGTTCCCAAACCCTTTTTAGGACAATAACATGCATAATAGTCGTTATAATTAGCACTTTAGATTTCGAACATTCACATCCATTGTATTTAATAGGGTTCTAAAGTTTGTGCGAACTTTCGGTCCGTTCGCGGGTTCTGGTGAGAACCGAACCCGGGGGTGTTCGGCTCATCACTACTGGGAATATGCCTGTGATGTTTACCCTGAACAGGACCCTAGAGACTCTATATATCCCTCGGCTCCTGAAGCAGATGTTACAGAGCCTGCCGTGTCGCCTGAACCTGTTACAGAAGAAGAGCCTGTGGCGCCAGAGCCAGAAACCCCAAGGGAACAAAGGGCTCACAGAGTCATAAGGCCTCCCAGAAAGTTGACCTACCCACAAATGGGGAAGAGCTCAGAAGATTCTGTGGTCACTGCCAGGAGGAGTGTAGAGAATCCGGATCCCTCCACTGTTCATTTGGTAGAGGGCAACCCCCACTCACTCTCTGGCACAGTTAGGCAGGCCCCTCAGGATAGTGTGACCTGTGGGCAAGGGAATCCAACCCCTCGGTTTTGGTGGGAATTCCCTATGCCAACTTCTTATGCAATGTTGTCTGGGGTTGTACGCAGTGTATGCTAGAATTTTCTTTGGGGACCAAAGAATTTAAGTGGGGGGAGTGTGTAGCGGGGTCCCCTTTAAGACTCCCAGGACTACCTTACCCAGAACCCCTTTCGGCAATGTTTCCACCCCAGAGACTCATGGGAGGGGTTATAAAAGGAGGAGGCGAGGCTGGGCTCGGCCTCTTTGGGACACGAGACTTCAGTGACTGATCCTCCTGTGCGGATGTGCCGGTGTGCAAGGCCTGAAGCCTGAGGCCTTGTGCAGCACCAATAAGCCTTCCACCCCGCTGCGAGACTGGGTGGCATCTGACTTCGCTTATCCACAGCCTTGGTTGGATCGGGGACCCGATCGCTGGAGACACTGTGTGTGAGGACACAGTCGGTGGAAGTTCCCAGACTGGGATCGCGTCCGGAGGGGTGAGCGAGCGTATGCTCAGACCATATACTGTTTATTGCTGAGGTGCCTATAGACTGCCGTGGCCCACAAGTTTATATCTGATACTCTCACTGGAGATCCATATCAGAGTTGAACTCAGAGGTTCTTCAGTAAAGTGTTTGTTCTATCACAATCTTCCCACTGGATTACAAATGTTATTCTGTTATGTGCACCACCTTTAAAGACTTGCCGGTGAAGAAACCATCACCCCCTAGAGACTGAGTTTTAGGTATCTGAGCCAGGCCTGGCCAGCTAGTTAGTTCATTTAGTTGCTGCGCCACAGGGCGCCTAGTTAACGGTCGCCCAAGCGGCGCACCTTTACTGTTCTATTAATGTATAAGTGTGTTTATTGCTGCAGGGCTCTGCAACCTATTTCATGTAAACTGTTACCACTGTTAACCTTTTTTACCACAATCTAAAGTAAATTAGATACCCCTTTCATTATTGCCTTGGTGTCTGAGTTTAATCATATAGCATAAGAATTATATTGTTGCCATAACTAACTGTGCCAGTAGGGGGTCGAGTAAATTGCCGGGGGTTGGCGGAGCTGTCTTCAGGGCCCAAACTAAATCTGCGGCCCTCTTAGTTGAAGGTATCGCTACACTTAAAATAATAATTGCACATGTTTTTGCAGGTAAAAAAATATGCAGTCCACGGGTATATTCTCAGACTCCTGCAGACACCGCCTATGGATTTCTCTGTATGAAAGCTGTAAAAAGGGTCAATGAATTATGAAAGCTCTCACTAGCACCCCCACAGTTTATTGACAACTACAGCTGTGCTGTTTTTAAAATGTGATAGCCAGTGGGGGAGAGGAACCTATGGCTTCTGTCATGGGGGGCTGTGGCTGGATGTGCTGCAGCAAATTAGATGTAATGTTACAACTTGTAACATGCGCCATAAGGTGAACTTAACCTTTAATGTCACTCTGTTGGCAGATAAGACATTTCTCATGGGCCATATATGGATAGGAATAAGGCTGCAGTAACCTTAGTAGACTTTCTAAATGCAAATTATTTTACTGTAAGAACAGCATCTGATAATAGCATTCTTCCATGTATGCATAAAACAATTTGCATAAAACAATTATGTGCCATTGAAATAGGATTTAGCAGTACATATGACAAACCGGATGTGACATTTTCATAGGCTTTTGCCAATTAATTATTTGTGATTGTGCAGGCATCTGCTATCATGTGCTTATCTCCTATATCTTTGAGAGCACACTGAGCTTATGTGCCAAGCAAGCCACCATATTTCGCATTTCCTCAGTTGCCACCTTGCAGACATACAACATACAAGAAATCTCTTGCACTCACATATTGTATCCAATGCATTAAATACATTAAGAATGCCATGGGATTGCAGACCCCATAAGACACCCTCTTAACCACAAGAATAACCAACACAACCTGGAAGAAAAAAAAGGTTACACATATTAACAATACAAGACTATTGGAAATTAATAGGCTGTAGTCCTTTTCTTTGGGGTTAAAAAAAAACAAAACATATAATTTAAAAATGATTAAATACCAGTAAACTGTAAAATAACCATAAACAAGCCAAACTTTTAGCTAACTACCAAGCACCGGAAAAAAAAGAAAAACGCATGGTACGAGAGTCCGAGAGCCACGCACCCCAAAATAATATGTAGGAAAAGGGAAATTTCCCCCGAGGGTTTTTTTAGCGGCATGGTGTATTTCATCAAGAAAAACATATGGTCAAATCTATGTCTTTTATTATACAATGGATCAAAATGCAGTTGCAAAGATTGGTTGAAACATGTACACTCTGGTTACACACATACTATAAAAAATACCATAAATGTTGTAGAATAGTCAACAATACAATACAGTCTATACAATGAAAAATTAGCATCCATGCGAGTACCCTGACGCATTTCGACCATCATGGTCTTCTTCAGGGGTTTGTACTCTGGTAAAGATGTACATCAGGAAAATTAGTAAATTCAGCCATTGTGACCAAATGTAAATTATGGGTGGGTAGTAATGAATTTATATTTACCGCTCAAGGGATGAAATTCGAAGCATGGCATATAACCAGAGATAATGCGTGTATTATATAAAGGCCCGGGGATCAACGCCTGGTGTCCCCCACTCCACCAGAACAGGAACCAATCCAGATGAGGCTTACAGGGGGTCACATATGGGGACCTCCAGATCAGGAAGGGATGGACAACACCTGTGGTATGGTTCAAAGGATGATTTAATGAGAGTTGGGTAAAATATTGGTGTGTTATACCAACATTTAACACTACCAAGCACCAAAGCTCAGTCACCAAGACTCAAGCTCGTAAACAGGTCATTAAAGTATTCATTCACACGGTCCACCCATAAATGTGGGTGACAATACCCCCAGCAAAGGATAGTAGTGACTAAGGGAGGTAGGCGGGGACAGCTCAGCTTGCTGACAAAAGTTCCACAGGTGAAAATATTTAAAGGTGTCATGATTGGTAGCCAGGTTTTCCCTCCACTAAACATCAGCAGTAAACATAATGCAGCACTTCCACAATATTAACATAAACAATATTAACATAAACAACAATATAATACATATCATAAGGGTCAGGAGAAAACTCATAGTGTAGTAAATCCCAACATTTACTTGTGCAGAGACATAAAACCAAGTATAAAAACAAGCTGGCAAAAAGACAATAAAATATACTGTAAGGTGCTGCTCATCATTTATGTTAGTGTGCACAACAGACTCCACCGAATGTGTTTCACCTAAAGAACAAATGGTAAAATAAATGTTGTTAGGCTTATAACAATTATTTTATTGTTAGTCTATTGGATGTGGATTTTGTGAAATCTTAGACGTTTAATTGCATTATGGGGTATTTACGATCTTGGTCCGTAGGGTTGTATACTTTACAACGTTAATGTGGGAGGACCTTTGTTAAACCTTTTTACATCAGCATATTGGGTCAGGTATTCCCAATTTTTACTATATTATTTTTATTGTAATTTGTCCATGATTTAGTTTTGGTAATTTTATTTTGATGTTTGTATTATTAGGGCTTCTGACTTGTTCTTTATTTCTATGCTTAACCATCTGGTGACTCTGTTGGCAGTGTGTCTTCTAATATGAACATTTGTCTGTGAGATATGTAAGAGAGATTTTGTGTTTGTGTGGCTCCCCCCTTTTTATCATTCTGTGCATATAGGTTGGTTTCTATACGTATATACTCGAGTATAAGCCGACCCGAATATAAGCCGAGGCACCTAATTTTACCACAAAAAACTGGGAAAACGTATTGACTCGAGTATAAGTCTAGGGTGTCCATCTGCATGCCTCACTGTGCCTCACTTTGCCTCACTGTGTCCATGTGCATGCCCTTACTGTGTCCATGCCTCACTGTGACCATGCCTCACTGTGCCCATGCCTCACTGTGCCCATGACTAGACTGACGTTTAACATGGGAGTCTATGGAAGGGGTGCCCGGCTTTGAAAAATCAGTGCTCCCTGGCCGTAGGTCCCCTAGACAACAAACTTTGCACACTGGTAGAGGAAGAGGGGCTACATGTGTGCCAAGCATCGGTACCGGGTCCCCAAAGTCCGGGAGATCAGGCGCAAAAAGATGACTCGAGTATAAGCCGAGGGGGGCATTTTCAGCACAAAAAAAATGTGCTGAAAAACTTGGCTTATACTCAAGTTTATACGGTATGTCTTATTGCGCCCCTGCAGATTGGGCCTCATCCCATATTTGAAGAGATTGGGTGTTTTTTTACCATGTTTCTGACTATGTCTGTCTTAGGTATTTTACTTGTAATGGGTAATGTCATTTTTCTATTTTGTATGTAATTTATTGGACACTTATGAATTGTATTTATTTTATAGAATGGACCATCTGATGACTATGTGATAGGCATGTATCCTGAAGAAGCAATCTATTTGCCAAAGGCGTTGATCCTAGACACCATACAAGGGAAATACGCATATAACACATGTTGTTTATATCAAATATCGGCTACAATTTATCTTGTATATCTGCAACAGATCTTGTTTTTCAAATTGTATAATAAAGATGTTACTGGTTATATATGCAGTATATGTGTCTCTTTTCTCTGGGTGGCACATTAAAGTCCTGTCTTTCACTCACCCTGCTTTGTCTTGGGGGTAGAGGCTTTATTGATTAATTTAAATGTAGGGATGGTGCCCACAGAGTAACAAGGCAAGATTCAAGACACACCCACCCTTGTTTTTTTTCTGTAAAGGGTTGTAACCCCTGCAGTCGCGGCTGGTGCTCACAATTTTTGAGGGGGCACAAACAAACTGAAAAAAAAAATCAATCGCAGCCACTGTGCCCATCAAACACAGCCACTGTGCCCATCAAGCGCAGCCACTGTGCCATCAAACACAGCCACTGTGCCAATCAAACGCAGCCACAGCCAGTGTGACCATCAAACGCAGTCACTGTGCCATCAAACGCAGCCACTGTGCCCATAAAACGCAGCCACTGTGCCATCAAACGCATCCCCTGTAACCATCAAACGCAGCCACTGTGCCATCAAATGCAGCCACTGTGCCATCAAACGCAGCCACTGTGCCATCAAACGCAGCCAATGTGCCCATCAAACGCAGCCACTGTGCCATCAAACACAGCCAATGTGCCATCAAATGCAGCCACTGTGCCATCAAACGCAGCCACTGTGCCCACCAATTGCAGCCACTGTGCCCACCAAACGCAGCCACTGTGCCATCAAAACACAGCCACTGTGCCCATAAAGCGCAGCCACTGTGCCCATCAAGCGCAGCCACTGTGCCCATCAAACGCAGCCACTGTGCCCATCAAACGCAGCCACTGTGCCATCAAACGCAGCCACTGTGCCCATTAAGCGCAGCCACTGTGCCCATAAAACGCAGCCACTGTGCCATCAAACGCATCCCCTGTAACCATCAAACGCAGCCACTATGCCATCAAATGCAGCCACTGTGCCATCAAACGCAGCAACTGTACCCATAAATTGTCGCCACTGTGCCATCAAATGCAGCTACTGTACCCATCAACTGCTGCCAGTGTGCCCATCAATTGCTGCCACTGTGCTCATCAATTGCGATTAATATGCCCATCAATTGCTGCCACTGTGCCCATCAATTGCGATTAATATGCCCATGAATTGCTGCCACTGTGCCCCATCAATTGCTGCCAGTGTGCCCATCAATTGCTGCCAGTGTGCCCATCAATTGCCGCTACTGTGCCCCATTAATTGCTGCCAGTGTGCCCATCAATTGCTGCCACTGTGCCCCATCAATTGCTGCCAGTGTGCCCATCAATTGCCGCTACTGTGCCCCATCACGGTGGCGTCCTCCACGTCCACGCTCCTCGATGTCTTCTCTCGTCCTCTCTATCAGGCGTCCAATCACAGCGCCTGCTGTTTTAGCCAATCAGGTGACAGGTAACAGACCCGAGCACCTGATTGGCTGAAAGGCGGGTCAGTGTTAGGAAAGCGATTTATTCACTTTCCTAACACAGCGCTGAGTGAACAGAGAGCACCCAGCATGGCGCCCCGCTGTTTACTATTTTGGACGCCTATTAGAGCCTACGGCTCTAATCAGGTGCTTCCAAAAAAAAAAAAACACAATGCATGTGTAGCGGGGTGTTCCCCTTTAATGCAGAAAGACTACATTACCCAGAACCCCATTCGGCAATGTTCCGCCGCAGAGACTCATGGGAGGGGTTATAAAAGGAGGAGGCGAGGCTGGGCTCGGCCTCTTTGGGACACGAGACTTCAGAGACTGATCCTCCTGTGCGGACGTGTCGGAGTGCAGGGCCTGAAGCCTGAGGCCTTGCGCAGCACCAAAGAGCCTTCCACCCCTCTGCGAGCCTGGGTGGCATCTGACTTCGCTCGACTACAGCCTTGTTGGATCGGGGACCCGATCGATGAAGAGACGGAGTGTGTGTGTGTGGACACAACAGGTGGAAGTTCCTGGACTGCGACCGTAGTCCGGGCGGGTGAGAGGGCATATGCCCAACCGATATACTGTTACTGCATCTAGGCCTATAGACTGCCGTGGCCTATGAGTTGTTCTTAGTGCTCTTATTGAAGATTCCCCTGGTTAGAACTAAATCTACCGTTCGTATAGTCAAGTTCTACTCCATCTTTACCTACCCCATTGGATTACAAAGTTTGTACTCTATTAATGTGCACCACCGTTAAAGATCTGCCGGTGAAGAAAAAAAGCACTAAGTTGTAGATACTAAAACCAGGCCTGGTGGGGTTTCTAGGGTGGTTTGGTTACTGCGCCACAGGGCACTTAGCTAACGGTCGCCCGCGTGGAGCACTTGTTGTGTGTTAATCCTATAGTGTGTTAGTGTGGCTGGGCTTTACATTACAAATGATTACTCTGTAAACTGTTATTGATGTTACCTTCTTTTCCTTTACCAAGAGTTTAAGTAAAATCTTACATTTATTTAAATTCAGTATTGTTTCAATGCTCAGTTATTCATACAGAATAAGACATACAATTTACTGTCAGTACTAGCTGTGCCAGTAGGGGGTAGAGCATATTGCCGGGGGTTGGCGGAGCTGTCTTCAGGGCCCAAACTAAATCAGCGGCCTTCTTAGTTGGAGGTATCGCTACACGTGGGGGCTCGTCCGGGATCCTGATGCAGCAAGTGAACGCCAGAGGCGCCGGCATGGACCCCATGGATCCACAAGCGGTAGAAGAATGGTGCAAAGCCTCTAACGCAGAACCAAATCAGTCGATAGTCATCAGCCTTCCTGGGGAGACATGGTCGACTGAAACGGTAGAGGAATTGATAAAGTCAGTGTCCCCAAATCACACACCGTGGGTGACGGAGATAAAGTCAGACCCAGACACCTCATATCAGTATGCATTAGTGGAGTACTGGAACGGGATGCCAGAGGCCTGTAAGCGAAAGTGTGTGCGGACGCCAGACAACAGAACTTATAGGTTGGCGCACGCAGTAACTGAAAGAAAGGAACCATCACCAACGGGATCACCACAGGCTGCGGCCCGTACCCCACCGGGAGAAAGGGACAGGGCGATAGGGGATCTGCTAACCAAGTGTCAGAAGGCAAACACGGTGCATGTAGAGACTAGCTACCGGAGACTAAAGACATTCTCAGGGAAGCTCCCTGTCCCCGCAGGGGAAGAAGACTTTGACACCTGGGTGGAGCAGGCATTGCAGGCAGTAGAGGCATGGGAGGTGCCTGAAGCGCAGAAGAGGCAACGAGTGATGGAAAGCCTTAAAGGCGCAGCAGCAGAAGCAGTGAAAAGCTTTCGGTTTGGGAACGCAGATTGCACGGCTCAAGACTGTCTAGCCATGCTGCAAGAAGAGTTTGGTCAATTGGAAAAGGTGACTGAGATGGTCTACCAGTTTGAACACACTTTCCAACAACTGGAGGAGAAACTTTCCGAATATGTTAGAAGACTGAACAGGTTGTTGTGCAAGATTGTGTTGAAGAAGGGGATGAGGCCCCAAGACACAGATGCGGCAAGAATGAAGCAAGTCTTAAAGGGAGCGCTGCGCTCGGATCCAGTCTGGTTGCACCTGAAAACCTCAGGAGGAGGAACGCTGCTGACTTATGCTGACTTGATAAAAATCATCAGAGATGAGGAGGCACTGCAACAGGACCAGCAGTTGATTAGGACAAGTGTTGTACCCGCACAGGTGCTAGTCAATCCAGTAATGACCCCTGAAAGAGATTCGGAGATAGACACCCTGAAAGCTCAAAAGTCCAAGGTGTTAGAGATGTTGACCTCTCTGATGGAAAAAGACACAGAGGGTCCCAAGAGAGAAGTACCAAGGAAGGAACTATTCCCAGTTGCCTCAGCACCCGCATCTTTACAAGAATGGGGAGATATCGTCTGCTTTAACTGTGGAGGAATTGGACATATTGCGGCTACATGCTCCAGTCCCAAAAAGAAGAAATTAGAGAACCGCAAGCCGGCGGGAAACTTCAGAGGGCCCCGGTGAAGGAGTCAACCGGGTGCCCATCACCTTCAGTGAGCTCCAAGCTGAAAGCAAAGCAGAAAACTACAGGAGATAAAACGCCTCGGGGGAAACACAACATTCCTAAACAGAGATACACCCCAGAGAAAGGGGGTAAGACCCCTCAGAAGAGGCACAGCACTCCCCAGAGGGGGTGCACACCTAAGAAAAACAATAGTATCCCTCAGCGGGTCCCTACACCCAGTAAAGGGGGGGAGTCAATGCATACCAGGCTCAAGAAAGACTGAAGTCCAAAGGGGATTGGACGAGAGGAGGTTCAAAGAAAAAAAGTCTGAAGGAAGCGACCCCTGCAGGGCCTTACCCGGAGAAGCTGGTAGGCCCATCTCCTATAGTGTCCATTCAAGTGGAGGGAGTCTACACCAGAGCAATCTTGGATACTGGGGCGCAAGTAACCCTGCTATACAGAGACTTTTACGATAAGTACTTGAGTCCCCTACCCATCCGGAAAATAGAGGGACTAGAGATATGTGGGATTGGAACCCAGAACTTCCCCTACGATGGCTATCTGCCTGTCAGGATGACCTTTGACCCATCTGTGGCTGGAAAAGCCGAAGTGTTTGACACCCTGGCAGTTGTGTGCCCTCGGCCACCAGGAGCCAACAAGAGCTCCCTGATAATAGGGACAAACACGGACCTGGTCCGGAGACTTCTGACCCCTCTAGTGAAAGGGAAAGGGGCAGCGGTCACCAAGATCCACCCCATGCTGAAGACAGCTTACCAAAGGCTGGTCTTTGAGCAGAAGACCCCAGGAGAGGGGATAGGGAAGGTGTGGAGACTTGGAAGAGGAGGGATAGTGCTGCAGCCCGATGAAGTAACCTGTCTCAGAGCCACTGTGAAGCTTACTTGGGAGCAGCCTGGACCCTTTGTCATGTTGGAATCTGATCCAAGAGAAGGGTCCCATGGTCTGGAAGTGATACCAGAAGTAATTCCGCTGAAGGCCCTGAAGAAGGCCCATTGTAGAGTCCCAGTGAGTGTTAGGAACAATACGAATGACCCCATGGAGGTCCCAGCCAGGATGCTGCTAGGCCAGGTGAGCCCTGCTGCCCCTGTCAACCTGTCAGAGGTGGGCAAAGGAGGAGATGCTTGGGAGAAGATATCCATGGAAAACCCGAATCTGCCCAGGGCTTGGAAAGAGAGAGCCAAGGCCCAGCTGAACAGGTGGGAGAAGATCTTCTCTAAAGATGAGTTTGATGTGGGGTGTGCAAGGAGTGCTACCCATCGGATCCGCCTCCAGGAAGATAAGCCCTTCAGAGAGAGAGTCAGGGGGGTCCCCCTAGCAGATCTGGAGGATCTAAGGGAACAACTCTCAGAACTCAAAAGGATTGGAGTGATACGGGAATCAAGAAGACTCATACTACACCTTACCACCCACAAGGGGATGCTCAGCCGGAAAGGTTTAACCAAACCTTGCTCAACATGTTGGGGACTCTGGAAAGTGAGAAAAAGCAACATTGGAGCAAACACATAGCGGCCCTAGTACATGCTTACAACTGCACCATCAGTGATGCTACAGCCTACTCCCCATATCGACTCATGTTTGGGAGAGAAGCGAGACTACCTGTGGACTTGGCCTTTGGCACCTCTCTGGACCATTCCTCAGTCACATCCCACAAAGGATATGTGGACAGGCTCAGACACAGCCTGAAAGTAGCCTATGAACAAGCTCAAGCGGCCTCAGATCAAAGGGGAGCTCGAAACAAAAGAAACTTTGACTTGAAGGTCCGGGTGCAAGACCTACAGCCCGGGGACCGAGTACTGTTACGCAATTTGGGGGTCCCTGGGAAGCACAAGCTTGCAGACAGATGGAGATCTGAACCTTATGTCATCTGTAGGAAGTTGCCGGGCCTGCCTGTCTACAAGTTGAAGCCGGAAGGAAAGGTGGGCCCTCTGAAGACGTGGCATCGAAACCACCTGCTCCCTCTTGCTGAGGCAGTTAGAATACCTCCCGTGGGAGATTCCCCTGAACCGGCCTCTATCCTGGATACTTCTTGGCCGAACACTCGGTCGCAGGCTTCCTGAGATGAAGATGGAGAGGCCTCTCAATTTAGTGAAAATGAGGATGGAGAACTTAATTGGCTGTGGCCTTCCCCAACTCCAGGAACTTCTACCATAGACCTTCCAACCACTGAGGACACCACAGATGAAACCCTGAACCCAGAAGCCACAGAGTTCATCCCCTCTAGTGCTTCAGCAGATTACTGGGAAGATGCCCATGATGGTTACTCAGAGGAAGAGGAGCCTGTGGCACCAGAGTCTGAAGTCCCAAGAGAGCAAAGGGCTCGAAGAGTCATCCGGCCTCCTAAGAAGCTGACCTACCCACAAATGGGGAATAGCTCAGAGGATTCTGTAGTTACCGCTAGGAGGAATACTGAAAATCCGTATCCCTCCACTGTCCATTTAGTGGAGGGCAACCCCAGCTCACTCTCTGGCACAGCTAGGCAGGCCACCTATGATAATGTGACCTGTGGGCAAGGGAATTCTACTCCTCAGTTTTGGTGGGAATCCCCTATGCCAACATCGTTTGCAGAATTGTCTAGAATTGTACATAGTCTTTGTTAAGGTTTATCTTTGGGGACCAAAGAGTTCAAGTGGGGGGAGTGTGTAGCGGGGTGTTCCCCTTTAATGCAGAAAGACTACATTACCCAGAACCCCATTCGGCAATGTTCCGCCGCAGAGACTCATGGGAGGGGTTATAAAAGGAGGAGACGAGGCTGGGCTCGGCCTCTTTGGGACACGAGACTTCAGAGACTGATCCTCCTGTGCGGACGTGTCGGAGTGCAGGGCCTGAAGCCTGAGGCCTTGCGCAGCACCAAAGAGCCTTCCACCCCTCTGCGAGCCTGGGTGGCATCTGACTTCGCTCGACTACAGCCTTGTTGGATCGGGGACCCGATCGCTGAAGAGACGGAGTGTGTGTGTGTGGACACAACAGGTGGAAGTTCCCGACTGGGACCGTAGTCCGGGCGGGTGAGAGGGCATATGCCCAACCGATATACTGTTACTGCATCTAGGCCTATAGACTGCCGTGGCCTATGAGTTGTTCTTAGTGCTCTTATTGAAGATTCCCCTGGTTAGAACTAAATCTACTGTTCGCATAGTCAAGTTCTACTCCATCTTTACGTACCCCATTGGATTACAAAGTTTGTACTCTATTAATGTGCACCACCGTTAAAGATCTGCCGGTGAAGAAAAAAAGAACTAAAACCAGGCCTGGTGGGGTTTCTAGGGTGGTTTGGTTACTGCGCCACAGGGCACTTAGCTAACGGTCGCCCGCGTGGCGCACTTGTTGTGTGTTAATCCTATAGTGCAGTGGTTCTCAACTCCAGTCCTCAGGGCCCACCAACAGGCCAGGTTTGCAAGATAACTGAAATGCATCACAGGTGATATAATTTGCTGCTCAGGGATTGCAGTATTCTAGCATCTCACCAAGGTATTACTTAAAATCTGGCCTGTTAGTGGGTCCTGAGGACAGGAGTTGAGAACCACTGCTATAGTGTGTTAGTGTGGCTGGGCTTTACATTACAAATGATTACTCTGTAAACTGTTATTGATGTTACCTTCTTTTCCTTTACCAAGAGTTTAAGTAAAATCTTACATTTATTTAAATTCAGTATTGTTTCAATGCTCAGTTATTCATACAGTATAAGACATACAATTTACTGTTAGTACTAGCTGTGCCAGTAGGGGGTAGAGCATATTGCCGGGGGTTGGCGGAGCTGTCTTCAGGGCCCAAACTAAATCAGCGGCCTTCTTAGTTGGAGGTATCGCTACACATGAATCTATCTATGGTGAGAGAGAGGTGACAGGAGAGAGGGGGCGGCGCCCGTGCGCCCTTCATGGACGCACCGCCACTGAACCCCTGTCAATTTTTTTGTCATCTGTGTTTCCATTGAGGAGATATCCCTTCACTTCCTATTCTATAGCTAAAACAGGAAGAAACAGATTTTAACCACTTAACGACCGCTCACTGTATATATACGTCGGCACAATGGCACCGACAGGCACAATCACGTAGAGTGTACGTGATTGCCTTTGTACAGTTGGGGGGTCCAATCGGACCCCCCCTTTTGTACAGTGAGCGGTCGGAATTCATTGGGGAGCGATCCAACATGAGGGGACGGCCGTTCGATTCTGGCCACCCCCCCGCGATCGCTCCCAGCGAATGGAAATGCCCCCTCTGTCTGTGGAATGTTTACACAGGCAGAGGAAGCAGGAGGAAGTGATGTCATCTCTTGTGCGGCGCTCACATATACCGAGCTCCGTACAAGAGAAGACATCAAGGTTAGTGCACAAACACTACACTAACACCAGCACACATAGGCACATAAATCACCCCCCCAGGCCCCCCCAGATCACCCCCCAGCCCCCAGTCACAGTGTCACTGATTGCAGTGACCATATATTTACTGATCACTGCAATCAGTGACATTTGTGACTGTAAAAGTGTCACTACATTTAGTTTTAGGTCCAGTGTAGCCCCCTAACCCCCCCTAATAAAGGTTTAACCCCTTGATCACCCCCCAGATAACCCTTTCACCCCCTAGCACCGCCGTCGCTAAGCGATCATTTTTCTGATTGCTGTCTTAGCGTCGGTGATGCAGATCGGTAGCCAGTAATTTTTTTTAGGTTCGCCGCAGGTTTTTATAGCGTCAGGTACCCCCATAAATGATCTAATAAAGGTTTAACCCCCTTGATCGCCCCCCAGGTAACCCTTTCACCCCCTATCACCACTGTCGCTAAGCGATCATTTTTCTGATCGATGTCTTAGCGTCGGTGATGCAGATCGGTAGCCAGTATTTTTTTTTTAGGTTTGCCGCAGGTTTTTATAGCGTCAGGTACCCCCATAAATTATCTAATAAAGGTTTAACCCCCTTGATCGCCCCCCAGGTAACCCTTTCACCCCCTATCACCACTGTCGCTAAGCGATCATTTTTCTGATCGCTGTCTTAGCGTCGGTGATGCAGATCGGTAGCCAGTAATTTTTTTTAGGTTCGCCGCAGGTTTTTATAGCGTCAGGTACCCCCATAAATTATCTAATAAAGGTTTAACCCCCTTGATCGCCCCCCAGGTAACCCTTTCACCCCCTATCACCACTGTCGCTAAGCGATCATTTTTCTGATCGCTGTCTTAGCGTCGGTGATACAGATCGGTAGCCAGTATTTTTTTTTAGGTTCGCCGCAGGTTTTTATAGCGTCAGGTACCCCCATATATTATCTAATAAAGGTTTTAACCCCCTAATTGCCCCTAGTTAACCCTTTCACCAGTGATCATCATATAAGTGTTACGGGTGACGCTGGTTAGTTAGTTTGCTTTTTGTAGTGTCAGGGCACCCGCCGTATATAACCCAATAAAGGTTTAACCCCCTGATCGCCCGGCGGGTGATATCAATTAGGTTTTAGCGTCAGAGAGGGTCTGCGTCACACCCCAGGCAGCGTCAGGTTAGTGCCAGTAACGCTAACACCCACACGTGAAGCATACACCCCCCTTAGTGGTATAGTATCTGAACAGATCAATATCTGATCTGATCAGATCTATACTAGCGTCCCCAGCAGTTTAGGGTTCCCAAAAACGCAGTGTTAGCGGGATCAGCCCAGATACCTGCTAGCACCTGCGTTTTGCCCCTCCGTCCAGCCCAGGCCACCCAAGTGCAGTATCGATCGATCACTGTCACTTACAAAACACAACACACATAACTGCAGCGTTCGCAGAGACAGGCCTGATCCCTGCGACTCCAGTGCTGTAGGAGGTGATTTCACCACCACAGTTAAAAAAAAAAGCAAATATGCCGAAGCATTGGGGCAGCAGGGGCGCAGGAGTGATTTTGCTCCTAATTCCGCGTACATACGGTCGAAATTCCGATGGAGGCTTGCCCGTGGAAAAGTCCGACCATGTGTGTGCGGCATAACTTTTTTGCGGGAGGATGCCCCCATGCTTCGGCATATATAAATGGTGCATGTATGCCCATCATTAGAAGTGGGTGGATGAAGGGCGGTATTCTAATGGTGGGCATACCCACCGATCAATCTTTTTTTTTCGTTCAGCCAACAGGCTGCATGAAAAAAAAAGATTACAATACATGACCAACAAGGACCAGCAACGTACTGGTATGTTGCTGGACTTTGAATGGTTATACCAGATTGATGCCTGCGGGTTTAGGTATCATCTTGGTATCATTCTTTTCAGCCAGCGGCCGGCTTTCATGTAAAAGCAATCCTAGTGGCTAATTAGCCTCTGGACTGCTTTTACAAGCAGTGGGAGGGAATGTCCCCCCCCCCCGGATATAAAAAGCACCATTGGGAAATTGGGAAAGCATTTTATCACACCGATCTTGGTGTGGTCAGATGCTTTGAGGGCAGAGGAAAGATCTAGGGTCTAGACCCCAGTTTTTTCAAAGAAAGAGTACATGTCACTACCTATTGCTATCATAGGGGATATTTACATTCCCTGAGATAACAAAAAAATGATTAAAAAAAAAATATGGAAGGAACAATTTAAAAATAAAATAAAAAAGCAAAATTAATAATAAAAAAAAAAAAGCACCCCTGTCCTGCCCTGCTCTTGCCCAATGGCGAACGCAAGCGTCGGTCTGGCGTCATATGTAAACAGCAATTGCACCATGCATGTGAGGTATCACCGCGAAGGTCAGATCGAGGGCAGTAATTTTAGCAGTAGACCTCCTCTGTAAATCTAACGGGGTAACCTGTAAAGGCTTTTAAAGGCTTTTAAAAATGTATGTAGTTTGTCGCCAATGCGCGTTTGTGCGAAATTTTAAAGCATGTCGTGTTTGGTATCTATGTACTCGGCCTAAGATCATCTTTTTTATTTCATCAAACATTTGGGCAATATAGTTGTGTTTTAGTGCATTAAAATAAAAAAAGGTGTATTTTTTCCCCAAAAAATGCGTTTGAAAAATCGCTGCGCAAATACTGTGTAGAAAAAAAAAATGCAACACCCACCATTTTATTCTGTAGGGCATTTGCTTTAAAAATATATATAATGTTTGGGGGTTCAACATAATTTTCTTGCAAAAAAAAATATGTTTTCATGTAAACAAAAAGTGTCAAAAAGGGCTTTGTCTTCAAGTGGTTAGAAGAGTGGATGTAAGCTTCCTAATGTTGTGTATAAAATGCCAGAACAGTTCAAAACCCCCCCCAAATGACCCCATTTTGGAAAGTAGACACCCCAAGCTATACACTGAGAGGCATGTCGAGTCCATGGAATATTTTATATGTTGACACAAGTTGCGGAAAAAATACAATTTTTTTTTTTTTTTTTTGCACAAAGTTGTCACTAAATGATATATTGCTCAAACATGCCATGGGCATATGTGGAATTACACCCCAAAATACATTCTGTTGCTTCTCCTGAGTACGAGGATACCACATGTGTGAGACTTTTTGGGAGCCTAGCCGCATACGGGACCCCAAAAACCAATCACCGCCTTCAGGCTTTCTAAGGGTGTAAATTTTTGATTTCACTTCTCACTGCCTATCACAGTTTCGGAGGCCATGGAATGCCCAGATGGCACAAAACCCCCCCAAATGACCCCATTTTGGAAAGTAGACACCCCAAGCTATTTGCTGAGAGGTATTGTGAGTATTTTGCAGATCTCGCTTTTTGTCACAAAGTTTTGAAAATTGAAAAAAAAAGAAAAAAAAAATGTTCTTTCTTCATTTTCAAAAACAAATGAGAGCTGTAAAATACTCACCATGCCTCTCAGCAAACAGCTTGGGGTGTCTACTTTCCAAAATGGGGTCATTTGGGGGGGTTTTGTGCTATTTTGGCATTTTATGGCCTTCGAAACTGTGATAGGTAGTGAGGAGTCAAATCAGAAATTTGTGCCTAGAAATCCTGAAGGCGGTGATTGGTTTTCGGGGTCCCGTACGCGGCTAGGCTCCTAAAAAGTCCCACACATGTGGTATCCCCGTACTCAGGAGAAGCAGCAAAATGTATTTTGGGGTGCAATTCCACATATAACCATGGCATGTGTGAGCAATATATCATTTAGTGACAACTTTTTGTAATTTTTATTATTTTTTTGTCATTATTCAATCACTTGGGACAAAAAAAAAATATTCAATGGGCTCAACAGGCCTCTCAGCAACTTCCTTGGGGTGTCTACTTTCTAAAATGGGGTCATTTGGGTGGGTTTTGTGCTATTTTGGCATTTTATGGCCTTCAAAACTGTGATAGGTGGTGAGGAGTGAAATCAAAAATTTGCGCCCTTAGAAATCCTGAAGGCGGTGCTTGGTTTCCGGGGTCCCGTACGTGGCTAGGCTCCTAAAAGGTCCCACACATGTCGTATCTCCGTACTCAGGAGAAGCAGCAGAATGTATTTTGGGGTGCAATTCCACATATAACCATGGCATGTGTGAGCAATATATCATTTAGTGACAACTTTTTGTAATTTTTTATTTTTTTTTGTCATTATTTAATCACTTGGGACAAAAAAAAATATTCAATGGGCTCAACATGCCTCTCAGCAATTTCCTTGGGGTGTCTACTTTCCAAAATGGGGTCATTTGGGGGGGTTTTGTACTGCCCTGCCATTTTAGCACCTCAAGAAATGAGATAGGCAGTCATAAATTTAAAGCTGTGTAAATTCCAGAAAATGTACCCTAGTTTGTAGACGCTATAACTTTTGCGCAAACCAATAAATAAACACTTATTGACATTTTTTTTACTAACGACATGTGGCTGAATACATTTTGGCCTAAATGTATGACTAAAATTGAGTTTATTCGATTTTTCTTATAACAAAAAGTAGAAAATATCATTTTTTTTCAAAATTTTCGGTCTTTTTCCGTTTATATCGCAAAAAATAAAAATCGCAGAGGCAATCAAATACCATTAAAAGAAAGCTCTATTTGTGGGAAGAAAAGGACGCAAATTTCGTTTGGGTACAACATTGCATGTCCGCACAATTTACAGTTAAAGCAGCACAGTGCAAAATTCTGACTTCACCTCTGGTCCTTTAGCTACCAAATGGTCCGGGGCTTAAGTGGTTAAAGGGGGGGTTGACCTATGTATGTTATGGTATTCTATTTAAGGTACCATATCCCAAAATTGTTAATCTCTAAATTAACTCTACCTAGAAAAACTACAGGATTTTTGAGGTACCATTCATCTGACATTTTTAAATAAAATCATGACATAGGTTATACGTTTGCCTATGTTAGCTATTTGTATATGGGAGGGTAATTCTTGTATTGCTTTATTTATAAAATAGGGCAATCTTTTTCCCTTTCCCCCCTTTTTTCCCTTTCCCAATAGTAAAATTAGATTATTTTTTATGTACAGTAAATACTCTACTATGTACTATGTACATCATTATACGCTAGATATCATACAGTATATTGCATGAATGCCTATTAATTTAAATCTATCTATTCAAATACTGTATATAATACAATACAGACCTGGAACGACAATATACTTCTCCATTTGCACTACAACATGATTATCCAAAATTGTGCACCCCTTTTTTAGCTTTTTGACCAGGCCCATTCTCTGTGATTAATTATCTGATGGCTGAATGAAGGTAATCGTCTTACTTTCTATGTTCACGTAAATACTTGTATATGTATTGTTGTTCATGAGGTACACTATATTACCAAAAGTATTGGAACGCCTGCCTTTACACGCACATGAACTTTAATGGCATCCCAGTCTTAGTCCGTAGGGCTCAATATTGAGTTGGCCCACCCTTTGCAGCTATAACAGCTTCAACTCTTCTGGGAAGGCTGTCCACAAGGTTTAGGAGTGTGTCTATGGGAATGTTTGACTATTCTTCCAGAAGCGCATTTGTGAGGTCAGGCACTGATGTTGGAGAGAAGGCCTGGCTTGCAGTCTCCACTCTAATTCATCCCAAAGGTGTTCTATTGGGTTGAGTTCAGGACATGTTCAAAAGACTCATTATGCCTCAAAGAATATACATTGGGATGTTTGCTTTCCAAAATGGGTGTTTCCATTGTCCTGGTGCTCCAAGGCCTTCAAAAATGTGATAGGTACTCAAGAAATTAGATGTGTAATTTATGTCCCTAGAACACCTGACAGTGCTCCCTGCATGTTGAGCCTCTCTTTGGTGTCCGTTTAATAAACTGAGAAGTTTTTTCTCAGTTCAGTTCTCGGCAGTTCTCAGAGGAAAATTATCTCCTCTGCAGCCGGTTTATTAAACTGAGAACTTCAGTTCTCATGCCGCGTATACACGACCGATTTTCATGACGGGAAAAATGCCATTTTTAAAAATGGTCGTGAAAAGCGGTCGTGTGTATGCTCCAAAGCATTTTTCTCGATGAGAAAAATGGGCAAAAAAAAATTAGAACCTGCTCTATTTTTTCTCGTCGTTTTTCAAGTCGTTCTTTTTAACGTCGTGAAAAACGGTCGTGTGTATGCTTTTACGAGGAGAAAAAAAACGTGCATGCTCAGAATCAAGTATGAGACGGGAGCGCTCGTTCTGGTAAAACTAGCGTTCGTAATGAAGATAGCACATTTGTCATGCTGTAACGGACTGAAAAGCATGAAGACTGAAAAGCGCGAATCGTCTCTCACCAAACTTTATTAACACGAGGATCAGCAAAAGCGATCCTAAAGGGCGGCGCCATTCAAATGGACCTTCCCCTTTATAGTGCCGTCGTATGTGATGTACGTCACCGCGCTTTGCTCAAGCGTTTTTTTTTCATGAACGTATGTATGCAAGGCAGGCTTGAGAGGAAACACGAAAAATCACGTCGAGAAAAACGTCTTTTTCCATGACATGATTAAGGATCGCGTGTAAGCGGCATCAGAGGGAGAACACAGGAGAAGTGTTTCCTCTGAAAACGGCCAAGATCTGTGTAAAAGTGGGTGGGCTGCCTGTAATCTTGTGAGATATTGTGAGATTACGGTGCAGCCGAGTTCAAAAAGTGAAACCTAAGTTTAAAAGAACATGTAATTACATATTTTCAGGCATTTGATAATTATATATATATCCTGTATATATACAAATGTGTGTGTGTGTGTGTATATATATATATATATATATAAATATATATATATATATATATATATATACTGTGAGGGGGTTAGCTCGGCAGCGGGTGTGTGTGACCCCCGGGATGGGCTCCCCACACAAAACAGGCCCAGCAAACGGAGGTTGTGGTTTTCAAAATCAAAAAGGTGCGGTTTATTTTCTATTTACAGTGACAAAACACAGCAAAGCAAAAGAAACATAACCAAAATAAATCCTGGTCAAGTTGACCTCTGACTAAACATACAGGTTTCCTAACTAACAACTGGGATCAGCCTAGTGCTGTCCTAGTCCCTAAGTCCCTGGTTTTAAATGTCCAAGCAAATAGCCACACAGGCTTTGTCTCACCGCACAGGGGTTCACTCTCCCTAGACAGTCCACACAGGTCTGGTTCCAGGCATGAGCTAACATCTAATGAAGCTGGGAGTTCTTATAGAGGCCTAAATGAGCTGACAAGCTTCAGCTGGTCTCATCAACTCCCTGTCTGCACGACGCCCAGCCCTCTCCCTAGAGGTATGAGTCATCCATGAGCCCACTAGCCTTATACAACTCTCCACCTAGTTGTATAAGTCGGCGTAAAGCCTGAATCTGGGCGAAATATATCTACCCCCCTGGATGCAACCAGGTGACTTTACCTTCCTGCTGTCACATACCCCCCCCTCTTGTTTTAACCTCGGGGTTGGAACACCAGCAATCAGGCATTCATGTACTCGAGACAAAGCATCCACATTCCCCATTTGAACGCCAGGGCGATGCTTTACTGTGAAGTTGAATTCCTGGAGGGCCAGGAACCACCTATTCACTCTTCTATTTGTTTCCTTGTTTTGAGCCATCCACTTTAACGGAGCGTGATCCGTAACCATGTCAAAGTGCCTACCTAGCAGGTAGTACCGAAGGGAATCTAGAGCCCACTTCACCGCTAAACACTCCTTTTCAACGGTGGCGTAATTTACCTCATGGGACTTCAACTTCCTGCTGAGGTAAATGACTGGGTGCTCTTCCCCGTTCCAGACCTGGGACAATACTGCTCCTAACCCCACATCTGACGCATCACTTTGTACGACAAAGTCTTTAGAGAAGTCGGGTGAGTACAACACTCGCTGGCTACATAAGGCTTGTTTCAAGAATTGGAATGCTGCCTCAGCCTCGGGGGTCCATTTAATCATGACCGACCCTTTCCCCTTCGTCAGGTTGGTTAGGGGCACAGCCTTAGAAGCAAAGTGGGGAATGAATCGCCGATAATACCCAGCGATTCCCAGAAAGGCTCGTACCTGCTTCTTGCTGTTGGGACGTGGCCAACTCTGGATGGCCTCGACTTTGTTGAGTTGGGGTTTTATTACTCCCCTCCCAATGGTGTACCCAAGATATTTGGCCTCCTCCTGCCCAATGGTACACTTCTTGGGGTTAGCCGTAAACCCCGCTTCCCGAACAGAGTCCAGGACTGCTTGCACTTTTGGCAGATGTGAGGCCCAATCTGTGCTATGGACAATTACGTCATCCAGGTAAGCCGCAGCATACTTCCGATGGGGCCTCAGCATCTGGTCCATTTTCCGCTGGAATGTGGCCGGCGCATTCTGTAACCCGAACGGCATTCTTTTATATTGGAACGCCCCGTCTGGGGTTACAAATGCGGTTTTCTCTTTGGCCGACTTGGCCAGGGGGATTTGCCAATACCCTTTTGTGAGGTCAAGAGTCGTCATGTATCGGGCTGTTCCCAGCCGGTCGATCAACTCATCTATACGTGGCATGGGGTAGGTGTCAAATTTTGTAACTTTGTTCAACTGACGAAAATCGTTACAAAATCGCCAGCTCCCATCCGGTTTAGGCACCAACACGATGGGACTAGACCAATCACTTTGGGACTCCTCTATCACCCCTAAGTTCAGCATTTTCTGTACTTCCTCCCGTATTGCCTCCCGTCGAGCCTCTGGGATCCGATAGGGTTTTAACTTCACCCTTTCACCGGGCGGGGTAATGATGTCATGCTCTACCCCAGATGTTTGTCCCGGCAGCTCAGAGAATACCTCCTTGTTGCGAAGCACAAACTCCTTAACCTCCTGTTGTTGGGGTTGTGACAAGGTGGCTGCTATTCCAACCTCAGGAATCACGCAACCAGTTTGAGCTGGTGACCAAGTGTCTGCGACTAGGGACTCTCTATCCCTCCAGGCTTTCAACAGATTAACGTGATAGATCTGTTCGGGCTTTCGCCTTCCTGGTTGTCTGACCTTGTAATTCACTTCGCTCACTTTTTCCATTATCTCGTAGGGGCCTTGCCATTTGGCAAGGAATTTACTTTCAACCGTAGGGACAAGTACCAATATCCTATCCCCCGGGGAAAAGGTACGGGTCTTGGCTCCACGGTTGTACACTCTCTGCTGTGCCAACTGCGCTTGGGCCAAATGTTCCTTCACGATGGGCATTACCTGTGCAATTCGATCTTGCATCAGGGCGACATGCTCAATCACACTCCTGTGGGGAGAACTCTCACTTTCCCAAGTTTCCTTGGCAATATCCAACAGCCCTCTTGGGTGTCTCCCATACAGTAACTCAAAGGGGGAGAATCCCGTAGAGGATTGGGGCACCTCCCTAATAGCAAACATCAAATAAGGAAGTAAACAGTCCCAATCCTTTCCATCTCTATCCACCACTTTCTTCAACATTTGTTTTAGGGTTTTGTTGAATCTTTCAACCAGCCCATCGGTTTGGGGGTGATACACAGACGTACGCAATTGCGTCACTTTGAACAATTTACACAGCTCTTTCATAACCCGGGACATAAAGGGTGTACCTTGGTCCGTAAGCAGTTCTTTACAAATACCCACCCGGCTAAAAACAAGAGATAGCTCTTTGGCTATGGTTTTGGCCGAGGTATTTCGGAGAGGGATCGCTTCTGGATAACGGGTGGCATAGTCCATTATAACTAATATGTACTGGTGCCCCCTAGCGGACTTGATTATAGGACCTACCAAATCCATGGCGATCCTCTCAAACGGGACCTCAATGATGGGTAGAGGGACCAGCGGGCTACGGAAATGTGGCATCGGGGCCAACCTCTGACACACAGGGCAGGAGGAACAATAATTTTCTACGTCCTTCATCACCCCCGGCCAATAGAATCTCTGTAATACCCTCTCTCGGGTTTTCTCTGTCCCCAGATGACCTCCAAGAATGTGCCCATGGGCCAACTCCAACACCAACTTCCTGTAAGGTTTGGGCACCACAAGCTGCTCAACGGTTTCTTCTGCCCTTTTTGCCACCCGATACAGTAGGTCCTTCTCTACGCTGAAGTATGGGTAAGTGCAGGTATTATCTGGGTTCACTAACTCGCCATCTATTTTCACTACGTTTTCCCGTGCCTTTATTAGGGCGGGGTCTTTCAACTGTTCTGTGGCAAAGTTTTCCCTGTGAACCTCAAGATCAGAAAACTCCACAGACGGTAGGTTTTCGTCTGAGGAGGTGGGCTCCTCTCCAGTTTCTTGAGTCTCCCCTGCCAATACTGATAAGGGAAATTCCGGAGAGTCCTCACCACTCTCAGGGGAGTTCTGGCTATCACATTCCTGGTACATAGGGGCACCAGTGAGGGGCTCAGGATCATCCCACAGTTCCCAGAACTTCGGAAAATCCCTTCCCACAATGGCGTCATGCGGTAACTGAGATACTAAGCCCACTGGATGAGAGAGGGTACCTTTGGGGGTCTCGAAACACACTGTAGTCACTGGATACTCTCGGGTGTCCCCATGCACACAAATAACAGCTACCTTGCTATTCCCAGAGACCTCTGTTTTAACTAACTCAGCCTTTATCAGGGTCACAAGGCTACCTGAATCCAGCAATACCACAACATTTCTACCATTAACACACATTTTGCATAAATGTTTCTCAGTTCCTCGAATGGCAGTGCATGCGACTGTCGCACACAGCGACTGACGTCTGCCCATCAGAAAGTCACACTGCATGGGTTCCTCCACAACCGGGCAATTGGCTGCAATACGTCCCGCTTGCCGGCAGCGGTAGCAAACGATCCTTCTTGCCGCCTCTTGAGCCGCTGATTTCCCAGGCTGTTCTCGCCAAACTTGGGGTAGAGCTCCCACCCTCTCACTCTCTCCACCCTCACCCCTTGGAATCCTCTTATCCGCCCCTGGGGATGGTCTGGTCTTAGGGTGGAAAGTCCGAGTGTCTCTGGAAGAGGCCGTCAGGTTCTCTGTAGCCAAGTATTTCTCCACACGATCCACAAGACCATCGGCCGTCTCTGGGTCTCCATGGCTTACCCACTTTTGGATGGCAGTAGGAAGAGCTCTCAAAAACCGATCCATTACAACACGTTCCACAATCTTTGGTGCGGACAAAGTCTCTGGCTGTAGCCACTTTCTGCTCAGGTGAATGAGATCATACATTTGAGACCTGGGGGGGGTTTCCAAGCTGGAAAGTCCAGTTATGCACACGCTGAGCCCGGACAGCCTGGGTGACACCCAGCCTTGCCAATATTTCAGCTTTTAGCATCACATAGTCTTTTGCTTGGTTAGGCTCTAGGTCATAGTAAGCTTTCTGCGATTCACCAGTTAACAGAGGAGCCACCAGTCCAGCCCACTGCTCCTCAGGCCACTTTTCTCTTTCAGCGGTCCTTTCAAATGTGGTCAAAAATACCTCTGGATCATCCTCTCCAGTCATTTTTGTCAATAAACGACTCACCCCAAAGGACGCGGTATTAGTGGGACGGCTTTCCTCACTGGTCTGCGGACGTTGCTGCATTACTGCTTCCATCTGTTGTTGTAGTCTCTGCTCTTGCTTCTGCAACAGGTCTATGAAGCGGGCCTCAGATTGCTGCTGGGCTCGTTGCTGAGCCTCCAGACTCTGTTGCAAAGTTGCGTTTGTCTGCTGCTGGGCTGCAAGGCTCTGTTGATGAGCTTGCTGCTGGGCTGCGAAGTTCTGTTGTTGAGCTGCAAGGCTCTGTTGATGAGCTGCAAGGCTCTTTTGCAAACCTGCATTTGTCTGCTGTTGATTGGCATTTGCTAGAGCCAGCTGCTTCAGTATCTCCTCCATGCTGGCTTAAAAAAAAACTGCCCGCATTCTCCACCAACTGTGAGGGGGTTAGCTCGGCAGCGGGTGTGTGTGACCCCCGGGATGGGCTCCCCACACAAAACAGGCCCAGCAAACGGAGGTTGTGGTTTTCAAAATCAAAAAGGTGCGGTTTATTTTCTATTTACAGTGACAAAACACAGCAAAGCAAAAGAAACATAACCAAAATAAATCCTGGTCAAGTTGACCTCTGACTAAACATACAGGTTTCCTAACTAACAACTGGGATCAGCCTAGTGCTGTCCTAGTCCCTAAGTCCCTGGTTTTAAATGTCCAAGCAAATAGCCACACAGGCTTTGTCTCACCGCACAGGGGTTCACTCTCCCTAGACAGTCCACACAGGTCTGGTTCCAGGCATGAGCTAACATCTAATGAAGCTGGGAGTTCTTATAGAGGCCTAAATGAGCTGACAAGCTTCAGCTGGTCTCATCAACTCCCTGTCTGCACGACGCCCAGCCCTCTCCCTAGAGGTATGAGTCATCCATGAGCCCACTAGCCTTATACAACTCTCCACCTAGTTGTATAAGTCGGCGTAAAGCCTGAATCTGGGCGAAATATATCTACCCCCCTGGATGCAACCAGGTGACTTTACCTTCCTGCTGTCACAATACATATATACACACACACATATATACACAAACACATGAATATATCTATTCATATGTTTGTGTATATATACATATATACTATATATATGTGTGTGTATATACATATATATATATATATATATATATATATATATATGTGTGTGTATATACATATATATAAATACTGTATATATGTGTGTATATATGTATATATATATATATATATATATATATATATATATATATACACACATGTATATATACAGTATATATATATATATTTATATATATACACACACACATATATACAGTATCTATATACACACACGTGTGTGTGTGTATATATATATATATATATATATATATATATATATATATATATATATTAAATATAATGTTGTAAGTATTAATTTTTAACCCACTGGTGCTGATATTAGTGTAGCACTTACCCCCAGTTAAGGGACTGGCTGGTTTTGTTGGGTCTTGCAAACTACCTCCAAGGCTTCTGTTGTCAGGGTATAGAAAGTCTCCAGAAAGGCCAATGTCCACACAAATGTAAAACCCAAACAATGAAGCTTTATTTACTTTGCTGAGGGAAATTGAGAGGAAAGTAGGAAACGAGAGAAGAACAGGGTAAGGTTCAGGCACGCAGCACTAAAGGCACAACGTCGCCACTCAAGCCTGAGTGGGTATTGCTCACCCGGATAGTCCCGTTCAATAGTCCTAGCAGCCGGGATGAAGCACGAATCAACTTTATCTGAGAACTAGGGATACGATCAGGAATCCTCTGCCACAGGATTATTAAAGTGCCGAACCTCCCCGGCCAAGCAATAGAGAGAACCTTTATGCCAGATCGGCGTATTGCAGCGCTTGTAATAATGGATCCCCCCTTAGGTGAGTTCCAGGCCTCCTCCTGAGACAGCAGTACCGTCGCTGGTCTCCTCTGGGGCAGATCCTCCCCTGGTCTCCTTTCCTAAAAGCAGGCTCCCCGCAGGTGAGTAGCTTGGGATCCTTTCCTAAGGCATAGGCCCCAGCTAGCAGAGCTGGGCCTACCAGGCAGCGATGCAGCCTCGGGCTGAAGGTGCCTGGGGCTGAGACACACACGCACCCCGTGCCATGCGGGCCACGAGGCGCGCACACAGGACCCCAATTAATGGCGTCTGCCCCTTATGTACCCTCTCCCAGCATGCACAGCGGGTTAACCACGCCCACTGCACGGCTGCCGAGAAAGGACATCCAAGGTGTTGTGATACCCCTGTAGTTCAACCTGGGCCGGTGGTGGCAGTGCCACCTACAGGCGAACAGGGAACACTACTAGCAGGCAGTATCACACCCAGAGCAGAAGCTATTTTGAACAATCAACTGATCTGAGCCCAACTACGGCTCAGACATACCCCTAAATTTATACATAGCGTCCCAACCATTTGGGAAGGGCTCTACATTAGGAAGAAATAAGCCTTCTTCCTCTAAATACACCAGCTTCTCTCCCAGATTCTCCACCTCTGAGCTGGTGAATCTGGAAGGGAGATATTTCAGTGGAAAGGCTGTGAGATCTTCAGATCTCACTTTATTAAACTGGCCGTTTGTGACAAAACGGTCATGTGCTGTGATGAGAAGCGGAGAACATGTTCTCTGCTCCTTATCTCAGCTTATTAAACAGGCAATGCTCTGAGATAAGTGGTGATCATCATGATCTCGGCTTATCACGGTTTATTAAACATACACCTATGTGGCTAGGCTGTGAAAAAGTCCCACACATGTGGTATCGCCATACTCAGGAGGAGTAGCAGAATGTGTTTTTGGGTGTAGTTGCAAGTATGCAAATGCCATGTGAGAGAAATAACCTGTTAATATGACAATTTTGAGAAATAATTTTGCAAAGAATTTTGCGAAAAAATTCCAACTTTAAAAAACTCACCATGCCTCTTACTAAATACCTTGGAATGTCTACTTTCCAAAAAGGGGTAATTTGGGGGGTATTTGTACTGTCCTGGCTTGTTAGTGTCTCAAGAAATGAGATAGGCCGTGTTCACACATCAGGTGTGATCAGTTTTTAATGATTTGCACCATAGCTTGTAGACTCTATAACCTTCACAAAGACCATTGTGATTTGGATTATTTTTTACCAAAGAAATGTAGCAGTATAAATGTTGGTCAATATTTATGAAGAAAAATTACTAATTTGCAAAATTTTATGTAACGATACCCCCAGCTAAGAGGGCCACTGGTTTGATTTGTTTCGGGTCCTGTAACACTCACTGTCAACCCCCGGCAATTGGCTCTACCCTCCCCTGACACAGTCAGTAGGGGATGATGGGATTGTGTAACCTGTGATTCTTGGCAGCACAATCCCACAATAAAGGCACACAACAGTATGGTGTAGCTACAGTATCACTAACCGTTTCTCCTGCACAGTAACTGACACCAACAACTGATATACTTAACCCTGGTACTTTACTGAAAATTATAGTTAAGCAGGCAAACAGTATACATAGACATGTGCGGAGCCCTGCAATGAAAAAAAATGTCTCAGCACACAGACAGATATACAATTTTATAACAAGAAGCTGCAGCTCCTCTCCCTTGTGGGCAAGATGGCGCCCAGCAATGTCACTACTACTAAGTCAGGCCTGACTATACTAGGTGAAAGTTCTGCAGAGAAAGATCTTCGCTAGCAAACAGTGGTGCACTTCTGGAACAATTTGTAATCAACAAGAATAAAAGGAATGTGATAACTTGATGACCCAGAACAAATCTACTAGTGTTATTTAATGCACTGTCCCTCTGGTGTGCAGCTACAAACACTAACGTTAGCTCCGAACAACAGTTACTGGGTCTAGAGATCCTGTATTATCCTCATGAGCAAGTGCTCTCTCACCCAACCGGAACAGTCCGTGTCCGTATCTTCCGTTGCTGTGTTTTAGTACACAGATTCCACGACACCCGGGTCTTCGGTCCTCCTGGTAGCAACAGAACAGCAGCAGGATGCGATGTCCCTCAGGCTCCTCGGTGGGTACGGAAGGCTCTATGGAATAATACAGGCCTAGGCTTCAGGCCCTGTATTATCAGCAGACTCGGAACAGAGGTCCACTTGCTGGCCGGGCGGTGTCCAAAGAGAGAGTTCTCCGGCCCGCCCCCTGGTTAAATACCCCGCCCCAGCAGTCCTTGCGTGGGGAAATGCATCCTGGGTATGGTAGTCTCTGGGCCTTAAAGCAAACACCCGCTACATTTATAACAGACAAGGAAAAAAATTTTTTTATTTATAGTGCAAAAAAAAAACACAGTGGTGATTAAATACCACCAAAAGAAAGCTCTATTTGTGTGAAAAAAGGACAAAAATGGGTACAGTGTTGCATGATTGAGTAATTGTCATTCAAAGTGTGAAAATGCTGAAAGCTGAAAATTGGCCTGGTTATGAAGGGGTATAAGTGCCCATTAGGCAAGTGGTTAAAGTTGAAGGTAAGTCAAAACCTAAGTAAAATTAAATCTACTCCCACCCCAATTCTAAGCCTATTCTATTTACCTTATAATAGCAAAGATGTCTATACTTTCCAATTCTGAAGTCATACGCCACTCTGGTCCAGTCATATGACCGGCTTCCAACCCTGGCTTCAGTGTAGAGGAACGGACAGCCACCAATGGATGTCCCATACTAAGTCTATGGGTACATCATCGCCCAGGCTCTGCAGCCATTGTTGGCAATCTCTTCTCCACACTGAAGGTAGATAGAATAGGCTTAGAATGGGGGTGGGAATACATTTAAGCTTAGTTAGGTTTTGTACTTGCCTTCCACTTAAAGGCTTAGTTACTACTTGGTGAAGCTATGGAAGTACAACATCGTATCTAAAAATTCATAGCCTAGCCACAATTCTAAACCACAGGTTTAAATTGGTGAGTTATATATTTAACATTAATAACCCTGCCTAAGAGCTTACATCACATAATGACTATATTCTTTTAGAATTTGGAAATTCTTCCATTTTAATTTATGAAATGATTATAACTTTTCAATAGAGCCTCACTTTCCTAACTTCTTAAATTCTTAAAGCATTATTAAACCCAAAAGCAAACATTTATTACATTGCAGCTTACCAGCTCTTATGCCCCATACACACGATCATTTTTCATGCCGTTAAAAATGCCATTTTTAAAAATGGGCATTAAAACCGATCGTGTGTATGTTCCAGAGCATTTTTAACGGCGTGAAAAACGGCCATTAAAAATTTCGAACATGCTCTATTTTTTCACGTAGTTTTTCATGTAGTTTTTTTAACGTCGTGAAAAACGATAGTGTGTATGCTTTAACGACGTGAAAAAAAACCGCGCATGCTCAGAATCAAGTATGAGACGGGAGCGCTCGTTCTGGTAAAACTAGCGTTCGTAATGGAGATAGCACATTCGTCACGCAGTAACGGACTGAAAAGCACGAGGCTGAAAATCGTCGCTCAACAAACTTTACTAACATGAAGGGTGGCGCCATTCGAACGGAACTTCCCCTTTATAGTGCCGTCGTACGTGTTGTACGACACTGCGCTTTGCTCAAGCGTTTTTTTTAATGATCGTGTGTACGCAAGACAGGCTTGAGAGTAAACATGAAAAAAAAACGACGAGAAAAACGTTGGTTTAAAAAATGGCATGAAAAACGATCGTGTGTACGCCGCATTAGATGTGATGTCTGCATTTGTTTTCTTTTTTAGTCTTTCTTTCTTTTATTTTTCACCTGATGATTCGGCCAGTAAGTCTGTTGTTTTCCAACAGAAAAGCTCTCCTTTAAATGTATCAGTTAAAGCGGAAGTAAACCCAACGATTTAATAGTTTCAAAAAACAGTTACATTCCCGGCATGCCGGAAATGCTAACTGTCACATTGGTTGTGCTCTCAACCAAACTGTCACACCATCCAATGGCTGGTGTCAGAACTGATCACATGTGCAGCATCATGGCAGTTTAAGATTAAACAGAGGCCAAGATGGCAGCTTCCTTGGCTGAAAATAATAGGAGGGTTTACTTCCACTTTAAGAGTGTTGAGACAATCCATTTATTACAGACAGGGGTGACTACAATGATTATCTATTATTTATTTGTGTAAAACCTTTATCCCTGCCCAAAAAAAAAAATTGTTGGTGTAACTGCTTGTGTAACAACAGTGTGAGGTGGAGTTTGGCTCCGGTTTGTTACTGTGTCTAAATCTGGTAGTACATCTAACACTCCCCTTCCCCCCAGATTAACAATGTTGCTGTCTGATGTGCCCCCCTGTGCTCCTTCATCCAGAGTGGAAGCACATTAAAACAGAGGGGGTGTGTTACTAGCCAGATAATCAAGTAAAACCAGGGAAAAAAACATAAAAAAAGACAACGAATTCAGCTACCACATCTAAGCTACAATATATTGCATTTCTGGTTTGGGGTTTATTATTACTTTAACTCTGAACTTCTGAAGCCCTGTCATCCCTCAGTGACAAAGTGAAACTAGTTCAAGAGATTCGCATAGAGGATTTTCTGACTGATAAAGGTAAAAAAAGGATATTCTGTGATGTCTTTACTTAGGCATGACATTTCGTTTTACCATGTTATAATAGCTGACAGGTTCACAAAAATGTAAGATTTTTAGGTGCAATTTAGCAGGACACCTGCTAGGAATTGGAATATTCTATAGTAACACACAGTTTATTAAACACATGAATCTTTAACCAGGTTGCAAATTGCTTTTTATTTTCTTTAACTTGCACATATGAATTTATGTTTATTAATCTTTAGGTAGCAACCTGCAGAGTAGTTATAAAAAGGTTGTTTTTTAAAGTGCTCTCATTTCGGTTTAAATCTACCCATAAATCTGTATAGAATTTGGTATATAGCCCTTTATCTCTGTATGGTTTCTTTGTTGTTGTTGTTTAGCTCTGCCTTTAGCTACAAACACATTTCTCTCTATGCATCTAAGAACCAGTGGTAATTGTTGTTTTAGTCATTAAAGCGTTATACATACAATAATTGTCCTGGAATGTCATGTGCGTATTTCTTTTCACTGCTTTAATACCTTATATAACGCTATGCATACATTGATATATCAATCAGGCTTTGTAGGAAACAGAAAAAAAGTGCATGCACTATACTGTAATGACTTTTATAGCATAGAAAACACAAGTACTCAACAGGATGAAATATTGACTTATGCTTTTGAAATGCATTATTATGATCTTGAAACACGATGTATAGTTTTATTTGTAGAGAACTCCCATGCTGTTTCTTTTGAATGCATGACCACCTAACAGGCTCTGCTTGATGATCTCTTCCTTTTGTTATTTTTTTTTTTTTTTTTAAGTTACAACCTAACTAATTTAGATATGATTGTCACAATTACCGAGCTGTATAACCAGTGATGGTATTGTATTTTGTCAATTTACTCACCCTAGGCTGCTTCTTAAATCAATACATGTTTTGCATTATGCGGTTTCTTCACGAGTTTTACAAATGTTAAGAAATAGTAACAATATTGTCCTAGAAATGGACCCTGCTGTAAAAGCAAGGCCCATTTAATATAATAGGGCCGTCCCCTATTGTAAATAGCAACATGAATGTAAAAAAACAAAAACAAACACTTGTAGAGAAAAAAGTTATTCAGTATACCGTATATACTCGAGTATAAGCTGACCCGAATATAAGCCGAGGCACCTAATTTTACCACAAAAAAATGGGAAAACTTATTGACTTGAGTATAAGCCTAGGGTGTCCATCTGCATGCCTCACTGTGCCTCACTTTGCCTCACTGAGCCCATGCCTCACTGTGCCCATGCCTCACTGTGTCAATGACTAGACTGACGTTTAACATGGGAGTCTATGGAAGGGGAGCCCGGCTTTGAAAAATCGGTGCTCCCCGACCGTAAGTCCCCCAGACAACAAACGTTTTACACTTATAGAGGAAGAGTGGGGCTACATGTGTGCCAAGTTTGGGGTCCAGGGGACCTATGGCCGGCCATTATCCGGTCCCCAAAGTCCTGGAGATCAGGCGTAAAAAGGTGACTCGAGTATAAGCCGAGGGGGGCATTTTTAGCACAAAAAAAGTGCTGAAAAACTCGGCTTATACTCGAGTATATACGGTACTTACCTAACCCTTGTTTCCATACTGCAGGAAGTGATGTCAACATCCTTCTGACGAGATCCAGGGAGTGCAAGATCCACAATCTCGAGAGACAATGAGCTAGCACAGTGCAGGTGTGTCTTATCCTTCTCTCCTGGGCTATTGAGCATTTACCTGGGATCTTAAAGGAAGGATAATGACTTTATCCTCACCTACAGTGGATATAAAAAGTCTACACAATCCTGTTAAAATGTCAGGTTTCGGTGTTGTAAAAAAATGAGACGAATATAAATAATTTCAGAACTTTTTATACCTGTAAGGCGACCTATAAACTGTACAACTCAGTTGAACAACAAACTGAAATATTTTTAGTGGAGGTAAGTAAAAATAAAAAATAGTTTCATAAGTGTGCACACCCGTAAGCTAATATTTTGTTGAAGCACCTTTTAATTTTATCACAGCACTTTTTGGGTAGGAGTCTATTAGCATGGCACATCTTGACTTGACAATATTTGCCCACTCTCTTCTTTGAAAAAACACTCCAAATCTGTCAGATTGTGAGGGCATCTCCTGTGCACTGCCCTCTTCAGATCACCCCACAGATTTTCAATCAGATTCTGATCTGGGTTCTGGATGGGCCATTCCAAAACTTTAATCTTCTTCTGGTGAAGCCATTCCTTTGTTGATTTGGAGGTATTCTTTGGGTCATTGTCATGCTGAAAGACAAAGTTGATCTTCATGTTCAGCTTTCTAGCAGAAGCCTGAAGGTTTTGTGCCAATATTGACTGGTATTTGGAACTGTTCATAATTCCCTCTACCTTGACTAAGGCCCTTGTTCCAGCTGAAGAAATACAGCCCCGAAGTATGATGCTGCCACCACCATGCTTTACAGTGGGTATGGTGTTCTTTTGGTGATGTGCAGTGTTGCTTTTGCCCAAACATATCTTTTGGAATTATGGCGAAAAAGTTTAACCTTGGTTTCATCAGACCATAACAGATTTTCCTACATGCTTTTGGGAGACTTCAGATGTGTTTTTGCAAAATTTAGCTGGGCTTGGATGTTTTTCTTCATAAGAAAAGGCTTCCATCTTGCCACTCTACCCCATAGCCCAGACAGATGAAGAATACGGGAGATTTTTGTCACATGTACCACACAGCTAGTACTTGCCAGATATTCCTGAAGCTCCTTTAATGTTGCTGTAGGCCTATTGGCAGCCTCCCTGACCAGTTTTCTTCTTGTCTTTTTATAAATTTTGGAGGGACGTCCAGTTCTGTCACTGTTGTGCCATATTTTCTCCACTTGATGATAACTGGCTTCACTGTGTTCCATGGTATATCTAATGCCTTGGAAAATCTTTTGTACCCTTCTCCTGACTGATACCTTTTAACAATAAGATCCCTCTGATGCTTTGGAAGCTCTCTGCGGACCATGGCTTTTGCTGTAGGATGTGACTAAGAAAATGTCAGGAAAGACCTACTAGAACAGCTGAAATTTACTTGGGGTTAATCAGAGGCACTTTGTCAGGGTCACCTGTGGCCAGGTGACAGATGCACACCGTAGGGGGACAGGAGTGCACCGCGAGGTAGTGAACCCTATGGCTGGCTTCTGCGGATAGGAAACTGGGTGGTTGTGGAAAGCGGGACCAGAGGAGCACAACCGGGATCCAAACGGAAGCTAGAGCCAAGATTCCCCAGGGCGCGGAGTCTAAGACCCAGCTGGTCTTCTCCAGGGCTTCTAGTGGTGAGGATGTTAGCTGCAGGCTGGGACCAGGTCGCGGCCCCTGGAGTTTCCTGGCTCACGCCCCGTAGGATAAGGGGAAAAGAGGGGAAGCAGCAGCACACGATAAGAGAGAACCGAATAACAAGCTGAAGGTCAGGGGCCACAAGCAGACAAGGATAACGAAGAACGAGCCGAAGGTCAAGGGTCACGAGCAGACAGGGATAGTCGGGGACAAGCCAATAACGTAACAGAGAGACAGACGTAGCACACGGCAGGCAGGAACCCAAACACACAATGCCTAACAAACACATTGATCAGCAAAGCAGGCTTGCAGTGCACAGGTTAATATAGTGTTCTGTGATAGGGCCTGGGGTGGAGTCAGGCTGGGAGGAGATTATAAAGGAAGCCAGGTGAAGGAGGTCTGGTCTCTAGATGAACACATGAGGAGGAAGGTAAGATGGCAGACAGACATTAATGCATATCCATGACAGTACCCTCCCTCTTACGAGGCCTCCCCCTTCCCCGCCTGGGCCCAGGTTTAGAGGGAAACTTCAGATGAAACTCCTTTAACAGACGAGGTGCAAAGACCTCAGATGCAGTGATCCAAGACCTCTCCTCAGGACCAAACCCTTTCCAATGAACGAGGTACTGAAGAACGCCTTTACAGAGTCGGGAGTCCAGAATTTGACTGATCTCGTACTCCTGATTATCCTCAGAGACAGGCGCCACGGTAGGGAGAGGACGAGAGAATTTATTGAGGACTAAAGGCTTTAGAAGAGCAACATGAAAGGAGTTAGTGATTTTAAGGCTCTTAGGAATCTGGAGTTTGAAACAAACCGGATTCAGTTTAGCAGTTACCGTGTATGGACCGATGAATCGTGGAGCAAACTTCAGAGAAGTTACTCGGAGCTTGATGTTCCTGGTAGAGAGCCAGACTTTGTCCCCTGGCTGAAGAGAAGGCGGTTTACGCCTGCGGCGGTCGGCAAAGCCTTTGAATTTTTCAGCAGCTGCCCGGAGGGAATCATGAACGTGACCCCAAACGGAATTGAGAGGCTCCTGAACCGAAGCCAAAGCTGGAATGTCTGGAGAACAGATCATGGGAAGAGGAAGTTGAGGGTGTTTTCCATAAACTGTGAAAAAGGGTGTCTTCTGCGAACTGGTATTCACATGATTGTTATGGGAGAATTCTGCCCACGGGAGTAGAGAGGACCAATCGTCATGGTGAGAAGACACAAAGGTGCGAAGAAAGACCTCTAACTCCTGATTAACCCTCTCAGTCTGTCCATTGGATTGGGGATGGTAAGAAGAAGAAAAATCCAAGACAATATTGAGGGATTTGCAAAAGGCTCTCCAAAAACGAGACGTGAATTGGACTCCCCTGTCGGAAACAATATGAGAAGGGACCCCATGTAGGCAGAGAATTTCCCGAATGAAAATGGGAACCAAGGCAGGGGCAGAAGGAAGACCAGGAAGAGGAACAAAATGAGCCATCTTGGAGAATCGATCGATTACCACCCAAATGACTGTATTATTCTCAGACAGTGGGAGATCGGTGATAAAATCCATGGCAATATGGGCCCAGGGTTCCTTAGGAATGGGCAAGGGCATGAGGAGACCAGCAGGAGCTTGTGTGGAGGATTTGGACTGAGCACAGACATGACAAGCTTTAACGTAGTCTTTGACGTCTGAGCGGAGATTAGGCCACCAGTAGTGACGACTGATGAGTAGGAAGGATCGGAGGAATCCAGAATGCCCTGCCACCTTGGAATCATGTCCCCAACGAAGGATCTTAGCTCTTAGCTCAGTGGGGACAAAGGTCTTACCAGGCGGAATTTTTGACTTCAGGGTGGTAGAGTGGGCAACAATGCATGAGGTGGGAATGATCGGCTCAGGTTCAGGGGTGGACTCCTCGTCCAAAGTGTCAAATGACCTAGAGAGCGCATCAGCCCGACCGTTGCAGGAACCAGGTTTGTAGGTAATCGTGAAATTAAAACGGGCAAAGAAGAGACTCCACCTGGCCTGTCTAGGATTCAGACGTTTAGCATTCTGTAGATACTGTAAATTCTTGTGATCGGTAAAGATCGTTATGGAGTGAGGGGAACCCTCCAAGAGATGACGCCACTCCTCTAACGCCAATTTAATTGCGAGAAGTTCCCGATCACCGATGGCATAATTCCTCTCTGCCTGAGAATTTTTTTTGGAGAAGAACGCACATGGTTGGCGTCTCTTCTCAAAGATTTGAAGAAGCACAGCTCCCACCCCCATTGAGGAAGCGTCCAGTTCAATAAAAAATGCATTCCCAGGATTTGGTCTCCTCAAGAGGGGGCCAGAAACAAAGGCCTGTTTCAGGTTGTGAAATGCAGAGACAGCTTCGGGAGGCCAATCTCTGGCATTCACACCCTTCTTGGTCAAAGCGATAATAGGCGCAGCAATGGAAGAGTAATTCCTTATGAACTGCCTATAATAATTAGTGAAGCCAAGAAAGCGCTGTGTGGCCTTGAGGCTAGCAGGAAGAGGCCAGTTGGTGATAGCCAAGACCTTCCCAGGGTCCATACGAAGACCCGAACATGAGACGAAGCACCCCAAAAACAGGACCTCAGAACATTCAAAGGAACATTTCTCCAGCTTGGCATAGAGATTGTTCTCTCTAAGACGTTGAAGTACAGTGCGGACATGGTTTCTGTGGACGAGCAGATTTTCAGAAAAGATCAGAATGTCATCCAGATAGATGACAACAAACTGGTACAGCAGATCTCTGAAGATTTCATTGACAAAGTTTTGAAACACGGCTGGAGCATTACACAGACCAAAAGGCATCACCAGATATTCGTACTGCCCGTCTCTAGTGTTGAATGCAGTCTTCCATTCGTCACCCTCCCGTATTCGAATGAGATTGTACGCGCCTCTGAGATCCAACTTGGTGAAAATGGAGGCACCCTTCAACCTATCGAATAGCTCAGATATTAAGGGTAAGGGGTATCGATTTTTAATAGTAACCGCATTTAAACCCCGATAATCGATGCAGGGTCTTAATGTACCATCCTTTTTGGCAACAAAAAAGAACCCTGCCCCTGCAGGCGATGAGGATTTCCGGATGAAACCTCTCTCCAGATTCTCTGCGACATACTCCGACATGGCCTGGGTCTCTGGGATGGACAGAGGGTAGGTACAACCCCTGGGTAGAGTTGCTCCGGGGACAAGATCAATAGCACAGTCAAAAGACCTGTGGGGAGGAAGCACCTCAGCTGATTTCTTACAGAACACATCCCGGTAATCGCTGTATGCAGCAGGAAGATCAGAAGAAACAGAAGTGGCAGCAACCGGAAGACTCTCCTTGGGGGTCACCTTGAGAAGACACGACGAGAAACATGAGGAACCCCAGGCCAGGATCTGCCCAGAGACCCAGTCCACATGTGGAGAGTGGAGCTGTAGCCAAGGGAGGCCCAATACAACTGGGGTAGAGGCCTTGGGTAGAATAAGAAAGGATATCCACTCCTGGTGGAGAATCCCTACCGACATCCTAATGGGTAGCGTCTGGAAGCGAATAGGGCCCCCTGGGAGAACAGTGCCATCAATTGCCGAGACTACCAATGGGGTAGTGAGAGGTGAAAGGGTAAGCTTCATAGAAGAAGCAGTTCTCCAATCCATAAAATTGCCGGCAGCCCCGGAATCCAGGTATGCAAGGGTTGACTGAGGAGAAGTGCCTACATGAAGGAACACCGGCAAGAGCAGGCGAGAAGGTGATGTTTCTGGGTCCAATACTCCACCTTCCAAATGTATTAGACCCGAGCGTTTCCCGGACGAAGCGAGCAGGAGTCACGAAAATGACCCTTGCCCCCACAATAGAGGCACAAGCCCAGAGTTCTGTGCCTAGCACGTTCTTCGGGGGTTAGTCTGGTCCGGCCCAGCTGCATAGGTTCTTCAGCAGGTAGAGGATGCTCCACGGAATGAAGGGAGGGGAGCTCAGACTGGCTAGGACCCAGAGAGTGCTGGCGTCTTTTTTCTAAGGACCTCTCTTGAAAACGAATGTCGATCTGGTTGCATAATGAAATTACATCGTCCAGACCGACGGGAATGGCTCTTCCCGCTAATTCGTCTTTCACTCGGTCAGAGAGGCCATGTAAAAAGGTAGCGACCAGGGCCTCATTATTCCAGCTCAATTCAGCTGTGTGGATACGGAACTGAAGAGCATATTGCCCCACTGAACTAGATTCTTGGCGAAGACGTAAGACAGCACTAGCCGCTGAAGAAGCCCGAGCCGGCTCTTCGAAGATATTACGAAAGAGCTTCAAGAAATCGGACAGACTGGAAACCACCGGATCGTTCCTCTCCCACAGGGGGGCAGCCCAGGCCAAAGCTTCACCGGAGAGGAGTGAAATGATATAGGCTACCTTAGCCCGGTCAGACAGGAAGCTTTGAGGCTGAAGCTCAAAATGAATTGTGCATTGGCTGAGAAACCCCCTGCAGGCCTTGGAGTCCCCAGAGAAATGGGACGGAGCTGGCAATCTTAGTGAGTGTGAGGCTGCGACTGGTGCGATAGGTACAGCCGCTGGTTGTACTTGGGGTTGCGGATTCGGGGTTCCCAAGGAGACCTGAAGCTGCTCGAATCGAGAAGCCAGATCCTGGAGGAATCGCATCACCTGAGTCTGATTTGATTCCTGGGTCTCAAGTCTGCGAACTATGCCCTGCAATGGATCATCCGCAGGGAGCGGGATGTCAGCCGGGTTCATGGCTGATCAAACTGTCAGGCTCACCTGTGGCCAGGTGACAGATGCACACCGTAGGGGGACAGGAGTGCACCGCGAGGTAGTGAACCCTATGGCTGGCTTCTGCGGATAGGAAACTGGGTGGTTGTGGAAAGCGGGACCAGAGGAGCACAACCGGGATCCAAACGGAAGCTAGAGCCAAGATTCCCCAGGGCGCGGAGTCTAAGACCCAGCTGGTCTTCTCCAGGGCCTCTAGTGGTGAGGATGTTAGCTGCAGGCTGGGACCAGGTCGCGGCCCCTGGAGTTTCCTGGCTCACGCCCCGTAGGATAAGGGGAAAAGAGGGGAAGCAGCAGCACACGATAAGAGAGAACCGAATAACAAGCTGAAGGTCAGGGGCCACAAGCAGACAAGGATAACGAAGAACGAGCCGAAGGTCAAGGGTCACGAGCAGACAGGGATAGTCGGGGACAAGCCAATAACGTAACAGAGAGACAGACGTAGCACACGGCAGGCAGGAACCCAAACACACAATGCCTAACAAACACGTTGATCAGCAAAGCAGGCTTGCAGTGCACAGGTTAATATAGTGTTCTGTGATAGGGCCTGGGGTGGAGTCAGGCTGGGAGGAGATTATAAAGGAAGCCAGGTGAAGGAGGTCTGGTCTCTAGATGAACACATGAGGAGGAAGGTAAGATGGCAGACAGACATTAATGCATATCCATGACACACTTTAAATGATGGTAGGTGTGTACTGACTCCTATTTAACATGAGTTTGAATGTGATTGCTTAATTCTGAATTCTGAACACAGCTACATCCCCAGTTATAAGAAGGTGTGCACACTTATGCAACCACATTATTTAATTTTTTTATTTTTACTCCCCCCCCCCCCCTAAAAGATTTCATTTTTTTTTTCAACTGAGTTGGACAGCTTATAGGTCACAATAAAGGTGGAAAACGTTTTGAAATGATTTATCTTTGTCTCATTGTTTTTTACATCACAGAAACCTGACATTTTATTAGGGGTGTGTAAACTTTTTATATCCACTGTAGGTCTGTAGGTGCTGCATTCAGAAGCCAGAGGTAAAGAAGTAGGTATATTTTTTACATTTTCAATGCATTTTTAAATACATTTTCTCCATAAGTATGTAATTTGGCAACATTATTATCTATTTCACCCCTCAGATCATTAATACATAGATTGGACAGAGCTGGACCCAACACTGATCCCTGTGGTACACCACTGCTATGTTCATGTTCTAATGGGACAATTACCCTTTGTTTTCTGGCCATTAAAGTGTTTGTTTCCCCAACATTTCATATTTTTGATATGTTCCCGCTGTACTTTGTACTTGTATAAAAAAGTATCCTGTTATCTTTGAATTGCTTCCTTTTTGTGAAATCCCTGGAGTTCCTGCCAGTCCCTCTGCTTTCCTATGAAAAACTGACCACACTAAACAGGAGAACACACTATGGTCAATTGTTTAGCTATGCTCTCTTCCAATTATTAGACTCGTCCTGTACCCCCCCTGCACAGCCATTCAGTGGGAAGCTCAGTGTACTGCTGCTTCTCCTCCCCAGTTCTTATGTAGCCAAGAACAGAGGGAAGAGAAGGAATGTAAGCACTTATAAAAATAGGGGGGAAAAAATCATTTATAATGTTTTTTCATATCTATACACACATGTTTTTCCTTTCATGTGTATTTCAAACTGGGTTGTTTTACAAGGTGATCCTTTACAATCACTTTAACCTCCCTGGCGGTAATCCCAAGTCTGGCTTGGGGTGAGTTTTTCATGCAAAGAATGGTAACCCCGAGCCCGACTCAGGATTGCATTGCAGGGTGGTTACTTACCTTGTTCCCTGGATCCTGCGATGTCCTCCCGCAGTGTGTGCGAGCTGTCTCCTCGCTCGATCCACACTGCCGAGTGCCGAGCTCCGTTCCCTGCGACATTGCGGTGCACCGGGACGGAGTTCGGCGCCAAATTCAAAAAGTGAAACACGCAGTATACATACAGTATACTGTATCAAATAATTACACATCCTCTTTGTCCCTAGTGGTCTGTCCAGTGTCCTGCATGCAGTTTTATATTATAAAAACTGTTCTTTCTGCCTGGAAACTGGAGATTGTCCATAGCAACCAAAAAGTGTCCGTTTATATCAAAAGTGGTTTTAGAAAACAGCGATAATAAATTAGATTCACTTGCAGAATTGAGCGATAGCGATTTGTGGGGAAATTCGTCATCAAACACTAAATCTAATGACAGCGACAATTCTGCAACTGAGAAAATTTTAGTGTTTTTGATTTGATTACATTATTGAATAATTTTTATTATAATTACATTACTATTTGTTATAATTATTTATAGTTATTTATTATATTATAATTTATGATTTTGTGTTTCAAACTTTATCATACCCGGGATGTCTACTAGACTCTTGTTTGGTCAGGTTTAAGTGAGTTATTCCTAAGAATCGCAGGCCTACAATACATAACACCAAATTTCCATGCAAAATAATTGTACCGCTTTTGGTACATAATTCCAGAGAGAATCATACCGCCAGGGAGGTTAAGCAGTTTGTTGTCTTTACCATCCTTAACCTCTGTACAATGTTTTTATGAGGAACAGTACTGAATTCTTTATTCACGGGATATACTGGCGATTAAATCTCTCTGCTGTTGAGAAATGTAAATACTTTGTTGGTCATCATCTCATTGGCAGCATCTTGACTACAGTGTGCTGAAAATGAGGATTCTGCAAACACACAGTTACATTTCTCAGCAGCAAAGAGATGAAACTGCCAGTGTAGCCCTAGCCTTAGCAAAATTGAGTTATATTACATATATCACGTAACCAACATTCAGGTTTACACTTTTCTTGACCTTCCTTCCATAAGCCTTTGCTGATTCTACTGTATGCTATTAGATTGATTGCTACTACTGTATATATTTCTGTATGTCTGCAAAAGACTTTTAAATAGTTTACACACAACAGGCAGGTTCTAACTTTTTACGCTTTTTAAATAACGACACAACGTCCACTGTGTGCATTCTTGTGGGACTATCCTCCTAGTTAAAACAAAGTCTAATAAAATGAGATAAAGAGGTTTATCTATGTAATATTTTTAGCACAAAGGGGCTGGATGCCATCTGGGCCTGGTACATTGCTGTCTTTATTTTATTTAGGTGGAAGCACATCTTTATTAGGCTATTAACACTGATGGAAAGTAATGGTTACCATATTATCTGACAGTAGACATTTTTTTATGAGCACAGGTAATAAATATGCCTTTAAAAAAGCATTTATTTTGTTTCCCACATTGGGTCTTAAAGGCCTTTTTATTTATTTATTTCTTACCATACTCCTCTTAAGATTTGAATGCTGGAATTTTTTTTTTTGGGGGGGGGGGGGGATCTGCTGTTTCAACTGCAGTCACTGCAAAATATTTATTTCTTGACCTTTTTATTTTATTTCTTGAATAATAAAGTATCAGAACCTTTAACCTTTAGCAATTTAAATGCTCCTTTTTTGCCCCACCAGTATCTTTCCCATTTAATGATACACATTTTCTTTTATTACTGGAGACTTCTTTTCCAAAGGTTTTGCACTTTGCTACAGTGTTTGTTTAAAATAAAGTATTTAAAAAAAAAAGTGGTTTCATTGCCTTTGAATTTGTGTTTCTGTAGACTACTTATCGGTGAGTTATATTGGAGTAGGTTAAAAGTACAGTCAGCATGATAGAGTGGAGGAAAAAAAACAGATGCATCATTTCTGAGGGTAAGGCTTCATTCACACTTGTACAAATAGGAGGAAGTTGGCGCTGGTATCAAAGACAATGTAAAAACTAATGAGAATGAGGGAAAAAGAATTAAAACAAAAACACTAAATAAGAAATGGTGAATTAATCAATACATACATGATATTAACAACAATTCACATAAGACTATAAAAAGTCCTTTCAGTCCGTCCTAAAACACCTAGAAGGCAGCCCAGTGAAGAAGTGAAGTAAATCCTGAAAGAGCTGTAGGGAGAAGCACAAAAGCGCCACTCTAAGTGCAGTATAATCAATAAAATGTAATATTAAAAATGGGGGGGGGGAGCATGTATGTACTCACAAACATGAGATAAAAAATGAGCATGTAGACAGAAAAGTCTTATCTGTGAAGAAGCGGTGGCGCAGACCAGATGGCGCTGCTGAAAGCTGGTATGTTGCAATACCGCACTTCTGCTAGTACAGGAAAGGCAGGGTGAGAGGAATAAGCGCTTTCGGAGCATGCGCTCCTTCATCAGACCATCTGGAGGTCTGATGAAGGAGCGTATGCTCCGAAAGCGCTTACCCATTGGTTCCCAGTTACTTGGATCTTATTGGTCCTCCTACCACCCGGAACACCACCGCAAGTCACGGCCTGCCAACACCCGGAAGTCGATCTAGAGACACGGCTTACAGCATGGTCCATCGCCCGCTGTGGATTCCTCTCACCCTGCCTTTCCTGTACTAGCCGAAGTGTGGTATTGCCACATACCAGCTTTCAGCAGCGCCATCTGGTCTGCGCCACCGCCTCTTCACAGATAAGACTTTTCTGTCTACATGCTCATTTTTTATATCATGTTTGTGAGTACATACATGCTCCCCCCCCCATTTTTAATATTACATTTTATTGATTATACTTCACTTAGAGTGGCGCTTTTGTGATTCACACTTGTACGACTCCAAAGCTGGGCCACTTTGGAGTGCATCTTTGGATGGGTGCGACTTGGCTGTGACTTGTTGTCCCTCTGCAAAGTTGGAGCCACTGGTGCATTTAAAACATTCAGGTATGACTTTCAGGATTAGAATTTACATCTATGGCCCTTAAGTTGCATGAAAGTCAGACCAAAGTAGTGCATGAACTACTTTGAAGTCGCTGCAACTTTAAAGGATATGTAAAGGTTTGTTTTAAAAAAACAAAAACAAAACAAACATGTCATACTTACCTCCTCTGTGCAGTTGGTTTTGCACAGAGTGGCCCCAATCCTCCTCTTCTGGGGTCCCTCAGCAGCGCTCCTGGCTCCTGCTTTTCTCGAGTGCCCGTTGGAGAGTCGCTCTCCCTCTGGGCACTCGTGCGGGCGCGCTCCAGTGTCGTGCTGCTGCATCCAGTGACATAGACAGCAGGACTCGGCCCCGCACCAGACTCCCGCGTCATTGGATTTGATTGACAGCAGCAGGAGCCAATGGCTGCGCTGCTATCAATCTATCCAATCAGGACTCAAGACACCGGCTGGAGTTGGTGTACTCGTCCCCGTCGCTGGAAAGACTGGGTTCAGGTAAGTAAAAGGGGGGCTCTGGGGGGCTGCTGCATCACAGGAGGTTTTTCACCTAATGCATAAAATGCATTAAGGTGAAAAACGTTGAGGGTTTATAACCCCTTTAAGTTGCACATATAAGAATGGTTATAATTGGAAAACATGGGGTATAACTTGTCATGTGACCTTAATGTCCAAAGTCGCATGACAAATCGCACAAGTGTGAATGGGGTGTAAGTGTACTGGACAGCTGCTAACTGTCATTGTCATCTGATGCAGCTCTGGATAGAAACCAATCAGGATTTTATCAACTGTTACAAAATTACAATGCTTTTTTGGGTCTGTGTCAATTGGTTTTTCATCACACTGCTGTTCTGCAGGTCACTGCAGGTCAAGTGCACCTACCAATAAATACTGAATGATCTTTGAAACATCTTAAACTGATGTTAAAACCAAAATACGTTTGCCCTTTGATACCAGCTCACAGTCTGTCAACCCCTGTCCTTAAAGCAGAGTTCCACCCACTTTTACAACATTATCTTAAAGGAAAGACCACCCCTCCACCACTCGTTTTTGGATAATTTTTTTTTTTCTGTCTTGCCTTTTCTGAAGTACTGAGTTTGCTTCCGTCGTATCTCGCTGCGGCCCAGGGCGTCATTTCCTCCTGCTCCCCCGCTGCCTTTCTGGGACTTGTGTGTGTCCCAGAAGACAACAGGGCCATTCAGAAAGCTCCACGTGACTCGCGCATGTGCAGTAGGAAACTGGCCATGAAGCCTGAAGGCTCAACTGCCGGTTTCCCTGAGTTAGAATGGTGGCACCTGCACCCGATCCGATGGACGGATCGGCCTTGGGGGGGCCACATCGCGGGCTCCCTGGACAGGTAAGTGTCCTTATTAAAAGTCAGCAGCTACAGTGTTTGTAGCTGCTGAATAAAAAAAAAAAAACATTGTGGCTGGAACCGGCGCTTGCATTAGACTGACTCTATCCAAGTTTGAGGGAAAGATTAAATTCTTATGATAGATAAGGTGGGCTATAGTATAGTATGCAACAGGCTGAGGCTGGAGATGCAGCAAAGCAGGAGGTAGAGTACCATTGAAGACATATTTATTTTGGTTCTTGTGAATTGTGACTATTGTTTATATGCCTTAGGAAGAAATACTTTATAAGGTGAGAAAAAATGCACCATTTAGTAAATTATCATTATCTTCCACTTGTATGTGATGTATTGGATGTTCAATTTTCATTTTGATAATGGAACCCATTACTAATCTCAACAATGAATTATCACAAAAGTATAATTTTTTATGTCATCCTAAATGTCTGAAATAATTGTGATCTTTTTTTCTGCACATTTCTGAATACATCAGTCTATATTTGGAGTTGTATTTGCTCTTCGTTATGCCAAATGTGCATTTCAGTGCTAATGCAGAAATAATGAAAGGCAGGTAATGCTTCAATATGTAATCACAATTATTTATCTTCCATTTAGTAACATTCTATTTCTTCAAGTACTGAGGGATCCAAAAGAACAATGGACCCATAAGTAGCTCTCCATTGTGACTTTGTAGCCCACTGCTGCGATGAAAGCAATGAAAAAGCCATGATACAACCTTTTCACCAACTAAATAAATAATACATAAGATTAAACAAAAAATCAACAAACAAAGCAGAATTGTGTTATATTGTTACAGAGCTAGCCGAGTCATACAGACTGCCAATGGTGAAAGCAGAATTGTCATGGTTTCACATCTTTTCTTTCAGTGTGACATTTTCCATGAGGACTTCCAATAAATAATAAACACATTCAGTAATAATTAACATTCAGGGCTCATAACAGAATGTGTTTACAGGAACATGACTTTTATGTTCTTTTGAGGCTTATTTTTAGAGAAAACTAACACACTGGCAAGAATGAAGATGTTTATTATTGTGGTTGATACATTATTTTTACGTAGATTTTAGCCTCACATTTCACATAATCTTATGTGCCATTTGTAATTAAATTGCACAAGGTTGTTACTGTACATCCTTGTTTAACTACTTTTGCTATTATTGGTTTTTAATATTTTTTTCATTTTTTTAATTGTATACAATCACCAATTTTTTTATTGTAGCTTTTTGTAAGCATACACAAAAAAGAAAACACAACTTGAATTGAGTTCACAATTAATTTTCCACATGTAAAATGGCCAGATCTGACAAATTTACATGTTCACGACAATATAATTATCTACACGTGCAGATGCATTTGTCATAAAACATCACGGAGCACTTTTAGTAGAAATTTAGTGGTACAACAATTATATTCAAATTATTGGCCTTATGAAAAGTCTGTGTAAACGGGGTCTTAAATTGACCCTGTACCCCGACTAAGCACATTTATTGAACAAGTAGTAAAATCACTTTAAAACAAGCCCAGTCACCTCTTTAACTATATATATATATATATATATTGTTGATAAATGAGTCCCTAAGAGCCCATTCACACAGGGACGACTTTGGATCCGACTTAAAGTCACCCCAAGCCTCCCCTAGTCGCCTCAAGTCGCGCTGCATGAGAAAATCAATGTAAGTGAATGGAGCCGTCTTAATGCACACTACTGCAGTCGCTCCTACTTCAGAAAAGTTTCCTGTACTACTTTGATCCGACTTCTAGGCGACTTGTAGGCAACTTGTACCCATTGATTTTAATGGTAGTTGCCTCAGAAGTCGGATCACTGTCTTAACAGAAGCAACAATACAGGAAGAGAACATACATTTCTCAGGCAAACCCCTCCCTCCCCCCTCCCTCCCACAGAGCTGATTCTTCTTTGATTGGCCACTGGAAAGTCGCCTGTCCTGGAGGCAACTTGAAGTTGCCTTGTAAGTTGCCTCATGTCACGCTGTGATTCATACTCAAGTCGTGTCCAAGTTGCCTCCCAAAGTCGCGCTGGAAGTCGTGTTGCCCCTGTGTGAATGGAGTCTAAAGTTCATAACAGGAGGGGGCGTGGCTAGCCGCGGACCGAGATGGCGGCGTGAGAGCTGAGCTCTGTGAACCAGGGACACATCGCGGCTAAAAGCAGCTTACCGAGGGACACTACCATACCAGAAAGAGAGCGTTCTGCACCCGCACAACCTGTGGACCATGACCAGGAAAAGAAAGGAGCTAAGGAGACCTCAGAAACTGATGGACTTTTATGCATGGGGGATGCATGGAGGTAGGCAAAATGGCGCCGGCGCCTCATCCACCCCAGCCCAGAACACACATCCCCGCTCGCATCCCGCCTCACATAGCAGTAATGAGAGCTCCCCTAACAGCTCACACTCCCTCCCTGTAACCCCGCAATCTGCTAGCCCGGCTAAAGCTAGATTCCGGCTAGATGGCACGGGATGCGATCTGAACACAGGCCCAGGCCCTGACATAGACTCTGGGGAGGACACGAGGGAGCTGCCAGACAGCATAGAGGTTTTCCCCACAAAGAATCAACCAGTCATGGACACGGTATTAAAAGATATGCTACTGTCGCTCAGGAGCTCGCTCCACACAGATCTTGTGACATGCATGCAGAAATTTATTAAGGAGATCCAAGGGGTTGAAGCAAGGGTAGACCACGTGGAAAATAAGATGGGAGAATTTGCGGAAACTATTAATGACTTGGTTGACGCGCATGATGAGCGTGGGGAGGAGATAGAGGGACTTAAAACGAAGATCGCAGATATGGAAGACAGGGCAAGAAGAAACAATTTAAAAATAAGAGGTATCCCTGAATCAGTGCAGCAAGGTGAACTAAGAGCATTTGCCACAGCCCTGTTCAAAGACATCCTGCCTGACCTTACAGAGCTGGATGTTTCCATAGACAGGATTCACCGCTTACCCAAACCATCCTATCTCCCGAATCAAGTACCACGGGATGTCATCCTGCGGCTACATTTTTACTATACAAAAGACAAACTCATGACAGCCATGCGCAACAAAGATCAAATCCCCCTGCAGCATCAACACCTGCAATTCTTTGCAGACCTCTCGCAGCACACTCTCCAAAAAAGAAGAGACCTTAACACCATAACTAAGGCCCTGCGAAACCACAAGATCAGCTACAGATGGGGATATCCCACCAAACTTACAATAACTAAAGATGACGCCACCTTTGTTATAGATTCTTTGGAAAAAGGATTGAAGCAGCTTAAAGAATGGCAGATCATCCCGGAACCGGAGGGTCAGGCGGTGTCTAACAAACACAACCCCCACAAGGAACCTGAGTGGCAGAAAGTGAACGCACAAAACGGCACAAAGCACTAGCCCTTGGAAATTGCACATACTACCATAAGAGCCCTGGAAAGAGTAAAGTTTCGTTCGCACTTGAACTCGCCCCTGTTTACACTGTTTACACTTGAGCAGCTATAGCTGCACCCGAGGGTAAACTCTCACTAGTTTTTCTCAGTTCCTGAGAACAATGTTTATACCCTTTAAGTCCTGTGACCTTAAGCTGCAGAATATGCAGCGGTCGTTTCCTTCTGGTTGTGTTTTTCTTTTTTGTCTATTGTTTTTCAGTTTTTTTTTTGAAATGCAGCATCTAGCACCGAAGCATTCACCTGGTCTAACAGGAAGACCTGGGGAGAAGAAGCCGAATCTCCAAAGGAAGCTATACCTCAGAACCCAGCAACTATCCAAACATCAACTAAGACAACGAACAGTGAGTACTTATATCAGGATCCATCTAGAAATAACATATGTCCATTACACTACCACCTCTCGCCACAGGAGGGTGCCGTGGTCACTTGTATTACACAACTTTGATCTACACCTCTCTATTGGCAAAAACTCCTTCCAACCATGGGGATAACATTTTTGTCCATAAATGCAAAGGGTCTTAATCACCCTGCTAAGAGGAGATCTATATGGAAGGAGGCCGTTCAGTTTAAGAGCGATGTACTTTGTGTCCAGGAAACGCACTTTAACGCCAAAAATCCTCCACAATGCTCCAATAAAAGTTTCCCCTATATTTTCACTGCCAATGCAGAGGTTAAAAAAAGAGGAGTTCTTGTGGCAGTCAGAGACACTGTCTCCTTCAAATTCCAGGAGGTAATAAAAGACCCACAAGGCCGCTACATCATAATCCTTTGCGAAATTAACTCCTCACAGTACACCATTGTCAATGTATACGCCCCCAACTCCAACCTAATTCGATTCTTTAACAAAACTATCAACAAGATAAGGAAACATCAAAAGGGCTCATTGATTGTATGTGGAGACTTTAACCTCATACCCGATCCCACTCTGGACTCTACTTCTTCAGGCCCCAGGACTAGAACTACCAATTGCCTTCAACCATCTATTCACCAGCATGACCTATTTGATGCTTGGCGCTGCCTACATGCAGGTGCAAGGGATTTTACCTTTTTTTCCGCTTCACACAAGTCTTATTCTAGACTGGACCTTTTCTTAGTGGATCAAGGCGTGCTGGCTAGATCAACATCCACGGCCATTAATACCATAACATGGTCTGACCATGCGTCAGTGACTCTGACCATCTCCGATGCTTTCTCTTCTAATCCGACTCCAGTATGGAGAGCTAACCCCATTCTCTTGCAGTCTAAAGACACTAAAGAATTGCTAGAAAAACATCTGACTCAATATTTTATAGATAATGAAAAGTCGGTCAATGATAACTTTGTGTTATGGAACGCCCATAAGGCTTATATGAGGGGTATTTTTATTCAACTGGGGGCAAGGAGGAAGAGGCAGCAGCAAAAACAATTACAGGACCTAACACAGAAAATCCAAATCCTAGAAACACAAAACAAAAACACCCCCACCCCTCAAATCTCACAACAACTATTTCAACTCCGCTATGACTTACGCTTGCTCTTATTAGGCGAATTTGAGAGGTCCTCTAGAAGACTCAAAACTAATTATTATGCAAATGGGAATAGAGCAGGGAAACTATTGGCCCAACGCCTGAGAGGTACCAGATATAAGACCAAAATTCCTTTTATTGTCCACCCACTTACCAAAGAAAAACATTTCCACCCTAATGACATTGCAGAGGCCTTTAGTCACTACTATAGTTCTCTATACAATTTGTCGCATGACCATAATATACCTCAACCTTCCACTGACCTTATCAAGGATTTCTTACAGAACATTTCTCTCCCACAGATCAGCCATGAACAGCTTACACAACTCAACTCTCCCTTCACGACCTCCGAGGTCATACAAGCTATACATACACTCCCAGCAAATAAATCTCCAGGGCCAGATGGGTTTATAGGAGAATACTATAGGACCTTCCAGACTATCCTAGCACCATACTTATCGAAAGTCTACAATGCTGCGGTTGCCTCTTCGTCCTTTCCCCCTGAAATGTTGAAAGCATTAATAATTACCCTGCCGAAGCCGGGGAAGGAACCATCCACTCCCCAAAATTTCAGGCCAATTTCCCTCCTCAACAATGATTTGAAACTGTATGCCAAATTGATAGCAATGCGTCTGATGGACATTCTCCCCCAAATCATACATCCCGACCAGTCGGGATTCACAAAAGGGCGACAGACGTCTGACGCCACGAGGCGCTTAATTAACATAATCCATCAAGCACACCTAAGAGGAACGCCTTCTCTGCTCCTAGCTCTGGACGCAGAGAAGGCGTTCGATAGAGTCCACTGGGGGTACTTGTCACGGGTGTTGCAGTCCTTCGGGTTTGAGGGACCAATATTCTCCGCTATAATGGCGCTGTACACTAAGCCATCTGCCCAGATATTCAATTCAGGGGTGCTGTCAAAACCATTTCAAATCACAAATGGGACCCGCCAGGGGTGCCCTTTATCCCCGCTGATCTTTAACATGGTCATGGAACCTCTGGCGAGCCACATTCGCAACCATTCTCATATAGAGGGAATCAAATTTAAAAACTCAACACACGTCATCAGCTTATTCGCAGATGACGTCATCCTAATGATTACTGATGTAAAAACTTCCCTGGCTTCGGTACATGAGGTACTACAACGATTCAACAGTATCTCATACTACAAGGTTAATGGGGATTAGGGATGAGCTTCGTGTTCGAGTCGAACATACGTTCGACTCGAACATTGGCTGTTCGATCGTTCGACGAAGATCGAACGATTTGGGCCGTTCGCGCCAAATTCGAGTGACGCGAACGGCCCACAATGCACTACGCCATCGCAGTGTCATCCAGGCGCTGTGATTGGCCAAGCATGCACTGTGACCCCGCATGCTTGGCCAATCACAGCGCCGGCAGCGAGGAGAGCAGGATGCCTGTGGCCAATTATTGCTGAGGGTGTTTAGTACACGCCCCACACTATAAAAGGCCGCCAGCACGGCGGCCTAGTGTAGTGTGTTCCGGAGCAGGGATAGAGTAGCATAGGCAGGGACAGTGACTGTTATTTCTTTCTTGCTTAACCTGGATTCCTTTAGTTTAGGGAAAGAGAAGGATAGGTAGGGAGAGTGTCAGTGTGTTTTGTGCTTCTGCTATAGTGTGCTTAAAAAAAAACATTTATTCTAGGGATAGAAAACTCTAGGTAGGGACAGTGTCAGTTTCTTTCACTCTGCAAGTCCTTGTTTCCAGGGACCTGGAAGGACAGTGAGTGAATTGTCCTTTTGCTATATTGTGATTAAAAAAAACATTTATTCTAGGGACAGAAAACTCTAGGTAGGGACAGTGTCAGTTTCTTTCACTCTGCAAGTCCTTGTTTCCAGGGACCTGGAAGGACAGTGAGTGAATTGTCCTTTTGCTATATTGTGATTAAAAAAAACATTTATTCTAGGGACAGAAAACTCTAGGTAGGGACAGTGTCAGTTTCTTTCACTCTGCAAGTCCTTGTTTCCAGGGACCTGGAAGGACAGTGAGTGAATTGTCCTTTTGCTATATTGTGATTAAAAAAAACATTTATTCTAGGGACAGAAAACTCTAGGTAGGGACAGTGTCAGTTTCTTTCACTCTGCAAGTCCTTGTTTCCAGGGACCTGGAAGGACAGTGAGTGAATTGTCCTTTTGCTATATTGTGATTAAAAAAAACATTTTTTTCTAGGGACAGAAAACTGTAGGTAGGGAGAGTATTTTTTTTCTTTCACTCTGCAAGTCCTTGTTTCCAGGGACCTGTAAGGACAGTGAGTTAATTGTCCTTGTGCTATATTGTGCTGAAAAAAACATTTATTCCAGGGACAGAAAACTCTAGGTAGGGACAGTGTCAGTTTCTTTCACTCTGCAAGTCCTTGTTTCCAGGGACCTGGAAGGACAGTGAGTGAATTGTCCTTTTGCTATATTGTGATTAAAAAAAACATTTTTTTCTAGGGACAGAAAACTGTAGGTAGGGAGAGTGTTTTTTTTCTTTCACTCTGCAAGTCCTTGTTTCCAGGGACCTGTAAGGACAGTGAGTTAATTTTCCTTGTGCTATATTGTGATTAAAAAAAACATTTATTCTAGGGACAGAAAACTCTAGGTAGGGACAGTGTCAGTTTCTTTCACTCTGCAAGTCCTTGTTTCCAGGGACCTGGAAGGACAGTGAGTGAATTGTCCTTTTGCTATATTGTGATTAAAAAAAACATTTATTCTAGGGACAGAAAACTCTAGGTAGGGACAGTGTCAGTTTCTTTCACTCTGCAAGTCCTTGTTTCCAGGGACCTGGAAGGACAGTGAGTGAATTGTCCTTTTGCTATATTGTGATTAAAAAAAACATTTATTCTAGGGACAGAAAACTCTAGGTAGGGACAGTGTCAGTTTCTTTCACTCTGCAAGTCCTTGTTTCCAGGGACCTGGAAGGACAGTGAGTGAATTGTCCTTTTGCTATATTGTGATTAAAAAAAACATTTATTCTAGGGACAGAAAACTCTAGGTAGGGACAGTGTCAGTTTCTTTCACTCTGCAAGTCCTTGTTTCCAGGGACCTGGAAGGACAGTGAGTGAATTGTCCTTTTGCTATATTGTGATTAAAAAAAACATTTATTCTAGGGACAGAAAACTCTAGGTAGGGACAGTGTCAGTTTCTTTCACTCTGCAAGTCCTTGTTTCCAGGGACCTGGAAGGACAGTGAGTGAATTGTCCTTTTGCTATATTGTGATTAAAAAAAACATTTTTTTCTAGGGACAGAAAACTGTAGGTAGGGAGAGTATTTTTTTTCTTTCACTCTGCAAGTCCTTGTTTCCACGGACCTGTAAGGACAGTGAGTTAATTGTCCTTGTGCTATATTGTGCTGAAAAAAACATTTATTCCAGGGACAGAAAACTCTAGGTAGGGACAGTGTCAGTTTCTTTCACTCTGCAAGTCCTTGTTTCCAGGGACCTGGAAGGACAGTGAGTGAATTGTCCTTTTGCTATATTGTGATTAAAAAAAACATTTTTTTCTAGGGACAGAAAACTGTAGGTAGGGAGAGTATTTTTTTTCTTTCACTCTGCAAGTCCTTGTTTCCAGGGACCTGTAAGGACAGTGAGTTAATTGTCCTTGTGCTATATTGTGCTGAAAAAAACATTTATTCCAGGGACAGAAAACTCTAGGTAGGGACAGTGTCAGTTTCTTTCACTCTGCAAGTCCTTGTTTCCAGGGACCTGGAAGGACAGTGAGTGAATTGTCCTTTTGCTATATTGTGATTAAAAAAAACATTTTTTTCTAGGGACAGAAAACTGTAGGTAGGGAGAGTATTTTTTTTCTTTCACTCTGCAAGTCCTTGTTTCCAGGGACCTGTAAGGACAGTGAGTTAATTGTCCTTGTGCTATATTGTGCTGAAAAAAACATTTATTCCAGGGACAGAAAACTCTAGGTAGGGACAGTGTCAGTTTCTTTCACTCTGCAAGTCCTTGTTTCCAGGGACCTGGAAGGACAGTGAGTGAATTGTCCTTTTGCTATATTGTGATTAAAAAAAACATTTTTTTCTAGGGACAGAAAAATGTAGGTAGGGAGAGTGTTTTTTTTCTTTCACTCTGCAAGTCCTTGTTTCCAGGGACCTGTAAGGACAGTGAGTTAATTTTCCTTGTGCTATATTGTGATTAAAAAAAACATTTATTCTAGGGACAGAAAACTCTAGGTAGGGACAGTGTCAGTTTCTTTCACTCTGCAAGTCCTTGTTTCCAGGGACCTGGAAGGACAGTGAGTGAATTGTCCTTTTGCTATATTGTGATTAAAAAAAACATTTTTTTCTAGGGACAGAAAACTGTAGGTAGGGAGAGTGTTTTTTTTCTTTCACTCTGCAAGTCCTTGTTTCCAGGGACCTGTAAGGACAGTGAGTTAATTTTCCTTGTGCTATATTGTGATTAAAAAAAACATTTATTCTAGGGACAGAAAACTCTAGGTAGGGACAGTGTCAGTTTCTTTCACTCTGCAAGTCCTTGTTTCCAGGGACCTGGAAGGACAGTGAGTGAATTGTACTTTTGCTATATTGTGATTAAAAAAAACATTTATTCTAGGGACAGAAAACTCTAGGTAGGGACAGTGTCAGTTTCTTTCACTCTGCAAGTCCTTGTTTCCAGGGACCTGGAAGGACAGTGAGTGAATTGTCCTTTTGCTATATTGTGATTAAAAAAAACATTTATTCTAGGGACAGAAAACTCTAGGTAGGGACAGTGTCAGTTTCTTTCACTCTGCAAGTCCTTGTTTCCAGGGACCTGGAAGGACAGTGAGTGAATTGTCCTTTTGCTATATTGTGATTAAAAAAAACATTTATTCTAGGGACAGAAAACTCTAGGTAGGGACAGTGTCAGTTTCTTTCACTCTGCAAGTCCTTGTTTCCAGGGACCTGGAAGGACAGTGAGTGAATTGTCCTTTTGCTATATTGTGATTAAAAAAAACATTTTTTTCTAGGGACAGAAAACTGTAGGTAGGGAGAGTATTTTTTTTCTTTCACTCTGCAAGTCCTTGTTTCCAGGGACCTGTAAGGACAGTGAGTTAATTGTCCTTGTGCTATATTGTGCTGAAAAAAACATTTATTCCAGGGACAGAAAACTCTAGGTAGGGACAGTGTCAGTTTCTTTCACTCTGCAAGTCCTTGTTTCCAGGGACCTGGAAGGACAGTGAGTGAATTGTCCTTTTGCTATATTGTGATTAAAAAAAACATTTTTTTCTAGGGACAGAAAACTGTAGGTAGGGAGAGTATTTTTTTTCTTTCACTCTGCAAGTCCTTGTTTCCAGGGACCTGTAAGGACAGTGAGTTAATTGTCCTTGTGCTATATTGTGCTGAAAAAAACATTTATTCCAGGGACAGAAAACTCTAGGTAGGGACAGTGTCAGTTTCTTTCACTCTGCAAGTCCTTGTTTCCAGGGACCTGGAAGGACAGTGAGTGAATTGTCCTTTTGCTATATTGTGATTAAAAAAAACATTTTTTTCTAGGGACAGAAAACTGTAGGTAGGGAGAGTATTTTTTTTCTTTCACTCTGCAAGTCCTTGTTTCCAGGGACCTGTAAGGACAGTGAGTTAATTGTCCTTGTGCTATATTGTGCTGAAAAAAACATTTATTCCAGGGACAGAAAACTCTAGGTAGGGACAGTGTCAGTTTCTTTCACTCTGCAAGTCCTTGTTTCCAGGGACCTGGAAGGACAGTGAGTGAATTGTCCTTTTGCTATATTGTGATTAAAAAAAACATTTTTTTCTAGGGACAGAAAACTGTAGGTAGGGAGAGTGTTTTTTTTCTTTCACTCTGCAAGTCCTTGTTTCCAGGGACCTGTAAGGACAGTGAGTTAATTTTCCTTGTGCTATATTGTGATTAAAAAAAACATTTATTCTAGGGACAGAAAACTCTAGGTAGGGACAGTGTCAGTTTCTTTCACTCTGCAAGTCCTTGTTTCCAGGGACCTGGAAGGACAGTGAGTGAATTGTCCTTTTGCTATATTGTGATTAAAAAAAACATTTTTTTCTAGGGACAGAAAACTGTAGGTAGGGAGAGTGTTTTTTTTCTTTCACTCTGCAAGTCCTTGTTTCCAGGGACCTGTAAGGACAGTGAGTTAATTTTCCTTGTGCTATATTGTGATTAAAAAAAACATTTATTCTAGGGACAGAAAACTCTAGGTAGGGACAGTGTCAGTTTCTTTCACTCTGCAAGTCCTTGTTTCCAGGGACCTGGAAGGACAGTGAGTGAATTGTCCTTGTGCTATATTGTGATTAAAAAAAACATTTATTCTAGGGACAGAAAACTCTAGGTAGGGACAGTGTCAGTTTCTTTCACTCTGCAAGTCCTTGTTTCCAGGGACCTGGAAGGACAGTGAGTGAATTGTCCTTTTGCTATATTGTGATTAAAAAAAACATTTTTTTCTAGGGACAGAAAACTGTAGGTAGGGAGAGTATTTTTTTTCTTTCACTCTGCAAGTCCTTGTTTCCAGGGACCTGTAAGGACAGTGAGTTAATTGTCCTTGTGCTATATTGTGCTGAAAAAAACATTTATTCCAGGGACAGAAAACTCTAGGTAGGGACAGTGTCAGTTTCTTTCACTCTGCAAGTCCTTGTTTCCAGGGACCTGGAAGGACAGTGAGTGAATTGTCCTTTTGCTATATTGTGATTAAAAAAAACATTTTTTTCTAGGGACAGAAAACTGTAGGTAGGGAGAGTGTTTTTTTTCTTTCACTCTGCAAGTCCTTGTTTCCAGGGACCTGTAAGGACAGTGAGTTAATTTTCCTTGTGCTATATTGTGATTAAAAAAAACATTTATTCTAGGGACAGAAAACTCTAGGTAGGGACAGTGTCAGTTTCTTTCACTCTGCAAGTCCTTGTTTCCAGGGACCTGGAAGGACAGTGAGTGAATTGTCCTTTTGCTATATTGTGATTAAAAAAAACATTTTTTTCTAGGGACAGAAAACTGTAGGTAGGGAGAGTATTTTTTTTCTTTCACTCTGCAAGTCCTTGTTTCCAGGGACCTGTAAGGACAGTGAGTTAATTGTCCTTGTGCTATATTGTGCTGAAAAAAACATTTATTCCAGGGACAGAAAACTCTAGGTAGGGACAGTGTCAGTTTCTTTCACTCTGCAAGTCCTTGTTTCCAGGGACCTGGAAGGACAGTGAGTGAATTGTCCTTTTGCTATATTGTGATTAAAAAAAACATTTTTTTCTAGGGACAGAAAACTGTAGGTAGGGAGAGTGTTTTTTTTCTTTCACTCTGCAAGTCCTTGTTTCCAGGGACCTGTAAGGACAGTGAGTTAATTTTCCTTGTGCTATATTGTGATTAAAAAAAACATTTTTTCTAGGGACAGAAAACTGTAGGTAGGGAGAGTGTTTTTTTTCTTTCACTCTGCAAGTCCTTGTTTCCAGGGACAGAGAAGGACACCTGAAGGTAGCCCTTATTGCTTTTTTCCCATCTCCCTGCAGGCCATCTATTAGAATGTCTGGAAGGCAAACAAGGAGAGGCAGACAGTCAGGAGGCAATAAAAGAGGGCAAGCAGGCTCTGTGTCTGGGGGCAACAGTGCTGGTCGTGGACGCGGTGCATTGTCATCAGCACATGGCCATGGGACACGCTTGTCCTTCTTTTCGGCAGCTGGACATGTTGAGCCACATCATGCCGAAGACTTGGTAGAGTGGATGACCAAGCCCTCCTCCTCCTCCTCATCCTCTCTCACCCAGGCTCAGGGTACTGGAAAAGCAGCTGCCAAAGCGTCGTCTTCCCTGGTATCAATGTCAGACAAATCATCAGTCACTCCTTCCCTAGACCCACCATGTCCTCCTCCTGAGGAGTCCCCCGAACTGTTTCAGCACAGTGTTGGGTACATGCTCCAGGAGGATGCCCAGCGTTTCGAAGGGTCTGATGATGAAACCCAGCTAGAGGAAGGCAGTAGCGTGAGAGCAGACAGAGGGGATGCTCAAGAAGGACACCAATCTGGCAGTCATGTTCCAGCAGCTGCAGCATACTGCCAGATTGGCTCCAGTGATGAGGAGGGAGGGGATGATGAGGTCAATGACTCCACGTGGGTGCCTAATAGGAGAGAGGAGGAGGAGGAGGATGAGGAGGAGGCACATCTCCAACGAGGCAGGATGCCCTTTGGTGGCCAGCGTAAGGGCAGTACACCGACGGAATCACACCGCAGAGCTCCGCCTGTGCAGGGCGCTGCCTCTGCCCGTCATTCAAAAAGTTCTTTGGTGTGGGCCTTTTTTGAGGCTAGTGCATCAGATCGCACAGCTGCTGTTTGCAACATATGTCTCAAGCGTATATCGCGTGGCCAAAACATCAGCCGCTTGGGTACCACATGCCTGACCAGACATATGTTGACCTGCCATGCAGCTCGTTGGCAAGCCTACCTCAAAGACCCACACCAAAGAACAAAGCGGACCTCTCCTTGCACCGCATCAGCTGGGATCTCCAACCCCACTATAACTTCAGTCCTCTCTGAAACATGCACTGAGAGGAATGAAGGTGTAGAATTAGGTGTGTCACAGCCAAGTACTTGCGCCCACTCTGCTAGCAGTACACCGACGTCCGATTCTAGCAGGCAAATTTCCCTGCCCCAGCTGCTGGACCGTCGAAAGAAGTTCACTCCCAGCCATCCACATGCCCAGCGGTTGAATGCTAGCTTGGCTAAATTGCTAGCGCTTCAACTGCTGCCTTTTCAGTTGGTAGACTCGGCCCCCTTCCGTGAGTTTGTGCAATGTGCGGTTCCTCAGTGGCAGGTTCCCAAACGCCACTTTTTCTCACGGAAGGCTATTCCGGCTCTCTACCGGCATGTGGAAGGCAATGTCTTGGCCTCGCTGGACAGGGCGGTCAGCGGTAAGGTGCATATTACCGCTGACTCATGGTCCAGCAGGCATGGACAGGGACGTTACCTTTCTTTCACGGCCCATTGGGTCACTCTTTTGGCAGCTGGGAAGGATTCAGGACAAGGTGCAGTAGTGTTGGAGGTTGTCCCACCGCCACGCCTCCAAAATGCTACTACTGGTTGTGACACACCTCTCTCCTCCACCCCCTCCTCTTCTTCTTCCTCCATGGCCTCTTCCTGTGGTTTGTCCTATGAACCAGCGGTGCTCCGTAGCCGTTCACGGGGCTACGCAAGTACGCAGGCAAAAAGATGCCATGCCGTGCTTGCGCTGGTGTGTTTGGGGGACAGAAGCCACACTGGGGCAGAGGTCCTGTCTGCTCTGCAGGGCCAGGCCGAGAGGTGGTTGACGCCACGCCAGCTTAAGCCAGGAATGGTGGTTTGCGACAATGGCACCAACCTCCTCTCCGCCCTCCGACAGGGACAACTGACCCATGTGCCCTGTGTGGCTCACGTCCTTAACCTGGTGGTGCAGCGGTTCTTGGGCAGGTACCCGGGCTTACAGGATGTCCTGAGGCAGGCCAGGAAAGTCTGTGTGCATTTCCGCAGATCTTATAATGCCAGTGCTCGCCTGGCTGAGCTGCAAAAGGAGTTGAACCTGCCCAAGAACCGCCTTATATGTGACATGCCCACCAGGTGGAACTCAACGTTGGCCATGCTGCAGCGGCTGCACACGCAGCAGAGGGCCATCAATGAGTACCTGTGCGACTACGGCACCAGGACAGGGTCAGGGGAGCTTGGTTTTTTTTCTCCACGCCAGTGGGGCATGATCAGGGATGCATGCACTGTCCTGGCACCATTTGAGGAGGCCACGAGGATGGTGAGCAGTGACAGTGCATGCATCAGTGACACTGTACCTCTTGTCCACCTGTTGGAGCACACGCTGCGTGGAATAATGGACAGGGCACTTGAGGCAGAACAGAGGCAGGAAGAGGAGGACTTCCTTGCCTCTCAAGGCCCCCTTTACCCAGACAGTGTTCCTTCTGTCCCACCCATCGCACAGGAAGAGGAGGAGGAGGAGGAGGAGGAGGAGGATTGTGTCAGCATGGAGGTGGAGGCTGGCACTCAGCATCATCAGCAGCAGTCTTTTAGGGATGATTTACAGTCCCAAGAAACCAGTGGACTTGTACGTGGCTGGGAGGAGGTGGCTGCGGATCATGTCGTCCTTAGTGACCCAGAGGACTCCGGAGCGAATGCCTCAGCAAACCTACGCTGCATGGCCTCCCTGATCCTGCAAAGTCTGCGGAAGGATCCTCGTATTCTTCGGATCAAGGAGAGGGACCATTACTGGCTGGCCACTCTCCTTGATCCACGGTACAAGGGTAAGGTTGCGGACCTTATGTTACCGTCGCAGAGGGAGCAGAGGATGAGACAACTCCGGGAGGCCTTGCAGAAAGGTCTGTGCAACGCGTTCCCAGAGACTGGGAGGTTGCAAACTCCTGGTCCTGGACAACGAGTTGCTGAGGCTTCGGCCAGTCAAAGAAGGAGCGGTGGGGAAGGTGGCCGTCTGACCGATGCGTTCAGACAATTCTTTAGTCCGCAGCCCCAAAGTATGATTGGTTCCAGCAACCATCGCCAGCGTCTGATAAACATGGTGCAGGAATATCTAGGGGCAAGGTCAGACTTGGACACCTTCCCCACCGAAAATCCTCTGGCTTACTGGGTCTTGAGGATGGATCACTGGCCAGAGCTTGCACAGTATGCAATTGAGCTACTGGCCTGTCCTGCATCCAGCGTTCTTTCGGAACGCACATTCAGTGCTGCTGGAGGATTTGTCACGGATCACAGGGTGCGCCTGTCCACCGACTCGGTTGATCGACTGACTTTCATCAAGATGAACCAGTCTTGGATCACCACCAGCTACCACACACCTGATGCTGATATAACAGACTAATTGATTTTAAAATGTCACATCCCTTCAAGACTGATGCTGATGCTGAGTGCCTGTGCTGTTATGTTGACTGGCTATCCTCCTCCTCCGAGTCCTCAATGATACGATTGATGATGATAGCTTGGAAGATCATTTTTGTTTATGGGTGCCGCCACCAGTGCCTAACGCCCAATTTTTCAGCCCCTGTTTAACAGGGGCGTGTAATTACAATTTTTGAAGCAATACTTTGCAACAGGGCTCATTGCTGTGCTCCAAGTACAGTATCTGTGAGGAGTTGCAGTGTTGTGCCACCAGTGCCTAAGGCCCAATTTTTCAGCCCCTGTTTAACAGGGGCGTGTCATTACAATTTTTGAAGCAATACTTTGCAACAGGGCTCATTGCTGTGCTCCAAGTACAGTATCTGTGAGGGGTTGCAGTGTTGTGCCACCAGTGCCTAAGGCCCAATTTTTCAGCCCCTGTTCAACAGGGGCATGTAATTACAATTCTTGATCTAATAATTCACAGCAGGGCCCATTGCTGCACCCACCAAGAGTAACTGTCAGGGCTTACAGTGTTGTGGCACCAGCACCACCATCAAAGGCCCAATTTTTACTACCACTGTTCAACAATTATATGTAATTAAAATTCCTGATATAATAGTTGACAGCAGGGCGTTCCAGCACCAACCAAGAGTAACTGTGAGTGCTTACAGTGTTGTGCCAACACCAACAACTAAGGGGCCTATTTCTGCAGAGTATATACGGCAGGTCCCTACTTTCAAACATCCAACTTACAAACGACTCCTACTTGCAAACGCAAGAAGACAACAGGAAGTGAGAGGAAATCTACCACTAGGAAGGAAAATTCTCTCCTGTAAGAATAAATATGGGAGAAAGGTGTCTCCTCTGTACTGATGCTTTATCAGCAATCCTTGTTTCAAGAAAAACACCACATTTCAAAAACAGTTGTCATTGGGACGGAAAGTGAGGTGAAATGTTCTGAACAGGGGCACAGACAGCAAAACAAATGTTACAGGGGTGATAACCCTTACCTATGTTTTCCAAAAAGTTTAAAAATAGATTTTTGGGCTGGAGCTACACTTCAACAATGTACCTGTTCAAAATTACAAACAGATTCTACATAAGAACAAACCTACAGTCCCTGTCTTGTATGCACCGCCTGTATACGGCTGTTCAGAGTATATAGGGCCTTTTTTATTTTATGTGCGGGGTTCCCCTTAATATCCATACAAGACCCAAAGGGGCTGGTAATGGGCTGGGGTAGGGGGGGGGGGGGGTCATGGGGTAGCTATGCCATTTTTCTTAAAGAATTTCATCCATATTACCGGGACCAGACATTACATTAAAGCCGCAAGCAGTTTTAAATGGCTTTTTTTTCCTTTAGAAGTGTCATTTTGTGCAGGGACAGTTCTAAACACGGGAAACACGTGGCACTTCACAGGCATACTTTAGACACCCCCCAGGTACGATATTTAAAGGAATATTTGACTTTTTTTTTTTCACTTTATGCATCATTAAAATGACTGCTCCCGAAAAACGACCGTTTTTAAAACTTCTTTTTGCATTGATACATGTCCCCTGGTGCAGAACCCGGGTTCCCAAACCCTTTTTAGGACAATAACATGCATAATAGTTGTTATAATTAGCACTTTAGAATTCGAACGTTCGCATCCATTGTATTTAATAGGGTTCTAATGTTCGTTCGAACTTCCGGTCCGTTCGCGGGTTCTGGTGCGAACCGAACCCGGGGGTGTTCGGCTCATCACTAATGGGGATAAATCGTATATAATGTGCCACAAGATACAATGAGAGAATTGTCTGGTAGATACCCATATAGATGGACCACTTCAGGGATGAAGTACCTTGGTATTCAACTAACCCCCTCTACAAAGGAGTTAGTCAAGGAAAACTACTTAAAATTTTTAGACAACCTACACAAGAAACTACAGAACATATCAAAGACTGAACTATCATGGTCAGGGAGACTGGCAGCTTTCAAAATGTTAGTACTTCCCCAATTCTTATATTTATTCAGGACCCTGCCCATCCCGGTTCCCAACAGTTTCTTCACTAGAGCCCAAGCTTTAATTAATAAATACCTTTGGATGGGTAAAAGGTCGAGATGTGCTTTTTCCAAGTTAACATCCACTAGGAAGGTGGGAGGGGTAGGTTTAACAGTACTAAAAGATTATTACTCAGCAGCCATACTAACTCAACTTAAACCATGGTTCACCCCACATGTAACCAATAGATGGATAGAAATCGAGAAAACCCAAGTCCACAATGGTAACCTAGTCCATTTTCTTCTAGCCAGCCCACAAACAACCGCTCAATCCGGTGTTTGGTCACCGACCATTAAAGCTTCTGTGTCAGCTTGGAAGGGACTGTTGTCCACCAACCTCCAAAAAGTCCATCTTACACCAGTCCAGATACCATTAGCGAGCATATCCAACGTTATTCCGAATATTGACGTCAGCGCTTGGGTCAGGAGGGGGATTACGCAAATAGACCATTTATTAATTGGCCCTGCTCCCAAAACTTTTCGCTCTCTCCAAATAGAATATGGTCTCCCAGATAAAGATTACTATACCTATCTGAGACTGTTAAACTATCTGAATACTTCACCCCCCATCACGATAAACCTCCCGTGGCAGGTAAACCAATACTTCAATTCCCCAACCTCTAAGATCAAAGGTATATCCTTATTTTATAATATTTTAGGTGACAAGCACACCTTCAATAGAAATCGCAATATAATAGCCTGGGAAAGGGACCTTGGCAGTGAGTACACAGAGGAACAATGGAAATATGCCATGCAAGTTAACTATGCAGTAACTAGGAGTGCAAACTTGTGGGAATTAACTCAAAAAATTATATTAAGATGGTATCTGACGCCCTACAGGATTGCCAAATTCTCTCCTCAAACGCCTGATGGGTGTTGGAGGAAGTGTGGATCGACGGGATCACTGTATCACATCCTCTGGACTTGTCCAGGGATAGCGACTTATTTGAAAAATGTGTTCCATTTGATTGGAAAAGTACTAAATACGCCAATACCTATTTCCCCGGGTCTTGCACTACTAACACTGACAATAGAATCCATACCTCATGAGCACAAAACTATAATGGTCCATATACTCCTTAGTGCCCGCTTAGTACTTATGAGACTTACGCTTGCTCTTATTAGGCGAATTTGAGAGGTCCTCTAGAAGACTCAAAACTAATTATTATGCAAATGGGAATAGAGCAGGGAAACTATTGGCCCAACGCCTGAGAGGTACCAGATACAAGACCAAAATTCCTTTTATTGTCCACCCACTTACCAAAGAAAAACATTTCCACCCTAATGACATTGCAGAGGCCTTTAGTCACTACTATAGTTCTCTATACAATTTGTCGCATGACCATAATATACCTCAACCTTCCACTGACCTTATCAAGGATTTCTTACAGAACATTTCTCTCCCACAGATCAGCCATGAACAGCTTACACAACTCAACTCTCCCTTCACGACCTCCGAGGTCATACAAGCTATACATACACTCCCAGCAAATAAATCTCCAGGGCCAGATGGGTTTATAGGAGAATACTATAGGACCTTCCAGACTATCCTAGCACCATACTTATCGAAAGTCTACAATGCTGCGGTTGCCTTTTCGTCCTTTCCCCCTGAAATGTTGAAAGCATTAATAATTACCCTGCCGAAGCCGGGGAAGGAACCATCCACTCCCCAAAATTTCAGGCCAATTTCCCTCCTCAACAATGATTTGAAACTGTATGCCAAATTGATAGCAATGCGTCTGATGGACATTCTCCCCCAAATCATACATCCCGACCAGTCGGGATTCACAAAAGGGCGACAGACGTCTGACGCCACGAGGCGCTTAATTAACATAATCCATCAAGCACACCTAAGAGGAACGCCTTCTCTGCTCCTAGCTCTGGACGCAGAGAAGGCGTTCGATAGAGTCCACTGGGGGTACTTGTCACGGGTGTTGCAGTCCTTCGGGTTTGAGGGACCAATATTCTCCGCTATAATGGCGCTGTACACTAAGCCATCTGCCCAGATATTCAATTCAGGGGTGCTGTCAAAACCATTTCAAATCACAAATGGGACCCGCCAGGGGTGCCCTTTATCCCCGCTGATCTTTAACATGGTCATGGAACCTCTGGCGAGCCACATTCGCAACCATTCTCATATAGAGGGAATCAAATTTAAAAACTCAACACACGTCATCAGCTTATTCGCAGATGACGTCATCCTAATGATTACTGATGTAAAAACTTCCCTGGCTTCGGTACATGAGGTACTACAACGATTCAACAGTATCTCATACTACAAGGTTAATGGGGATAAATCGTATATAATGTGCCACAAGATACAATGAGAGAATTGTCTGGTAGATACCCATATAGATGGACCACTTCAGGGATGAAGTACCTTGGTATTCAACTAACCCCCTCTACAAAGGAGTTAGTCAAGGAAAACTACTTAAAATTTTTAGACAACCTACACAAGAAACTACAGAACATATCAAAGACTGAACTATCATGGTCAGGGAGACTGGCAGCTTTCAAAATGTTAGTACTTCCCCAATTCTTATATTTATTCAGGACCCTGCCCATCCCGGTTCCCAACAGTTTCTTCACTAGAGCCCAAGCTTTAATTAATAAATACCTTTGGATGGGTAAAAGGTCGAGATGTGCTTTTTCCAAGTTAACATCCACTAGGAAGGTGGGAGGGGTAGGTTTAACAGTACTAAAAGATTATTACTCAGCAGCCATACTAACTCAACTTAAACCATGGTTCACCCCACATGTAACCAATAGATGGATAGAAATCGAGAAAACCCAAGTCCACAATGGTAACCTAGTCCATTTTCTTCTAGCCAGCCCACAAACAACCGCTCAATCCGGTGTTTGGTCACCGACCATTAAAGCTTCTGTGTCAGCTTGGAAGGGACTGTTGTCCACCAACCTCCAAAAAGTCCATCTTACACCAGTCCAGATACCATTAGCGAGCATATCCAACGTTATTCCGAATATTGACGTCAGCGCTTGGGTCAGGAGGGGGATTACGCAAATAGACCATTTATTAATTGGCCCTGCTCCCAAAACTTTTCGCTCTCTCCAAATAGAATATGGTCTCCCAGATAAAGATTACTATACCTATCTGAGACTGTTAAACTATCTGAATACTTCACCCCCCATCACGATAAACCTCCCGTGGCAGGTAAACCAATACTTCAATTCCCCAACCTCTAAGATCAAAGGTATATCCTTATTTTATAATATTTTAGGTGACAAGCACACCTTCAATAGAAATCGCAATATAATAGCCTGGGAAAGGGACCTTGGCAGTGAGTACACAGAGGAACAATGGAAATATGCCATGCAAGTTAACTATGCAGTAACTAGGAGTGCAAACTTGTGGGAATTAACTCAAAAAATTATATTAAGATGGTATCTGACGCCCTACAGGATTGCCAAATTCTCTCCTCAAACGCCTGATGGGTGTTGGAGGAAGTGTGGATCGACGGGATCACTGTATCACATCCTCTGGACTTGTCCAGGGATAGCGACTTATTGGAAAAATGTGTTCCATTTGATTGGAAAAGTACTAAATACGCCAATACCTATTTCCCCGGGTCTTGCACTACTAACACTGACAATAGAATCCATACCTCATGAGCACAAAACTATAATGGTCCATATACTCCTTAGTGCCCGCTTAGTACTTATGAGACACTGGAAGAACCAACAGACCCCAAGCATAGATGAGGTCATTATGACTACTAACACACATTCTACATATGAAAGGTTGCATGCCAGGGCCCAAAATAATCACTTGAAAGTTGATGCTTTATGGAAAAAATGGATAGACTGGTATGATAGAAACAAACTCCTTCTATAATTCCCAACTCATGACTTCCATGATTTTCAATTTATGCTCACAGTTTGATTCATAGTGTTGGAATATGGTCTAACAATACTACTCAAGATTATTATTTGCTGCATTTATGTTTATGTTTATGTTTATGTTTATGTTTGTTTTCATGTTTGATTTACTTACCTATGGTTTGGACGTCTGTTTAAATGTTCTAATGAAACCTACCTCTGCTAAAGATAGTTCTGTGGTCGAGATCCACCCACCTCTCATATTAACGTGTACACACGTGACTAAGTTCTGCCAATGTTAGAAATATGTTTGGGAATAGCCCCTTATTACTCATAAGGTGGAGACTCGGTGTGGGTGGGGCGTCGCTCTCTGCCGGACGGCACAGCATGATCCCCACTGGGGTGCCGGGGGCGGAGGGGGGCGGCTTGCCGGGGCCGGGTGCTACCAGTCAATGCAAGTTTTCAGCAGGGGACTACATGGGACAGCATAGAAACAGTCTCCTTTCTTATCCCAGAATGTTATGTAATCAATTATAGTGACCCAAGGAACTCTTTACAGCATTTTTTTCTTTTGTTTTCTTATTATATCTTATTATATTATATTATTCTGTATGTGAAAATACTTCAATAAAAATTATTGAAATTAAAGTTCATAACAGAGCCACTGAAATTATAGCTCCTCTCCTCTTTTTGGCTGCAGCTACTTGACCCTGTGTAATTGCTTAGAAACCCACTGGGTTTTTTATGAATGAGATTTTTTTAAGAATGAAAATTTTCCACAAAGTATTACATTTTTTGTATAATGTCAAATTTAATTTAAAAAAAGAAAAAAAAAGAAATCCACTTGGACCTAAGATCAAAGTCTCTGGTGTGACCTTTAAAAATGAATTAGACTACCTGCAGCTTTAGAGGTCAGGGGTGGTTTGCTTTAAAACTCTTTTACTGCTGGTTTAGAATATGTGAATAATATAAAATGTACAGGTATATAACACATTCAGTGCAGCACAATGATAAAAGCATGTATCAAATGACAGTCCCAAAATATAAAATAGACTTCCTCGGTGTGCACTGTGCCTGATGACAAACAAGACAGTGATCAAGAGTGTATGCAGCCCATCCACCAAAGACAATCCTGGCCTCTCACCTTAATCATTCGACCTGAAACAGGTCACACAGCATGTGTCACACACCTGGGGGCATCGATATCCAACGATATCCAATGGATCGGCAGCAATCAGATCGATCCAACCATATGCCGTGGTGTAGTGGATAGCACTTTCACCTAGCAGTAAAAAGGGTTGCTGGGTTGAATCCTGACCATGACACTGGAGCATAAAGGCATTCAAAGTACATACATAAAAACCAGACAGAAAAGTAAATTATTTATTTATCAATTCTTACCAAATATTGGCCAATACTTAAACATGATCGGGTTCTCGGTCCGGCACTTCCAACTAAACCTCAGTTTATTTATCGTAAACCCCCCTCTCTGAGGGACACCTTAGCCCCTGGTGTTATAGACCCTCATAGGATTATTGAAAATAAATATTTACTTTTCTGTCTGGTTTTTATGCATGTGGTAGGTGTGCGGTAGGTGTGCCACTTGTAAGAGCTCTAGAACCAATATTAAGAAACACAAAGAGTTCAGTTCTACCGTTACACACAAACATTACCCAATTAGGAATTTTACTACCTGTGTCACAGTAGGTGTGGTCTATATGCTAGAATGTGAGTGTGGCCTCCAGTACACCGGGAGAACCAGCAGGGCTCTACATGTACGAGCGGTTAAACACAATATTAAAAAGGGGTTAAAAACACATAGCATATTTTTTTAAACATATTTATCATAGATATTGATTTTCATGAGGAGTGCCCCTTTAAGTTGTGGCGGTATTATATATGGCTACTCACAGGGTATTTTAAATGTGGATAGTTCTGTGTGTTTATTCATGCTACACTTTACATTAATTACATTAATGGTTTACTTCCTAAGTTATTTATAATTCATTTTTACATACATTTCATTTTTTCTGTAGCAGTGTAGTTTCAGATTATCGGTTCTCCTACTGTTTTCATAAGTAAGGCAGGATTAAATGTGTGGCTGCACCACTCTGTCCATGGAGACTGATTTGATTGATGTTAGGTTGCTATGGCATTCAGTATTTAGCAGAGCGGGTCGTCTGCGTCACTCCAAACTCGCTGAGGAAGTCCCGCCCATAGGCGTAACATGTACGGGAGGGGGGGGAGTCAGGTATGACGTCACCCGCGGCCATCTTTTTGGATTGAAACTTTGAATGCCTTTATGCTCACACTTGGCTGAAGTGCTACCTTTGTAAGTGAGATTTTGTCCTTTCATTTTATAATAAAACGTATGCAACGGAGAGCACTAGAGTCTCTGTCTTTAATCACATATATTGCATATGGTTGGACCGTACTGATTGCTGCTGATCCTTTGGATATCGTTGGATATCAATGGCCCCAGGTGTGGGACACATGCTGTGTGACCTGTTTCAGGTTGAATGCTTGAGGTGAGAGGCCAGGATTGTCTGTGGTGGATGGGCTGCACACACTCTTGATCACTGTCTCGTTTGTCATCAGGCACGGTGCACACAGAGGAGGACTATTTTATATATTGGGACTGTCATTTGATACATGCTTTTATCATTGCGCTGCACTGATTGTGTTATATACTGTATTCAAGAGTTTATTTGAATCATCTTTGTAGTGTTCAGCTTGCAAACTATTTATCTATGGATAAATAATATAAACACATTGTGCATATATGGTGGGGGCGCTAAGAAATAAGTGTTTGTTAGTAACACCTAGTGCTAAAATTAATAATAATAAATTAACGTGATATGAAATAAATAAACACCAGCCTACCTAAACAACCTAATAAAAGTAAATTGGTGCGTCCTAACTGGGAATTGCCGAGCCAGGTGCACCAGTTCAAAACTGCGCCTTCTCAGTACAAATATGTGCAAATATGTGCAGTTCTTGTTCACTCAGCTCCTCCACCATATAAATAAACCACCATCATAAGTTTGGATGTACTCTTACCTGAGTGTAGACCACCTAATACGGGTGGTCAAAAGGGGCTCATATGTCTCAAATATTCCATCCACGGTTGTTCCTCAGCATACAAAGTGCGGGAGGGATCATCCAACTGTCACATGGAAAACTATACTCCTCTGGTCTCAGATTGTGGTATCCAGTGGAATGTATCAGCAAAGAGCTAAACGCCACATAGTGTGAATCCTTAAAGTTTTATTGAAGTAATGCACTGACATTCCATTACATTAGGAGTAAAAATCATCATCAGACCAAACAACAGGCTCAATCCAAACACAATTCCACTGGATACCACGATCTGAGACCAGAGGAGTATCGTTTTCCATGTAACAGTTGGATGATCCCTCCTGCTCTTTGTATGCTGAGGAACAACCGTGGATGGAACATATGAGATATAGGAGCCCCTTTTGACCACCTGTAAAATGGGTGGTCAACACTCTTTGGTAAAAGTACATCCAAACTTATGGTGGTAGTTTATTCACATGGTGGAGGAGCTGAGTGAACAAGAACTTCTGCACATATTTGTACTGTGAAGGATTTCATTGGTGCCGTTTTGAAGACACATGGACTGATTTGTATTTTTCATTCATTTTGTTTTTATATTTAAGCACAACACATCTGTTTTTATTTACTTGTTTATGTGATTATATCTCACGTCAGTGGTGCTGCTATTTACATGTTTAGTCATTCACGAGCGCAGTTTTTCATAATGTGCTAGTATGCATCGCATGCTACTAATACTCACCTTGGAACTAAGCCCTCCAGTGCTGTAATGTCACTGCTGAGAGGGCTGAAATGTTCCGGGTTTGCACGCTTCGACTATGTGATTGGCCCTCGGTTGCAGCACGAAGCCCTGAAGTTCCAGAAAGGTATGCCGGACTTTCAGAGCGCATGCGCCAGTGATGTCACTGGTTGTGTGCAGGGTGACTATCTCCTAAACAGTGCACGTTTAGGAGATATTCATTTTACCTACAGGTAAGCCTTAATATAGGCTTTCCTGTAGGTAAAATGACCAAGCAGGGTTTACAACCGCTTTAAGGCCTACTGGTACTGGGTTGCCTCTAGGTCTAAGAACATGATGCTATAGTCCCTGGCCAGAGGGCACTGGGACTGAGTGAACAAGACAAAGGTGGGTGCAGGTGGGTTCAGGAGGCAACTCAAAGAGAAACCTGGTACAAGGCAGGGGTCAGCAACAATGATTCCAATTACAGGTCACAGCAAAGATCTGGATTTGTGATATTTACAGTGCCACATCAGTGCAGCCTATCAGGAGGGGGGAAGAGAGATCTCTCACCAGCTGTGCAGGAATGTGGCTCATGCTCCAAGCAGATGAGGGAACAGAGAGTGAGAACCTCAGACTGTCCCAACACCTGTTTTTAGTAAAGGTTTAAGAATACAGCTCTGCCTGACAAAGTAATCTAGCTAGGTCCTGATTTCTGCTGTCCCTGCACAATTCTGAGTGGAACAGTGTACTGTGTACCTACCCTTCACCTACTTTGGGTATGTACACTTATAGCAGAACAGCTAGTAAATCAGGGCAACAGTTATTGTGATATTGAAATTTGTTAATAAAACAATCACAGTTTAGTTATGCAGTAACTCCTTCATATTCTTGGAAATAGCCAAGACTAGCCAGTCAACTTGCTACAATACACCAGGGGTTCAGGAAGCAGGGTGTAAATTAACATGGCAAAAGTAATGTCTGGGTTAACCTATAGCTGGAAAGGCTTCAAATAAGGCATTAGCATGAAAGCTATTTGAAGCTGGATACAGAAAAGAATGAAAGTATTTGCTAGAAGGTTCTATTTATCATTGTATTGCCTAATTTTACTACCTTCTTAATAATGTATATTTTTATCTCAGAAGGAGGTCAACAATGGCAGCCTCCATAATTCTCTCAGAACATGGTTCCTTTAAGTGTGAGATCAGACACACTTCACCTGTCATCCATTCATACATCACGTTTCATTCATAAAAGCTATAGTATGGCTGGGTGGAGGCAGAAAGTTTGGGCATAATTGGATACTCTCGAGTACCTGCCATAGCTCCCTCAGTTCTATTAAACACCATTGCACCAGAAGATTACAGAGGTGGATGTGAGGGGATTAAAGGATGAAGATTTTAATGAACGCAGGAGCAAGCAGCACAAAGGACACATTGGATTATTAGTAATTAATGCACCTTGTGTTATTTTTTTTATTTTTTTTAACTAAACGTAGGCTTTAACCCTTTCTCTTGTATTCATAAGTCATTAGCTTTTCCAAAGCATTGATCCAGTGTTTCTCATGTTTATTCCTACAACTACTACTAAAACGGCTCTATTACCACTACTGTTACCAATATAATATGCTATAGTTATCCATATCCACTGTATTCAGTATGATGGCTTTGATGCTAGCCTCAAGTTAAACAGCACCTCTGTGTATCATTTACTTTTCAAGTAGGTTTGCCTTTGCTTGCAAAGTTATTAAATTACTTTACAGTGCTGTCTTCACATAGTATAATCCATAAGAATTTGTTTCACTAAGAAAAATGTCTGTTATTGGATGTTTTGCTTGCAGTAGTGCACCAGATCCAATTACTGTTTGCTGCAGGAAATCACCAACAGGATGAAGACACACATTTATAGAGACAATTTAATATTTGAATAAAGGAAAGGAAGTATATATCTTAGCTATAGTAATATATATAATTTTAAGTCAATAAGAAATATCTTTCTTTAAAATAGTTCCAGATAAACAAGATTTTATTTGCTTAGTTAGATGATGTTAGTGTTACAACAAATATGATTATTTAATCTTATTTAAAATGGGTCTTTTTGAGCCTCTTGCAATGGTTGCCATGGTTTTTTGAACTTAGATCTGGTACTCTGAAAAAGTATTAAGAGTGTATTTATTACATATTATATAGGATTAATGAACTATGTAATTAATAAAAACCCTTCTTTGTATCATTTTTAAATGAGTGTCCAACACTAAATATCAAAGTTAAAATATTCAATTTGTTTTTTTAAATTGCCATGGGTACTGTGGCCCGTACAGTGCTCAAATAAAAATGAGTCCATCCTGCAACAGTATTAAATAAACTCTTCTCAAGAAAGTTCAATATTTGTATTCCTTACTCAACATTGTCATCATTACATGTGTGTTGTGAATTGTCTTCCCACTATTTCTTAAAGTCACTGCTAGCATTCTCCAAATTCAAAAATATCTGAATTCTAATGCCTCGTACACACGGCCGAGATTCTCGTCGAAAAAAACATGTCGTTTTTTTCGACGAGATTCTTGGAAAAGAAACTTGTCCCGGCCGAGTATACACACGCTCCTTTCAAAGAACCCGCGGTTCTTTGAATGGAGCGAACGCGGTGACGTCATCGAATACGACGAGCATGCGCTCGTCACATTCGATGCCGTCGCCGCCATCTTTGTTCACCCTTCCTATGCCTAGGAAGCTACCGCGCATGCGTTCAAAGTCATTTCGAGCATGCGTGGGCTTCCCGGCGAAAAGGTAAGTGTACACACACACAATTTTCTCGTCGAGAAACAGGCTGACGAGAATCTCGACGAGAAAATAGAGAGCAGGTTCTCTATTTTCTCGTCGAGATTCTTGTCGCTTTTCTTGACGAGAAACCATACACACGAACGAATTTCTCGGCAAGAAATCTCTGCCAGCAAGTTTCTTGCTGGTTTTTGCCGAGAAACTCGTTCGTGTGTACGAGGCTTTAGACCCAGTGGATTGATTTCATATTTTTCAAAAGATTTAGTGTGCCAAAATAAGGCTGCCTTTTTCTCAAGGATCTTACTTAACTTGAAAAAAAGAGAATTTCTGCCTCAATCTGTTACTTCTGCACGAACCCCATCTGATAAGTGGACATCAAGTTCTTCCATTATTGACCTTGAAATTCCCCCATACTAGGTGAGCAAGGAGGAAGAGGGATAACCCCCCTCTTTGATGGCTTCTCACCTTGAAAATCTGTCTAGATCTTCTAGAGGAGAAGGGTGTTTACCCAATCATATATACAGATCAACAGATAGGTCTGTTCAGAGTTGTGTGTTACCAACATCTTTAATGCATCTACATACTATTGAATTTCTCCCATGGGACTTTGTATGGCAATAAAAAGCAATTTGTATAAAAGATTACATATTTCATTCATACAATTTTAAAATGTATTCACATATAAACAAAAAAAAGTTCTAGCATAATGGTACATCCTCCAAATAACTGGCAATAAATTATCACAATACCCATATACCCAGTGGCAGGGTTAACCATATATACACATCCAATGATGTGGCCTATCATTTATGGTTTTCTCTCTTTTATTATTTTAATGTTCTGAGTTCTGAGAATGGGAGTTTTTTATCCTCAGTATCCATATATTGAGCACTACATGATGGATTTTTTTTTATTATACACTCATTATATTGAGACCATTGTTTAGAGGTTATGTGGCTATAATAGTCCAGGGATTATGATCATTTGGGGTTATTTTTATTTAAACCTATTTCACTGATTATTTGTTTTGGGGATCTTTACATCTATTAGGTTTTTGCCCTGGGTGGTTGTCTCTTTGACTGGTCATAGACATTCCTGTGGTCCATTGTGTGTGCATTTGCTGTCCCTGCGGTTCCCCAGGGCCTAGAGGTCTGAGAAAATGGTAAAAATTTTAAGTTATGTTTAGTGGTGACACATCTGAGATAAAAGTGTATATTCCTATATAATAAAGAAATGTGTAGGGCTATGTAATAAAATTGGTACAATATGTTACATAACTTTTTTATAGATTAACACAACCTTTCCCTTGAAGAAGAGTTGCAAAGAGCAAATTGAAACGTGTTGGGTTCCCTCAGCAAGGGACACTTTGTGAAGAAATTCTAACATTGGATGTGTATACATATTTAACCCTGGCAGTGGGTAGATGGGTATCAGTGTTAGTGCCACCTATTTGGAAGATGTACCTTATGCCAGAACAGCTGTTTTTATGTGAATATACTTCAGAATTGTACAAATAACATATGTAATATTTTATACAAATAGTTTGCTATTGAAATAAAAAGTCCAATGGGAGAAATCCAATAGCTTGTTTAAAAATTCTAGAAACTATTTAGCAACTGGCTCAGTACCCCTTGATTGATGCAAAGCTAATGCAATGCCATTATATAAGAAAGGATAACCGTGTTCACTAAGTAACTACAGGCTAGTTGGTTTAGCTTCTATGGTTGGAAAGATACTCAAGAGTTTGATAAAAACCACATAGAAAACAATCTTATAAGCAATAGTCAGCATGGATTTACCAAACATTAAAGTTGTCAAACAAATCTGATTTCTTTTTATGAGGATATAAGATAAAAATTAGACAAAGTAGTGACTGTGGCTTCTGTTTGCTTGGACTTTGCAAAAGTGTTTAACATAATTGCCCACATGTCTAGATAAGTTAAAGTATACAGGCTTAGAAAATTAAATTTGGAAATGGGTAGAAACGGGGCTAAAAGACTGTATTCAGAGAGTAGTGATTAGGGATTCATACTCTGGATAGACTAAGGTTATTAGTGGTGAACCCCAAAGTTTAATGTTGGGATGCTTACTTTTTAACATATTTCTAACTGATATAGAGTTTGGGATTAAAAGTACAGGTTTTTTATTTAGAAACATAGAAACAGAAGAGCGACAGCAGAAAAAAGACTAAGTGGTTCATCGAGTTTGCCCCATTTTTTTTCAATGTATATATTTTATATGTTTGTTCCAAGAATGTCTGAATCCACCTACTGTTGATGGACTCACTAATTCTGCTGGAAGCCTATTCCAATCATCAGCTACTCTTTCAGTAAAATAATACTTTCTAAAATTAGTTTTGAACATTCCTCCAGCTAGTTTGTCCCTGTGTTCTTGATCTTAGCTTCATATTAAAAATACTGCTCTTCTAAATCTTATTCACCCCCTTGATGTATTTATAGGATTCAATTATGTCTCCTCTTTCCTCCAGACTGTGCATATTACTCCATGCTGTACAAATATTTGCAGATGACACCAAGATATGTAGTCGAAAAATGTCCTTACAGAATGTCTCTAATTTACGAGCAGACCTCAATGCTCTATTTGAATTATGCAGTTCTGTGGCTAATGGGGTTTAAAGTGATTGTAAAAGATCACTTTGTAAAACAACCCATTCAGTTTAAAATAGAAATGAAAGGCAAAACATTTGTGTATAGATACAAAAAACATTATAAATACTTTTTTTCCCCTTTTTTGTATAAGTGATCACATTCCCTCTGTTCTCAGCTGCATAAGAGCTGAGGGAGGAGGAGCAACAGCACATTGATCTTCTCAGTGAAAGGCTGTGCAGGGAGGGTGTGTAAGGGCAAGTCTGATCATTGGAGGAGAGCACAGCAAGTTCCCAGCATAACTAGAGAACTGACCATGCTGTGTTCTCCTGCTTAGTGTGGACAGTTTTTAATAGGAACGCAGATGGACTGGCACAAACACCAGTGATTTCACACAGAGTAAACAATACAAAGCGAAAAGGATACTTTTTCATAGAAGTATAGTACATGGTACAGCGTCCACATATCAGGAACATGAAATGTTGGGGTAATAAACACTTTAATGTTGATAATTGTAAAGTTATGCACTTATACTCTGAAAACATCATACATTCTAGGAGCAGTACAACCGGGGGAGTAAATGGGGGAGTACAACTGGGTGTTCTGGTAGATCATAAACATAATAATAGCATGCAATGCCAAGATACAATTTCTAAAGAAAGCAAAATACTGCCTTGTATTAAAGATGTATATAGACTCAAGAGAGAGGGAGAGAGACATAATTTTGCCCCTGTACAAAGCATTATTATTAAGACCGCATCTGAACAATGCAGTTCAGGTTTGGGCACCAGTTCACAAAAGGGATATCAGAGAACTGGAGAAAGTGAAAAGAGCCATAGAGCACCTCAGCTTTGAGGAACGATTAGCTGAACTGACTTTATTCTCTCTTGGACAGAGGCATTCTCCTACACTGGAGCAAATGACACTGTGCCTTATAAGGTTTTCGCCTTCCAATGGATCAACTGTGAGTAAAGGCTTCTGTATATGGAGGTTTTCTATTTATTTATCTTTTCTAATGGTTGATCTAGATAGACCTGTGTCTTTTTTTAACCTGACTAACTACTGTATATAACTATGTAAGAATTGATTGTGTCTCCCCTTCCTTTAAACTACCGTATTTATCGGCGTATAACACACACTTTTTTCCCCTGAAAATCAGGGGAAAATCGTGGGTGCGTGTTATACGCCGATACCCACATCCCTGGGCTGTCTCCGCTGACTGTGAGCGGAGCGGAGCGAATTACACATAGCCGAATGTACTCGGCTATACTCGGCTTTTCTCGGCTCCGCTCACAGTCACGCCCAGTCCCGCCATTGGACCTGTGTTATGTCCATCATAGGGCGTGACTCGGCGTGACTGTGAGCGGAGCCGAGAAAAGCCGAGTATAGCCGAGTACACTTGGCTATGTGTATCTCTGCGGCGGCTCCGCCCAGTCCCTGCGTCCCTGCGTTCTCGGCGGCGTCCGCCCCGCTCCGCACAGTCTCGGCGCCAATTTTAAAATCCGGCACTGCGACACTGGGGCAAGGCTGTACGGCAACACTGGGGCAAGGCTGCACGGCTACACTGGGGCAAGGCTGCACGGCTACACTGGGGCAAGGCTGAAATGGACTCTGGGGCAAGGCTGCAATGGACACTGACAAGGCTGCACTGTGACAAGGCTGCAATGGACACTGACAAGGCTGCACTGTGACAAGGCTGCAATGGACACTGACAAGGCTGCACTGTGACAAGGCTGCAATGGACACTGACAAGGCTGCACTGTGACAAGGCTGCAATGGACACTGACAAGGCTGCATTTAAATGTAAGTTATTTTTCCTTAAACTTCCCTCCTAACAGTTTTTTTCCCTAAAATTTCCTCCTAAACTTGGGGTGCGTGTTATACGCCGGCGCGTGTTATACGCCGATAAATACGGTACTTAGTTCCTTGTATAATATTAACAGGTTGGTTTGACAAGAACACCCTTTCATAAACCCATATTGATAGTTCCTAACAATATAATTTTTCAGAACAAATTATTTAGTAGAGTTCCTATAGCATTCCCTCAAACAATTTGCAAACTATTGATGTTAAGCTGACTGGTCTTTAGTTTCCTTGTAGACATCTGAACCCTTTTTTTGAACATTGGAGCCACATTTGCACTACTCCAGACAGTCGCTACCATTCCTGCCATTAAGGTGTTTTTCAAAATCAGGAAAAGCGTCTTGGTTATCATCAAGCTAAACCTCCTAAGAACTTTTGGGTGTAAGCCACCAGTCCCTGGTAATTTGTTTGTCTTTAGCTTTTAAAGTCATCTTCCGACCCTGCTTTCTGACAATTAGAACGGTACTTCCTTCACATTGGTTTTTGCATTACTTTTCCTTCTAATAAACCCTTCTTTTTCCTGTGTTAAAAATGAAAAGAAAAATGTATTTAACACATTCGATTTATTCATGTCATTTGTGACCAAAGTCCCTGATTCATCCCCTTTATAGGGCCTACGTGTTCTGTCTTTACGTTTTTACTGTTGATATACAATTTTTCCGTGCTTGCTGTAGCGATATGCTTCTCATGATTTGGCTGTATTTTTCTCAGTGTGCTGGGTGTTCAGTGTGCCTTTAAGGAGGGATGGGCTCCCTCTGGCTCACCTGCCCTTTAACTATCCATCAAAATGCATGTGCTTCCACTGTGGAGACTCTTAAAAGGTAGAGTGATGCCTCGTACACACGACCGTTTTTTCCGTTGAAATAAACTCTGACGGGTTTTTCCGACGGAATTTCGTTCAAGCTGTCTTGCATACACACTATCACACCAAATTCCGACCGTCAGGAACGCGGTAACGTACAACACTACGACTAACCGAGAAAAATTAAGTTCAATGCTTCCGAGCATGCGTCGACTTGATTCTGAGCATGCGTGGTTTTTATTCCGTCGGAATAGCATCCAGACGAACGGAAATTCTGATAGAATTTTTTTCCGTCGTAAAAAAAGAGTACATGTTCTCTTTCTAAGTCCGTCGGAATTTCCGAAGGAAAAATTTCGATGGGGCATACATACGGTCGGAATATCCAATGAAAAAATTCCGTCTGACTTTTTTCATCGGAAATTCTGATCGTGTGTACGCGGCATTAGGCACTACAGAAAATGGGGTGTCTTGACGGGGCCTGTAGCTTATACATGTATTTGAAAATGTGTGCAGACTAAACCCCTGCTTTTAAAGCATACTTTTAGGTCAATACGGTTGGTCGCATGCTGGTCGGTAAGTTGAGCTTGGAAATTTCTCTGGTTTTGTCAGACTGTATTTTTGCATTTAGTATTTTATTCCTTGTAGCCAATAAATACCAAATTTGTTCCTTCCTTTTTGTACTTTTTGAAAGCCAGTTGTAAGTCTAGAATTGAGTCACATAGGCTTATGCCTCGTACACATGACTGGTTTTCCCGTCGGAAAAACTGTGATGAGAGCTTTTGGCTGGGAATTCCGGCAAAAAAAGAGAACTGGCTCTCTTTTTTCCTGTCGGAAATCCCAAGCATGTGTACGGGGCATTAGACTTGTTGTTTTTTTTGTTATGTAATAGAATGCCGTGACAAATGGTATTGTTTTTAACACACTCCCAGTTCTTTATCAAGAACATCTGATCATATTTAGTATTACATAAAAAGATTTACAACTTGTTGTTAAGTTGGAAATTTGGAGTTCTAGTGATACCCACATTTCACTTTACTGTGATTTCTCGTCTTCCTACATTGCCTTGATTTCTGTCAGGTTTATTCTCTGCCCCCCTTCCCCCATTTAACCCCCTTCTATATCTGCATTGGTACCTTCTCATTATACATTAAATTCTCTTCAAATCCTTCCCCCCAGATTCTAGGTAAAGTGGTTCTAAAGCCTTACGTTTTTATTACTGTATGCTTTTATAAGTATAACAAGGCAGATTGATAGCAGCGGGTGCCATTGACAGCAGCGGGAGCCTGCTGCTGTCAGTCAAATCCTGTGATGAGAGAGAAGTGGCAGACCAAGCCCTTCTATCTCTGTCTACGGGATTGCCAAAGAGGAGGAGCCAGGGGGGTTGGTGGGGGACTCCAAAAGAGTAGGATCTGGGCTGCTCTTTGCAAATCCGTTGCACAGTGCAGGAGAGTATAACATGTTTATTAAAATAATAATGTTTAGAATCACTTTAAATGCTCCTCCAATCTTTAAAGCCAGTAGCTGAAAAGTTGGTCCAGTTCTTCATGAACCCAAACTGTTCTACCCTAGAAGTCTGTTTCTTAAGTTTGGTTGGTCATTAAAATATTTTATAAGATTCCTCTATCTTCCTTTACTGTACCTTGAAAGCTGGGTCCTCACCAGCCCCATCCAGCAATGTGTGAAACCTGAGTGCTCAGCAAACAACATTCTGTTTGGAGATCATGGTCTTTGTGGCAGATTTTTCTATCAGTCCTTTTAGCAACTTAGTCCAAAATATCACCAGCACACCATGTTCAGATAAACAGACATGACAGTTTAATGTCACCAAGAGAAAGCAGCTGACCATGGTGACATTAAAGTGTGCTGTATGCTTATCTGAACTTGGTGTGCTGAAGATATCTTGGAGAGGACTTACGCTTTGGCAGTGCCATCCACTGTTTCACCACAGCATCTTTATTTTACTGAGTTTCATTGTATGGAGTACTCTGTAATAATATCTTCTAATAATTGAATCCCCTACCATAAATATCTGTCTTTCTGAGTCTATACACTTATTCCCTTCCTTGCTGGAGCAATCATTCTCCTTGCAACTAGAGGATGTATTTTGCACCAGCATTGTTATTCTCGAACTGATGTCCCTTACATCATGCAAATTTATTGAGGTACATCACAATCCAATTTGGCCTCTCTAACATTATTCCCTCCTTCCTGTCTAACTGTAACCCATCTAGTCACCTCTGGATCCTGTATTTCCATTTCCCCATCCTCTTCGTACTTGCCCCTGCCAGCACTTGTTTAGTAAAGTCCAAACTCTTTTCCAAATTGTTAATACTCCTCAGTGTAGCCAGTTGATTCTTTAAATTCAGATTCCTTATTCAGTGTTGATGTCTTCCTTGGGACTTGTCTCTGTTCCCACACAAGTAGTTACTTTGTAATGACACCTTTTTCAAGTTGTTAGACTTCGTTCACATCTCCGCATTCAGAATCGTGGGGGAACCGCCGCAATTCTGCCCGCGATTTGAAATAGCGGCAAATCGCGGGATGCCCATGCGTTCCCTGTCATTTTCAATAGCACACCAAATGCGGCTCGATATTGCCGCGATTTGTCGGGCAACAATCGCAGTAAAATCACGCAAACAGAATCGCGGAACGCCTGTCACCCAAAAGAAGTACAACAGCTTATTTTGGGCGACAAGCGTCCCGCGATTCTGTTTGCACAATTTTACCGCGATTGCCGCCCGATACTCCAAGATGTGAACAGAACCGAAACTTGGATAGAACTTGGCTGTGCATTCATATTATTGCCTGCAAAGGGGGTTGGGGGCAGATGCACCCATAGTACTCATCTTTTCTCACAGGAAGATATAGTGTGTAGCTGAAAAAAAAAATCTGATGCAGTCAGTTACTATTCCCCTAAAATAGATCAGCTGGGGTTTGTCTGCTTATATCTGTAAGCGACTGAATAGATTTACAAACAGTTTTATTGCTATAGATACCTTTGCAGTGACTATATAGTTTTTGCAAAGTAACTAATTTATGCATTGCAATTGGTGCATGACAAGTTGCCTCCTAAGGCCTGGTTCACACTGGGGCGACAAACACTCCGACATTGGGAGCTCATGTCGCATGACGTGTGAAAATCAATGTTTCCCTATGGGAGCCGTCCTAACTGGTCCGACACATGTCGGTCCGACTTTGAGAATGCTCCCTGTACTACTTTGGTCCGACTTTGATCCGACTTCAGCCCATTGACTATCATTGAAGTCGGATCAAAGTCGGACCGCAGTCTTGCATGGTCCGACTTTGGCATGCGACTTGTGCTGTGCTGCTCTTGAGGGGGTACTCCAGGCCAAATTTTAAATAAAAAACCAGCATGGGTTCCCCCTCCAGGAGCATACCAGGCCCTTGGGTCTGGTCTGGATTTGAACGGGCACCCCTACGCCGAAAAAACGGCGTGGGGGTCCCCCCACAATCCAAACCAGACCCTTATCCGAGCACACAACCTGGCAGGCCGCAGGGGAAGAGGGGGGGACGAGAGAGCGCCCCCCCTCCCTCCTGAACCGTACCAGGCCGCATGTCCTCAACATGGGGGGTTTGGTGCTCTGGGGCAGGGGGGCGACCTGCGGCCCCCCCACCCCAGAGCACCCTGCCCCCATGTTGATGAGGACAGGGCCTCTTCCCGACAACCCTGGCCGTTGGTTGTCGGGGTCTGCGGGCGGGGGGCTTATCGGAATCCGGGAGCCCCCTTCAATAAGGGGGCCCCCGGATCCCGGCCCCCCCACCCTATGTGAATGAGTATGGGGTACATCGTACCCCTACCCATTCACCTGGTGGAAAAAAATTGTAATAAAAAAACACTACACAGGTCTTTAAAGTAATTTATTACACAGCTCCGGGGGTCTTCTTCCGACTCCGGCGCTCTTCTTCCGACTTCCGGGGGTCTTTTCCGACTTCGGGGGTCTCCGGTGTCGTCTCCGCGCTCTCCGGTTCTTTCTTCCGCCGGGCCTCCGCTAACTTCTTTTTAGCTCTCTTGCTAACAGAGGCCCGGTCTTCCCGTTGTCTCGTCCGGCTCTCCGTTGTCCTTCTGCCGGCCCCTCCACTAACTTCTTCGTAGCTCTTTCGCTAGTGGAGGGGCGCGGTCTTCCCGTCCTCGCCGTCGGCGTCTTCTTCCCTCTTCTCCTTCTCGATGTTGACGCGTCGCTTCCTCCCGCTGTAATACTGGCTCTCCGCTCCGCATTAATATAGGCTTCTCATGACGTCACAGTCACATGTTCCCATGACGTCACAGTCACATGCTCCGGGGCCATGTGCCCCGGAACATGTGACTGTGACGTCATGAGAAGCCTATATTAATATGGAGCGGAGCGGAGAGCCAGTATTACAGCAGGAGGAAGCGACGCGTCAACATCGAGAAGGAGAAGAGGGAAGAAGAAGCCGACGGCGACGACGGGAAGACCGCGCCCCTCCACTAGCGAAAGAGCTACGAAGAAGTTAGTGGAGGGGCCGGCAGAAGGACAACGGAGAGCCGGACGAGACAACGGGAAGACCGGGCCTCTGTTAGCAAGAGAGCTAAAAAGAAGTTAGCGGAGGCCCGGCGGAAGAAAGAACCGGAGAGCGCGGAGACGACACCGGAGACCCCCGAAGTCGGAAAAGACCCCCGGAAGTCGGAAGAAGAGCGCCGGAGTCGGAAGAAGACCCCCGGAGCTGTGTAATAAATTACTTTAAAAACTTGTGTAGTGTTTTTTTATTGCAATTTTTTTCCACCAGGTGAATGGGTAGCTCATTCACATAGGGTGGGGGGGCCGGGATCCAGGGGCCCCTTATTGAAGGGGGCTCCCGGATTCCGATAAGCCCCCCCGCCCGCAGACCCCGACAACCAACGGCCAGGGTTGTCGGGAAGAGGCCCTGTCCTCATCAACATGGGGGCAGGGTGCTCTGGGGTGGGGGGGCCGCAGGTCGCCCCCCTGCCCCAGAGCACCAAACCCCCCATGTTGAGGGCATGTGGCCTGGTACGGTTCAGGAGGGAGGGGGGCCGCTCTCTCGTCCCCCCCTCTTCCCCTGCGGCCTGCCAGGTTGTGTGCTCGGATAAGGGTCTGGTTTGGATTTTGGGGGGACCCCCACGCTGTTTTTTCGGCGTAGGGGCGCCCGTTCAAATCCAGACCAGACCCAAGGGCCTGGTATGCCTCTGGAGGGGAACCCACGCCGTTTTTTTAAATTTAAAATTTGGCCTGGAGTTCCCCCTCAAGATTCATACCAAACACAGTGCCTGATATTGGCGGGGATCCAAGTCGGATCCCCGTTCATTGAAAGTCGGACATATGTCGGCTTCATGTCGCAGGGCAAAGTCGGACGGATGTCGTGTCGCACTAGTGTGAACCCAGCCTAAGGGATTACAGGGACTTGCAATGGTTGGATATGCTAAAAACTTATTTTTTTGTTAGAAAATGTCTTTATTAATTGGGTATAAGTATTATTTTTACTACATAACAGGGGAAAACCTTCCGCTACATGTATATATATATTTTTTAAATAATATATATCTATTTTTTACAACTCCATACTTAAGCAATACATTTTTCCCTTGCAGTGTCTTTTGTTATTACATGATTTACAGCAAATGGATCCTCTTGTGTCTGTGACATTGTGATGACAGTTTTTATCTTGAGATGATAGAAGAGTTTTCTTTCTGCTTCACTTTCAACCCTTCAGTTGGTGTTTTTTTTTTTTTGTCTTATCTCTTCCAACATTTTCATGTAATGAACTGAACAACAAACACTTTATCACAAAGCTGGAGCCACCGAGCACTTGTCTTTGGATGCAGATAATGCCTTATATATTATCATTATAGGTTGTACAACGTAGCAACGCTAATTGAAATCATAAACAGTCCTACTGGAAAATTGTTAGAACAAATACATGGTGTTATTTTATGCTATCTCTTAAGCCGTGTACACACGATTGGTTTTACTGATGAAAACAGTCCGATGGATTTTTTTCATCGGACAAACCGATCGTGTATGGGCCCCATCTGTCTTTTTTCCATCGGTGTGAAAAAATAGAACATGTTTTAAATTTATCCGATGGGAAAAAAAACGATAGCAAAATCCGATCGTCTGTGTGGAAATCCATCGGATAAAAAACCCACGCATGCTCAGAATCAAGTCGACGCATGCTCAGAAGCATTGAACTTGATTTTTCTCGGCTCATCGGAGTGTTTTACGTCACCGCGTTTGAAACGGTCCGTTTTTTGACTGATGGTGTGTGGGCAAGACTGATGGAAGACAGTTTCATCAGATTTCCGATGGAAAAAAACATCGGATTAGAATCCATAGGATATCCCATCGTGTGTACAGGGCTTTAAAGTACAAATATAAATGCTTTGAATGCTTTGCTTATATAATACATTGATGTTTTGTTTTTGATGGCTGCATAACAATGAGTTGATGATGGTCTCTTAGTTAGGTTACCTTTGGTTATACCGTATATACTTGAGTATAAGCCGACCCGAATATAAGCCGAGGCACCTAATTTTACCACAAGAAAATGGGAAAACGTATTGACTCGAGTATAAGCCTAGGGTGTTCATCTGCATGCCTCACTGTGCCTCACTGTGTCCATGTCCATGTCTCACTGTGCCCATGCCTCACTGTGCCCATGCCTCACTGTGCCCATGCCTCACTGTGCCCATGACTAGACTGACGTTTAACATGGGAGTCTATGGAAGGGGTGCCCAGGTTTGAAAAATCGGTGCTCCCCGGCCGTAGGTCCCCCAGACAACAAACTTTGCACACTTGTAGAGGAAAAATGGGGCTACATGTGTGCCAAGTTCCGGGTCCAGGGGACCTACGACCGGCCGGTACTGGGTCCACAAATTCACTGGAGAAATGACAGTTTAACATGGGAGTCTATAGAAGGGGTGCTCAAATTTGAAAAATCGGTGCTCCCTGGCAGTAGGTCTCCTGGACAAAAAACTTTGCATACGTGTAGAGAAAAAGTGGGGCTAAATGTGTGCCAAGTCTGCCGGCCATTACTGGGTCTCCAAAATCTGGGAGATCAGGTGCAAAAAGGTGACTCGAGTATAAGCCGAGGGGGGCATTTTCAGCACAAAAAAATGTGCTGAAAAACTCGGCTTATACTCGAATATATACGGTAATTAAAATTTGAATATGAGAAAGGTAAAATATACATTTAACCAGGGCATTTATTTCTCAGAGAATAGGTGCAGGAACGCCTCCTTTCAGAGTCACCCCTTGTCTCCACCTCCTACCCACCTTTGAGCACCGTCCCTTGGTTCCAACCACCACCCACCTCCCAGTACTGTCCCCTTTTAAAGAATGCAGAACCAAGTAACATTTGTGGCGCTAAGTAATTTGTATTGTGTTTAGCCTATTACACACGGCCGAGAATCCCGTCAGGAAAAAAACATAGTTTTTCCTGATGAGATTCCTGGCAAGCTTTTCTTGCCATGCCATGCATACAGATGGCCATTCAAAAGAACGCGGTGACGTCATCGACTACGACGAGCATGCACTCGTCACATTCGATGCCGTCGCCGCCATCTTGCTTCACACTACACTACCCTTGTAAGCTACTGCGCATGCGTCGAAGTCTCATTAAGCATGCGTGGGCTTACCAGAGGACAGGTAAACTTGTAGCCGCATACACACACACACAGTTTTGTCGTCGGGAAACAGGCCGACGAGAATCCCAAAGAGAAAAAAGAGAGCAGGTTCTCTATTTTTTTTGGTCAAGATTCCCGGCAGTTTTCTCGACGAGAAAACATACACACGACCGGTTTTCTCGGCAAAAAGCTCTGCCAGCAGTTTTCTTGCTGGTTTCTTGTCGAGAAAACCGGTCGTGTGTACGAGGCCTAAATCTATGACAACAAGAAAAGCAGTAAAAATACTGTAGATTCCCTGCAGTCAGCATCAATAGACTCCTCCCATCAACAACAGATCCCCAAGCAACAATGGACCACTTCCAACAATATACCCCCCCCCCCCAGCATCACTATACCCTCCAGCAGCCAGCAACAATAGACCCTGCCTCAACAGTAGATCTCTCCTAGCAACAACTGACCCCCCCAGCAACATAAGACCACCCCCAGCAACAAAAATCCCCCCAGCATTAACTATAGACTTCCCCAGCAGACCCCCCTGCAAAAATAGATCCCTTCCAGTGACAATAGATCTCCCAGCAGCCAGTATCAATAGACCCTGCAGCGCACCCCAGCACCCCTTGTCATTACATACATTCGGTGCAGGAGGTGCCGAACTGCGTTCCCCTGTGTTCCCAAGATCGACTTTGATCGGTTGTATGTTATAGTAACCCAGAATCAATGACATGACATCATTTCTGGTTTAACTGGATGTCAACAACTCCATTTAAAAAAATGAAAAGTATTCAAAAACATTGATCTGGTGTTTTGAATGCTTCAAGCGCAGAGGAGGTATTTGGGGTCTTATAGACCCCAGATCCCTCCAAAAAGTGTACCTGTCACATGCCAATTGCTGACACAAAGGATATTTACATTTATTGGGACAGCAATAAAAGTGATAAAAAAAAATTAAAGCAAAGTGTAAAAATACAAAAAATTTTTATAAAATAAATAATATAAGTTTTTTTTAAAGTGCCCCCATCCCCCTGTGCTAGCACGCAAAGGTGTCCCGCACGCATGCAAACAGCGAACATGTGCGGTATCACCGCAATCGTCAAATCACAGGCAGTAATTCTAGCACTAGACCTCCTCTGTAAGTGGTAACCTGTTAAGTCTTTTAAAACATCGCCTATGGATAGTAACATTTACACCGCTTGTCGTTGTTGCATGGGCGTGCGCAATTTTAAACCTTGATATGTTTGGTATCTCTTTACTCTGCGTAACATCATCAAAAAAAATGCATTTGTAAAACTGCTGCACAAATACTGTGTGACATAAAGAATTGCAACACCCACCAACTTATTCTCTAGGGCCTTTGCTTTAAAGAGGAAGTAAACCCTTATGGGTTTTACTTCCTCTTTATTTACCTGCAAAGGTAAAGCATAATGGGCTACTATACATCGCATAGTAGCCCATTATGTGTCACTTACCTGAAATCGAAGCCTGCAATGTCACCGCTGTCCCCTGTTGCAGGAAGCGTCCATTCTTCACCCCTCTTCCTTCCGGGGCCGCGAACTCCGGCTCTGTGACTGGCCGGAGTCACGTGACGTCACTCCCGCGCATGCGCACGGGAGCCGCCAGTCACGGCATGACCTTCCTTTAGGAACAGCACGATCGCTGTTTCTAAAGTGCGCCTGCGCTGCTGTGTACGGTGCATGCGTCGTAGACATCGGCGCTCGTCTCTTTTGTAAATATCTCCTAAACTGTAGAGGTTTAGGAAATATTTCCTGCACCTACAGGTAAGCCTTATGCCGTGTACACACGACCGTTTTTCATGACGAGAAAAATGCCATTTTTTTATTTGGTCATTCAAAATGATTGTGTGTGGGCTCCAAAACATTTTTCACGACGTGAAAAATGGCCATTAAAAATTTGGAACATGCTCTAATTTTTCTCGTCGTTTTTCACGTCGTCGTTTTTCTGGTCAGGAAAAACGGCCGTGTGTAGGCTTTAACGACGTGAAAAAAAACGCACATGCTCAGAAGCAAGTGATGAGACGGGAGCGCTCATTCTGATAAAACTAGCGTTCGTAATGGAGATAGCACATTCGTCACGCTGTAACGGACGTAAGAGCATGAGGCTGAAAAGCAGCCCAAAGGGTGGCGCCATCCGAATGGAACTTCCCTTTATAGTGCCGTCGTACATTTCGTACGTCACCGCGCTTTGCTCGAGCATTTTTTTCATGATCGTGTGTAGGCAAGGCAGGCTTGAGAAGAATCACGTCGAGAAAAACTTTGTTTTTTTCAATGACATTAAAAACGGTCGTGTGTACGCGGCATTAATCTAGGCTTATCTGTAGGTAAAAGTGGTTGTACAGGGTGTACAACCACTCTAAACAAATTTATAATGTTCGAACAAAAAATACAGATTTTTACATTTAAACAAAAGTGTTAAAAAAAGACCTGATACTGAAGTGGTTACGGTAATTCATTTTCTGCATTGAGATAACAAAAACAAAAAGTCCTTTTGTATGCAGCTCTCTCTCCCAACTTCCCTTATGCTTACCTGAGCCCGATCTTGATCCAGCACTGTGCCTGAGAGCAGCAGATGTCTCTGCTCTCTCTCTCCTCACCAGAAAGAGAGGCAGCAGCAGGAGTTATTGGCTCCTACTCCTATCTGTTTCAGCCTGTTAGAAGAGAGTGGTGGGGCTGTGCCTCGCTCTGTGTGTCAATGCACACACAGAGCTCGGCTTGTAATTGACAACGCAGAGCAGGTATGTATAACATGTTTGTTATTGAGAAAATAAAATTAGTTTTACAATCACTTTAAAGCTGATCTCCATGTTTCATGTCACTTTAACTGCTTCCAGACTGCCTACCGCATATATACTGTGGCAGGGCAGCCAGGGGCCGCAAAATTACATACCTGTACGTGATTTTTGTGCACTGCTGGTGACCTGCTTCAGCTGGGGAACTGCCGGAACTGCCAATCAGCAGTTCCAGCGGCCGCGATGGCCGCCGGCACCCGCGATCATTGTAAACAAGGCAGACCGCTGCTCTGTCAGAGAGGAAAATGGAGATCTTGTGTTTCTGCTAAACAAAAACATGGATCTCTCTTTTCCTCCAGTCACAACATTCCCCCCATAGTTAGAAAGCACTCCCTAGGAGCACACTTAACCCTTTGATTGCCCCTGATGTTAACCCCTTCCATGCCAGTGTCATTTATACAGTGACGGTGCATTTTTAGCACTAATCACTGTATTGGTGTCACTGGTCCCCAAAAAGTGTCACTTAGTGTCAGATTTGTCCACTGCAATGTCGCAGTCCCACTAAAAATCGCTTATCGCCACCCATACTAGTAAAAACTGTAAAACAAATTAAAAGTCCATAAATCTAACCCATAGTTTGTAGATGCTATAACTTTTGCGCAAGCCAAACAATATACGCTTATTGGATTTTTTTTTACCAAAAATATGTAGTAGAATACACATTGACCTAAATTGATGAAGAAATTAGAATTAAAAAAAAAAATTATTGGGTATGTTTTATAGCATGAAAGTTAAAAAAAAATAGATTTTTGTTCAAAATTGTAGTTTTTTTTGTTTGGTTATAGTGCAAAGAATAAAAACCGCAAAGGTGATAAAATGGCAGCAAAAGAAAGCTCTATTGGGAAAAAAAGGTCATACTTTTTAATTGGGTACGGTGTCGCATGACCGCACAATTCAGTTAAAATAACGCAGTGCCGTATCACTAAAAATGGCCTGTTCAGGAATGGGGTAAAACCTTCCAAGGCTGAAGTGGTAAATAGTTCATTTGGACCAAGTTTGTCCAAACTAACTATTTTCTTCGAAAAAGGAAGCGACATGAGAGGTTCTAAAATGGAACGCACCTCATCCCAAGGTAATAGTATAGATTCAAGGAGGAAGTGGGATTATAACAGTGCCAAAGTATCATGCAAAATAGTAGTAAAATGTTTTATAATTTTTTTTTAATAATAAAGCATCATAAAAACATGATATACAATACAAAAGGAAGTGCAGGGTTCAATAAAAACAATGTAATAGAGCAGATGACAAACTGTGTGGGCCGCTGAGCTCCCCAAATTTTTTGAAAGGTGGTCGCATGCAGGTGTTACATCCCTATATATTTCGCCCTCACAGGCTTCCTCAGGGGAATATATCAGGACCACCAACATTCACCAATCAGCTCTAGCATGAAAATACAAAACATAGTATAAGATACATAATAAAATACATGAAAAAATAAAGGCATTACATTATGTTACACGTGTCAATGTGCACTGCTCAGACAAAGGCCTAGAGAGAGACCCACCTCTACCAGATCAGGACGATGAAGATTCACATGTGGAGCCCCACAAGGAATGTATAATTACCCAGAATGGCAGTGCTGCATAGCGGAGAGCCGTGTTCAGTCACAGGGGACATAAAAGGACCCAGCTATAGGGAACAAAGAGCATAATGACTACTGTGTTCCTAAATATTGGAGGGCAGGACAGAAGGTGCAGTTATAGGCATAAAAAATGCTCTATAATAACTTACTCTGCTTAATATATGACGAGAAACTAAAAGGAGGGGCGATTGGGACCAGTCCCAGTGATAGAACCAAGTGTCTCAGATGGTCTGTGGACACTGTATCAAGGTACTAAAAGCACAAGGAAAATAAATGTTTAAATGTAGAAACATTAGGAAAAAGTAACAAGAATGAAATTAAAATAGCCGCAAGGAGAGGGTAGAACTTGCTGCCTGTGGGATGTACATAATACTGAGCATTAGGGGGCTTATAAATTCAATAGTCAAAGAAAGCGCAAAAGGGAAACGCATCAGTGTATGACAGCAATCAAGCTGTATCATTATAAGGGGGAGAAAATATAACCAGCTTAATGCCTGTTCAGTATAATGGCACAAGGAAAGTATAGAACAGTATGAAGGAGGTCTATTAAACAGGAAGAGACAAGTCTTTAGATGGCATAAAAAGTTACCTCCAATATGTCTGGGATAGAAGTGATCGCCCCCGCTGCTTCACCAGGATGGAAGAAGTGAGCGGCCGGCAATTTAAATTTGTCTGAGCAGCGCACATTGACACGTGTAACATACCACCTGTTCCAAATTATTATGCCAATGATATTTTTCTCATTTACCTAAAAAATTGATGTAGTCAACAGTCAGCATATTTCTCATGTTATCAACTATTAAGAGTACAATTCAAATTTTATTGAACAAACCTCCCAATGATAACAGTTTTTTTTTTCAAAAGAAAAAACTTACAATGCACTGTTCCAAATTATTACGCACAGTAAGTTTCAAAACACTTTATAGGTGTTAAAGAACTGAAAATTGTCATTTGTTGTGTTTGCAGCATATTTACTGAAATCAAAAGCTATTTCAAGCAAACTTTGAACAACATTTTAACTTTTTAAACATTTTTACAGGTCACGTTACATTTTAACATAGGACCCCTTATTTGATAGCAGCTTCACAAGTCTTGCATCCATTGAACTTGTGAGTTTTTGGGCAGTTTTTGCTTGAATTTGTTTGCAAGATGTCAGAATAGCCTCCCAGAGCTGCTGTTTGGATGTAAACTGCCTCCCACTCTCATAGATCTTTTGCTTGAGGATGCTCCAAAGGTTCTCAATAGGATTGAGGTCAGGGGAGGATGGAGGCCACAGCATGACTGTCTCTCCTTTTATCCCCATAGCAGCCATTGATGCAGAGGTATTCTTTGCAGCATGAGATGGTGCATTGTCATGCATGAAGATGATTTTATTACAGAAAGCATAGTTCTTCCTTCTGTACCAGGGAAGGAAGTGGTCAGTCAGGAACTCCACATACTTTGCAGAGGTCATCTTTACACCTTCGGGGACCCTAAAGGGGCCGACCAGCTCTCTTCCCATGATTCCGGCCCAAAACATGACTCCACCACCACCTTGCTGACGTCGCAGCCTTGTTGGAACAGGGTGGCCGTCCACCAACCATCCACTACTCCATCCATCTGGACCATCCAGGGTTGCACGGCACTCATCAGTGAACAGGACTGTTTGAAAATTAGTCTTCATGTATTTTTCTGCCCAATGCAGCCCTTTTTCTTCCCCATATTGCTTGAAAATGGTGCTCTGCTTAATAATGTGGAACACCCTCCTTTTTGCTTTAATTGGGCTCACCTAGCAATACAATTATCACAGGTGTCCGAGATTGTTTTCAGTGATCAACAGAGCCCTGAGACACAATGCCATCCATGAGTTAAACTGAAAAACAAAATATTTAATCTTTGTGACACTGAAATAGAATTTGCATAATAATTTGGAACAGGGTGTAATGTAATGTTTTTTTTTCATGTATTTTGTTATATATCTTATACTATGTTTTGTATTTTCATGCTATAGCTGATTGGTGAATATTGGTGGTCCTGATATATTCTCCTGAGGAAGGCAGTGAGGGCGAAATATATAGGGATGTAACACCTGCATGTGACCACCTTTCAAACAAATTTGGGGAGCTCAGTGGCCCACACAGTTTGTCATCTGCTTTATTACATTGTTTTTATTGAACCCTGCTCTTCCTTTTGTATTGTATATCATGTTTTTTTGATGCTTTATTATAAAAAAAAATTAAAAAAAATTTACTACTATTTTGCATGATACTTTGGCACTGTTATAATCCCACTTCCTCCTTGAACCTAACTATTTTCTTCACTTAGACACCTTTTACACTGAAGGGGCTTTTCAGGCATTTTAGCGCTAGACATAGTTACTGCAAAGCGCCTGAAAAGTGCCTCTTAAGCCTCCCCAGTGAGAAATCCCAAGTGCTTTCACACTGGGGCGGCGCACTTGCAGGACGAAAAAAAAGTCCTGCAAGCAGCGTCTGTGGGGTGGTGCGGTAGCGGTGAAAACACCGCTCCTGCCATTGAAATCAATGGGCAGTGCTGCCGAAGCACCTGCAAAGCGCTTTGGCAGCAGCGCTTTTCGGGTGCTTTTAACCCCTTGTTAACAACTTCTTTGGGGTTAAAAGTGCCCCGCTCCCGCCCGCACAGCGCCAGTAAAGCGCTGCTAAAACAAGCATCGCTTTACCGCTAGTGCGGGGCAGTCTTCAGTGTGAAAGGGTTCTAAGTGCTGCACTGTCTCTAAGCACTGTATGTACTGCCTGTAGTTTCAACTTTGTACAGTACACAGTAGTGGGTTCTGGCTGTGGGATAGAGTGCCCTCAGTTCAGTGGTCAACCCCTTGTTGTTTGTAGCAGAATTAAATCTGAGGCTGGGCTGACACTGTGCAGACCCCTAGTTTGAGGTAATTATGAGTTTGCTATAAAAGTAAAGAACATTCATGTCTTGTCATTGTCTACCAAGATGTGTGTGTAAGTATGTAACATATACATGTAGCAATACCCCCGTAGGAGCAGCTTTTGTATGTTCAGTCCGTTACTCTGCCTCTCAACCCTAGTACCAGCCTTGGCCCCCTCTGGCACACCTGGCAAGTATAAGTGCAATGACCAATGAGAAACACGCACGTTATGATAAAACACAGAAATCGTCTTTACTGCAATATTTCTGTGGAAGAATAACAGACAGTAACAGTATATATTCAAGTAATCAACTAGAAAGCACTAACTGGGATCTAAGAGCAATATAGCTCTCAATCCTATATTCAAGCTGCTTTCAGGGGATTCCAAACCTGAGAATGTCCCCAAGAGCAGAGGAAGACCTAAACAGTAAATAAAGCACAATATGACACTTTAAATTGGATTGGTTACCTTTACTTAGATTAGCTCTATGAGTCAAGGCAGGTGGAGAGCAGAGGAATGACCCTCGTTGTGTCAGGCCTCTCTCTTCTGTCCCCTGACACCACAGGTCCAACTTTAAACTCTTTTTTTCAAATCGACATGCAATGGCTTAACTTTCTAGATAAGCTGTCCCACACACCCACTGCATATACAGAGCCCTGAATATGTGTGTGCGGATCCGTATGGCACTAGTAGCTTCAGTTCTTTTTGAAGAAAAGATGAAACTTTTGTTTCTTCAGCTAGCCACTTTCGTTGGTGCACTTAAACTCCTAGATAGTAGGGCCAAACAACACAACTGGTCCAGATTATCAAGTGAAACAGGCAGGATCTTTCTCAGCAAGGTGAAAGGACAATGATGTCTGTATACAGTGTCCCTAGAAATGGCTTGCCTTATCCTTTATCCCTGTGGCACTACAAGTGTCAGCAAGATGACTGCCAGCAATGATGTCTGTATACTGTAGTGCAGTGTCCCTGTTTCCTGCAAATGAGCAGAAAGCCCCCTCACCCAATCCTGCAGTCAAGGCCCAAACAAAACATCCTGGAACAGCAGGCTCTCCTGGTGACCCAACTGGTCACCTCACACTGGAACGCTACACCGTCCGTGCAGATGAGCCTGCATGTGCACCTGGAATCTCCCTCTCTCAGGCTGGATGTCCCGATTGGCGGCGGAGGCCTCAATTGCGTAGTGAAATCACCTGAGAGACAGCATCTCTCCCTCAGGTCTGATCTCTTCCTCTGCCTCGTGCTGACTGAATTCTCGTCAGGGAATCAAAATGGAGCCTCTCATTTCCTGCCAGCAGAGCATGCTGGGGTTTGTAGTCCTGCCTCTTTAAAAGTCAGTGAGGCCGCTCTGTGCTGAGACTTCATCTCCCAGAGTCCTTTGCAGCTGCTTCCTGCAGCTTAGTACACTCCCTCTGATTGGCTGTCATAGCTGTGCCTTTAATTGGCCCCTCTCCTGCCAATAGGAGCACATGGGAGGAAGGCAGAGAGTGGGCAGATGCCTGTGTTAACCTCTCTCAGAAACAGACAGGCAGCTCTCCCTCTGTGAAAAGCTTGGGTTCTCAGCTTGGCGGGGTCGTTGGAGAAACGGGACACCCGCTACATACAGTATATATATTTATATATATATATATATATATATATATATTGTGACAGCAGGAAGGTAAAGTCACCTGGTTGCATCCAGGGGGGTAGATATATTTCGCCCAGATTCAGGCTTTACGCCGACTTATACAACTAGGTGGAGAGTTGTATAAGGCTAGTGGGCTCATGGATGACTCATACCTCTAGGGAGAGGGCTGGGCGTCGTACAGACAGGGAGTTGATGAGGCCAGCTGAAGCTTGTCAGCTCATTTAGGCCTCTATAAGAACTCCCAGCTTCATTAGATGTTAGCTCATGCCTGGACCCAGACCTGTGTGGACTGTCTAGGGAGAGTGAACCCCTGTGCGGTGAGACAAAGCCTGTGTGGCTATTTGCTTGGACATTTAAAACCAGGGACTTAGGGACTAGGACAGCACTAGGCTGATCCCAGTTGTTAGTTAGGAAACCTGTATGTTTAGTCAGAGGTCAACTTGACCAGGATTTATTTTGGTTATGTTTCTTTTGCTTTGCTGTGTTTTGTCACTGTAAATAGAAAATAAACCGCACCTTTTTGATTTTGAAAACCACAACCTCCGTTTGCTGGGCCTGTTTTGTGTGGGGAGCCCATCCCAGGGGTCACACACACCCGCTGCCGAGCTAACCCCCTCACAGTTGGTGGAGAATGCAGGCAGTTTTTTTTTAAGCCAGCATGGAGGAGATACTGAAGCAGCTGGCTCTAGCAAATGGCAATCAACAGCAGACAAATGCAGGTTTGCAAAAGAGCCTTGCAGCTCAACAACAGAACTTCACAGCCCAGCAGCAAGCTCATCAACAGAGCCTTGCAGCCCAGCAGCAGACAAACGCAACTTTGCAACAGAGTCTGGAGGCTCAGCAACGAGCCCAGCAGCAATCTGAGGCCCGCTTCATAGACCTGTTGCAGAAGCAAGAGCAGAGACTACAACAACAGATGGAAGCAGTAATGCAGCAACGTCCGCAGACCAGTGAGGAAAGCCGTCCCACTAATACCGCGTCCTTTGGGGTGAGTCGTTTATTGACAAAAATGACTGGAGAGGATGATCCAGAGGTATTTTTGACCACATTTGAAAGGACCGCTGAAAGAGAAAAGTGGCCTGAGGAGCAGTGGGCTGGACTGGTGGCTCCTCTGTTAACTGGTGAATCGCAGAAAGCTTACTATGACCTAGAGCCTAACCAAGCAAAAGACTATGTGATGCTAAAAGCTGAAATATTGGCAAGGCTGGGTGTCACCCAGGCTGTCCGGGCTCAGCGTGTGCATAACTGGACTTTCCAGCTTGGAAAACCCCCCAGGTCTCAAATGTATGATCTCATTCACCTGAGCAGAAAGTGGCTACAGCCAGAGACTTTGTCCGCACCAAAGATTGTGGAACGTGTTGTAATGGATCGGTTTTTGAGAGCTCTTCCTACTGCCATCCAAAAGTGGGTAAGCCATGGAGACCCAGAGACGGCCGATGGTCTTGTGGATCGTGTGGAGAAATACTTGGCTACAGAGAACCTGACGGCCTCTTCCAGAGACACTCGGACTTTCCACCCTAAGACTAGACCATCCCCAGGGGCGGATAAGAGGATTCCAAGGGGTGAGGGTGGAGAGAGTGAGAGGGTGGGAGCTCTACCCCAAGTTTGGTGAGAACAGCCTGGGAAATCAGCGGCTCAAGAGGCGGCAAGAAGGATCGTTTGCTACCGCTGCCGGCAAGCGGGACATATTGCAGCCAATTGCCCGGTTGTGGAGGAACCCATGCAGTGTGACTTTCTGACGGGCAGACGTCAGTCGCTGTGTGCGACAGTCGCATGCACTGCCATTCGAGGAACTGAGAAACATTTATGCAAAATGTGTGTTAATGGTAGAAATGTTGTGGTATTGCTGGATTCAGGTAGCCTTGTGACCCTGATAAAGGCTGAGTTAGTTAAAACAGAGGTCTCTGGGAATAGCAAGGTAGCTGTTATTTGTGTGCATGGGGACACCCGAGAGTATCCAGTGACTACAGTGTGTTTCGAGACCCCCAAAGGTACCCTCTCTCATCCAGTGGGCTTAGTATCTCAGTTACCGCATGACGCCATTGTGGGAAGGGATTTTCCGAAGTTCTGGGAACTGTGGGATGATCCTGAGCCCCTCACTGGTGCCCCTATGTACCAGGAATGTGATAGCCAGAACTCCCCTGAGAGTGGTGAGGACTCTCCGGAATTTCCCTTATCAGTATTGGCAGGGGAGACTCAAGAAACTGGAGAGGAGCCCACCTCCTCAGACGAAAACCTACCGTCTGTGGAGTTTTCTGATCTTGAGGTTCACAGGGAAAACTTTGCCACAGAACAGTTGAAAGACCCCGCCCTAATAAAGGCACGGGAAAACGTAGTGAAAATAGATGGCGAGTTAGTGAACCCAGATAATACCTGCACTTACCCATACTTCAGCGTAGAGAAGGACCTACTGTATCGGGTGGCAAAAAGGGCAGAAGAAACCGTTGAGCAGCTTGTGGTGCCCAAACCTTACAGGAAGTTGGTGTTGGAGTTGGCCCATGGGCACATTCTTGGAGGTCATCTGGGGACAGAGAAAACCCGAGAGAGGGTATTACAGAGATTCTATTGGCCGGGGGTGATGAAGGACGTAGAAAATTATTGTTCCTCCTGCCCTGTGTGTCAGAGGTTGGCCCCGATGCCACATTTCCGTAGCCCGCTGGTCCCTCTACCCATCATTGAGGTCCCGTTTGAGAGGATCGCCATGGATTTGGTAGGTCCTATAATCAAGTCCGCTAGGGGGCACCAGTACATATTAGTTATAATGGACTATGCCACCCGTTATCCAGAAGCGATCCCTCTCCGAAATACCTCGGCCAAAACCATAGCCAAAGAGCTATCTCTTGTTTTTAGCCGGGTGGGTATTTGTAAAGAACTGCTTACGGACCAAGGTACACCCTTTATGTCCCGGGTTATGAAAGAGCTGTGTAAATTGTTCAAAGTGACGCAATTGCGTACGTCTGTGTATCACCCCCAAACCGATGGGCTGGTTGAAAGATTCAACAAAACCCTAAAACAAATGTTGAAGAAAGTGGTGGATAGAGATGGAAAGGATTGGGACTGTTTACTTCCTTATTTGATGTTTGCTATTAGGGAGGTGCCCCAATCCTCTACGGGATTCTCCCCCTTTGAGTTACTGTATGGGAGACACCCAAGAGGGCTGTTGGATATTGCCAAGGAAACTTGGGAAAGTGAGAGTTCTCCCCACAGGAGTGTGATTGAGCATGTCGCCCTGATGCAAGATCGAATTGCACAGGTAATGCCCATCGTGAAGGAACATTTGGCCCAAGCGCAGTTGGCACAGCAGAGAGTGTACAACCGTGGAGCCAAGACCCGTACCTTTTCCCCGGGGGATAGGATATTGGTACTTGTCCCTACGGTTGAAAGTAAATTCCTTGCCAAATGGCAAGGTCCCTACGAGATAATGGAAAAAGTGAGCGAAGTGAATTACAAGGTCAGACAACCAGGAAGGCGAAAGCCCGAACAGATCTATCACGTTAATCTGTTGAAAGCCTGGAGGGATAGAGAGTCCCTAGTCGCAGACACTTGGTCACCAGCTCAAACTGGTTGCGTGATTCCTGAGGTTGGAATAGCAGCCACCTTGTCACAACCCCAACAACAGGAGGTTAAGGAGTTTGTGCTTCGCAACAAGGAGGTATTCTCTGAGCTGCCGGGACAAACATCTGGGGTAGAGCATGACATCATTACCCCGCCCGGTGAAAGGGTGAAGTTAAAACCCTATCGGATCCCAGAGGCTCGACGGGAGGCAATACGGGAGGAAGTACAGAAAATGCTGAACTTAGGGGTGATAGAGGAGTCCCAAAGTGATTGGTCTAGTCCCATCGTGTTGGTGCCTAAACCGGATGGGAGCTGGCGATTTTGTAACGATTTTCGTCAGTTGAACAAAGTTACAAAATTTGACACCTACCCCATGCCACGTATAGATGAGTTGATCGACCGGCTGGGAACAGCCCGATACATGACGACTCTTGACCTCACAAAAGGGTATTGGCAAATCCCCCTGGCCAAGTCGGCCAAAGAGAAAACCGCATTTGTAACCCCAGACGGGGCGTTCCAATATAAAAGAATGCCGTTCGGGTTACAGAATGCGCCGGCCACATTCCAGCGGAAAATGGACCAGATGCTGAGGCCCCATCGGAAGTATGCTGCGGCTTACCTGGATGACGTAATTGTCCATAGCACAGATTGGGCCTCACATCTGCCAAAAGTGCAAGCAGTCCTGGACTCTGTTCGGGAAGCGGGGTTTACGGCTAACCCCAAGAAGTGTACCATTGGGCAGGAGGAGGCCAAATATCTTGGGTACACCATTGGGAGGGGAGTAATAAAACCCCAACTCAACAAAGTCGAGGCCATCCAGAGTTGGCCACGTCCCAACAGCAAGAAGCAGGTACGAGCCTTTCTGGGAATCGCTGGGTATTATCGGCGATTCATTCCCCACTTTGCTTCTAAGGCTGTGCCCCTAACCAACCTGACGAAGGGGAAAGGGTCGGTCATGATTAAATGGACCCCCGAGGCTGAGGCAGCATTCCAATTCTTGAAACAAGCCTTATGTAGCCAGCCAGTGTTGTACTCACCCGACTTCTCTAAAGACTTTGTCGTACAAAGTGATGCGTCAGATGTGGGGTTAGGAGCAGTATTGTCCCAGGTCTGGAACGGGGAAGAGCACCCAGTCATTTACCTCAGCAGGAAGTTGAAGTCCCATGAGGTAAATTACGCCACCGTTGAAAAGGAGTGTTTAGCTTCCCTTCGGTACTACCTGCTAGGTAGGCACTTTGACATGGTTACGGATCACGCTCCGTTAAAGTGGATGGCTCAAAACAAGGAAACAAATAGAAGAGTGAATAGGTGGTTCCTGGCCCTCCAGGAATTCAACTTCACAGTAAAGCATCGCCCTGGCGTTCAAATGGGGAATGTGGATGCTTTGTCTCGAGTACATGAATGCCTGATTGCTGGTGTTCCAACCCCGAGGTTAAAACAAGAGGGGGGGGTATGTGACAGCAGGAAGGTAAAGTCACCTGGTTGCATCCAGGGGGGTAGATATATTTCGCCCAGATTCAGGCTTTACGCCGACTTATACAACTAGGTGGAGAGTTGTATAAGGCTAGTGGGCTCATGGATGACTCATACCTCTAGGGAGAGGGCTGGGCGTCGTACAGACAGGGAGTTGATGAGGCCAGCTGAAGCTTGTCAGCTCATTTAGGCCTCTATAAGAACTCCCAGCTTCATTAGATGTTAGCTCATGCCTGGACCCAGACCTGTGTGGACTGTCTAGGGAGAGTGAACCCCTGTGCGGTGAGACAAAGCCTGTGTGGCTATTTGCTTGGACATTTAAAACCAGGGACTTAGGGACTAGGACAGCACTAGGCTGATCCCAGTTGTTAGTTAGGAAACCTGTATGTTTAGTCAGAGGTCAACTTGACCAGGATTTATTTTGGTTATGTTTCTTTTGCTTTGCTGTGTTTTGTCACTGTAAATAGAAAATAAACCGCACCTTTTTGATTTTGAAAACCACAACCTCCGTTTGCTGGGCCTGTTTTGTGTGGGGAGCCCATCCCGGGGGTCACACACACCCGCTGCCGAGCTAACCCCCTCACAATATATATATATACCGTATATACTTGAGTATAAGCCGAGTTTTTCAGCCCTTTTTTTTGGGCTGAAAGTGACCCCCTCGGCTTATACTCAAGTCAGTACCTGAGTCCATTGCAGAATCCGACCTCACCGTGCCCATTGCAGAATCCGATCCGTGTCCCCGAGTCCATAACATATTCAGATGGCTGCCATGCAGTGTTAAAAACTTGCGCTCCTCCTTGTGCTGTTCCGTGATAGGCAGAACACTCGGCTTCAAATACAGTGTTTGCTGGGAAGCCGAGTGTTCCGCCTATCACGGAACAGCACAAGGAGGAGCGCAAGTTTTTAACACTGAACGGCCGCCATCCGAATATGTTATGAACTCGGGTACACGGATCGGATTCTGCAAGGGGCACGGTGAGGTCAGGCGGCAATGGACTTCATTTTCACCTCTCCTCTGATGCTGGATTGTCCTCAATTGAATCAGACAGAAGAAATTGAACATCATTCAGCACAGACAAAGACTGGCAGTCGATCTTGGAGTGGTAAGTCTGTAAGGGACAGTGGCAGAGAATACATTTTTACATTGGCCAAAGTTACTTTTTATTTGTATGAATTTTACGAAAACTTGCACTAGTTAATTTTCAAGTTATGATGGTATTTTCGGCTTACAGTAGCTGCTGCATTTCCCACCCTCGGCTTATACTCGAGTCATTAAGTTTTCACAGTTTTTTGTGGTAAAATTAGGTCCTCGGCTTATACTCGAGTCGGCTTATACTCGAGTATATACGGTGTATATATATATATATATATATATTTTTTTTTTTTTTACTTTTTTATGTGCCAGGATTCATGCTCATAGTAATTCATCTTTAATTTTATGTGGTCCCAAATAAACGATAAAGGATTAATAGTTATCTGTTAAGTTGTTTGTTCTAGCTGCAACTGCACCCTAATCTCCTGTCAGTACAAGTCATGTATAAGATAATGTGACTGAAAAGCTTTCTGACAGAAAAGGGTTGCAGAGTTCAGAAAATATGGCCGTAAAACCACTTAGATTGAATGACCAGATGTCAGCTCCTTCTGTGGCGTAATGATTAACCAAGTTCCACAAAAATGGTTGTCATGGCAACAATTTTTCATGTAATAAGTACTGCAAGAACAATTTACTGTATAACCAATACAGCATTAAATAATCTGCAAAAGTTGGCTAATAATTTTTATGGGTACAGAGTGTTGCTATTGCAAGGAATGAATAAATGTTTCTGATTGCTTATTGGCTCAACAGGGTCTAATCACTTTGTCTGCGACTTTATGTTGGTTTACATGTCATTTTAGGATAGTTATTTTTAGAACATGTACTTTCCAATCAATACTATTTCATTGTAAATAAAAATGACTGTGCTGCGCTATCTCCCTAATAATCTTCCCAACAATGAGTGCCAACATTGCAGTATTAAAACATAAATGTAGAATGTGACAAAAATTAAAGTAGCGAAAAAATAATAAATAAAGTCCCTAGTTTCTGTGATAAAAAAATCTGTGATACGAGTCACACTCCACAGCAAAATAAAAATATTGACAAAAAACACTTAAAAACACTTAAAAGATGTATATATGGTGCCACAAACGTGAATCAGTAATTTTAATTTATATCAGACGGCTTTATGAGACATGATTAGTGCTAGCAGCTGTCATCTATCACTACGCACCTTCTTTTTGTTTTTCAAAAGTACCGGTATTTAATTTGGTAGAGTAGTGTACAGGGCCCCTGATAAGGCAGTACAGCTGGCCCTCCTGTACCTGGCTCAGACGCCATCAGTTCAAAAGGGAGGGGGGCGGGTACCTGCTAGTGCTCTTTTGGATCCCCCTCAGCGCTGCCAGCTTTCTTTCTCCGGCTGAGGGAGGCAATATGCCACCTCACTGCCTGCTTTAACCCCACACTAATGCTGCACTTGCTGATCAGCACGATTCACACGAATGGGGATTGTTCAAAGGGCATCATTTCTACCATGGATGCAAAGCATAGCATCGTAGATGTGGCGTTTTAGAAAAAATATTTTATATTTTCAGGGGGCCCTGTCAGGTAGGCTGTACGGGGCCCCATGATTTCTAACAGCAGCCCTGATAGTGTATCATGTTAGACATAGATTAATGCAGAGTTTGAGTTTAAGTGATACCCTTCAGTGGCTAACTTACTATAATGTTTTTTAAAGAGCCCATTTACACCAGAAACTGCAAGTAACTGCACATTTTTTTCTTGTACCTATGCATGCATTTGATACATGTTTTGCATGTAGTTGACAGTGACACACATTTTTCTCTCTGCATTTGTCCTGTGAGGTCACTTCCTCCTTCTTTCTTTCTTTGGGCCTCTATGTGTTGTAGTGCGTTTGCATGCGTTTTTGCACATTTACGGTGCTGAAAAATGCAGCATGCTGTACTTTTCTGTACTGTACTGTCCTGCACTGCACTGCAATGTTGTGAACTATGCCCATAGGATAGCCTGGCTGTCTATGCAGTTGGAGTGCAGTCCAAAATGCATCTAACTGCAGACAACTGCATACCACAGCTTTAGGTGTGAAAGGGCCCTTAAGTTTTCCAAAACATACAAGGAAAGGGGGAACACAAACTCAGCCATGGGCATCACAACATTTCCAGTGGTCACGAAAGGCTTTGCAGAGCCCAAAGAAAAGTACAGCTGTCTTATATACAGTTGTGGCCAAAAGTTTTGACAATGACACAAATATTATTTTTCACAATGTCTGCTGCTTCAGTGTTTTTAGATCTTTTTGTCAGATGTTACTATGGTATACTGAAATATAATTACAGGCATTTCATAAGTGTCACAGGCTTTTATTGACAATTATATTAAGTTTACGCAAAGAGTCAATATTTGCAGTGTTGATCCTTCTTTGTTCAAGACCTCTGCAATTTGCCCTGGCATGCTGTCAATCAACTTCTGGGCCACATCCTGGCAGCCAATTCTTACATAATCAATGCTTGGAGATCGTCAGAATTTGTGTTTTTTTTTTGTTCATCTGCCTCTTGAGGATTGACCACAAGTTCTCAATGGGATTAAGGTCTGTGAAGTTTTCTGGCCATGGACCCAAAATTTAGATGTTTTGTTCCCCAAGCCACTTAGTTATAATTTTTGCCTTATGACAAGGTGCTGCATCATGTTGGTAGAGGCATTATTCCTCACCAAACTGTTCTTGGATGGTTGGGAGAAGTTGCCCTCGGAGGATGTGTTTGTACCGTTCTTTATTCATGGCTGTGTTCTCAGGCAAAATTATGAGTGAGCCCACTCCCTTGGCTGAGAAGCAAACCCACACCTGGATGGTCTAGGATGCTTTACTGTTGGCATGACACAGGACTGATTGTAGCACTGACCTTTTTTTCTCCAGACAAGGTTTTTTTCTGAATGCCCCAAACAATCAAAGGGGATTTATCGGAGAAAATGACTTTACCCCAGTCCTCAGCAGTCCAATCCTTGTATCTTTTGCAGAATATTAGTCTGTCCCTGATGTTTTTCCTGGAGAGAAGTGGCTTCTTTGCTGCCCTTCTTGACACCAGGCCATGCTCAAAGTCTTCACCTCACTGTGCGTGCAGATGCACTCACACCTGCCTGCTGCCATTCCTGAGCAAACTCTGCACTGGTGGTTCCCCAATCCCACAGCTGGGTCAGCTGCAGGAGATGGTCTTGGCACTTGCTGGACTTTCTTGGGTGCCCTGAAGCCTTCTTCACAACAACTCAACCTCTCTCCTTGAAGTTCTTGATGATCCAATAAATGGTTGATTTAGGTGCAATGTTAGTAGCTGCAGTATCCTCCCTGTGAATCCCTTTTTGTGCAAAGCAATGATGACTGCACCCGTTTCCTTGCAGGTAACCATGGTTAGCAGAGGAAGAACAATGATTTGAAGCACCACCCTCTTTTTAAAGATTCCAGTCTGTCATTCTAACTCAATCAGCATTACAGAGTGATTTACAGCCTTGTCCTCATCTACACTGACACTTGTGTTAACGAGAGAATCACTGACATGATGTCAGCTGGTCCTTTTGTGGCAGGGCTGAAATGGAATGGAAATGTTTTTTGTTATGGAATTACGTTAATTTTCATGGCAAAGAGGGACTTGCAATTAATTGCAATTCATCTAATCACTCTTCATAACACTCTGGAGTATATGCAAATTGCTATCATAAAAACTGAAGCAGCAGACTTTGTGAAAAGTAATATTTATGTCATTCTCAAAATGTTTGGCCACGGCTGTGCAGTGATTTATAGGATTATAGAGTAACCAAATACACCCAAACATACAACTCACTCACTCCACTGCTGCCCTCCCCTTCTCCACAACGAAACAACAGAACTTTGGGGGTTATTTACGAAAGGCAAATCCACTTTGCACTACAAGTGCAAACTACAAGTACAAAGTACACTTGAAATTGCACTGAAAGTGCACTTGGAAGTATAGTCGCTGTAGATCTGAGGGGGACATGCAAGGAAAATAAAAAACAGCATTTTAGCTTGCACATGATTGGATAATAAAATCAGCAGAGCTTCCCCTCATTTCAGATCTACCCCTCAGATTTAGAGCGACTGCACTTCCAAGTGCACTTTCAGTGCAATTTCAAGTGCACTTTGCACTTGTAGTTTGCACTTGTAGTGCAAAGTGGATTTGCCTTTCGTAAATAACCCCCAATGTGTCAGCAGTGGAGGGAGGAAACAAGAAATTACAGAAAAATTACAGAGAGGACAACTACAGTAGATGATTGGAATATGGAAACTTCGGCCCAATGAGAGTCAGATATATTGAGCAAAGTTTGCCAAATTTTGGTAAACTTCTTGGTGCAAGCTCTACCCATATAAATCCACTTGTATTTAGGCAAAGAAGAGTTCACTAGACTCTAAATCAGCTGTACAGCAAGAGGGTTGGCACATGTCTAATTTAACAGAATGACCTTACGGGCATAAAAGAGTATCATGTGAACCATGATTTGACTGAGGTAGTGGTACAAAAGCATCAGGAATAGCCAAAAATTACATTATTTTGAAAAGTTAGGCAATTAAGGGTATCACTTAGGGCTTGCATACACTGCCCACACAGTAAACCTCAGTGGTTTAGCATGGGGGCAGCTCTCTGTTCCATCTGCAGTGAGCCAGAGGTAAGGGGCTGTGAGATATGCTCTTTACTGCAATGTCCCTTTTTCTCTCTTTTTTTGTACCAACTTTATTTGAAGTATACAAAAGTGACACTTCATTCATATCTCTGTACAGCAGTGCGGTGCTCTGTGCTACTGCACAGTGTGGCAAGTGATCCCTTCCTGTGTACTGGGATAAAATGCAACATGTCTGCATTTTATCACAGCTCAGTTCCCTGCACCTCTGGGGTGCATTGCAGTGTAATCAGGACACACACAAAACACTTATTTTCTGTATGTCCTAGCATTGACCTGTGTTCATCCAGAGTGGTAAAACTCAGGTCACCACACTGTATGTGAACCTAAACTTCATAATATTTTTGCATTACATGCATAAAGTGGTTGTAAACCCTTACAGACCACTTTCACCTACAGGTAAGCCTAGATTAAGGCTTACCTGTAGCTGCTAGAAATATCAACTAAACCTACACGGTTTAGGAGATATTTACAATTCACCGTACGGCGATGTCTAACGCGCATGCGCCGGTGTATTCGGCGCATGCACACTCTCGAAAGGGCACGCTGTGCCGTTTCAAGATGGGGTCATGCTGTGACTGGCGGCTCCCGTGCGCATGCACGGGAGTGACGTCACGCGACTCCGGCCAGTCACAGAGCCGGAGTTCGCGGCCCCAGAAGTAAGAGGGGTGAAGAATGGACGCTTCCAGCCAGCGAAGAAATCGGGGACATCGCAGGCTTCGGTTTCAGGTAAGCGATACATAATGGGCTACTATGCGATGTAAAAGAGGAAGTAAAACTCATCAGGGTTTACTTCCTCTTTAAGGTAATATTAACCCAAAACCAAAAATAAACGTTATTGGAGCTTACCATTCATTAGATATGGTGGCTGCATCAGTTTTCTTCTCTTTGGCTTTCCCCCTCTATTTTCCCCAGGTGATCTGGCCAGTAACACCCCTGCTGTATTAGTTAGACACCACGCTGGATAATTGCGCACAAGAGGCACAGCAGACAGCAGCATTGTCAGTCTGGGGGGGGGAGTTGTGTTAAGTGTATTAGCAGATTTAAATACACTAACAAATTGAAGCCAAACTCAAGCTCACATTTTATAATCATTTGAGTTTTTTTCCTTTTGGAATACAGCGTTTACATCATTAAATAAAAGCTGATAATTTCAAGCACCTCTGTCAGTGGTAAATGGTTTGTCTCCCCCATGTAAATTGATACATTCTGCTAGAGAGCTTGTGCCTTTGAAAAACAGAAAAACAAACAAGGCGCCTCTAAGTGCAGAAGTATAAAACTTTTAATATCTCCTAAAAGGGTTAAAAACACTTACAAGATAGTGGATGAAACATGCATGTAGCAGGTAAGTGCGTCCAGGAGATGTTCCAGTAGCAGGGCAGTCCCAGTCTGTGATGGTAAAGCTTCCAGGGAAGTCCACGAGATAACAGCTAATTTGTGCTGTGAATGTTCAGAGGACACAGTGACGCTGGAGCCTGGGGATGACGTCAGAGGAAGCGAGACAGAAACCAGCATGGAACACAAATAGGAAGTGGACAGGAAATGTGTCATAGAGGCGGGACGCGTTTCGGAACAGCTCATTGGTTCCTTCTTCAGCCAGTGACCAGGTCACAATATAATACATGTTTGCTTTTTGGTTTAATACTGCTTAAAAGAACAGAACACCTTACAGGGCTTTTCAGATTCTAACATATAGCAAAATTGAGCTCAATGCAATATGTTTTGTAAAAATAACAGACCAACATTATTTGAAAAGGTTTCATTCTAAAATTATTCTACATTTTAAATTTTAAGTATGTCAAGTGCATTACTTCGAAAGCTTGACACAAACCTGCAATGCCTGGGTGGGTCCTCTGACATACAACAAACAATATTTTAATGTATTTTTTATCTAGACATCAAACCACAATAGCATTTCTCAGTCATCTTTATTGAGTTGGCCTTTAATTAAATGTGATTACTGTTCTGGGTCAGATTAGGTAAGTGACAATCAAAGACAATTACAACAAGTATATGTTGATTGGATGAGAATAATTTGCATGTATTGTAATAGATTTTTTAGGCTGTAATATAATTACCGGTATATCCCAATGTTACACTGCAACGTCACTATGTAATTTGGAGATGGTAAAGACTCCACAATTTCTTAGTAGCAGTGACATGTTACTAAAGCTCTTCGAAGTTTTCAAGTTTTTCTTGAAAAAGCAAGAACATATACTTTAGCTTTGCAATAAATTAAATGAATAAACTAACATTTTAAAGTCTATTTTAATTTTAATTATATAAATAAACAGGTTTATACTTACCTGCTCTGTGCACAGATCGGCCTCGAACCTTTTCTGGTGATCTAAGCTTCTCCTCTTCTGTGTTTGCCTCCATAGCAAGCAGCTTGCTAGGAGGGCAGAAGTGCGGGCTCGTTCCGGAGACAGGCGGTGTGTGCCCATTGACACACAAATTGTGGCTCGGCTCCATCCCCTACCGTCTGCTCACTGGATTTGTCTGACAGCAGCAGGAGGCAATGGCTCCAACTGTGCTCAGCAAAGCCTATGAGACCAGGAAGAGAGGGAGAGAAGACCTGCAGCCGGGAGCACCGCTGGACTGATACAGGAGTTAGGTAAGTGTTTAGAGAGGGGGAGGGAGAGAACACACAGTGGAAGTTTTTTTACTTTAATGCAGAGAATGCATTAGGGTAAAGAAACTTATAGTGGAGGTCCACACAAAAATGGAACCTCCGCTTTTTGGAACCCTTCCCCCCTTCGGTGTCACATTTGGCACCTTTCAGGGGGGGTGGGGGTGCAGATGCCTGTATAATACAGGTATTTGCACCCACTTCTGGGCATAGACTCCCGCGGGAGCTACGCCCCTTCCCGTTCCGTCCCCCCACTGTCTTCTGGGAAACACACAGGTCCCAGAAGATAGCGGGGACCAGTGAGGACATGCAGCGCGACTCGCGCATGTGCAGTAGGGAACCGGGAATTTAAGCCGCAACGCTTCACTTCCTGATTCCCTCACCGTGGATGGCGGCGGAGGCAGCCAAGAGCCGAGTTATTGATCGGCTTCGGCTGCCGACATCGCTGGCAACCTGGACAGGTAAATGTCCATTTATTAAAAGTCAGCAGCTGCAGTATTTGTAGCTGCTGGCTTTTAATATTTTTTTATAAGCAGACCTCCGCTTTAAGACTATAGAACCACTTTGTAGTCCAGAAGAAATAAAGAAAAATAAGGGAAGAGCTTTCAGTTGACTAGGGACTAGAGTTGAGCGGACACCTGGATGTTCGGGTTCGACGGAACTTCGGAAAAAAGTTCGGGTTCGGGACCGAACTTTACCCCGAACCCGAACCCGAACCCCATTGAAGTCAATGGGGACCAGAACTTCTGAGGACTATTAGCACTGTTTCCCGTGCTTAGAACTGTCCCTGCACAAAGTGTAATTTCTGAAGGAAAAAAAGGCATTTAAAATTCACTCGCGGCTATTAATGAATCGCTGACTCCCGGCAATACATAGAAAAGTCATTGATAAAAAAAAAGCGTGGGGGTCCCCCCAAATTCAATTACCAGGCCCTTCAGGTCTGGAATGGATATTAAGGGGAACCCTGCCGCAAATTTAAAAAAAAATGCGTGCGGTTCCCCCCAAATATCCATACCAGGCCCTTCAGATCTGGTATGGATTTTAAGGGGAACTCCACGCCAAATAAAAAAAAAATGGCGTGGAGTACCCGCAAAAATCCAGACCAGACCCTTTATCCGAGCATGCAACCTGGCCGACCGCAGGAAAAGAGAGGGGGACGAGAAAGCGCCCCCCTTCCTGAACCGTACCAGGCCACATGCCCTCAACATGGGGAGGATGTCCCCATGTTGATGGGGACAAGGGCCTCATCCCCACAACCCTTGCCCGGTGGTTGTGGGGGTCTGCGGGCAGGGGGCTTATCAGAATCTGGAAGACCCCTTTAACAAAGGGGACCCCCAGATCCCGCCCCCCCATGTGAAATTACGTGATTAGAGTGACTAAACAGCCACTTGATCACTTCTGTGGTGGTAGAAGGGTCCCACCGCTGCTTTTACGGGGCTGTTCTGTCCCATCGCGGGAGTGATGCGACTGCGGGTGATGGCGGCACTACATAGAGAGAGAGGAACTGACAAAAAAATTGTATTATGTATTGTTTGTGTGCAATAAAATTCATTAAAATGTATTTTTTCCAAAACCATTGCATTTTTAAAAACCACTACGCAAATTCTATGGTCTCTGCTAAAAAATATATAATATTTGGGGGTTTTAAGTAATTTTCAGCAACAAAATACAGATTTTTAAATGCAGGAGAGAAGTATCAGAATTGGCCTGGGAACTGGCTAAAAACATTCAAAAGCGAGACAAATCAACTGCTTCCTGCCCACTTCATTGTAAAATGACCGAATGACGGGAACTCTATTGTTCTGGGAGAACATCATATGATGTCTTCCTGAGAACGCACCTTGCGCAGCCACTCTGGGCCACATTCCGGCGCAATCTGTCACCACCTGTGTCTGGTGGAAGACTGATCACAATACCAGCCTGCTGCCAGTGTCAAAAATATTTAAAGAAATAAAAAAAAACATATTATTTAAAAAAAAAAAAAATTACATACTGTCACCAGTCAGAATACCTGGTCTCTACCACACCAGTTATATTATGATGCTGTACTGCACTGATGACAGTATGTAAAAAATAAAAAATAAAAATGTGAAAAAAACTTTTTTCTTCATTCTTAAAATAAAGTGACAAATAAATTACAACTTCCAAAAATGCACCATGCCTCTTACTAATTACCTAAAACTGTCTACTTTCCAAAAATTGGTAAATTGGGGGCATTTGTTCTGTCCTGGCCTCAACAAATGAGGCCATCAGTACATCAGGATTGATCAATTTTCATATATATTACACTAAGTAATATACACAAATGTGGGCTATTTTCACCAAATAAAAGGAGCAGAATACAATTTGGCCTAAATTTAGGAAGAAAGATGATTTTTTTCAACATTTTGTAACAAAAGAACAAGAAAGAAAAACACTTTTTTTTTTTTTGTCAAAATGTTTGGCTTTTTTTGTTTATTTAGCAAAAAATAGAAAACCCCATGGTGGATAAATACTAACAAACAAAAGCTCTATTTGTGTGAAAAAAGTGATAGAAATGTCATATGGTTACAGGGTCACCACGAATTTGTCATTCAAAGTTTAAAAGCGCTGAAAGCTGGACAGGATGGGGGTTAAAGTGGCCAGTATTGAAATGGATAAAAATGTTTTCTTATTTTGGATTCTGAAGATAAAAGTAAGATTCAATAAGATCGTGACATGAGACAGAACAGGTATATTATTGAAGATGTGTTTGATTCTTCTGAATGTTTGCAACACAATTGAAATGGTGTTTTTCTTCATAAATGAGCAGAAGATCATCTCCCATTGGATTCTGCTGCTTAAGCCATGCCTGCCTCTGCATCCAGTGCTGGGGGCTATAAATTCATTTTAGATTCAAATAATTTTCTTTGTTCATGACAGACTTGTCTCTTTGGGGTATTTTTTTTAGGGGCCTTCAGGCAGTCCTGTAAGATAAATTTTAAACCTCCATGTTTTGTACATACATAGAGCTCACAACCATTTTGTGTCATGTCTTCGCACATGTCAAACCATATCGCCAGCAAACCATAGATCCTCAGAATAACATCCAAAATGTATTAAAAAGATCACAGCACAGCAACTAGTGAAGTTTTTGTTGGCACGAAGGACACCTTCATCAGGAATGCTGTCCTCTGGTGCCCCGGAATGTCCATGTCTGCTGTGATGTGATCACATCAATACATTTTTGAACATTGTTCTGAAGATCCATGGTGTGTTGGCCATATATGCTTTGACTTGTGTTGGCACAGGTTGCCAGCTGGCAGATGCACTGGCATCCACTTGCTTCAAGCCATTCCTGGAATGTGTGAGATGGGAATATTCTACTCAGTGTTTTCTCACATCACACATCATTCTCTGCTCACTGTCATGTACACACATTCCTAATTCTTTTCTGATGTTGTCCTGCCTATACAGTACAAATTTTTTGTATTTCTTAGCTGTAACTGTGCTTACTTTTTACCTTAAAAATAATTTTGTAACTTGAACATATAATATATATAAAACCCCAAAACACCATGATAGTCAGCAATAAGGTGACAATAGGATCCTGAGGGTCGTAAACTAAAGAACAGACCCACCAGAGGAACTCCTGACACTTTGCTGGTAAGGTAAGCCCATTGTTACAATGTTTACAGTACTTTCTATTCATGGCAGGTATTTTGGGACAATGAAAACTAGCTTCCTTAGAACATAAGACTTCATTGGTTGTTTTTATTTGTTTATGTTGGCTCTGTCACTTTTTAATTGCTGAATTTTTTGGTGGTAAAAAAGGAAAGTCCAGGAATTGCAAGGTCTAAAAGTACCAAACAGTGTTGTAGTTTAACCGACAACTCAATTTAATGGGTAATAGGGTTACCAATAGGGATAAGCCGAACACCACCCGGTTTAGTTCGCACCAGAACATGCAAAAAGATAAAAAATTGGTGCAAAAATGCGAACACCGTTAAAGTCTATGGGACATGAACGTGAAAAATCAAAAGTGTTAATTTTAGAGATTTATATGCATGTTATTGCCATAAAAAGTGTTTGGGGACCCGGGAACCCGCAGGGGACATGTATCAATGCAAAAAAAAGTTTTTAAATTAAAGTTTTTTTCAGGAGCAGTGATTTTAATATTGCTTAAAGTGAAACAATAAAAATGAAATATTCCTTTAACCACTTCCCACCCGCCATATGCAGAATGACGGCCGGGAAGTGGTTCTGTTATCCTGACTGGGCATCATATGACGTCCAGCAGGATAACATGCCGGTGCGCGCCCGTGGGGTATGTCAGTCTGACACCCTGCATCTCCGATCGTGATAAGAAGCCTCTGTCAGAGGCTTCTTACCACGTGATGAGCTGTGACCAATCACAGCTGATCATCGCGTGAACCAGGAAGTGCCGGAAAACGGCATTCCTCGGTTCGTGCTGACAGGGAGAGACGATCGGCGGCTCTCCCTGTCAGAGGGGGGTCTGTGCTGATAATCAGCACATTGATTATCAGCACAGCCCCCTCAAATGTACCAATTACCTGCCAACCAGTGCCCAGTAATGTACACACATTAAATTCTGCCAGTGCCCACCACATTGCCAATCACTGCCCACCACAGTGCCAATCACTGCCCAGCAGTAACACCTGTCAGTACTTATCAGTACCTCATCATCAGTGCTGCCCATCAGTGCCACCTGTCAGTGCCAATCAGCACCGCCTTTCAGTGCCCATCAGTGCTGCATATCAGTGCCCATCAATTCTACATGTAGCGGGGTGTTCCCCTTTAATGCAGAGAGACAAGAAGTTCCAGGTGAGAGGTGAGTCGGGAGGAAGTAAAGAGACATTATGGAAGTGAAAGCAGAGGAGAGAGAGACTACATCTCCCAGTACATCTTGCAGCACCCAGGGTGCATTGCTCCAGAACAGAGACTGCTGGGGCAGACTTTATAAAGGGGAGGCGGAGTTTTGGTCACTCTCTTTGGACACCCCCTCTCCTAGCAAGAGGATCTCTGTGCTGAACTGCTGTGTGCACAAGGCCTGAAGCCTGGGCCGTGTGCTCCTTTCCAAAGAGCCCCTCTGCCAGCCTAGCAGAGCCTTAGAGACATCTTCTCCTCCTTGCTGCAGTACACCAGAAGGATTGAAGACTTGGATGTCGGTGGATTCCTGTTCCTAGACGAATCGATGGAGGAAACGGACTTGGACTTGTCCGGGTGGTGAGAGCTGTTTAAAGACAGATACTTTTATCTTTACTATTCGTTTGGATTACAAAGTTGTTCTTCAAGTGCACCACCGAAAAGATTGCTAGCGAATATTGTTTCACTGAACTTCCATTTAGATCAGTCAGGCCTGACTGCATAGGTAGACATTGCTGGGTGTTAGTCTACCCATGAGGGGAAGTAGCTGTAAAAGGGCAGCGCTAGAGTTGCATAGCAATACTTTATTATTCTGATTACTCTGTTTATCTTTATTACTGTTTATTGTAGGGATCTGCAACTTGTTATACTGTTGTTTATTACTTGCCCATTAGCCTCAGTAAAATATCTGGGTCAAGTACATTGATGTCAGTTTCACTTACTTTAATAGGAGTTTTAAAGTATATTCTGTGTATGTTTGTTATAGGACTGTGTCACCAACAGTTGCGGTCACGCGGTCCTATCCCTCTATCACCAGCTGTGCCACGGGAGGTTAGAGCCGATTGCCAGGGGTTGACAGCGGTGCACTACAGGGCCCAAATCAATACCAGCGGCTCTCTTAACTGGGGGTAGCGCTACACATGGGGGCTCGAGCCGGGATCCTTGTACGTTGCACACTGCAATCAAGCCGGTCAGAAGTACCAGCATGGACCCCGCTAGCAATGTCACAGTGGTGCGCAGCGATTGGCGCCGATCCAACCGCGGCAGTAGTCATTGTACTCCCAGGGGAAAGATGGAAGGAAGAGGAGATAAAACAGCTCGTATTCTTACTGTCTCCGAGCCACAAAGCATGGGTGATGGATTTTAGGCCAGATCCAGTGATCTCGTTTACATACGCACTGGTAGAATGGAAAAACGAAATCCCAGAGCATTTTAAAAGTCAGAGTATACGAGCCATAGATAATCAGATCTATCACTTGATACATACGCTGCCAGTGAAGGGAGAATGGTTCCAGACACCAAAACCATCATCTCCACAGATATCTCCCCCGCCATCCCCTAAGGCGGAGAAGCAGAAGGATACAGAGAGTCCCAGATCATCACCGGCCACCCTTAGTGCAGAACTGTGCGCTGTCTTGCAGGAAATTGTGGCCCAGTGTAAAAGAGACCCCACAGACTACCCGATGTCAGGATACAGGAAACTCAGGATATTTTCTGGAAGGAAACCTGTACCTTCAGAAGAACTCAGGAATGAAGGAACCCGAGGAAATTAAGAATGAACCACGCCAGAGCAGTTCAACACCAACCTCCCCACAGAAGAGAAGAGAGATTGTCTGTTTCAACTGTGGAGGTGTAGGCCACAACCAGCGAGTATGTCCAAGTCCACGAATGGAGACAGAAGGCTGGCGGAGGCCTCAGAGAAGTGACCCAAGAATGGAGAGAAGATCCGGGCCTTCAAAAATAACTTTCCCTGAATCTGCGAGGGAGCGGTGGAGGACACCTGCAGTCTATGCCGTCTCAGTGAACAACGCCTATCAGCCTTCCAAACAATGCCAGAAACGGCATTCCCAGCGCCGGAAGCTGAAGAGAGCACAAGTCCAAGTATGCCAGCCTGCTGTTACAGGTGTTTCCAAAAGGACTGCTACCCAATTGGTAGGTCCTCTGCCTGTAGTGCCTGTTCTGATCAAAGGGATCTACACCAGAGCCATCCTTGATACAGGTGCTCAGGTTACCCTAATGACCAGAGACTTTTACAAGAAGTACCTGTCATACCTGCCCCTGGAAGAGATGGGAGACACCAAGATTCAGGGTATCCTAGCAGAAGAGTACTCTTGTGATGGATGTGTGCGGATCAAGTTGTCGCGTGATCCATTGAGGGCTGGGGAGCCCCAGAACTTTGAGACACTGGCCATCGTCTGTCCCTGGCTGCCAGGGCCCTCAAGAAGCTCTCTCATCATTGGGACCAATACCGATCTGGTGAAACGGCTTTTAGCCCCTGCTGTCCCCAGATGTGATCCCATACCCTCACTACCGGAAGAGGTTCCTGCTTCAGTACCAGAGGAAGAACCAAGAGTAGATGAGACTGTGACTCCCAGGGAGAAGAGAAGGAATAGAGTCATTCATCCTCCCCGGAAACTAACTCATGATCAGATGGGAGAAAGTTCCGAAGACACGGTCCTAACCTCAAGAAGGACCATGCCCACATCTGGTCCCTCCACTGTACATTTGGTGGAGGGCAACCCCAACTCACTCCCTGGCACAGTTAGGCAGGCCACTTCCAATAATATGGCCTGTGGGCAGGACAATCTTCTTCACCATGCTAGGTGGGAGATTCCCCTGCCAGGTTCCCTTGCAACTGTGAACTATCTTTTATGTACATATTGTTGATGCTGTCTTTGGGGACCAAAGATTCAAAGTGGGGGGAGTGTGTAGCGGGGTGTTCCCCTTTAATGCAGAGAGACAAGAAGTTCCAGGTGAGAGGTGAGTCGGGAGGAAGTAAAGAGACATTATGGAAGTGAAAGCAGAGGAGAGAGAGACTACATCTCCCAGTACATCTTGCAGCACCCAGGGTGCATTGCTCCAGAACAGAGACTGCTGGGGCAGACTTTATAAAGGGGAGGCAGAGTTTTGGTCACTCTCTTTGGACACCCCCTCTCCTAGCAAGAGGATCTCTGTGCTGAACTGCTGTGTGCACAAGGCCTGAAGCCTGGGCCGTGTGCTCCTTTCCAAAGAGCCCCTCTGCCAGCCTAGCAGAGCCTTAGAGACATCTTCTCCTCCTTGCTGCAGTACACCAGAAGGATTGAAGACTTGGATGTCGGTGGATTCCTGTTCCTAGACGAATCGATGGAGGAAACGGACTTGGACTTGTCCGGGTGGTGAGAGCTGTTTAAAGACAGATACTTTTATCTTTACTATTCGTATGGATTACAAAGTTGTTCTTCAAGTGCACCACCGAAAAGATTGCTAGCGAATATTGTTTCACTGAACTTCCATTTAGATCAGTCAGGCCTGACTGCATAGGTAGACATTGCTGGGTGTTAGTCTACCCATGAGGGGAATTAGCTGTAAAAGGGCAGCGCTAGAGTTGCATAGCAATACTTTATTATTCTGATTACTCTGTTTATCTTTATTACTGTTTATTGTAGGGATCTGCAACTTGTTATACTGTTGTTTATTACTTGCCCATTAGCCTCAGTAAAATATCTGGGTCAAGTACATTGGTGTCAGTTTCACTTACTTTAATAGGAGTTTTAAAGTATATTCTGTGTATGTTTGTTATAGGACTGCGTCACCAACAGTTGCGGTCACCCGGTCCTATCCCTCTATCACCAGCTGTGCCAAGGGAGGTGTGACAGCAGGAAGGTAAAGTCACCTGGTTGCATCCAGGGGGGTAGATATATTTCGCCCAGATTCAGGCTTTACGCCGACTTATACAACTAGGTGGAGAGTTGTATAAGCCCAGCTGAGGCTAGTAGGCTCATGGATGACTCATACCTCTAGGGAGAGTGTGGGGCGTCGTGCAGACAGGGAGTTGATGAGACCAGCTGAAGCTTGTCAGCTCATTTAGGCCTCTATAAGAACTCCCAGCTTCATTAGATGTTAGCTCATGCCTGGAACCAGACCTGTGTGGACTGTCTAGGGAGAGTGAACCCCTGTGCGGTGAGACAAAGCCTGTGTGGCTATTTGCTTGGACATTTAAAACCAGGGACTTAGGGACTAGGACAGCACTAGGCTGATCCCAGTTGTTAGTTAGGAAACCTGTATGTTTAGTCAGAGGTCAAGTTGACCAGGATTTATTTTGTTTATGTTTCTTTTGCTTTGCTGTGTTTTGTCACTGTAAATAGAAAATAAACCGCACCTTTTTGATTTTGAAAACCACAACCTCCGTTTGCTGGGCCTGTTTTTGTGTGGGGAGCCCATCTCGGGGGTCACACACACCCGCTGCCGAGCTAACCCCCTCACAGTTGGTGGAGAATGCGGGCAGTTTTTTTTTAAGCCAGCATGGAGGAGATACTGAAGCAGCTGGCTCTAGCAAATGCCAATCAACAGCAGACAAATGCAGGTTTGCAAAAGAGCCTTGCAGCTCAACAACAGAACTTCGCAGCCCAGCAGCAAGCTCATCAACAGAGCCTTGCAGCCCAGCAGCAGACAAACGCAACTTTGCAACAGAGTCTGGAGGCTCAGCAACAAGCCCAGCAGCAATCTGAGGCCCGCTTCATAGACCTGTTGCAGAAGCAAGAGCAGAGACTACAACAACAGATGGAAGCAGCAATGCAGCAACGTCCGCAGACCAGTGAGGAAAGCCGTCCCACTAATACCGCGTCCTTTGGGGTGAGTCGTTTATTGACAAAAATGACTGGAGAGGATGATCCAGAGGTATTTTTGACCACATTTGAAAGGACCGCTGAAAGAGAAAAGTGGCCTGAGGAGCAGTGGGCTGGACTGGTGGCTCCTCTGTTAACTGGTGAATCGCAGAAAGCTTACTATGACCTAGAGCCTAACCAAGCAAAAGACTATGTGATGCTAAAAGCTGAAATATTGGCAAGGCTGGGTGTCACCCAGGCTGTCCGGGCTCAGCGTGTGCATAACTGGACTTTCCAGCTTGGAAAACCCCCCAGGTCTCAAATGTATGATCTCATTCACCTGAGCAGAAAGTGGCTACAGCCAGAGACTTTGTCCGCACCAAAGATTGTGGAACGTGTTGTAATGGATCGGTTTTTGAGAGCTCTTCCTACTGCCATCCAAAAGTGGGTAAGCCATGGAGACCCAGAGACGGCCGATGGTCTTGTGGATCGTGTGGAGAAATACTTGGCTACAGAGAACCTGACGGCCTCTTCCAGAGACACTCGGACTTTCCACCCTAAGACCAGACCATCCCCAGGGGCGGATAAGAGGATTCCAAGGGGTGAGGGTGGAGAGAGTGAGAGGGTGGGAGCTCTACCCCAAGTTTGGCGAGAACAGCCTGGGAAATCAGCGGCTCAAGAGGCCGCAAGAAGGATCGTTTGCTACCGCTGCCGGCAAGCGGGACATATTGCAGCCAATTGCCCGGTTGTGGAGGAACCCATGCAGTGTGACTTTCTGACGGGCAGACGTCAGTCGCTGTGTGCGACAGTCGCATGCACTGCCATTCGAGGAACTGAAAAACATTTATGCAAAATGTGTGTTAATGGTAGAAATGTTGTGGTATTGCTGGATTCAGGTAGCCTTGTGACCCTGATAAAGGCTGAGTTAGTTAAAACAGAGGTCTCTGGGAATAGCAAGGTAGCTGTTATCTGTGTGCATGGGGACACCCGAGAGTATCCAGTGACTACAGTGTGTTTCGAGACCCCCAAAGGTACCCTCTCTCATCCAGTGGGCTTAGTATCTCAGTTACTGCATGACGCCATTGTGGGAAGGGATTTTCCGAAGTTCTGGGAACTGTGGGATGATCCTGAGCCCCCCACTGGTGCCCCTATGTACCAGGAATGTGATAGCCAGAACTCCCCTGAGAGTGGTGAGGACTCTCCGGAATTTCCCTTATCAGTATTGGCAGGGGAGACTCAAGAAACTGGAGAGGAGCCCACCTCCTCAGACGAAAACCTACCGTCTGTGGAGTTTTCTGATCTTGAGGTTCACAGGGAAAACTTTGCCACAGAACAGTTGAAAGACCCCGCCCTAATAAAGGCACGGGAAAACGTAGTGAAAATAGATGGCGAGTTAGTGAACCCAGATAATACCTGCACTTACCCATACTTCAGCGTAGAGAAGGACCTACTGTATCGGGTGGCAAAAAGGGCAGAAGAAACCGTTGAGCAGCTTGTGGTGCCCAAACCTTACAGGAAGTTGGTGTTGGAGTTGGCCCATGGGCACATTCTTGGAGGTCATCTGGGGACAGAGAAAACCCGAGAGAGGGTATTACAGAGATTCTATTGGCCGGGGGTGATGAAGGACATAGAAAATTATTGTTCCTCCTGCCCTGTGTGTCAGAGGTCGGCCCCGATGCCACATTTCCGTAGCCCGCTGGTCCATCTACCCATCATTGAGGTCCCGTTTGAGAGGATCGCCATGGATTTGGTAGGTCCTATAATCAAGTCCGCTAGGGGGCACCAGTACATATTAGTTATAATGGACTATGCCACCCGTTATCCAGAAGCGATCCCTCTCCGAAATACCTCGGCCAAAACCATAGCCAAAGAGCTATCTCTTGTGTTTAGCCGGGTGGGTATTTGTAAAGAACTGCTTACGGACCAAGGTACACCCTTTATGTCCCGGGTTATGAAGGAGCTGTGTAAATTGTTCAAAGTGACGCAATTACGTACATCTGTGTATCACCCCCAAACCGATGGGCTGGTTGAAAGGTTCAACAAAACCCTAAAACAAATGTTGAAGAAAGTGGTGAATAGAGATGGAAAGGATTGGGACTGTCTACTTCCTTATCTGATGTTTGCTATTAGGAAGGTGCCCCAATCCTCTACGGGATTCTCCCCCTTTGAGTTACTGTATGGGAGACACCCAAGAGGGCTGTTGGATATTGCCAAGGAAACTTGGGAAAGTGAGAGTTCTCCCCACAGGAGTGTGATTGAGCATGTCGCCCTGATGCAAGACCGAATTGCACAGGTAATGCCCATCGTGAAGGAACATTTGGCCCAAGCGCAGTTAGCACAGCAGAGAGTGTACAACCGTGGAGCCAAGACCCGTACCTTTTCCCCGGGGGATAGGATACTGGTACTTGTCCCTACGGTTGAAAGTAAATTTCTTGCCAAATGGCAAGGCCCCTACGAGATAATGGAAAAAGTGAGCGAAGTGAATTACAAGGTCAGACAACCAGGAAGGCGAAAGCCCGAACAGATCTATCACGTTAATCTGTTGAAAGCCTGGAGGGATAGAGAGTCCCTAGTCGCAGACACTTGGTCACCAGCTCAAACTGGTTGCGTGATTCCTGAGGTTGGAATAGCAGCCACCTTGTCACAACCCCAACAACAGGAGGTTAAGGAGTTTGTGCTTCGCAACAAGGAGGTATTCTCTGAGCTGCCGGGACAAACATCTGGGGTAGAGCATGACATCATTACCCCGCCCGGTGAAAGGGTGAAGTTAAAACCCTATCGGATCCCAGAGGCCCGACGGGAGGCAATACGGGAGGAAGTACAGAAAATGCTGAACTTAGGGGTGATAGAGGAGTCCCAAAGTGATTGGTCTAGTCCCATTGTGTTGGTGCCTAAACCGGATGGGAGCTGGCGATTTTGTAACGATTTTCGTCAGTTGAACAAAGTTACAAAATTTGACACCTACCCCATGCCACGTATAGATGAGTTGATCGACCGGCTGGGAACAGCCCGATACATGACGACTCTTGACCTCACAAAAGGGTATTGGCAAATCCCCCTGGCCAAGTCGGCCAAAGAGAAAACCGCATTTGTAACCCCAGACGGGGCGTTCCAATATAAAAGAATGCCGTTCGGGTTACAGAATGCGCCGGCCACATTCCAGCGGAAAATGGACCAGATGCTGAGGCCCCATCGGAAGTATGCTGCGGCTTACCTGGATGACATAATTGTCCATAGCACAGATTGGGCCTCACATCTGCCAAAAGTGCAAGCAGTCCTGGACTCTGTTCGGGAAGCGGGGTTTACGGCTAACCCCAAGAAGTGTACCATTGGGCAGGAGGAGGCCAAATATCTTGGGTACACCATTGGGAGGGGAGTAATAAAACCCCAACTCAACAAAGTCGAGGCCATCCAGAGTTGGCCACGTCCCAACAGCAAGAAGCAGGTACGAGCCTTTCTGGGAATCGCTGGGTATTATCGGCGATTCATTCCCCACTTTGCTTCTAAGGCTGTGCCCCTAACCAACCTGACGAAGGGGAAAGGGTCGGTCATGATTAAATGGACCCCCGAGGCTGAGGCAGCATTCCAATTCTTGAAACAAGCCTTATGTAGCCAGCCAGTGTTGTACTCACCCGACTTCTCTAAAGACTTTGTCGTACAAAGTGATGCGTCAGATGTGGGGTTAGGAGCAGTATTGTCCCAGGTCTGGAACGGGGAAGAGCACCCAGTCATTTACCTCAGCAGGAAGTTGAAGTCCCATGAGGTAAATTACGCCACCGTTGAAAAGGAGTGTTTAGCGGTGAAGTGGGCTCTAGATTCCCTTCGGTACTACCTGCTAGGTAGGCACTTTGACATGGTTACGGATCACGCTCCGTTAAAGTGGATGGCTCAAAACAAGGAAACAAATAGAAGAGTGAATAGGTGGTTCCTGGCCCTCCAGGAATTCAACTTCACAGTAAAGCATTGCCCTGGCGTTCAAATGGGGAATGTGGATGCTTTGTCTCGAGTACGTGAATGCCTGATTGCTGGTGTTCCAACCCCGAGGTTAAAACAAGAGGGGGGGGTATGTGACAGCAGGAAGGTAAAGTCACCTGGTTGCATCCAGGGGGGTAGATATATTTCGCCCAGATTCAGGCTTTACGCCGACTTATACAACTAGGTGGAGAGTTGTATAAGCCCAGCTGAGGCTAGTAGGCTCATGGATGACTCATACCTCTAGGGAGAGTGTGGGGCGTCGTGCAGACAGGGAGTTGATGAGACCAGCTGAAGCTTGTCAGCTCATTTAGGCCTCTATAAGAACTCCCAGCTTCATTAGATGTTAGCTCATGCCTGGAACCAGACCTGTGTGGACTGTCTAGGGAGAGTGAACCCCTGTGCGGTGAGACAAAGCCTGTGTGGCTATTTGCTTGGACATTTAAAACCAGGGACTTAGGGACTAGGACAGCACTAGGCTGATCCCAGTTGTTAGTTAGGAAACCTGTATGTTTAGTCAGAGGTCAAGTTGACCAGGATTTATTTTGTTTATGTTTCTTTTGCTTTGCTGTGTTTTGTCACTGTAAATAGAAAATAAACCGCACCTTTTTGATTTTGAAAACCACAACCTCCGTTTGCTGGGCCTGTTTTTGTGTGGGGAGCCCATCTCGGGGGTCACACACACCCGCTGCCGAGCTAACCCCCTCACAGAGGTAAGAGCCGATTGCCAGGGGTTGACAGCGGTGCACTACAGGGCCCAAATCAATACCAGCGGCTCTCTTAACTGGGGGTAGCGCTACACGTGGGGGCTCGAGCCGGGATCCTTGTACGTTGCACGCTGCAATCAAGCCGGTCAGAAGTACCAGCATGGACCCGCTAGCAATGTCACAGTGGTGCGCAGCGATTGGCGCCGATCCAACCGCGGCGGTAGTCATTGTACTCCCAGGGGAAAGATGGAAGGAAGAGGAGATAAAACAGCTCGTATTCTTACTGTCTCCGAGCCACAAAGCATGGGTGATGGATTTTAGGCCAGATCCAGTGATCTCGTTTACATACGCACTGGTAGAATGGAAAAACGAAATCCCAGAGCATTTTAAAAGTCAGAGTATACGAGCCATAGATAATCAGATCTATCACTTGATACATACGCTGCCAGTGAAGGGAGAATGGTTCCAGACACCAAAACCATCATCTCCACAGATATCTCCCCCGCCATCCCCTAAGGCGGAGAAGCAGAAGGATACAGAGAGTCCCAGATCATCACCGGCCACCCTTAGTGCAGAACTGTGCGCTGTCTTGCAGGAAATTGTGGCCCAGTGTAAAAGAGACCCCACAGACTACCCGATGTCAGGATACAGGAAACTCAGGATATTTTCTGGAAGGAAACCTGTACCTTCGGAAGAAGAGGGATTTGAAGAGTGGCTAGATGGCGCCACTCAGGCCCTAGAAAAATGGGAGGTCCCGGAGCGACAAAAGAAGCAGAGGATTGTTGAAAGTTTAAAGGGGCCTGCTCTGGATGCCATACGTAACCTGAAGATAAGCAGGAAAGACTGTACTGCACAGGATTACTTAGACATCCTGCAGAATGTGTTCGGTGGGACAGAAAAAATCACTGAGCTTACCTATCAACTGGAGCACTGCTACCAGAAGACAGGCGAGAAACTATCAGAATATATGGGACGTCTAGACAAGATCCTGCATAGGATCATTTTGAAGAAGGGGATCGACCCAGGGAAAGTAGACGAGGCCCGTGCTCAACAGGTATTGAGGGGAGCTCAGCCCCTGGATCCTATTGCATTGGCGCTACGCACCCGACAGGATGGGAAGAGCCTGGAATACCCCGACTTGATCCGGATAGTCAGGGAGGAGGAGGCTGTGTTGGAAGAGAAAAGGAGGAGTCAACATACCGAACCAACTACCCTCCCTGCGGTGGGAGTCAGATCAGCTATGGCTACTGAACGGGACTCAGAAGTGGAGATCCTGAAGTCCCAAATGACCCAGGTGCTGGATCTTTTGACCACACTCCTGTCTGAAAACTCAGGAATGAAGGAACCCGAGGAAATTAAGAATGAACCACGCCAGAGCAGTTCAACACCAACCTCCCCACAGAAGAGAAGAGAGATTGTCTGTTTCAACTGTGGAGGTGTAGGCCACAACCAGCGAGTATGTCCAAGTCCACGAATGGAGACAGAAGGCTGGCGGAGGCCTCAGAGAAGTGACCCAAGAATGGAGAGAAGATCCGGGCCTTCAAAAATAACTTTCCCTGAATCTGCGAGGGAGCGGTGGAGGACACCTGCAGTCTATGCCGTCTCAGTGAACAACGCCTATCAGCCTTCCAAACAACGCCAGAAACGGCATTCCCAGCGCCGGAAGCTGAAGAGAGCACAAGTCCAAGTATGCCAGCCTGCTGTTACAGGTGTTTCCAAAAGGACTGCTACCCAATTGGTAGGTCCTCTGCCTGTAGTGCCTGTTCTGATCGAAGAGATCTACACCAGAGCCATCCTTGATACAGGTGCTCAGGTTACCCTAATGACCAGAGACTTTTACAAGAAGTACCTGTCATACCTGCCCCTGGAAGAGATGGGAGACACCAAGATTCAGGGTATCCTAGCAGAAGAGTACTCTTGTGATGGATGTGTGCGGATCAAGTTGTCGTGTGATCCATTGAGGGCTGGGGAGCCCCAGAACTTTGAGACACTGGCCATTGTCTGTCCCTGGCTGCCAGGGCCCTCAAGAAGCTCTCTCATCATTGGGACCAATACCGATCTGGTGAAACGGCTTTTAGCCCCTGCTGTCCCCAGATGTGATCCCATACCCTCACTACCGGAAGAGGTTCTTGCTTCAGTACCAGAGGAAGAACCAAGAGTAGCTGAGACTGTGACTCCCAGGGAGAAGAGAAGGAAGAGAGTCATTCATCCTCCCCGGAAACTAACTCATGATCAGATGGGAGAAAGTTCCGAAGACACGGTCCTAACCTCAAGAAGGACCATGCCCACATCTGGTCCCTCCACTGTACATTTGGTGGAGGGCAACCCCAACTCACTCCCTGGCACAGTTAGGCAGGCCACTTCCAATAATATGGCCTGTGGGCAGGACAATCTTCTTCACCATGCTAGGTGGGAGATTCCCCTGCCAGGTTCCCTTGCAACTGTGAACTATCTTTTATGTACATATTGTTGATGCTGTCTTTGGGGACCAAAGATTCAAAGTGGGGGGAGTGTGTAGCGGGGTGTTCCCCTTTAATGCAGAGAGACAAGAAGTTCCAGGCGAGAGGTGAGTCAGGAGGAAGTAAAGAGACATTATGGAAGTGAAAGCAGAGGAGAGAGAGACTACATCTCCCAGTACATCTTGCAGCACCCAGGGTGCATTGCTCCAGAACAGAGACTGCTGGGGCAGACTTTATAAAGGGGAGGCAGAGTTTTGGTCACTCTCTTTGGACACCCCCTCTCCTAGCAAGAGGATCTCTGTGCTGAACTGCTGTGTGCACAAGGCCTGAAGCCTGGGCCGTGTGCTCCTTTCCAAAGAGCCCCTCTGCCAGCCTAGCAGAGCCTTAGAGACATCTTCTCCTCCTTGCTGCAGTACACCAGAAGGATTGAAGACTTGGATGTCGGTGGATTCCTGTTCCTAGACGAATCGATGGAGGAAACGGACTTGGACTTGTCCGGGTGGTGAGAGCTGTTTAAAGACAGATACTTTTATCTTTACTATTCGTTTGGATTACAAAGTTGTTCTTCAAGTGCACCACCGAAAAGATTGCTAGCGAATATTGTTTCACTGAACTTCCATTTAGATCAGTCAGGCCTGACTGCATAGGTAGACATTGCTGGGTGTTAGTCTACCCATGAGGGGAAGTAGCTGTAAAAGGGCAGCGCTAGAGTTGCATAGCAATACTTTATTATTCTGATTACTCTGTTTATCTTTATTACTGTTTATTGTAGGGATCTGCAACTTGTTATACTGTTGTTTATTACTTGCCCATTAGCCTCAGTAAAATATCTGGGTCAAGTACATTGGTGTCAGTTTCACTTACTTTAATAGGAGTTTTAAAGTATATTCTGTGTATGTTTGTTATAGGACTGCGTCACCAACAGTTGCGGTCACGCGGTCCTATCCCTCTATCACCAGCTGTGCCACGGGAGGTTAGAGCCGATTGCCAGGGGTTGACAGCGGTGCACTACAGGGCCCAAATCAATACCAGCGGCTCTCTTAACTGGGGGTAGCGCTACACGTGGGGGCTCTAGCCGGGATCCTTGTACGTTGCATGCTGCAATCAAGCCGGTCAGAAGTACCAGCATGGACCCGCTAGCAATGTCACAGTGGTGCGCAGCGATTGGCGCCGATCCAACCGCGGCAGTAGTCATTGTACTCCCAGGGGAAAGATGGAAGGAAGAGGAGATAAAACAGCTCGTATTCTTACTGTCTCCGAGCCACAAAGCATGGGTGATGGATTTTAGGCCAGATCCAGTGATCTCGTTTACATACGCACTGGTAGAATGGAAAAACGAAATCCCAGAGCATTTTAAAAGTCAGAGTATACGAGCCATAGATAATCAGATCTATCACTTGATACATACGCTGCCAGTGAAGGGAGAATGGTTCCAGACACCAAAACCATCATCTCCACAGATATCTCCCCCGCCATCCCCTAAGGCGGAGAAGCAGAAGGATACAGAGAGTCCCAGATCATCACCGGCCACCCTTAGTGCAGAACTGTGCGCTGTCTTGCAGGAAATTGTGGCCCAGTGTAAAAGAGACCCCACAGACTACCCGATGTCAGGATACAGGAAACTCAGGATATTTTCTGGAAGGAAAACTGTACCTTCGGAAGAACTCAGGAATGAAGGAACCCGAGGAAATTAAGAATGAACCACGCCAGAGCAGTTCAACACCAACCTCCCCACAGAAGAGAAGAGAGATTGTCTGTTTCAACTGTGGAGGTGTAGGCCACAACCAGCGAGTATGTCCAAGTCAACGAATGGAGACAGAAGGCTGGCGGAGGCCTCAGAGAAGTGACCCAAGAATGGAGAGAAGATCCGGGCCTTCAAAAATAACTTTCCCTGAATCTGCGAGGGAGCGGTGGAGGACACCTGCAGTCTATGCCGTCTCAGTGAACAACGCCTATCAGCCTTCCAAACAACGCCAGAAACGGCATTCCCAGCGCCGGAAGCTGAAGAGAGCACAAGTCCAAGTATGCCAGCCTGCTGTTACAGGTGTTTCCAAAAGGACTGCTACCCAATTGGTAGGTCCTCTGCCTGTAGTGCCTGTTCTGATTGAAGGGATCTACACCAGAGCCATCCTTGATACAGGTGCTCAGGTTACCCTAATGACCAGAGACTTTTACAAGAAGTACCTGTCATACCTGCCCCTGGAAGAGATGGGAGACACCAAGATTCAGGGTATCCTAGCAGAAGAGTACTCTTGTGATGGATGTGTGCGGATCAAGTTGTCGTGTGATCCATTGAGGGCTGGGGAGCCCCAGAACTTTGAGACACTGGCCATTGTCTGTCCCTGGCTGCCAGGGCCCTCAAGAAGCTCTCTCATCATTGGGACCAATACCGATCTGGTGAAACGGCTTTTAGCCCCTGCTGTCCCCAGATGTGATCCCATACCCTCACTACCGGAAGAGGTTCCTGCTTCAGTACCAGAGGAAGAACCAAGAGTAGCTGAGACTGTGACTCCCAGGGAGAAGAGAAGGAAGAGAGTCATTCATCCTCCCCGGAAACTAACTCATGATCAGATGGGAGAAAGTTCCGAAGACACGGTCCTAACCTCAAGAAGGACCATGCCCACATCTGGTCCCTCCACTGTACATTTGGTGGAGGGCAACCCCAACTCACTCCCTGGCACAGTTAGGCAGGCCACTTCCAATAATATGGCCTGTGGGCAGGACAATCTTCTTCACCATGCTAGGTGGGAGATTCCCCTGCCAGGTTCCCTTGCAACTGTGAACTATCTTTTATGTACATATTGTTGATGCTGTCTTTGGGGACCAAAGATTCAAAGTGGGGGGAGTGTGTAGCGGGGTGTTCCCCTTTAATGCAGAGAGACAAGAAGTTCCAGGTGAGAGGTGAGTCAGGAGGAAGTAAAGAGACATTATGGAAGTGAAAGCAGAGGAGAGAGAGACTACATCTCCCAGTACATCTTGCAGCACCCAGGGTGCATTGCTCCAGAACAGAGACTGCTGGGGCAGACTTTATAAAGGGGAGGCAGAGTTTTGGTCACTCTCTTTGGACACCCCCTCTCCTAGCAAGAGGATCTCTGTGCTGAACTGCTGTGTGCACAAGGCCTGAAGCCTGGGCCGTGTGCTCCTTTCCAAAGAGCCCCTCTGCCAGCCTAGCAGAGCCTTAGAGACATCTTCTCCTCCTTGCTGCAGTACACCAGAAGGATTGAAGACTTGGATGTCGGTGGATTCCTGTTCCTAGACGAATCGATGGAGGAAACGGACTTGGACTTGTCCGGGTGGTGAGAGCTGTTTAAAGACAGATACTTTTATCTTTACTATTCGTATGGATTACAAAGTTGTTCTTCAAGTGCACCACCGAAAAGATTGCTAGCGAATATTGTTTCACTGAACTTCCATTTAGATCAGTCAGGCCTGACTGCATAGGTAGACATTGCTGGGTGTTAGTCTACCCATGAGGGGAAGTAGCTGTAAAAGGGCAGCGCTAGAGTTGCATAGCAATACTTTATTATTCTGATTACTCTGTTTATCTTTATTACTGTTTATTGTAGGGATCTGCAACTTGTTATACTGTTGTTTATTACTTGCCCATTAGCCTCAGTAAAATATCTGGGTCAAGTACATTGGTGTCAGTTTCACTTACTTTAATAGAAGTTTTAAAGTATATTCTGTGTATGTTTGTTATAGGACTGCGTCACCAACAGTTGCGGTCACCCGGTCCTATCCCTCTATCACCAGCTGTGCCACGGGAGGTAAGAGCCGATTGCCAGGGGTTGACAGCGGTGCACTACAGGGCCCAAATCAATACCAGCGGCTCTCTTAACTGGGGGTAGCGCTACACGTGGGGGCTCGAGCCGGGATCCTTGTACGTTGCACGCTGCAATCAAGCCGGTCAGAAGTACCAGCATGGACCCGCTAGCAATGTCACAGTGGTGCGCAGCGATTGGCGCCGATCCAACCGCGGCGGTAGTCATTGTACTCCCAGGGGAAAGATGGAAGGAAGAGGAGATAAAACAGCTCGTATTCTTACTGTCTCCGAGCCACAAAGCATGGGTGATGGATTTTAGGCCAGATCCAGTGATCTCGTTTACATACGCACTGGTAGAATGGAAAAACGAAATCCCAGAGCATTTTAAAAGTCAGAGTATACGAGCCATAGATAATCAGATCTATCACTTGATACATACGCTGCCAGTGAAGGGAGAATGGTTCCAGACACCAAAACCATCATCTCCACAGATATCTCCCCCGCCATCCCCTAAGGCGGAGAAGCAGAAGGATACAGAGAGTCCCAGATCATCACCGGCCACCCTTAGTGCAGAACTGTGCACTGTCTTGCAGGAAATTGTGGCCCAGTGTAAAAGAGACCCCACAGACTTCCCGATGTCAGGATACAGGGAACTCAGGATATTTTCTGGAAGGAAACCTGTACCTTCGGAAGAAGAGGGATTTGAAGAGTGGCTAGACGGCGCCACTCAGGCCCTAGAAGAATGGGAGGTCCCGGAGCGACAAAAGAAGCAGAGGATTGTTGAAAGTTTAAAGGGGCCTGCTCTGGATGCCATACGTAACCTGAAGATAAGCAGGAAAGACTGTACTGCACAGGATTACTTAGACATCCTGCAGAATGTGTTCGGTGGGACAGAAAAAATCACTGAGCTTACCTATCAACTGGAGCACTGCTACCAGAAGACAGGCGAGAAACTATCAGAATATATGGGACGTCTAGACAAGATCCCGCATAGGATCATTTTGAAGAAGGGGATCGACCCAGGGAAAGTAGACGAGGCCCGTGCTCAACAGGTATTGAGGGGAGCTCAGCCCCTGGATCCTATTGCATTGGCGCTACGCACCCGACAGGATGGGAAGAGCCTGGAATACCCCGACTTGATCCGGATAGTCAGGGAGGAGGAGGCTGTGTTGGAAGAGAAAAGGAGGAGTCAACATACCGAACCAACTACCCTCCCTGCGGTGGGAGTCAGATCAGCTATGGCTACTGAACGGGACTCAGAAGTGGAGATCCTGAAGTCCCAAATGACCCAGGTGCTGGATCTTTTGACCACACTCCTGTCTGAAAACTCAGGAATGAAGGAACCCGAGGAAATTAAGAATGAACCACGCCAGAGCAGTTCAACACCAACCTCCCCACAGAAGAGAAGAGAGATTGTCTGTTTCAACTGTGGAGGTGTAGGCCACAACCAGCGAGTATGTCCAAGTCCACGAATGGAGACAGAAGGCTGGCGGAGGCCTCAGAGAAGTGACCCAAGAATGGAGAGAAGATCCGGGCCTTCAAAAATAACTTTCCCTGAATCTGCGAGGGAGCGGTGGAGGACACCTGCAGTCTATGCCGTCTCAGTGAACAACGCCTATCAGCCTTCCAAACAACGCCAGAAACAGCATTCCCAGCGCCGGAAGCTGAAGAGAGCACAAGTCCAAGTATGCCAGCCTGCTGTTACAGGTGTTTCCAAAAGGACTGCTACCCAATTGGTAGGTCCTCTGCCTGTAGTGCCTGTTCTGATCGAAGAGATCTACACCAGAGCCATCCTTGATACAGGTGCTCAGGTTACCCTAATGACCAGAGACTTTTACAAGAAGTACCTGTCATACCTGCCCCTGGAAGAGATGGGAGACACCAAGATTCAGGGTATCCTAGCAGAAGAGTACTCTTGTGATGGATGTGTGCGGATCAAGTTGTCGTGTGATCCATTGAGGGCTGGGGAGCCCCAGAACTTTGAGACACTGGCCATTGTCTGTCCCTGGCTGCCAGGGCCCTCAAGAAGCTCTCTCATCATTGGGACCAATACCGATCTGGTGAAACGGCTTTTAGCCCCTGCTGTCCCCAGATGTGATCCCATACCCTCACTACCGGAAGAGGTTCCTGCTTCAGTACCAGAGGAAGAACCAAGAGTAGCTGAGACTGTGACTCCCAGGGAGAAGAGAAGGAAGAGAGTCATTCATCCTCCCCGGAAACTAACTCATGATCAGATGGGAGAAAGTTCCGAAGACACGGTCCTAACCTCAAGAAGGACCATGCCCACATCTGGTCCCTCCACTGTACATTTGGTGGAGGGCAACCCCAACTCACTCCCTGGCACAGTTAGGCAGGCCACTTCCAATAATATGGCCTGTGGGCAGGACAATCTTCTTCACCATGCTAGGTGGGAGATTCCCCTGCCAGGTTCCCTTGCAACTGTGAACTATCTTTTATGTACATATTGTTGATGCTGTCTTTGGGGACCAAAGATTCAAAGTGGGGGGAGTGTGTAGCGGGGTGTTCCCCTTTAATGCAGAGAGACAAGAAGTTCCAGGCGAGAGGTGAGTCAGGAGGAAGTAAAGAGACATTATGGAAGTGAAAGCAGAGGAGAGAGAGACTACATCTCCCAGTACATCTTGCAGCACCCAGGGTGCATTGCTCCAGAACAGAGACTGCTGGGGCAGACTTTATAAAGGGGAGGCAGAGTTTTGGTCACTCTCTTTGGACACCCCCTCTCCTAGCAAGAGGATCTCTGTGCTGAACTGCTGTGTGCACAAGGCCTGAAGCCTGGGCCGTGTGCTCCTTTCCAAAGAGCCCCTCTGCCAGCCTAGCAGAGCCTTAGAGACATCTTCCCCTCCTTGCTGCAGTACACCAGAAGGATTGAAGACTTGGATGTCGGTGGATTCCTGTTCCTAGACGAATCGATGGAGGAAACGGACTTGGACTTGTCCGGGTGGTGAGAGCTGTTTAAAGGCAGATACTTTTATCTTTACTATTCGTTTGGATTACAAAGTTGTTCTTCAAGTGCACCACCGAAAAGATTGCTAGCGAATATTGTTTCACTGAACTTCCATTTAGATCAGTCAGGCCTGACTGCATAGGTAGACATTGCTGGGTGTTAGTCTACCCATGAGGGGAAGTAGCTGTAAAAGGGCAGCGCTAGAGTTGCATAGCAATACTTTATTATTCTGATTACTCTGTTTATCTTTATTACTGTTTATTGTAGGGATCTGCAACTTGTTATACTGTTGTTTATTACTTGCCCATTAGCCTCAGTAAAATATCTGGGTCAAGTACATTGGTGTCAGTTTCACTTACTTTAATAGGAGTTTTAAAGTATATTCTGTGTATGTTTGTTATAGGACTGCGTCACCAACAGTTGCGGTCATGCGGTCCTATCCCTCTATCACCAGCTGTGCCACGGGAGGTTAGAGCCGATTGCCAGGGGTTGACAGCGGTGCACTACAGGGCCCAAATCAATACCAGCGGCTCTCTTGACTGGGGGTAGCGCTACACGTGGGGGCTCGAGCCGGGATCCTTGTACGTTGCACGCTGCAATCAAGCCGGTCAGAAGTACCAGCATGGACCCGCTAGCAATGTCACAGTGGTGCGCAGCGATTGGCGCCGATCCAACCGCGGCAGTAGTCATTGTACTCCCAGGGGAAAGATGGAAGGAAGAGGAGATAAAACAGCTCGTATTCTTACTGTCTCCGAGCCACAAAGCATGGGTGATGGATTTTAGGCCAGATCCAGTGATCTCGTTTACATACGCACTGGTAGAATGGAAAAACGAAATCCCAGAGCATTTTAAAAGTCAGAGTATACGAGCCATAGATAATCAGATCTATCACTTGATACATACGCTGCCAGTGAAGGGAGAATGGTTCCAGACACCAAAACCATCATCTCCACAGATATCTCCCCCCGCCATCCCCTAAGGCGGAGAAGCAGAAGGATACAGAGAGTCCCAGATCATCACCGGCCACCCTTAGTGCAGAACTGTGCGCTGTCTTGCAGGAAATTGTGGCCCAGTGTAAAAGAGACCCCACAGACTACCCGATGTCAGGATACAGGAAACTCAGGATATTTTCTGGAAGGAAACCTGTACCTTCGAAAGAACTCAGGAATGAAGGAACCCGAGGAAATTAAGAATGAACCACGCCAGAGCAGTTCAACACCAACCTCCCCACAGAAGAGAAGAGAGATTGTCTGTTTCAACTGTGGAGGTGTAGGCCACAACCAGCGAGTATGTCCAAGTCCACGAATGGAGACAGAAGGCTGGCGGAGGCCTCAGAGAAGTGACCCAAGAATGGAGAGAAGATCCGGGCCTTCAAAAATAACTTTCCCTGAATCTGCGAGGGAGCGGTGGAGGACACCTGCAGTCTATGCCGTCTCAGTGAACAACGCCTATCAGCCTTCCAAACAACGCCAGAAACGGCATTCCCAGCGCCGGAAGCTGAAGAGAGCACAAGTCCAAGTATGCCAGCCTGCTGTTACAGGTGTTTCCAAAAGGACTGCTACCCAATTGGCAGGTCCTCTGCCTGTAGTGCCTGTTCTGATCGAAGGGATCTACACCAGAGCCATCCTTGATACAGGTGCTCAGGTTACCCTAATGACCAGAGACTTTTACAAGAAGTACCTGTCATACCTGCCCCTGGAAGAGATGGGAGACACCAAGATTCAGGGTATCCTAGCAGAAGAGTACTCTTGTGATGGATGTGTGCGGATCAAGTTGTAGTGTGATCCATTGAGGGCTGGGGAGCCCCAGAACTTTGAGACACTGGCCATTGTCTGTCCCTGGCTGCCAGGGCCCTCAAGAAGCTCTCTCATCATTGGGACCAATACTGATCTGGTGAAACGGCTTTTAGCCCCTGCTGTCCCCAGATGTGATCCCATACCCTCACTACCGGAAGAGGTTCCTGCTTCAGTACCAGAGGAAGAACCAAGAGTAGCTGAGACTGTGACTCCCAGGGAGAAGAGAAGGAAGAGAGTCATTCATCCTCCCCGGAAACTAACTCATGATCAGATGGGAGAAAGTTCCGAAGACACGGTCCTAACCTCAAGAAGGACCATGCCCACATCTGGTCCCTCCACTGTACATTTGGTGGAGGGCAACCCCAACTCACTCCCTGGCACAGTTAGGCAGGCCACTTCCAATAATATGGCCTGTGGGCAGGACAATCTTCTTCACCATGCTAGGTGGGAGATTCCCCTGCCAGGTTCCCTTGCAACTGTGAACTATCTTTTATGTACATATTGTTGATGCTGTCTTTGGGGACCAAAGATTCAAAGTGGGGGGAGTGTGTAGCGGGGTGTTCCCCTTTAATGCAGAGAGACAAGAAGTTCCAGGTGAGAGGTGAGTCGGGAGGAAGTAAAGAGACATTATGGAAGTGAAAGCAGAGGAGAGAGAGACTACATCTCCCAGTACATCTTGCAGCACCCAGGGTGCATTGCTCCAGAACAGAGACTGCTGGGGCAGACTTTATAAAGGGGAGGCAGAGTTTTGGTCACTCTCTTTGGACACCCCCTCTCCTAGCAAGAGGATCTCTGTGCTGAACTGCTGTGTGCACAAGGCCTGAAGCCTGGGCCGTGTGCTCCTTTCCAAAGAGCCCCTCTGCCAGCCTAGCAGAGCCTTAGAGACATCTTCTCCTCCTTGCTGCAGTACACCAGAAGGATTGAAGACTTGGATGTCGGTGGATTCCTGTTCCTAGACGAATCGATGGAGGAAACGGACTTGGACTTGTCCGGGTGGTGAGAGCTGTTTAAAGACAGATACTTTTATCTTTACTATTCGTATGGATTACAAAGTTGTTCTTCAAGTGCACCACCAAAAAGATTGCTAGCGAATATTGTTTCACTGAACTTCCATTTAGATCAGTCAGGCCTGACTGCATAGGTAGACATTGCTGGGTGTTAGTCTACCCATGAGGGGAAGTAGCTGTAAAAGGGCAGCGCTAGAGTTGCATAGCAATACTTTATTATTCTGATTACTCTGTTTATCTTTATTACTGTTTATTGTAGGGATCTGCAACTTGTTATACTGTTGTTTATTACTTGCCCATTAGCCTCAGTAAAATATCTGGGTCAAGTACATTGGTGTCAGTTTCACTTACTTTAATAGGAGTTTTAAAGTATATTCTGTGTATGTTTGTTATAGGACTGCGTCACCAACAGTTGCGGTCACCCGGTCCTATCCCTCTATCACCAGCTGTGCCACGGGAGGTTAGAGCCGATTGCCAGGGGTTGACAGCGGTGCACTACAGGGCCCAAATCAATACCAGCGGCTCTCTTAACTGGGGGTAGCGCTACACGTGGGGGCTCGAGCCGGGATCCTTGTACGTTGCACGCTGCAATCAAGCCGGTCAGAAGTACCAGCATGGACCCGCTAGCAATGTCACAGTGGTGCGCAGCGATTGGCGCCGATCCAACCGCGGCGGTAGTCATTGTACTCCCAGGGGAAAGATGGAAGGAAGAGGAGATAAAACAGCTCGTATTCTTACTGTCTCCGAGCCACAAAGCATGGGTGATGGATTTTAGGCCAGATCCAGTGATCTCGTTTACATACGCACTGGTAGAATGGAAAAACGAAATCCCAGAGCATTTTAAAAGTCAGAGTATACGAGCCATAGATAATCAGATCTATCACTTGATACATACGCTGCCAGTGAAGGGAGAATGGTTCCAGACACCAAAACCATCATCTCCACAGATATCTCCCCCGCCATCCCCTAAGGCGGAGAAGCAGAAGGATACAGAGAGTCCCAGATCATCACCGGCCACCCTTAGTGCAGAACTGTGCGCTGTCTTGCAGGAAATTGTGGCCCAGTGTAAAAGAGACCCCACAGACTACCCGATGTCAGGATACAGGAAACTCAGGATATTTTCTGGAAGGAAACCTGTACCTTCGGAAGAAGAGGGATTTGAAGAGTGGCTAGACGGCGCCACTCAGGCCCTAGAAGAATGGGAGGTCCCGGAGCGACAAAAGAAGCAGAGGATTGTTGAAAGTTTAAAGGGGCCTGCTCTGGATGCCATACGTAACCTGAAGATAAGCAGGAAAGACTGTACTGCACAGGATTACTTAGACATCCTGCAGAATGTGTTCGGTGGGACAGAAAAAATCACTGAGCTTACCTATCAACTGGAGCACTGCTACCAGAAGACAGGCGAGAAACTATCAGAATATATGGGACGTCTAGACAAGATCCTGCATAGGATCATTTTGAAGAAGGGGATCGACCCAGGGAAAGTAGACGAGGCCCGTGCTCAACAGGTATTGAGGGGAGCTCAGCCCCTGGATCCTATTGCATTGGCGCTACGCACCCGACAGGATGGGAAGAGCCTGGAATACCCCGACTTGATCCGGATAGTCAGGGAGGAGGAGGCTGTGTTGGAAGAGAAAAGGAAGAGTCAACATACCGAACCAACTACCCTCCCTGCGGTGGGAGTCAGATCAGCTATGGCTACTGAACGGGACTCAGAAGTGGAGATCCTGAAGTCCCAAATGACCCAGGTGCTGGATCTTTTGACCACACTCCTGTCTGAAAACTCAGGAATGAAGGAACCCGAGGAAATTAAGAATGAACCACGCCAGAGCAGTTCAACACCAACCTCCCCACAGAAGAGAAGAGAGATTGTCTGTTTCAACTGTGGAGGTGTAGGCCACAACCAGCGAGCATGTCCAAGTCCACGAATGGAGACAGAAGGCTGGCGGAGGCCTCAGAGAAGTGACCCAAGAATGGAGAGAAGATCCGGACCTTCAAAAATAACTTTCCCTGAATCTGCGAGGGAGCGGTGGAGGACACCTGCAGTCTATGCCGTCTCAGTGAACAACGCCTATCAGCCTTCCAAACAACGCCAGAAACGGCATTCCCAGCGCCGGAAGCTGAAGAGAGCACAAGTCCAAGTATGCCAGCCTGCTGTTACAGGTGTTTCCAAAAGGACTGCTACCCAATTGGTAGGTCCTCTGCCTGTAGTGCCTGTTCTGATCGAAGAGATCTACACCAGAGCCATCCTTGATACAGGTGCTCAGGTTACCCTAATGACCAGAGACTTTTACAAGAAGTACCTGTCATACCTGCCCCTGGAAGAGATGGGAGACACCAAGATTCAGGGTATCCTAGCAGAAGAGTACTCTTGTGATGGATGTGTGCGGATCAAGTTGTCGTGTGATCCATTGAGGGCTGGGGAGCCCCAGAACTTTGAGACACTGGCCATTGTCTGTCCCTGGCTGCCAGGGCCCTCAAGAAGCTCTCTCATCATTGGGACCAATACCGATCTGGTGAAACGGCTTTTAGCCCCTGCTGTCCCCAGATGTGATCCCATACCCTCACTACCGGAAGAGGTTCCTGCTTCAGTACCAGAGGAAGAACCAAGAGTAGCTGAGACTGTGACTCCCAGGGAGAAGAGAAGGAAGAGAGTCATTCATCCTCCCTGGAAACTAACTCATGATCAGATGGGAGAAAGTTCCGAAGACACGGTCCTAACCTCAAGAAGGACCATGCCCACATCTGGTCCCTCCACTGTACATTTGGTGGAGGGCAACCCCAACTCACTCCCTGGCACAGTTAGGCAGGCCACTTCCAATAATATGGCCTGTGGGCAGGACAATCTTCTTCACCATGCTAGGTGGGAGATTCCCCTGCCAGGTTCCCTTGCAACTGTGAACTATCTTTTATGTACATATTGTTGATGCTGTCTTTGGGGACCAAAGATTCAAAGTGGGGGGAGTGTGTAGCGAGGTGTTCCCCTTAAATGCAGAGAGACAAGAAGTTCCAGGCGAGAGGTGAGTCGGGAGGAAGTAAAGAGACATTATGGAAGTGAAAGCAGAGGAGAGAGAGACTACATCTCCCAGTACATCTTGCAGCACCCAGGGTGCATTGCTCCAGAACAGAGACTGCTGGGGCAGACTTTATAAAGGGGAGGCAGAGTTTTGGTCACTCTCTTTGGACACCCCCTCTCCTAGCAAGAGGATCTCTGTGCTGAACTGCTGTGTGCACAAGGCCTGAAGCCTGGGCCGTGTGCTCCTTTCCAAAGAGCCCCTCTGCCAGCCTAGCAGAGCCTTAGAGACATCTTCTCCTCCTTGCTGCAGTACACCAGAAGGATTGAAGACTTGGATGTCGGTGGATTCCTGTTCCTAGACGAATCGATGGAGGAAACGGACTTGGACTTGTCCGGGTGGTGAGAGCTGTTTAAAGACAGATACTTTTATCTTTACTATTCGTTTGGATTACAAAGTTGTTCTTCAAGTGCATCACCGAAAAGATTGCTAGCGAATATTGTTTCACTGAACTTCCATTTAGATCAGTCAGGCCTGACTGCATAGGTAGACATTGCTGGGTGTTAGTCTACCCATGAGGGGAAGTAGCTGTAAAAGGGCAGCGCTAGAGTTGCATAGCAATACTTTATTATTCTGATTACTCTGTTTATCTTTATTACTGTTTATTGTAGGGATCTGCAACTTGTTATACTGTTGTTTATTACTTGCCCATTAGCCTCAGTAAAATATCTGGGTCAAGTACATTGGTGTCAGTTTCACTTACTTTAATAGGAGTTTTAAAGTATATTCTGTGTATGTTTGTTATAGGACTGCGTCACCAACAGTTGCGGTCACGCGGTCCTATCCCTCTATCACCAGCTGTGCCACGGGAGGTTAGAGCCGATTGCCAGGGGTTGACAGCGGTGCACTACAGGGCCCAAATCAATACCAGCGGCTCTCTTAACTGGGGGTAGCGCTACACGTGGGGGCTCGAGCCGGGATCCTTGTACGTTGCACGCTGCAATCAAGCCGGTCAGAAGTACCAGCATGGACCCGCTAGCAATGTCACAGTGGTGCGCAGCGATTGGCGCCGATCCAACTGCGGCGGTAGTCATTGTACTCCCAGGGGAAAGATGGAAGGAAGAGGAGATAAAACAGCTCGTATTCTTACTGTCTCCGAGCCACAAAGCATGGGTGATGGATTTTAGGCCAGATCCCGTGATCTCGTTTACATACGCACTGGTAGAATGGAAAAACGAAATCCCAGAGCATTTTAAAAGTCAGAGTATACGAGCCATAGATAATCAGATCTATCACTTGATACATACGCTGCCAGTGAAGGGAGAATGGTTCCAGACACCAAAACCATCATCTCCACAGATATCTCCCCCGCCATCCCCTAAGGCGGAGAAGCAGAAGGATACAGAGAGTCCCAGATCATCACCGGCCACCCTTAGTGCAGAACTGTGCGCTGTCTTGCAGGAAATTGTGGCCCAGTGTAAAAGAGACCCCACAGACTACCCGATGTCAGGATACAGGAAACTCAGGATATTTTCTGGAAGGAAACCTGTACCTTCGGAAGAAGAGGGATTTGAAGAGTGGCTAGACGGCGCCACTCAGGCCCTAGAAGAATGGGAGGTCCCGGAGCGACAAAAGAAGCAGAGGATTGTTGAAAGTTTAAAGGGGCCTGCTCTGGATGCCATACGTAACCTGAAGATAAGCAGGAAAGACTGTACTGCACAGGATTACTTAGACATCCTGCAGAATGTGTTCGGTGGGACAGAAAAAATCACTGAGCTTACCTATCAACTGGAGCACTGCTACCAGAAGACAGGCGAGAAACTATCAGAATATATGGGACGTCTAGACAAGATCCTGCATAGGATCATTTTGAAGAAGGAGATCGACCCAGGGAAAGTAGACGAGGCCCGTGCTCAACAGGTATTGAGGGGAGCTCAGCCCCTGGATCCTATTGCATTGGCGCTACGCACCCGACAGGATGGGAAGAGCCTGGAATACCCCGACTTGATCCGGATAGTCAGGGAGGAGGAGGCTGTGTTGGAAGAGAAAAGGAGGAGTCAACATACCGAACCAACTACCCTCCCTGCGGTGGGAGTCAGATCAGCTATGGCTACTGAACGGGACTCAGAAGTGGAGATCCTGAAGTCCCAAATGACCCAGGTGCTGGATCTTTTGACCACACTCCTGTCTGAAAACTCAGGAATGAAGGAACCCGAGGAAATTAAGAATGAACCACGCCAGAGCAGTTCAACACCAACCTCCCCACAGAAGAGAAGAGAGATTGTCTGTTTCAACTGTGGAGGTGTAGGCCGCAACCAGCGAGTATGTCCAAGTCCACGAATGGAGACAGAAGGCTGGCGGAGGCCTCAGAGAAGTGACCCAAGAATGGAGAGAAGATCCGGGCCTTCAAAAATAACTTTCCCTGAATCTGGTAGGGAGCGGTGGAGGACACCTGCAGTCTATGCCATCTCAGTGAACAACGCCTATCAGCCTTCCAAACAACGCCAGAAACGGCATTCCCAGCGCCGGAAGCTGAAGAGAGCACAAGTCCAAGTATGCCAGCCTGCTGTTACAGGTGTTTCCAAAAGGACTGCTACCCAATTGGTAGGTCCTCTGCCTGTAGTGCCTGTTCTGATCGAAGGGATCTACACCAGAGCCATCCTTGATACAGGTGCTCCGGTTACCCTAAAGACCAGAGACTTTTACAAGAAGTACCTGTCATACCTGCCCCTGGAAGAGATGGGAGACACCAAGATTCAGGGTATCCTAGCAGAAGAGTACTCTTGTGATGGATGTGTGCGGATCAAGTTGTCGTGTGATCCATTGAGGGCTGGGGAGCCCCAGAACTTTGAGACACTGGCCATTGTCTGTCCCTGGCTGCCAGGGCCCTCAAGAAGCTCTCTCATCATTGGGACCAATACCGATCTGGTGAAACGGCTTTTAGCCCCTGCTGTCCCCAGATGTGATCCCATACCCTCACTACCGGAAGAGGTTCCTGCTTCAGTACCAGAGGAAGAACCAAGAGTAGCTGAGACTGTGACTCCCAGGGAGAAGAGAAGGAAGAGAGTCATTCATCCTCCCCGGAAACTAACTCATGATCAGATGGGAGAAAGTTCCGAAGACACGGTCCTAACCTCAAGAAGGACCATGCCCACATCTGGTCCCTCCACTGTACATTTGGTGGAGGGCAACCCCAACTCACTCCCTGGCACAGTTAGGCAGGCCACTTCCAATAATATGGCCTGTGGGCAGGACAATCTTCTTCACCATGCTAGGTGGGAGATTCCCCTGCCAGGTTCCCTTGCAACTGTGAACTATCTTTTATGTACATATTGTTGATGCTGTCTTTGGGGACCAAAGATTCAAAGTGGGGGGAGTGTGTAGCGGGGTGTTCCCCTTTAATGCAGAGAGACAAGAAGTTCCAGGTGAGAGGTGAGTCGGGAGGAAGTAAAGAGACATTATGGAAGTGAAAGCAGAGGAGAGAGAGACTACATCTCCCAGTACATCTTGCAGCACCCAGGGTGCATTGCTCCAGAACAGAGACTGCTGGGGCAGACTTTATAAAGGGGAGGCAGAGTTTTGGCCACTCTCTTTGGACACCCCCTCTCCTAGCAAGAGGATCTCTGTGCTGAACTGCTGTGTGCACAAGGCCTGAAGCCTGGGCCGTGTGCTCCTTTCCAAAGAGCCCCTCTGCCAGCCTAGCAGAGCCTTAGAGACATCTTCTCCTCCTTGCTGCAGTACACCAGAAGGATTGAAGACTTGGATGTCGGTGGATTCCTGTTCCTAGTCGAATCGATGGAGGAAACGGACTTGGACTTGTCCGGGTGGTGAGAGCTGTTTAAAGACAGATACTTTTATCTTTACTATTCGTTTGGATTACAAAGTTGTTCTTCAAGTGCACCACCGAAAAGATTGCTAGCGAATATTGTTTCACTGAACTTCCATTTAGATCAGTCAGGCCTGACTGCATAGGTAGACATTGCTGGGTGTTAGTCTACCCATGAGGGGAAGTAGCTGTAAAAGGGCAGCGCTAGAGTTGCATAGCAATACTTTATTATTCTGATTACTCTGTTTATCTTTATTACTGTTTATTGTAGGGATCTGCAACTTGTTATACTGTTGTTTATTACTTGCCCATTAGCCTCAGTAAAATATCTGGGTCAAGTACATTGGTGTCAGTTTCACTTACTTTAATAGGAGTTTTAAAGTATATTCTGTGTATGTTTGTTATAGGACTGCGTCACCAACAGTTGCGGTCACCCGGTCCTATCCCTCTATCACCAGCTGTGCCACGGGAGGTTAGAGCCGATTGCCAGGGGTTGACAGCGGTGCACTACAGGGCCCAAATCAATACCAGCGGCTCTCTTAACTGGGGGTAGCGCTACACGTGGGGGCTCGAGCCGGGATCCTTGTACGTTGCACGCTGCAATCAAGCCGGTCAGAAGTACCAGCATGGACCCGCTAGCAATGTCACAGTGGTGCGCAGCGATTGGCGCCGATCCAACCGCGGCGGTAGTCATTGTACTCCCAGGGGAAAGATGGAAGGAAGAGGAGATAAAACAGCTCGTATTCTTACTGTCTCCGAGCCACAAAGCATGGGTGATGGATTTTAGGCCAGATCCAGTGATCTCGTTTACATACGCACTGGTAGAATGGAAAAACGAAATCCCAGAGCATTTTAAAAGTCAGAGTATACGAGCCATAGATAATCAGATCTATCACTTGATACATACGCTGCCAGTGAAGGGAGAATGGTTCCAGACACCAAAACCATCATCTCCACAGATATCTCCCCCGCCATCCCCTAAGGCGGAGAAGCAGAAGGATACAGAGAGTCCCAGATCATCACCGGCCACCCTTAGTGCAGAACTGTGCGCTGTCTTGCAGGAAATTGTGGCCCAGTGTAAAAGAGACCCCACAGACTACCCGATGTCAGGATACAGGAAACTCAGGATATTTTCTGGAAGGAAACCTGTACCTTCGGAAGAAGAGGGATTTGAAGAGTGGCTAGACGGCGCCACTCAGGCCCTAGAAGAATGGGAGGTCCCGGAGAGACAAAAGAAGCAGAGGATTGTTGAAAGTTTAAAGGGGCCTGCTCTGGATGCCATACATAACCTGAAGATAAGCAGGAAAGACTGTACTGCACAGGATTACTTAGACATCCTGCAGAATGTGTTCGGTGGGACAGAAAAAATCACTGAGCTTACCTATCAACTGGAGCACTGCTACCAGAAGACAGGCGAGAAACTATCAGAATATATGGGACGTCTAGACAAGATCCTGCATAGGATCATTTTGAAGAAGGGGATCGACCCAGGGAAAGTAGACGAGGCCCGTGCTCAACAGGTATTGAGGGGAGCTCAGCCCCTGGATCCTATTGCATTGGCGCTACGCACCCGACAGGATGGGAAGAGCCTGGAATACCCCGACTTGATCCGGATAGTCAGGGAGGAGGAGGCTGTGTTGGAAGAGAAAAGGAGGAGTCAACATACCGAACCAACTACCCTCCCTGCAGTGGGAGTCAGATCAGCTATGGCTACTGAACGGGACTCAGAAGTGGAGATCCTGAAGTCCCAAATGACCCAGGTGCTGGATCTTTTGACCACACTCCTGTCTGAAAACTCAGGAATGAAGGAACCCGAGGAAATTAAGAATGAACCACGCCAGAGCAGTTCAACACCAACCTCCCCACAGAAGAGAAGAGAGATTGTCTGTTTCAACTGTGGAGGTGTAGGCCACAACCAGCGAGTATGTCCAAGTCCACGAATGGAGACAGAAGGCTGGCGGAGGCCTCAGAGAAGTGACCCAAGAATGGAGAGAAGATCCGGGCCTTCAAAAATAACTTTCCCTGAATCTGCGAGGGAGCGGTGGAGGACACCTGCAGTCTATGCCGTCTCAGTAAACAACGCCTATCAGCCTTCCAAACAACGCCAGAAACGGCATTCCCAGCGCCGGAAGCTGAAGAGAGCACAAGTCCAAGTATGCCAGCCTGCTGTTACAGGTGTTTCCAAAAGGACTGCTACCCAATTGGTAGGTCCTCTGCCTGTAGTGCCTGTTCTGATCGAAGGGATCTACACCAGAGCCATCCTTGATACAGGTGCTCAGGTTACCCTAATGACCAGAGACTTTTACAAGAAGTACCTGTCATACCTGCCCCTGGAAGAGATGGGAGACACCAAGATTCAGGGTATCCTAGCAGAAGAGTACTCTTGTGATGGATGTGTGCGGATCAAGTTGTCGTGTGATCCATTGAGGGCTGGGGAGCCCCAGAACTTTGAGACACTGGCCATTGTCTGTCCCTGGCTGCCAGGGCCCTCAAGAAGCTCTCTCATCATTGGGACCAATACCGATCTGGTGAAACGGCTTTTAGCCCCTGCTGTCCCCAGATGTGATCCCATACCCTCACTACCGGAAGAGGTTCCTGCTTCAGTACCAGAGGAAGAACCAAGAGTAGCTGAGACTGTGACTCCCAGGGAGAAGAGAAGGAAGAGAGTCATTCATCCTCCCCGGAAACTAACTCATGATCAGATGGGAGAAAGTTCCGAAGACACGGTCCTAACCTCAAGAAGGACCATGCCCACATCTGGTCCCTCCACTGTACATTTGGTGGAGGGCAACCCCAACTCACTCCCTGGCACAGTTAGGCAGGCCACTTCCAATAATATGGCCTGTGGGCAGAACAATCTTCTTCACCATGCTAGGTGGGAGATTCCCCTGCCAGGTTCCCTTGCAACTGTGAACTATCTTTTATGTACATATTGTTGATGCTGTCTTTGGGGACCAAAGATTCAAAGTGGGGGGAGTGTGTAGCGGGGTGTTCCCCTTTAATGCAGAGAGACAAGAAGTTCCAGGTGAGAGGTGAGTCGGGAGGAAGTAAAGAGACATTATGGAAGTGAAAGCAGAGGAGAGAGAGACTACATCTCCCAGTACATCTTGTAGCACCCAGGGTGCATTGCTCCAGAACAGAGACTGCTGGGGCAGACTTTATAAAGGGGAGGCAGAGTTTTGGTCACTCTCTTTGGACACCCCCTCTCCTAGCAAGAGGATCTCTGTGCTGAACTGCTGTGTGCACAAGGCCTGAAGCCTGGGCCGTGTGCTCCTTTCCAAAGAGCCCCTCTGCCAGCCTAGCAGAGCCTTAGAGACATCTTCTCCTCCTTGCTGCAGTACACCAGAAGGATTGAAGACTTGGATGTCGGTGGATTCCTGTTCCTAGACGAATCGATGGAGGAAACGGACTTGGACTTGTCCGGGTGGTGAGAGCTGTTTAAAGACAGATACTTTTATCTTTACTATTCGTTTGGATTACAAAGTTGTTCTTCAAGTGCACCACCGAAAAGATTGCTAGCGAATATTGTTTCACTGAACTTCCATTTAGATCAGTCAGGCCTGACTGCATAGGTAGACATTGCTGGGTGTTAGTCTACCCATGAGGGGAAGTAGCTGTAAAAGGGCAGCGCTAGAGTTGCATAGCAATACTTTATTATTCTGATTACTCTGTTTATCTTTATTACTGTTTATTGTAGGGATCTGCAACTTGTTATACTGTTGTTTATTACTTGCCCATTAGCCTCAGTAAAATATCTGGGTCAAGTACATTGGTGTCAGTTTCACTTACTTTAATAGGAGTTTTAAAGTATATTCTGTGTATGTTTGTTATAGGACTGCGTCACCAACAGTTGCGGTCACGCGGTCCTATCCCTCTATCACCAGCTGTGCCACGGGAGGTTAGAGCCGATTGCCAGGGGTTGACAGCGGTGCACTACAGGGCCCAAATCAATACCAGCGGCTCTCTTAACTGGGGGTAGCGCTACACGTGGGGGCTCGAGCCGGGATCCTTGTACGTTGCACGCTGCAATCAAGCCGGTCAGAAGTACCAGCATGGACCCGCTAGCAATGTCACAGTGGTGCGCAGCGATTGGCGCCGATCCAACCGCGGCGGTAGTCATTGTACTCCCAGGGGAAAGATGGAAGGAAGAGGAGATAAAACAGCTCGTATTCTTACTGTCTCCGAGCCACAAAGCATGGGTGATGGATTTTAGGCCAGATCCAGTGATCTCGTTTACATACGCACTGGTAGAATGGAAAAACGAAATCCCAGAGCATTTTAAAAGTCAGAGTATACGAGCCATAGATAATCAGATCTATCACTTGATACATACGCTGCCAGTGAAGGGAGAATGGTTCCAGACACCAAAACCATCATCTCCACAGATATCTCCCCCGCCATCCCCTAAGGCGGAGAAGCAGAAGGATACAGAGAGTCCCAGATCATCACCGGCCACCCTTAGTGCAGAACTGTGCGCTGTCTTGCAGGAAATTGTGGCCCAGTGTAAAAGAGACCCCACAGACTACCCGATGTCAGGATACAGGAAACTCAGGATATTTTCTGGAAGGAAACCTGTACCTTCGGAAGAAGAGGGATTTGAAGAGTGGCTAGACGGCGCCACTCAGGCCCTAGAAGAATGGGAGGTCCCGGAGCGACAAAAGAAGCAGAGGATTGTTGAAAGTTTAAAGGGGCCTGCTCTGGATGCCATACGTAACCTGAAGATAAGCAGGAAAGACTGTACTGCACAGGATTACTTAGACATCCTGCAGAATGTGTTCGGTGGGACAGAAAAAATCACTGAGCTTACCTATCAACTGGAGCACTGCTACCGGAAGACAGGCGAGAAACTATCAGAATATATGGGACGTCTAGACAAGATCCTGCATAGGATCATTTTGAAGAAGGGGATCGACCTAGGGAAAGTAGACGAGGCCCGTGCTCAACAGGTATTGAGGGGAGCTCAGCCCCTGGATCCTATTGCATTGGCGCTACGCACCCGACAGGATGGGAAGAGCCTGGAATACCCCGACTTGATCCGGATAGTCAGGGAGGAGGAGGCTGTGTTGGAAGAGAAAAGGAGGAGTCAACATACCGAACCAACTACCCTCCCTGCGGTGGGAGTCAGATCAGCTATGGCTACTGAACGGGACTCAGAAGTGGAGATCCTGAAGTCCCAAATGACCCAGGTGCTGGATCTTTTGACCACACTCCTGTCTGAAAACTCAGGAATGAAGGAACCCGAGGAAATTAAGAATGAACCACGCCAGAGCAGTTCAACACCAACCTCCCCACAGAAGAGAAGAGAGATTGTCTGTTTTAACTGTGGAGGTGTAGGCCACAACCAGCGAGTATGTCCAAGTCCACGAATGGAGACAGAAGGCTGGCGGAGGCCTCAGAGAAGTGACCCAAGAATGGAGAGAAGATCCGGGCCTTCAAAAATAACTTTCCCTGAATCTGCGAGGGAGCGGTGGAGGACACCTGCAGTCTATGCCGTCTCAGTGAACAACGCCTATCAGCCTTCCAAACAACGCCAGAAACGGCATTCCCAGCGCCGGAAGCTGAAGAGAGCACAAGTCCAAGTATGCCAGCCTGCTGTTACAGGTGTTTCCAAAAGGACTGCTACCCAATTGGTAGGTCCTCTGCCTGTAGTGCCTGTTCTGATCGAAGGGATCTACACCAGAGCCATCCTTGATACAGGTGCTCAGGTTACCCTAATGACCAGAGACTTTTACAAGAAGTACCTGTCATACCTGCCCCTGGAAGAGATGGGAGACACCAAGATTCAGGGTATCCTAGCAGAAGAGTACTCTTGTGATGGATGTGTGCGGATCAAGTTGTCGTGTGATCCATTGAGGGCTGGGGAGCCCCAGAACTTTGAGACACTGGCCATTGTCTGTCCCTGGCTGCCAGGGCCCTCAAGAAGCTCTCTCATCATTGGGACCAATACCGATCTGGTGAAACGGCTTTTAGCCCCTGCTGTCCCCAGATGTGATCCCATACCCTCACTACCGGAAGAGGTTCCTGCTTCAGTACCAGAGGAAGAACCAAGAGTAGCTGAGACTGTGACTCCCAGGGAGAAGAGAAGGAAGAGAGTCATTCATCCTCCCCGGAAACTAACTCATGATCAGATGGGAGAAAGTTCTGAAGACACGGTCCTAACCTCAAGAAGGACCATGCCCACATCTGGTCCCTCCACTGTACATTTGGTGGAGGGCAACCCCAACTCACTCCCTGGCACAGTTAGGCAGGCCACTTCCAATAATATGGCCTGTGGGCAGGACAATCTTCTTCACCATGCTAGGTGGGAGATTCCCCTGCCAGGTTCCCTTGCAACTGTGAACTATCTTTTATGTACATATTGTTGATGCTGTCTTTGGGGACCAAAGATTCAAAGTGGGGGGAGTGTGTAGCGGGGTGTTCCCCTTTAATGCAGAGAGACAAGAAGTTCCAGGTGAGAGGTGAGTCGGGAGGAAGTAAAGAGACATTATGGAAGTGAAAGCAGAGGAGAGAGAGACTACATCTCCCAGTACATCTTGCAGCACCCAGGGTGCATTGCTCCAGAACAGAGACTGCTGGGGCAGACTTTATAAAGGGGAGGCAGAGTTTTGGTCACTCTCTTTGGACACCCCCTCTCCTAGCAAGAGGATCTCTGTGCTGAACTGCCGTGTGCACAAGGCCTGAAGCCTGGGCCGTGTGCTCCTTTCCAAAGAGCCCCTCTGCCAGCCTAGCAGAGCCTTAGAGACATCTTCTCCTCCTTGCTGCAGTACACCAGAAGGATTGAAGACTTGGATGTCGGTGGATTCCTGTTCCTAGACGAATCGATGGAGGAAACGGACTTGGACTTGTCCGGGTGGTGAGAGCTGTTTAAAGACAGATACTTTTATCTTTACTATTCGTTTGGATTACAAAGTTGTTCTTCAAGTGCACCACTGAAAAGATTGCTAGCGAATATTGTTTCACTGAACTTCCATTTAGATCAGTCAGGCCTGACTGCATAGGTAGACATTGCTGGGTGTTAGTCTACCCATGAGGGGAAGTAGCTGTAAAAGGGCATCGCTAGAGTTGCATAGCAATACTTTATTATTCTGATTACTCTGTTTATCTTTATTACTGTTTATTGTAGGGATCTGCAACTTGTTATACTGTTGTTTATTACTTGCCCATTAGCCTCAGTAAAATATCTGGGTCAAGTACATTGGTGTCAGTTTCACTTACTTTAATAGGAGTTTTAAAGTATATTCTGTGTATGTTTGTTATAGGACTGCATCACCAACAGTTGCGGTCACGCGGTCCTATCCCTCTATCACCAGCTGTGCCACGGGAGGTTAGAGCCGATTGCCAGGGGTTGACAGCGGTGCACTACAGGGCCCAAATCAATACCAGCGGCTCTCTTAACTGGGGGTAGCGCTACACGTGGGGGCTTGAGCCGGGATCCTTGTACGTTGCACGCTGCAATGAAGCCGGTCAGAAGTACCAGCATGGACCCGCTAGCAATGTCACAGTGGTGCGCAGCGATTGGCGCCGATCCAACCGCGGCGGTAGTCATTGTACTCCCAGGGGAAAGATGGAAGGAAGAGGAGATAAAACAGCTCGTATTCTTACTGTCTCCGAGCCACAAAGCATGGGTGATGGATTTTAGGCCAGATCCAGTGATCTCGTTTACATACGCACTGGTAGAATGGAAAAACGAAATCCCAGAGCATTTTAAAAGTCAGAGTATACGAGCCATAGATAATCAGATCTATCACTTGATACATACGCTGCCAGTGAAGGGAGAATGGTTCCAGACACCAAAACCATCATCTTCACAGATATCTCCCCCGCCATCCCCTAAGGCGGAGAAGCAGAAGTATACAGAGAGTCCCAGATCATCACCGGCCACCCTTAGTGCAGAACTGTGCGCTGTCTTGCAGGAAATTGTGGCCCAGTGTAAAAGAGACCCCACAGACTACCCGATGTCAGGATACAGGAAACTCAGGATATTTTCTGGAAGGAAACCTGTACCTTCGGAAGAAGAGGGATTTGAAGAGTGGCTAGACGGCGCCACTCAGGCCCTAGAAGAATGGGAGGTCCCGGAGCGACAAAAGAAGCAGAGGATTGTTGAAAGTTTAAAGGGGCCTGCTCTGGATGCCATACGTAACCTGAAGATAAGCAGGAAAGACTGTACTGCACAGGATTACTTAGACATCCTGCAGAATGTGTTCGGTGGGACAGAAAAAATCACTGAGCTTACCTATCAACTGGAGCACTGCTACCAGAAGACAGGCGAGAAACTATCAGAATATATGGGACGTCTAGACAAGATCCTGCATAGGATCATTTTGAAGAAGGGGATCGACCCAGGGAAAGTAGACGAGGCCCGTGCTCAACAGGTATTGAGGGGAGCTCAGCCCCTGGATCCTATTGCATTGGCGCTACGCACCCGACAGGATGGGAAGAGCCTGGAATACCCCGACTTGATCCGGATAGTCAGGGAGGAGGAGGCTGTGTTGGAAGAGAAAAGGAGGAGTCAACATACCGAACCAACTACCCTCCCTGCGGTGGGAGTCAGATCAGCTATGGCTACTGAACGGGACTCAGAAGTGGAGATCCTGAAGTCCCAAATGACCCAGGTGCTGGATCTTTTGACCACACTCCTGTCTGAAAACTCAGGAATGAAGGAACCCGAGGAAATTAAGAATGAACCACGCCAGAGCAGTTCAACACCAACCTCCCCACAGAAGAGAAGAGAGATTGTCTGTTTCAACTGTGGAGGTGTAGGCCACAACCAGCGAGTATGTCCAAGTCCACGAATGGAGACAGAAGGCTGGCGGAGGCCTCAGAGAAGTGACCCAAGAATGGAGAGAAGATCCGGGCCTTCAAAAATAACTTTCCCTGAATCTGCGAGGGAGCGGTGGAGGACACCTGCAGTCTATGCCGTCTCAGTGAACAACGCCTATCAGCCTTCCAAACAACGCCAGAAACGGCATTCCCAGCGCCGGAAGCTGAAGAGAGCACAAGTCCAAGTATGCCAGCCTGCTGTTACAGGTGTTTCCAAAAGGACTGCTACCCAATTGGTAGGTCCTCTGCCTGTAGTGCCTGTTCTGATCGAAGGGATCTACACCAGAGCCATCCTTGATACAGGTGCTCAGGTTACCCTAATGACCAGAGACTTTTACAAGAAGTACCTGTCATACCTGCCCCTGGAAGAGATGGGAGACACCAAGATTCAGGGTATCCTAGCAGAAGAGTACTCTTGTGATGGATGTGTGCGGATCAAGTTGTCGTGTGATCCATTGAGGGCTGGGGAGCCCCAGAACTTTGAGACACTGGCCGTTGTCTGTCCCTGGCTGCCAGGGCCCTCAAGAAGCTCTCTCATCATTGCGACCAATACCGATCTGGTGAAACGGCTTTTAGCCCCTGCTGTCCCCAGATGTGATCCCATACCCTCACTACCGGAAGAGGTTCCTGCTTCAGTACCAGAGGAAGAACCAAGAGTAGCTGAGACTGTGACTCCCAGGGAGAAGAGAAGGAAGAGAGTCATTCATCCTCCCCGGAAACTAACTCATGATCAGATGGGAGAAAGTTCCGAAGACACGGTCCTAACCTCAAGAAGGACCATGCCCACATCTGGTCCCTCCACTGTACATTTGGTGGATGGCAACCCCAACTCACTCCCTGGCACAGTTAGGCAGGCCACTTCCAATAATATGGCCTGTGGGCAGGACAATCTTCTTCACCATGCTAGGTGGGAGATTCCCCTGCCAGGTTCCCTTGCAACTGTGAACTATCTTTTATGTACATATTGTTGATGCTGTCTTTGGGGACCAAAGATTCAAAGTGGGGGGAGTGTGTAGCGGGGTGTTCCCCTTTAATGCAGAGAGACAAGAAGTTCCAGGTGAGAGGTGAGTCGGGAGGAAGTAAAGAGACATTATGGAAGTGAAAGCAGAGGAGAGAGAGACTACATCTCCCAGTACATCTTGCAGCACCCAGGGTGCATTGCTCCAGAACAGAGACTGCTGGGGCAGACTTTATAAAGGGGAGGCAGAGTTTTGGTCACTCTCTTTGGACACCCCCTCTCCTAGCAAGAGGATCTCTGTGCTGAACTGCTGTGTGCACAAGGCCTGAAGCCTGGGCCGTGTGCTCCTTTCCAAAGAGCCCCTCTGCCAGCCTAGCAGAGCCTTAGAGACATCTTCTCCTCCTTGCTGCAGTACACCAGAAGGATTGAAGACTTGGATGTCGGTGGATTCCTGTTCCTAGACGAATCGATGGAGGAAACGGACTTGGACTTGTCCGGGTGGTGAGAGCTGTTTAAAGACAGATACTTTTATCTTTACTATTCGTTTGGATTACAAAGTTGTTCTTCAAGTGCACCACCGAAAAGATTGCTAGCGAATATTGTTTCACTGAACTTCCATTTAGATCAGTCAGGCCTGACTGCATAGGTAGACATTGCTGGGTGTTAGTCTACCCATGAGGGGAAGTAGCTGTAAAAGGGCAGCGCTAGAGTTGCATAGCAATACTTTATTATTCTGATTACTCTGTTTATCTTTATTACTGTTTATTGTAGGGATCTGCAACTTGTTATACTGTTGTTTATTACTTGCCCATTAGCCTCAGTAAAATATCTTTGTCAAGTACATTGGTGTCAGTTTCACTTACTTTAATAGGAGTTTTAAAGTATATTCTGTGTATGTTTGTTATAGGACTGCGTCACCAACAGTTGCGGTCACGCGGTCCTATCCCTCTATCACCAGCTGTGCCACGGGAGGTTAGAGCCGATTGCCAGGGGTTGACAGCGGTGCACTACAGGGCCCAAATCAATACCAGCGGCTCTCTTAACTGGGGGTAGCGCTACATACATATCAGTTCCTCCTCATCAGTGCCCATCAGTGCCACTTTATCAGTGCCGCCTCATCAGTGCCCATCAGTGAAGGGGAAAACAAAATTTTATGACAGAAACTAAAAAAACATATTTTTTTTCAAAAATTTGGGTCTTTTTTAGTTTGTTTAGCAAAAAATTAAAACCGCAGAGGTGATCAAATGCCACCAAAAGAAAGCTCTATTTGTGGGAAGAAAATTATAAAAATTTAGTTTGGGTACAGTGTAGCATGACCGCGTAATTGTCATTCAAAGTGTGACAGCGCTGAAAGCTGAAAATTGTCCTGGGCAGGAAGGGGCGTAAGTGCCTGGTATTGAAGTGGTTAAATGTCGTGCCTGGGGGGTCCCCTTAGTCTGCCTGTAAAGCAGTGCCTCTTTCCCATGTTTATAACAGTACTGCAGCAAAGTAAAATTTCTAAAGGAAAAAATATCATTTAAAATTGCTTGCGGCTGTAATGTATTGTTGGATCCTGGCAATATACATAAAAAATCATTGAAAAAAATGGCGTGGGTTCCCTCCAGTCCATTTCTAGGCCCTTTGGGTCCGGTATGGATATTAGGAACATAATATAAGGTCTGGTGTCACCCCAACATCACCTCCATCCCTATTACAATACATATATACATGGGGTTCGCCCTGGGACTTTAAATTAGGTGAATATGGTAAGCCAAAAAACATATCATGATAGTAAAAAAGTAAATTTATTACAGTTTGTTGCGCTTGTAAAACACAACAGCAATAAATACAGGCCGATAAAATTCACATACGATGTGAACATGGGTCAGTCCACATGCATGGATACTGGTATGGATATTAAGGGGAACTCCATGACAAAAATAAATAAAAAATTACTAGAATATAGAGTCTACACTGAATATCCTAGTCTACGCTAAATGCAGAGTATATATACAGTATATATATATATATATTGTGAGGGGGTTAGCTCGGCAGCGGGTGTGTGTGATCCCCTGGATGGGCTCCCCACACAAAAACAGGCCCAGCAGACGGAGGTTGTGGTTTTCAAGATCAAAAAGGTGCGGTTTATTTCTCTATTTACAGTGACAAAAAAACACAGCAAAGCAAAAAGAAACATAAACAAAATAAACCCTGGTCAGCTTGACCTCTGACTAAACATGCAGGTTTCCTAACTAACAACTGGGATCAGCCTGGTGCTGTCCTAGTCCCTAAGTCCCTGGTTTAGTAAATGTCCAAACAAATAGCCACACAGGCTTTGTCTCACCGCACAGGGGTTCACTCTCCCTAGACAGTCCACACAGGTCTGGTTCCAGGCATGAGCAAACACCTAATGAAGCTGGGAGTTTTTATAGAGGCCTTAAACGAGCTGACAAGCTTCAGCTGGTCTCATCAACTCCCTGCCTGCACGACGCCCAGCACTCTCCCTAGAGGTATGAATCATTGATGAGCCCACTAGCCTCAGCTGGGCTTCATCAACTCCCTCCCTAGTTGTATAAGTCGGCATAAAGCCTGAATCTGGGAGAAATATATCTACCCCCCTGGATGCAACCAGGTGACTTTACCTTCCTGCTGTCACATACCCCCCCCTCTTGTTTTAACCTTGGGGTTGGAACACCAGCAATCAGGCATTCATGTACTCGAGACAAAGCATCCACATTCCCCATTTGAACGCCAGGGCGATGCTTTACTGTGAAGTTGAATTCCTGTAGGGCCAGGAACCACCTATTCACTCTTCTATTTGTCTCCTTGTTTTGAGCCATCCACTTTAACGGAGCGTGATCCGTAACCATGTCAAAGTGCCTACCTAGCAGATAGTACCGAAGGGAATCTAGAGCCCACTTCACCGCTAAACACTCCTTTTCAACCGTGGCGTAATTTACCTCATGGGACTTCAACTTCCTGCTGAGGTAAATGACTGGGTGCTCTTCCCCGTTCCAGACCTGGGACAATACTGCTCCTAACCCCACATCTGACGCATCACTTTGTACGACAAAGTCTTTAGAGAAGTCGGGTGAGTACAACACTGGCTGGCTACATAAGGCTTGTTTCAAGAATTGGAACGCTGCCTCAGCCTCGGGGGTCCATTTAATCATGACCGACCCTTTCCCTTTCGTCAGGTTGGTTAGGGGCACAGCCTTAGAAGCAAAGTGGGGAATGAAGCGCCGATAATAACCCGCGATTCCCAGAAAGGCTCGTACCTGCTTCTTGCTGTTGGGACGTGGCCAACTCTGGATGGCCTCGACTTTGTTGAGTTGGGGTTTTATTACTCCCCTGCCAATGGTGTACCCAAGATATTTGGCCTCCTCCTGCCCAATGGTACACTTCTTGGGGTTAGCCGTAAACCCCGCTTCCCGGATAGAGTCTAGGACTGCTTGCACTTTTGGCAGATGTGAGGCCCAATCTGTGCTATGGACAATTACGTCATCCAGGTAAGCCGCAGCATACTTCCGATGGGGCCTCAGTATCTGGTCCATTTTCCGCTGGAATGTGGCCGGCGCATTCTGTAACCCGAACGGCATTCTCTTATATTGGAACGCCCCGTCTGGGGTTACAAATGCGGTTTTCTCTTTGGCCGACTTGGCCAGGGGAATTTGCCAATACCCTTTTGTGAGGTCAAGAGTCGTCATGTATCGGGCTGTTCCCAGCCGGTCGATCAACTCATCTATACGTGGCATGGGGTAGGTGTCAAATTTTGTAACTTTGTTCAACTGACGAAAATCGTTACAAAATCGCCAGCTCCCATCCGGTTTAGGCACCAACACAATGGGACTAGACCAATCACTTTGGGACTCCTCTATCACCCCTAAGTTCAGCATTTTCTGTACTTCCTCCCGTATTGCCTCCCGTCGGGCCTCTGGGATCCGATAGGGTTTTAACTTCACCCTTTCACCGGGCGGGGTAATAATATCATGCTCTACCCCAGATGTTTGTCCCGGCAGCTCAGAGAACACCTCCTTGTTGCGAAGCACAAACTCCTTCACCTCCTGTTGTTGGGGTTGTGACAAGGTGGCTGCTATTCCAACCTCCGGAATCACGCAACCAGTTTGAGCTGGTGACCAAGTTTCTGCGACTAGGGACTCTCTATCCCTCCAGGCTTTCAACAGATTAACGTGATAGATCTGTTCGGGCTTTCGCCTTCCTGGTTGTCTGACCTTGTAATTCACTTCGCTCACTTTTTCCATTATCTCGTAGGGGCCTTGCCATTTGGCAAGGAATTTACTTTCAACCGTAGGGACAAGTACCAATATCCTATCCCCCGGGGAAAAGGTACGGGTCTTGGCTCCACGGTTGTACACTCTCTGCTGTGCCAACTGCGCTTTGGCCAAATGTTCCTTCACGATGGGCATTACCTGTGCAATTCGATCTTGCATCAGGGCGACATGCTCAATCACACTCCTGTGGGGAGAACTCTCACTTTCCCAAGTTTCCTTGGCAATATCCAACAGTCCTCTTGGGTGTCTCCCATACAGTAACTCAAAGGGGGAGAATCCCGTAGAGGATTGGGGCACCTCCCTAATAGCAAACATCAAATAAGGAAGTAGACAGTCCCAATCCTTTCCATCTCTATCCACCACTTTCTTCAACATTTGTTTTAGGGTTTTGTTGAATCTTTCAACCAGCCCATCGGTTTGGGGGTGATACACAGACGTACGCAATTGCGTCACTTTGAACAATTTACACAGCTCTTTCATAACCCGGGACATAAAGGGTGTACCTTGGTCCGTAAGCAGTTCTTTACAAATACCCACCCGGCTAAAAACAAGAGATAGCTCTTTGGCTATGGTTTTGGCCGAGGTATTTCGGAGATGGATCGCTTCTGGATAACGGGTGGCATAGTCCATTATAACTAATATGTACTGGTGCCCCCTAGCGGACTTGATTATAGGACCTACCAAATCCATTGCGACCCTCTCAAACGGGACCTCAATGATGGGTAGAGGGACCAGCGGGCTACGGAAATGTGGCATCGGGGCCGACCTCTGACACACAGGGCAGGAGGAACAATAATTTTCTATGTCCTTCATCACCCCAGGCCAATAGAATCTCTGTAATACCCTCTCTCGGGTTTTCTCTGTCCCCAGATGACCTCCAAGAATGTGCCCATGGGCCAACTCCAACACCAACTTCCTGTAAGGTTTGGGCACCACAAGCTGCTCAACGGTTTCTTCTGCCCTTTTTGCCACCCGATACAGTAGGTCCTTCTCTACGCTAAAGTATGGGTAAGTGCAGGTATTATCTGGGTTCACTAACTCGCCATCTATTTCCACTACGTTTTCCCGTGCCTTTATTAGGGCGGGGTCTTTTAACTGTTCTGTGGCAAAATTTTCCCTGTGAACCTCAAGATCAGAAAACTCCACAGACGGTAGGTTTTCGTCTGAGGAGGTGGGCTCCTCTCCAGTTTCTTGAGTCTCGCCTGCCAATACTGACAAGGGAAATTCTGGAGAGTCCTCACCACTCTCAGAGGAGTTCTGGCTATCACCTTCCTGGTACATAGGGGCACCAGTGGGGGGCTCAGGATCATCCCACAGTTCCCAGAACTTCGGAAAATCCCTTCCCACAATGGCATCATGCGGTAATTGAGATACTAACCCCACTGGATGAGAGAGGGTACCTTTGGGGGTCTTGAAACACACTGTAGTCACTGGATACTCTCGGGTGTCCCCATGCACACAAATAACAGCTACCTTGCTATTCCCAGAGACCTCTGTTTTAACTAATTCAGCCTTTAGCAGGGTCACAAGGCTACCTGAATCCAGTAATACCACAACATTTCTACCATTATTACACATTTTGCATAAATGTTTCTCAGTTCCCCGAATGGCAGTGCATGCGACTGTCGCACACAGCGACTGACGTCTGTCCGTCAGAAAGTCACATTGCATGGGTTCCTCCACAACCGGGCAATTTGCTGCAATATGTCCCGCTTGCCGGCAGCGGTAGCAAACAATCCATTTGGCTGCCTCTTGAGCCCCTGACTTCCCAGGCTGTTCTCGCCAAACTTTGGGTAGAGCTCCCACCCTCTCACTCTCTCCACCCTCACCCCTTGGAATCCTCTTATCCGCCCCTGGGGATGGTCTGGTCTTAGGGTGGAAAGTCCGAGAGTCTCTGGAAGAGGCCGTCAGGTTCTCTGTAGCCAAGTATTTCTCTACACGATCCACAAGACCACCGGCCGTCTCTGGGTCTGCATGGCTTACCCACTTTTGGATGGCAGTAGGAAGAGCTCTCAAAAACTGATCCATTACAACACGTTCCACAATCTCTGGTGCGAACAAAGTCTCTGGCTGTAGCCACTTCCTGCTCAGGTGAATGAGATCATACATTTGAGACCTGGGGGGTTTTCCAAGCTGGAAAGTCCAGTTATGCACACGCTGAGCCCGGACAGCCAGGGTGACACCCAGCCTTGCCAATATTTCAGCTTTTAGCATCACATAGTCTTTTGCTTGGTCAGGCTCTAGGTCATAGTAAGCCTTCTGCGATTCACCAGTTAACAGAGGAGCCACCAGTCCAGCCCACTGCTCCTCAGGCCACTTTTCTCTTTCAGCAGTCCTTTCAAATGTGGTCAAAAATACCTCTGGATCATCCTCTCCAGTCATTTTTGTCAATAAACGACTCACCCCAAAGGACGCGGTATTAGTGGGACGGCTTTCCTCACTGGTCTGCGGACGTTGCTGCATTACTGCTTCCATTTGTTGTAGTCTCTGCTCTTGCTTCTGTAACAGGTCTATGAAGCGGGCCTCAGATTGCTGCTGGGCTGCAAGGCTCTGTTGATGAGCTTGCTGCTGGGCTGCGAAGCTCTGTTGTTGAGCTGCAAGGCTCTTTTGCAAACCTGCATTTGTCTGCTGTTGATTGGCATTTGCTAGAGCCAGCTGTTTCAGTATCTCCTCCATGCTGGCTTAAAAAAAAACTGCCCGCATTCTCCACCAACTGTGAGGGGGTTAGCTCGGCAGCGGGTGTGTGTGATCCCCTGGATGGGCTCCCCACACAAAAACAGGCCCAGCAGACGGAGGTTGTGGTTTTCAAGATCAAAAAGGTGCGGTTTATTTCTCTATTTACAGTGACAAAAAAACACAGCAAAGCAAAAAGAAACATAAACAAAATAAACCCTGGTCAGCTTGACCTCTGACTAAACATGCAGGTTTCCTAACTAACAACTGGGATCAGCCTGGTGCTGTCCTAGTCCCTAAGTCCCTGGTTTAGTAAATGTCCAAACAAATAGCCACACAGGCTTTGTCTCACCGCACAGGGGTTCACTCTCCGTAGACAGTCCACACAGGTCTGGTTCCAGGCATGAGCAAACACCTAATGAAGCTGGGAGTTTTTATAGAGGCCTTAAACGAGCTGACAAGCTTCAGCTGGTCGCATCAACTCCCTGCCTGCACGACGCCCAGCACTCTCCCTAGAGGTATGAATCATTGATGAGCCCACTAGCCTCAGCTGGGCTTCATCAACTCCCTCCCTAGTTGTATAAGTCGGCATAAAGCCTGAATCTGGGAGAAATATATCTACCCCCCTGGATGCAACCAGGTGACTTTACCTTCCTGCTGTCACAATATATATATATATATATATATATATATCAAATACACTGCCACTAACTAACCTGCCTGCCTAGTCTAGCTCCGTCCACACACTATAATCGGCTGCCATGTAAGTTGCCTTATATAGTTTGGGGTGTGGACTTAGTCCCCCTGAGCCATGATTGGCCAAAGGCACCTTGCCTTTGCCAATTATGGCTCTCTCAGCAGAACGCGCTGTGATTGGGCAAAGCATGCAGGTCAGGTGCATTCTTTGGCCAATCTTAATACAGAAATGCAGTGCATTATGGGGCGTTCCACAGTGCTCGAATTTCCCGTGAATGCCCCATGTGTTCAGTTCATTTTAGAACAAACACCCAATGTTCGAGTCGAATTTACATTCGACTCGAACCGCGGGCTCGTCCCTAGTTGATTTACTAGTTGGGGTTGATTTACTAAAACTGTAGCATGCAAAATTAGGTGCATCTTTGCATAGAAACCAAACAACTTCCCGTTTTATTTGTCAAAGTTTAATTGAACAAGCTGAAGTTAGAAGCTGATTGGCTGCCAAGCACAGCTGCACCAGATTTTGGACTCTTCAGTTTTAGTCAATCAACCCTTAAAGGCCACAACTAGTTGACACCAATACATAGGAAGCATTTAGAAAGTGCCCAGAGGGAAGCCAAATTCATGCCAGCACAAAGCGAGTTATTATATCCAACTCCTAATCAAATGATAAATATATGGACAGAGGAGAAAGAAAATGCTGGGACTAATTTGATAAGTTGATGCTCCCTCTACTTACAAACCACAATCTGATAATTGGTACAATCACAGAGACTGGCCCCTATCAGATTTATTGCAGGAGGTTAACAATACAAAGGGTAATTGCACAGCATGGATTAAGCCTAGTCTGTTGTATAGAAACTCTGAAAGCTGATAAAAAGTGTAAAACCAGAAGTAAAAGAAAGAAATAACTGATAAAGGGGACAGTACAGAAATAACTCATAAGGGAGCAGAATACCTATGATGCCGGCAGTAATATTGATGATATGGTCCAATTGTCATGTTCCTTTCACTCCTTTCAGTGATATGCAAGTTATAATAAAGTTAATGCCTAACCCCAATAAGAAGCCAAAGGCAGTCCATACTAGACATGTGCATTCGTTTTCGTCCGAATGCATTTTCGTCCGAATTTCAGCTATTTTCGTTATCGTTTTAACAAACGAAAACGAAAGCACAGAATCCGAAAACCGAAAGATCAGACATAAACAAATGCTTTATTTTCGTTTTCGTTGCTACAACAGTTCGATATAGATAGGAGATTCGACGTGACGCTGACAATAACAATCTGTGTCTATCGAACCTGTGGTCGAATGTGCCTAACCTTAACTCTATTAGTCCAAGATTATTCTACATAGGAGAGAAAAGATTTGACATTATAGAGAGAAAAGATTCGACATAGGAGAGAAAGATTCGACATAGGAGAGAAAAGATTCGACATAGGAGAGAAAAGATTCGACATAGGAGAGAAAAGATTCGACATAGGAGAGAAAAGATTCGACATTGGAGAGAAAAGATTCGACATTAGAGAGAAAAGATTCGACATTATAGAGAGAAAAGATTCGACATAGGAGAGAAAAGATTCGACATAGGAGAGAAAAGATTTGACATAGGAGAGAAAAGATTCGACATTATAGAAAGAAAAGATTCGACATAGGAGAGAAAAGATTCGACATAGGAGAGAAAAGATTTGTTATTATAGAGAGAAAAGATTCGACATAGAGAGAAAAGATCACTGCTGGAATTGGGTGGGGGAAGTAAAATAAAAATAAAGTTGATGATGAATGTTATTGGCTGATTGTAACCAAAGAGGAGGAGCAGTAAAATAGCTAGAATGACGAAGATTCGACAAAGCATCGAAAGTTAGAAGATTCGACGGTGCAGCAAAACTGTACGACGCTGCAATCGTATATTTCCGGTCAAATGCATCCGCCCATAGGCTATAGAAGAATTCTAATGTTGGTTGACTAGTAATAGTAATGAATAAATATAATTATTACTAGTCATACAACATTAGAATTCTTCTATAGCTTGTGGGCGGAACATTCGACCGGAAATGTATGATTGCAGCGTCGTACAGTTTCACTGCTCCGTCGAATCTTCTTTGAACATTCGACAGACACCATAAGCCTTCAATGACAGATTCGACCTTAATTAATTCAGATTTTTGGACGAATGCAATTTCTAACGAAAAACTAAATAAATAAAAACGAATTTTGGGAGTAACTAAATAAATTTATTTTTCGGACAAAAACTAAATTCCGAAACGAAATATTTCAGTGTGCACATGTCTAGTCCATACAGCTTATAGGGCTCAAGGGATGATATAAACAGGATTTTAGAGGCAGCATGTTCTGATGCCCATCAGGTTTCCGAAGCTAGAGTTGCTTGTCATCTAACAAACTCTAATCCCTCTAGCTTTAGAGGCAAGAAAATCTCATCCGAGTTGGACAGAGATGAAGAATATATAAAACTACTACAACATTCTTGTAGAAAGAAGTATGCAATAAACACGTGGAGCACATTGTAACAATCATATTAAGGTATAAATGTTTCTACATATTTGAGGATACTGAGCATAATAGAGAAGGCAGAGTTATTGGAGGATAATGATGCAGTTAAGCAATCAGTATCGTAGGGGTTTATAAGATGATTGAAGGGATAATGTGATGGTAAAATTGAAGGCTGCAAAACTGGAGCATTTGACTATGAATGAGGAAGATCTAATAAGTGTAGTAACAGAAAATGAGAGAATCTATACATATCGAGCAAAAGGAAGAGCACAGAAGGTGATCATGGTGAAACAAAACAGTGGAGTGAAGGACATAGGCAAGTTCCAGAAAGGGAAAAAGGATACAAGGAACATAGGCCCTCTGTGCTGCTTCAACTGTTGTAAACCAAGGCACTCTGTCAGAGAATGTAAAGCCCCTCACAGGCAAAGAGAAGACAACACTCCCACTTCTCCCATTGATTCAGAGGTTTCCTGGAGGTGAAAGATAATGAGTAGGGAACAGGCCAGCTGCTGATTTTAATGCCTTTGGGCAGCCAAGTCCAGAAGAAATTGTGAAAATGTTATTTACAAAGTTCCCTTCTGACGCTGGAATAGATTTGCCTGGTAGACACCAAAGTATTGTGTTAAAAGCCTGAAATGTTCGGCAATAGATATGGGCCAAACGACCCCCTGTTTGGTTCACAGCAGAATGTTTAAACATCGCAAACGTTCGGAACCGAATAACGAACCCCATTGAAGTTTTGCTAACTGGAAAAATCTAAAGTGCCCATTTTGAAGACTTATATGCAAGTAATTGGGCATAAAATGGTTATGGGGATGGGGATCTGGGTACTGCCTTGGGGGACATGTATCAATGAGAAAAAAAGTTTGTGATTTACTGATGCTTAAAGTGAAACCATCAAAATGAAAAATAACCATAAAAATGAAAAATTCCTTTAAATATAGTGCCTGGGGGGTCCCCTTAGTCCTCCTGTACTGTGGCACATCTGTACCGTGTATAGAACCTGCTACAGCAATAATGACATTTATAAAGCCCAAAAAATCTACATTTTCCATTCAATCGTTGTTTATTTGATAAACAACGACTTGGGGAGCCTGTCTGTATGATTAGGCCACAATTTAGTGCACTCGGAACAATATTAGAGATTTTTTGGATGAATTCTGTTGCCTTTTTTGCAGACTTTGGATAGAAGTAACAGGTGCCGAAAAATTGGGCTTTGGGTGTTGGTGGTGTCTTCACACCATAACCCTATAGAGATACTGTTGATAAAAGCAAGAATTGGTCTTGCTGTAAAAAAAAAATATGATATGCACCCGTCAAACAGGTGTGGATAAATTGGGCTTTGGGTGTCCGTGGTGCCTTCACACCGTAACCCTATAGAGTTACTCTTGATGGAAGCAAAGATTGGCCTAGCTTGCAAAAATTTAAATGATATGCACTTGTCAAACAGGTGTGGAAAAATTGGTCTTAGGGTGTTGGTGGTGCCTTCACAGCATAACCCTATAGAGGTACTATTGATAAAAACAAGAATTGGCCTTGCTGTCAAAAATTGCAATGATAAGCACAGGTGCGGAAAAATTGGTCCTTGGGTGTTAATTATGCCCATGAAACCTACACCAAAAAATTTCTTCCAGATGAAATCAACACTCACAAAGCTAGGCAGCCTAGACAGTCTTTCAGAGATTTGAGATCCAGAAAGCACTGAATCAGCAACATCGGCATCTGGGGCTTTATAGCTGCTGCTAATCCAGGACTGATTCTTTTTTATAAATGTCATCTGGTCCACTGAGTCTGTGGACAGACACGCTCTCTTATCTGTCACAAAACCTCCGGCAGCACTGAATGCCGTTCTGGAAGCACGCTGGATACAAGGCAGCCTAGCAGCTCTATTGCATACTAGACATGTGCATTTCGTTTCGTTCCGAATCGAAATTCGGACGAATTTTTCATTATTCGGACATTCGGATGCATCCGAATTACCGAATTACAATACTAACGAATTTAACCGAATCCGAATTTTTTCGAATCTAAAAATATTTTTGACCCGACTTTGGGTCCATGTATCTCGGGGTTCCTTGGTGATAGAAACCCCAAATTTGGAGATGTTGTAGGGCTAGTTCTTCTGTGTTTGCATACCAAATTTGGTGTTTCTATCACTAAGTGACCCCGAGATACGTGGACCCAAAGTCGGGTCGCAAAATGTCAAGCACTTTACTGGAGCAGAGAATGACATTTTGCGACCCGATTTTGGGGCCACATATCTCGGGGCCACTTGTAGCTAGAAACCCCAAATTTGGTATGCAAACACAGTAGAACTAGCACTACAACATCTCCAAATTTTGGGTTTCTATCACCAAGTAACCCCAAAATACATGGACCCAAAGTCGGGTCGCAAAATATTTTCGAATCCGGTTGAAATAGTATCAACATGATTCGAAATTATTTCAACTGCATTTGAAACTATTTCAACCGGATTCGAAAATATTTTGTGACCCGAATTTGGGTCCATGTATCTCGGGGTTACTTGGTGATAGAAACCCCAAATTTGGGGTTATTGTTTTTCTAGTCTATTTTCTATTTTATTATAATCTTTTCTATCCAAAGTTAAAATTAATTAATTAATTAAAAAATTTGAATTCATACTATTCGAAATTCAAATTTATTCTATTCGAAATTCGAATTTCAGAAGATGGTTGTATATTCTTTCTATTTTATTCTTCTAAATTATATTTTTTTTCTATTCTGTTCTAATCTTTTCTATTTGAATTATAAATTTTGGAAGAAGGTTATTTACTTACTTATATACATCTGTCACATAAAAAAAAAGATGTGAAATGGCTGTCACGGATGTCGATCGCAAGGCAAGTACATATGCTGTATGTCATTGTCCACTTACCACAACACCTGCCATGAGTGCCACGTGACCAAGTTGTGGATTGTCCACTTGCCACGTCACCTGCCACAAGTTATGGGGTTCCTAGCACCAAGTGACCCCCAGATAGGGGCGATCTGTCAAGTGCTTTTCTGCAGCAGAGAATTAAATTTTGTGACCCGACTTTGAGGCCACGTATCTCGGGGCCACTTATAGCTAGAAATCCCAAAATATTTGGTATGTAAACACATTACAACTGGCACTACAATAACCCCAAATTTGGGGTTTCTATCACCAAGTAACCCCGTTGTAATGCTAGTTCTACTGTGTTTGCATACCAAATTTGGGGTTTCTAGCTATAAGTGGCCCCGAGATACGTGGCCCCAAAGTCGGGTCACAAAATGTCATTCTCTGCTGCAGAAAAGTACTTGAAATATCGCCCATATCTGGGGGTCACTTGGTGCCAGGAGCCCCATAACTTGTGGCAGGTGACGTGGCAAGTAGACAATCCACAACTAGGTCACGTGGCAGGTCACGTGGCACTCGTGGCCGTTCACGTGGCACTCGTGGCAGGTCACGTGGCACTCGTGGCCGGTGTCGTGGCACTCGTGGCCGGTGTCGTGGCACTCATGGCAGGTGTTGTGGTAAGTGGACAATGACATACAGCATATGTACTTGCCTTGCGATCGACATCCGTGACAGCCATTTCACATCTTTTTTTTTATGTGACAGATGTATATAAGTAAGTAAATAACCTTCTTCCAAAATTTATAATTCAAATAGAAAAGATTAGAACAGAATAGAAAAAAAATATAATTTAGAAGAATAAAATAGAAAGAATATACAACCATCTTCTGAAATTCGAATTTCGAATAGAATAAATTTGAATTTCGAATAGTATGAATTCAAATTTTTTAATTAATTAATTAATTTTAACTTTGGATAGAAAAGATTATAATAAAATAGAAAATAGACTAGAAAAACAATAACCCCAAATTTGGGGTTTCTATCACCAAGTAACCCCGAGATACATGGACCCAAATTCGGGTCACAAAATATTTTCGAATCCGGTTGAAATAGTTTCAAATGCAGTTGAAATAATTTCGAATCATGTTGATACTATTTCAACCGGATTCGAAAATATTTTGCGACCCGACTTTGGGTCCATGTATTTTGGGGTTACTTGGTGATAGAAACCCCAAATTTGGTATGCAAACACAGAAGAACTAGCACTACAACATCTCCAAATTTTGGGTTTCTATCACCAAGTAACCCCAAAATACATGGACCCAAAGTCGGGTCGCAAAATATTTTCGAATCCGGTTGAAATAGTATCAACATGATTCGAAATTATTTCAACTGCATTTGAAACTATTTCAACCGGATTCGAAAATATTTTGTGACCCGAATTTGGGTCCATGTATCTCGGGGTTACTTGGTGATAGAAACCCCAAATTTGGGGTTATTGTTTTTCTAGTCTATTTTCTATTTTATTATAATATTTTCTATCCAAAGTTAAAATTAATTAATTAATTAAAAAATTTGAATTCATACTATTCGAAATTCAAATTTATTCTATTCGAAATTCGAATTTCAGAAGATGGTTGTATATTCTTTCTATTTTATTCTTCTAAATTATATATTTTTTCTATTCTGTTCTAATCTTTTCTATTTGAATTATAAATTTTGGAAGAAGGTTATTTACTTACTTATATACATCTGTCACATAAAAAAAAAAGATGTGAAATGGCTGTCACGGATGTCGATCGCAAGGCAAGTACATATGCTGTATGTCATTGTCCACTTACCACAACACCTGCCACGAGTGCCACGACACCGGCCACGAGTGCCACGACACCGGCCACGAGTGCCACGTGACCTGCCATGAGTGCCACGTGAACGGCCACGAGTGCCACGTGACCTGCCACGTGACCTAGTTGTGGATTGTCTACTTGCCACATCACCTGCCACAAGTTATGGGGCTCCTAGCACCAAGTGACCCCCAGATATGGGCGATATTTCAAGTACTTTTCTGCAGCAGATAATGACATTTTGTGACCCGACTTTGGGGCCACGTATCTCGGGGGCACTTATAGCTAGAAACCCCAAATTTGGTATGCAAACACAGTAGAACTAGCATTACAACGGGGTTACTTGGTGATAGAAACCCCAAATTTGGGGTTATTGTAGTGCCAGTTGTAATGTGTTTACATACCAAATATTTTGGGATTTCTAGCTATAAGTGGCCCCGAGATACGTGGCCTCAAAGTCGGGTCACAAAATTTAATTCTCTGCTGCAGAAAAGCACTTGACAGATCGCCCCTATCTGGGGGTCACTTGGTGCTAGGAACCCCATAACTTGTGGCAGGTGACGTGGCAAGTGGACAATCCACAACTTGGTCACGTGGCACTCATGGCAGGTGTTGTGGTAAGTGGACAATGACATACAGCATATGTACTTGCCTTGCGATCGACATCCGTGACAGCCATTTCACATCTTTTTTTTTATGTGACAGATGTATATAAGTAAGTAAATAACCTTCTTCCAAAATTTATAATTCAAATAGAAAAGATTAGAACAGAATAGAAAAAAAATATAATTTAGAAGAATAAAATAGAAAGAATATACAACCATCTTCTGAAATTCGAATTTCGAATAGAATAAATTTGAATTTCGAATAGTATGAATTCAAATTTTTTAATTAATTAATTAATTTTAACTTTGGATAGAAAAGATTATAATAAAATAGAAAATAGACTAGAAAAACAATAACCCCAAATTTGGGGTTTCTATCACCAAGTAACCCCGAGATACATGGACCCAAATTCGGGTCACAAAATATTTTCGAATCCGGTTGAAATAGTTTCAAATGCAGTTGAAATAATTTCGAATCATGTTGATACTATTTCAACCGGATTCGAAAATATTTTGCGACCCGACTTTGGGTCCATGTATTTTGGGGTTACTTGGTGATAGAAACCCAAAATTTGGAGATGTTGTAGTGCTAGTTCTACTGTGTTTGCATACCAAATTTGGGGTTTCTAGCTACAAGTGACCCCGAGATATGTGGCCCCAAAATCGGGTCGCAAAATGTCATTCTCTGCTCCAGTAAAGTGCTTGACATTTTGCGACCCGACTTTGGGTCCACATATCTCGGGGCCACTTTTAGCTAGAAACCCCAAATTTGGTATGCAAACACAGTAGAACTAGCACTATAACATCTCCAAATTTGGGGTTTCTATTACTAAGTGACCCTGAGATACGTGGACCCAAAGTCGGGTCGCAAAATATTTTCGAATCCGGTTGAAATAGTTTCAAATGCGGTTGAAATAATTTCGAATCATGTTGAAATAATTTCGAATCCGGTAGAAATATTTTCGAATTCGGTTGAAATATTTTCGAATGCGACTGATTTTCGAATTCGGTCGAAAACAAAACGAAATCCGAAAACGAATTTAACAAATTTAACGAATCTAACTAAACGAAATTAATTAATTAACGAATTAAAACGAAACAAATTTTTTCCTTTTGCACATGTCTATTGCATACTAGGCAAGTTCTGGACAGTGGTTTATTCTCATGACCCAGTAACCCAGTGGATCGTCACCTGGAAAGCTCTCCATATGTTTTCGCCCCTAGATAATCTCCCACCATATGATGAAGATGCTACCCATGGGATGTGGACTAAAAAATGTATAAAAGGAATCACTGAGGCGGCCCCCTTCTCCACCGCTCTCTTGACCAACAAAAACCTAAAAACAATGTTTTCTACCAGGCGGTAACCTACCAGAGTTGGGAAAGGTGTTACATAAACTTCTCTTTAAGGTGTCCTGCAGAGATTTCATCTTCTGCTCCCTCTGTTGGAACAGGATGAGTTCTGAGACTTTCCCCTTGTAACAGTGGTCAAGGAGGGTTGCCAATCAATAGTGATCCTTCTCATTGATGCCTCATATTCTCAGGTCCTACAGGCTTTGAAGAATGAGGGAACCCATGCACCGCAAGTTTTCAGAAGTGGGGTTACTGAGGATTACAGTATCTGAAACTGCCTCCTGCTAGCCATGTACTACTGCCAAGGGTCCAACCATCTGTTAAGGGTTGACGTATGTCTTGCTCTGCTTCAATGCCTCCAAAGCTGTCAGAATCCTCCTCCTCCCTCTCCTCTTGTGTGCTCTGTGGCATAGGAAGAATGGTGTTGGCATAAAGCAGGCCTTGAGAGGAAAGGAAGTCCTCCTTTCCTCCCGGTGCTCTGCCTTGAGTGCCCTGTCCATAATGCCATGCAGAGTCTTCCCCAGCAGAAACACAACAGTGTCACTGATGCATGCATTGTCATGGCTCACCATCCTTGTGGCCTCCACAAATGGTGACAGTACAGTGCATGCATCCTTTATCAGTAGCTATTGGCTTGGGGAGTACGGCCCAAGCCTGTCGCTGTGCCATACTCACACAGGTACTCGCAGATGGCCCTCTTATGCATGTGCAGCTGCTGCAGCATTGCCAAATTTGAGTTCCACCTGGTGGGCATGTCACAAATAATAGGTGCAATTCCCACAGAATTTCAGTCAGCCAGCCGAGCACTGGCTGTGTATGACTGCCTGAAATGGCTACAGATTCTTCTGACTTGCTTCAGCAGATCTTCCAACCCTGGGCACCTATCTAAAAAGTGCTGCAGCACCAAATTGAGGACATGTGTCAGGCATGGCACATGTGTCAACTTTCCCTGTCTAAGGGCAGACAGGAGGTTTGTGCCATTATTGCACACCACCATTCCTGGCTCCAGCTGGCATGGCGTGAACCACATCTGGGCCTGCCCCTGCAGAGCTGCTCTTGCCAACGGGCTGATTGGTGGGAGGTAAATGCCTTGTCAAGCATGTGGTACCCAAATGGCTGTTTTTTTTGCCATGCTTGATGTGCTTGAGGCAAAGTTTGCAAATTGCAACAGTGTGATCAGCTGCACATGTGCTAAAAAAAGGCCCAAACAGCTGAGCAGTGGGACGTGGGCGAGGAGATAACAGCTCCACAATCTGGTAGAATATGGTGGCTGCTTTCTACTTTTCCATGATGGCTGCCTTTTTGGGGCTGTGCCTCATCCTCACTTTCCTCCTCTTCTTTATGAGGCACCCAAGTCGTGTCAGTGACATCATCATCATAATCCCCTCTATCTTCATTATCACTGGAGACAACTTGGCAATAACCTGTGGCTGTGGGAACATGACTGCCAATTTGTTGTTTAGCAGTGTCCTCCCCTCTCTGTAGGCTCATGTTCCTTCCTTCCTCAACCTCAGAACCAAGAACTGAATCAAGTAATGGCTGGGCATCTTCAAGTAGAAAGTGGCTGATGCTGTGTTCAAATAACTCAGCTGACTCCTCCATGCCTGATGCTGGGGCTTTGACAAGAGTAGCTGGTAATTGAGTTTGGGGGGACCCCCACGCTTTTTTTTTTTTTTTTTTAATCAATGACTTTTCTATGTATTGCCGGGAGCCGACAATTCATTATAGCCGTGAGTGAGTTTTAAATACCTTTTTTTCCTTCAGAAATGACACTTTGTGCAGGGACAATTATAAGCACGGGAAACAAGCGCCGCTTTACAGGCATACTATACACCCCCACTAGGTACAAAATTTAAAGGAATATTTCACTTTTATTGTTTCACTTTAAGCATTATTGGAATCACTGCTCCCGAAAAAACTTCAGTTTTTAAAACTTTTTTTTTCATTGATACATGTCCCCTGGGGCAGGACCCGGGTCCCCAAACACTTTTTATGACAATAACTTGCATATAAGCCTTTAAAATTAGCACTTTAGATTTCTCCCATATACTCCCATGCTGGGGTTTTTTGCCTTCCTCTGGATCAACTGTGGGTATAGAATTGGGTATATGGGATTGCACGATATTTTTTTTATTTTTATGGTTGAACTGGATGGACTTTGTCTTTTTTCAACCTGACTAACTATGTAACTATGTAACTATGTAACTTTTCGAATTTGCCGCGAACACCCTAAATTGTTCGCTGTTCGGCGAACAGGCAATGTTCGAGTCGAACATGAGTTTGACTCGAACTCGAAGCTCATCCCTACTCAGCTGTGTGAGAGTGGTTACGACATGTTCAGTGTTATCTGTAAACGTTGCAGATATTGTTTTAGGCCATAATCTAATTTTAATGGTCCCACATGCAGAGATATTACAGACAGCCCAGGCAAAACACCTGTCCAATACTAGACTCACTAAGTACGAGGGGGCATTACCAATTTGACAATCCAAAAGGTGCACAATATTAAAGTACCGTATATACTCGAGTATAAGCTGATTTAAGTATAAGCCGAGGTACCTAATGTTGCCACAAAAAACTGGGAAAACTTACTGACTCGAGTATAAGCCGAGGGACAACAATGCCTCAGTGTTCCCATCCTTACTGTTCCCATCCTCACTGTTCCCTATCCTCACTGTTCCCATCCTTACTGTTCCCATCCTCACTGTTCCCTAGCTCACTGTTTCCTATCCTCACTGTTCCCTATCCTCACTGTTCCCTATCCTCACTGTTCCCTATCCTCACTGTTCCCTATCCTCACTGTTTCCTATCCTCACTGTTAACTATCCTCACTGTTAACTATCCTCACTGTTAACTATCCTCACTGTTTAAATTTTACATGTAAATAGTACCTGAAAAAAAGTTGCGGCTGCGGCGTCCATCGTTCAAATCCCGCGGTCTCTTCCTGTTCCTTCCGTTATAGGCGATTCTCATCAGACACTCTCCGCCTCTAACGAACGTTCTCTCATCCTCAGTTTCCCAGCAGACACTGTGTTGGGTGTTCCGCCAATCACAGACGTCTGCTGGGAAACTGAGGATGAGAGAACGTTCGTGATAGGCGGAGAGTGTCTGATGAGAATCGCCTATCACGGAAGGGACCAGGAAGAGACCGCGGGATTTGAACGATGGACGCCGCAGCCGCAACTTTTTTTCCAGGTACTATTTACATGTAAACACTTTCGCTGACTCGAGTATAAGCCGAGGGGGGGGGACTTTCAGCCCAAAAAAAGGGCTGAAAATCTCGGCTTATACTCGAGTATATACGGTATATATCAACCCTAACAATGAACTTCTCATATTTTCTCCCCTTTGAGGCTAAAAGAGAAGTATGGGAATGTAGAATAACAAACAGTCATACTCACCTAGGTGGATGCAGCATCGGTCTGATATCCTGTTGTATCCCCCACTGCCTCTAAAACTGAGCGATCAAAGACCACTGATCTCTCAGTTCTCGGTCTTTAGTTAGCAGAGAGCTGGTGACTGTTAGAATTTTTATATATCTGTTAAATAAATGCAAACAAATATCTATTGATCTTGTCAGAAATTCAGAGCTGCTCTGTGAAACCTGAGCCCATTCCAAAGATAACACTGTTTAACCTCCCTGGCGGTATGATTATGTCAGACTTTAGGTGCTGAAAGCGGTACAATTATTTTGCATGGAAATTTGGTGTTTTATATTGTAGGCCTGTAATTCTTAGGAATAACTCACTTAAATCTGTCCAAACAAGAGTCTAGTAGACATCCCGGGTATAATGAAGTTTGAAACACAAAATCATTAATTATAATATAATAAATAATTATAACAAATAATAATATAATAATACTACAAATTATTCAATAATGTAATGTGAGGGGGTTAACTCGGTAGCGGGTGTGTGTGACCCCCTGGTTGGGCTCCCCACACAAAAACAGGGCCAGCAGACGGAGGTTGTGGTTTTCAAAATCAAAAGGTGCGGTTTATTTCTCTATGTACAGTGACAAAACACAGCAAAGCCAAAAAGAAACAAACAAAATAAATCCTGGTCAGTTTGACCTCTGACTAAACATGCAGGTTTCCTAAACTAACAACTGGGATCAGCCTGGTGCTGTCCTAGTCCCTAAGTCCCTGGTTTAGTAAAAGTCCAAACAAATAGCCACACAGGCTTTGCCTCACCGCACAGGGGTTCACTCTCCCTAGACAGTCCACACAGGTCTGGTTCCAGGCATGAGCTAACATCTAATGAATCTGGGAGTTTTTATAGAGGCCTTAAACGAACTGACAGGCTTCAGCTGGTCTCATCAACTCCCTGCCTCACGACGCCCAGCACTCTCCCTAGAGGTATGAGTCATTCATGAGCCCACTAGCCTCAGCTGGGCTTCATCAACTCCCTAGTTGTATAAGTCGGCATAAAGCCTGAATCTGGGAGAAATATATCTACCCCCCTGGATGCAACCAGGTGACTTTACCTTCCTGCTGTCACATACCCCCCCCTCTTGTTTTAACCTTGGGGTTGGAACACCAGCAATCAGGCATTCATGTACTCGAGACAAAGCATCCACATTCCCCATTTGAACGCCAGGGCGATGCTTTACTGTGAAGTTGAATTCCTGTAGGGCCAGGAACCACCTATTCACTCTTCTATTTGTCTCCTTGTTTTGAGCCATCCACTTTAACGGAGCGTGATCCGTAACCATGTCAAAGTGCCTACCTAGCAGATAGTACCGAAGGGAATCTAGAGCCCACTTCACCGCTAAACACTCCTTTTCAACCGTGGCGTAATTTACCTCATGGGACTTCAACTTCCTGCTGAGGTAAATGACTGGGTGCTCTTCCCCGTTCCAGACCTGGGACAATACTGCTCCTAACCCCACATCTGACGCATCACTTTGTACGACAAAGTCTTTAGAGAAGTCGGGTGAGTACAACACTGGCTGGCTACATAAGGCTTGTTTCAAGAATTGGAATGCTGCCTCAGCCTCGGGGGTCCATTTAATCATGACCGACCCTTTCCCTTTCGTCAGGTTGGTTAGGGGCACAGCCTTAGAAGCAAAGTGGGGAATGAAGCGCCGATAATAACCCGCGATTCCCAGAAAGGCTCGTACCTGCTTCTTGCTGTTGGGACGTGGCCAACTCTGGATGGCCTCGACTTTGTTGAGTTGGGGTTTTATTACTCCCCTGCCAATGGTGTACCCAAGATATTTGGCCTCCTCCTGCCCAATGGTACACTTCTTGGGGTTAGCCGTAAACCCCGCTTCCCGAACAGAGTCCAGGACTGCTTGCACTTTTGGCAGATGTGAGGCCCAATCTGTGCTATGGACAATTACGTCATCCAGGTAAGCCGCAGCATACTTCCGATGGGGCCTCAGCATCTGGTCCATTTTCCGCTGGAATGTGGCCGGCGCATTCTGTAACCCGAACGGCATTCTCTTATATTGGAACGCCCCGTCTGGGGTTACAAATGCGGTTTTCTCTTTGGCCGACTTGGCCAGGGGAATTTGCCAATACCCTTTTGTGAGGTCAAGAGTCGTCATGTATCGGGCTGTTCCCAGCCGGTCGATCAACTCATCTATACGTGGCATGGGGTAGGTGTCAAATTTTGTAACTTTGTTCAACTGACGAAAATCGTTACAAAATCGCCAGCTCCCATCCGGTTTAGGCACCAACACAATGGGACTAGACCAATCACTTTGGGACTCCTCTATCACCCCTAAGTTCAGCATTTTCTGTACTTCCTCCCGTATTGCCTCCCGTCGGGCCTCTGGGATCCGATAGGGTTTTAACTTCACCCTTTCACCGGGCGGGGTAATAATATCATGCTCTACCCCAGATGTTTGTCCCGGCAGCTCAGAGAACACCTCCTTGTTGCGAAGCACAAACTCCTTAACCTCCTGTTGTTGGGGTTGTGACAAGGTGGCTGCTATTCCAACCTCCGGAATCACGCAACCAGTTTGAGCTGGTGACCAAGTTTCTGCGACTAGGGACTCTCTATCCCTCCAGGCTTTCAACAGATTAACGTGATATATCTGTTCGGGCTTTCGCCTTCCTGGTTGTCTGACCTTGTAATTCACTTCGCTCACTTTTTCCATTATCTCGTAGGGGCCTTGCCATTTGGCAAGGAATTTACTTTCAACCGTAGGGACAAGTACCAATATCCTATCCCCCGGGGAAAAGGTACGGGTCTTTGCTCCACGGTTGTACACTCTCTGCTGTGCCAACTGCGCTTGGGCCAAATGTTCCTTCACGATGGGCATTACCTGTGCAATTCGATCTTGCATCAGGGCGACATGCTCAATCACACTCCTGTGGGGAGAACTCTCACTTTCCCAAGTTTCCTTGGCAATATCCAACAGCCCTCTTGGGTGTCTCCCATACAGTAACTCAAAGGGGGAGAATCCCGTAGAGGATTGGGGCACCTCCCTAATAGCAAACATCAAATAAGGAAGTAGACAGTCCCAATCCTTTCCATCTCTATCCACCACTTTCTTCAACATTTGTTTTAGGGTTTTGTTGAATCTTTCAACCAGCCCATCGGTTTGGGGGTGATACACAGATGTACGCAATTGCGTCACTTTGAACAATTTACACAGCTCTTTCATAACCCGGGACATAAAGGGTGTACCTTGGTCCGTAAGCAGTTCTTTACAAATACCCACCCGGCTAAAAACAAGAGATAGCTCTTTGGCTATGGTTTTGGCCGAGGTATTTCTGAGAGGGATCGCTTCTGGATAACGGGTGGCATAGTCCATTATAACCAATATGTACTGGTGCCCCCTAGCGGACTTGATTATAGGACCTACCAAATCCATTGCGATTCTCTCAAACGGGACCTCAATGATGGGTAGAGGGACCAGCGGGCTACGGAAATGTGGCATCGGGGCCGACCTCTGACACACAGGGCAGGAGGAACAATAATTTTCTATGTCCTTCATCACCCCAGGCCAATAGAATCTCTGTAATACCCTCTCTCGGGTTTTCTCTGTCCCCAGATGACCTCCAAGAATGTGCCCATGGGCCAACTCCAACACCAACTTCCTGTAAGGTTTGGGCACCACCAGCTGCTCAACGGTTTCTTCTGCCCTTTTTGCCACCCGATACAGTAGGTCCTTCTCTACGCTGAAGTATGGGTAAGTGCAGGTATTATCTGGGTTCACTAACTCGCCATCTATTTCCACTACGTTTTCCCGTGCCTTTATTAGGGCGGGGTCTTTTAACTGTTCTGTGGCAAAATTTTCCCTGTGAACCTCCAGATCAGAAAACTCCACAGACGGTAGGTTTTCGTCTGAGGAGGTGGGCTCCTCTCCAGTTTCTTGAGTCTCCCCTGCCAATACTGACAAGGGAAATTCTGGAGAGTCCTCACCACTCTCAGAGGAGTTCTGGCTATCACATTCCTGGTACATAGGGGCACCAGTGGGGGGCTCAGGATCATCCCACAGTTCCCAGAACTTCGGAAAATCCCTTCCCACAATGGCATCATGCGGTAATTGAGATACTAACCCCACTGGATGAGAGAGGGTACCTTTGGGGGTCTCGAAACACACTGTAGTCACTGGATACTCTCGGGTGTCCCCATGCACACAAATAACAGCTACCTTGCTATTCCCAGAGACCTCTGTTTTAACTAATTCAGCCTTTATCAGGGTCACAAGGCTACCTGAATCCAGTAATACCACAACATTTCTACCATTAATACACATTTTGCATAAATGTTTCTCAGTTCCCCGAATGGCAGTGCATGCGACTGTCGCACACAGCGACTGACGTCTGTCCATCAGAAAGTCACATTGCATGGGTTCCTCCACAACCGGGCAATTTGCTGCAATATGTCCCGCTTGCCGGCAGCGGTAGCAAACGATCCTTCTTGCGGCCTCTTGAGCCGCTGATTTCCCAGGCTGTTCTCGCCAAACTTGGGGTAGAGCTCCCACCCTCTCACTCTCTCCACCCTCACCCCTTGGAATCCTCTTATCCGCCCCTGGGGATGGTCTGGTCTTAGGGTGGAAAGTCCGAGAGTCTCTGGAAGAGGCCGTCAGGTTCTCTGCAGCCAAGTATCTCTCTACACAATCCACAAGTTTACCGGCCGTTTCTGGGTCTCCATGGCTTACCCACTTTTGAATGGCGGTAGGAAGAGCTCTCAAGAAACGATCCATCACAACACGTTCCACAATCTCCGGTGCGGACAAAGTCTCTGGCTGTAGCCACTTCCTGCTCAGGTGAATGAGATCATACATTTGAGACCTGGGGGGTTTTCCAAGCTGGAAAGTCCAGTTTTGCACACGCTGAGCCCGGACAGCCAGGGTGACACCCAGCCTTGCCAATATTTCAGCTTTTAGCATCACATAGTCTTTTGCTTGGTCAGGCTCTAGGTCATAGTAAGCCTTCTGCGATTCACCAGTTAACAGAGGAGCCACCAGTCCAGCCCACTGCTCCTCAGGCCACTTTTCTCTTTCAGCAGTCCTTTCAAATGTGGTCAAAAATACCTCTGGATCATCCTCTCCAGTCATTTTTGTCAATAAACGACTCACCCCAAAGGACGCGGTATTAGTGGGACGGCTTTCCTCACTGGTCTGCGGACGTTGCTGCATTACTGCTTCCATTTGTTGTAGTCTCTGCTCTTGCTTCTGTAACAGGTCTATGAAGCGGGCCTCAGATTGCTGCTGGGCTTGTTGATGAGCTTGCTGCTGGGCTGCAAGGCTCCTTTGCAAACCTGCATTTGTCTGCTGTTGATTGGCATTTGCTAGAGCCAGCTGTTTCAGTATCTCCTCCATGCTGGCTTAAAAAAAACTGCCACTGGTTCTCCACCAACTGTGAGGGGGTTAACTCGGTAGCGGGTGTGTGTGACCCCCTGGTTGGGCTCCCCACACAAAAACAGGGCCAGCAGACGGAGGTTGTGGTTTTCAAAATCAAAAGGTGCGGTTTATTTCTCTATGTACAGTGACAAAACACAGCAAAGCCAAAAAGAAACAAACAAAATAAATCCTGGTCAGTTTGACCTCTGACTAAACATGCAGGTTTCCTAAACTAACAACTGGGATCAGCCTGGTGCTGTCCTAGTCCCTAAGTCCCTGGTTTAGTAAAAGTCCAAACAAATAGCCACACAGGCTTTGCCTCACCGCACAGGGGTTCACTCTCCCTAGACAGTCCACACAGGTCTGGTTCCAGGCATGAGCTAACATCTAATGAATCTGGGAGTTTTTATAGAGGCCTTAAACGAACTGACAGGCTTCAGCTGGTCTCATCAACTCCCTGCCTCACGACGCCCAGCACTCTCCCTAGAGGTATGAGTCATTCATGAGCCCACTAGCCTCAGCTGGGCTTCATCAACTCCCTAGTTGTATAAGTCGGCATAAAGCCTGAATCTGGGAGAAATATATCTACCCCCCTGGATGCAACCAGGTGACTTTACCTTCCTGCTGTCACAGTAATCAAATAAAAACACAGAAATTTGCTCAGTTGCAGAATTGTCGCTGTCTTTAGATTTAGTGTTTGATGACGAATTTCCCCACAAATCGCTATCGCTCAATTCTGCAAGTGATTCTAATTTATTATCGCTGTTTTATAGTTGGTCTAAAACCACTTTTGATGTAAAGGGACACTTTTTGGTTGCTATGGACAATCTCCAGTTTCCAGGCAGAAAAAAATGTATTTATAATATACAAGTGCATGCAGGGCACTGGACAGACCACTAGGGACAAAGGGGATATGTCATTTTTTTATACAGTACTGTAATCTGTAAGATTACAGTATACTGTATGTGTATTGTGTTTTTACTTTTTTGAATTTGGCGCCGATCTCCGCCCACGTGCGCCGCAACGTCGCAGGGAACGGAGCTCGGCGGCACTGTGTGAATCGAGCGGGGAGATAGCTCGCACACACAGCGGGGAGACATCGCAGGATCCAGGGGACAAGGTAAGTAACTTTCCCTGGCTCGGGGTTAACGCTAATGGTACTGAAATTCCACCCCGAGCCAGACTCTGGAATACCGCCAGGGAGGTTAAAAGCATGCACACATATTATGAGGACATGGCTGAAATTGCAAATAAATTATACTTCATAAGAAATAGTAATAATAATAATAATAATAATAAAAAAAAAAATAATTAAACTACATTATGTTTCAAAAGTGTTTTGTGCACAGAATGTATTAATAGACAGAAATCTATTTGGTAAAAAGTAGTATTGCAAAGTACAGGTGCAGGAAGAAAACTAGTAACTTATTAAAAACACAAAAATCACTTACTAAACACACAGCAGAAAAATCAGTCCATTGATATTATCAACAATAAGTTACATAGTTACATAGTTACGTACTGTAGTCCGTAAGGCTTAAAAAAGACAGTTGTCCATCCAGTTCAACCTGTGTAGGTGATTGTGCATCAATGTCTATAATGATTTACCATATCCCTGTATGTTCTGTCCTTTAAGATGTACATCTAAAGCCCTGTACACACAATCGATTTTAGGACTGTTTTCATCGGACGAACCGATCGTGTGTGGACCCCATCGGACTTTTTTCCATCGGTGAAAAAAAATAGAACATGTTTTACATTTTTTCGATGGAAAAAAAAATTATAGCAAATTCTGATCGTCTGTGTGGAACTCCATCGGAGAAAAAACCCACGCATGCTCAGACTGAATTTGGAGACTGGAGCGCTTGTTCTGGTAAAACTAGCGTTCATAATGGAGATAGCACATTCGTCATGCTGTAACGGACTGAAAAGCATGGAGACTGAAAAGCGCGAATCGGCTAACACCAAACTTTTACTAACGCGCGGTAACACAAAATCAACAAAAGCAGCCCAAAGGGTGGCGCCATTGGATTTGAACTTCCCATTTATAGTGCCGTCGTACGTGTTGTACGTCACGGCGTTTGGGACGGTCGGAATTTTGTCTGATGGTGTGTAGGCAAGACTGATGGAAGTCAGCTTCATCGGAATTCCGATGGAAAAATCCATCGGATTTGATTCCATTGGAAATCTGATCGTGTGTACAGGGCTTAAGAGTCTTTTAAACATATCCATACTCCCTGCAGCCACCACCAATTGTGGGAGAGAGTTCCACTTCCTTATTGCCCTGACAGTGAAGATTGCCAAACGCAGTTTAAGGTTAAACCACTTCTCCTCAAGTCTCATTGTGTGCCCCGTGTCTTTTTACAATCCCTATGACTGAATAGTTTATTTCCTTTGCTGGGATCCCCATTGAGATATTAGTAGATCGCTATCATGTCCCTTCTTAAGCGGCTCATCTCCAGCGAGAATAAATGTAGTTTGCAGTCGTTCCTCGTAATTGAGGTCCTCCAGTCCCCTTATTTTGTTGCCCTTCTTTGGACTCTCTCCAGCTCCAGCACATCCCTTCAGAGGACTGGTGACCAGAACTGGACGGAAAACTCCAGATGAGGCATAACCAGGGTTTTATAAAGTGGCAGGATTATAGTTTTGTCCCTGGAGTATATCCCTTTTTTTATGCATGCTAATATTCTGCCGGCTTTCTTAGCTGCAGCTTGGCACTGCATGCTGTTGCTCAATCTGTCATCTATTAGAACCCCCATATCCTTCTCCATCCTTGATTCTCCCAGCTGTTCTCCACCTAGTGAATATTTTTCACTTATGTTTTTTGACCCCAACTGCATTACTTTACACTTCTCCACATTAAACCTCATTTGCCATTTGTCTGCCCATTCCTTTATTTTATTCAGGTCATTCTGCAAAATTTCAATGTCCTGATGAGAATTATTAGTCTGCTTATCTTTGTGTCATCCGCAAAAACTGAGACTGAACTAGTTATCCCATACTCTATATCATTTATGAATATGTTGAATGGAATTTGTCCCAAGACTGAGCCTTGGGGTACCCCACTTACCACCCCAGACCAGTCTGAGTACATGTTATTTATCACTACTAGTGATGAGCCGAACACCCCCGGGTTCGGTTCGCACCAGAACCCGCGAACGGACCGAAAGTTCGTACGAACATTAGAACCCTATTAAATACAATGGATGCGAACGTTCGAATTCTAAAGTGCTAATTATAACAACTATTATGCATGTTATTGTCCTAAAAAGGGTTTGGGAACCCGGGTTCTGCACCAGGGGACATGTATCAATGCAAAAAGAAGTTTTAAAAACGGTCGTTTTTCGGGAGCAGTCATTTTAATGATGCATAAAGTGAAAAAAAAAAGTCAAATATTCCTTTAAATATCGTACCTGGGGGGTGTCTAAAGTATGCCTGTGAAGTGGCACGTGTTTCCCGTGTTTAGAACTGTCCCTGCACAAAATGACACTTCTAAAGGAAAAAAAAGCCATTTAAAACTGCTTGCGGCTTTAATGTAATGTCTGGTCCCGGTAATATGGATGAAAATCTTTAAGAAAAATGGCATAGCTACCCCATGACCCCCCCCCCCTACCCCAGCCCATTACCAGCCCCTTTGGGTCTTGTATGGATATTAAGGGGAACCCCGCACATAAAATAAAAAAGGCCCTATATACTCTGAACAGCCGTATACAGGCGGTGCATACAAGACAGGGACTGTAGGTTTGTTCTTATGTAGAATGTGTTTGTAATTTTGAACAGGTACATTGTTGAAGTGTAGCTCCAGCCCAAAAATCTATTTTTAAACTTTTTGGGAAACATAGGTAAGGGTTATCACCCCTGTAACATTTGTTTTGCTGTCTGTGCCCCTGTTCAGAACATTTCACCTCACTTTCCGTCCCAATGACAACTGTTTTTGAAATGTGGTGTTTTTCTTGAAACAAGGATTGCTGATAAAGCATCAGTACAGAGGAGACACCTTTCTCCCATATTTATTCTTACAGGAGAGAATTTTCCTTCCTAGGGGTAGATTTCCTCTCACTTCCTGTTGTCTTCTTTCGTTTGCAAGTAGGAGTCGTTTGTAAGTTGGATGTTTGAAAGTAGGGACCTGCCGTATATACTCTGCAGAAATAGGCCCCTTAGTTGTTGGTGTTGGCACAACACTGTAAGCACTCACAGTTACTCTTGGTTGGTGCTGGAACGCCCTGCTGTCAACTATTATATCAGGAATTTTAATTACATATAATTCTTGAACAGTGGTAGTAAAAATTGGGGCTTTGATGGTGGTGCTGGTGCCACAACACTGTAAGTCCTGACAGTTACTCTTGGTGGGTGCAGCAATGGGCCCTGCTGTGAATTATTAGATCAAGAATTGTAATTGCATGCCCCTGTTGAACAGGGGCTGAAAAATTGGGCTTTTCGTGGTGGTGGTGGTGGTGGTGGTGTTGCCACAACACTGTAAGCCCTCAGAGTTACTCTTGGTGGGTGCAGGAATGGGCCCTGCTGTGAATTATTAGATCAAGAATTGTAATTACATGCCCCTTTTGAACAGGGGCTGAAAAATTGGGCCTTTCGTGGTGGTGGTGGTGGTGGTGGCGTTGCCACAACACTGTAAGCCCTCAGACTTACTCTTGGTGGGTGCAGGAATGGGCCCTGCTGTGAATTATTAGATCAAGAATTGTAATTGCATGCCCCTGTTGAACAGGGGCTGAAAAATTGGGCCTTAGGCACTGGTGGCACAACACTACAACCCCTCACAGATACTGTACTTGGAGCACAGCAATGAGCCCTGTTGCAAAGTATTGCTTCAAAAATTGTAATGACACGCCCCTGTTAAACAGGGGCTGAAAAATTGGGCCTTAGGCACTGGTGGCACAACACTACAACCCCTCACAGATACTGTACTTGGAGCACAGCAATGAGCCCTATGGCAAATTATTGCTAAAAAAATTGTAAGTACACGCCCCTGTAAAACAGGGGCTGAAAAATTGGGCCTTAGCCACTGGTGGCGGCACCCATAAACAAAAATGATCTTCCAAGCTATCATCATCAATCGTATCATTGAGGACTCGGAGGAGGAGGATAGCCAGTCAACATAACAGCACAGGCACTCAGCATCAGCATCAGTCTTGAAGGGACGTGACATGTTAAAATCAATTAGTCTGTTATATCAGCATCAGGTGTGTGGTAGCTGGTGGTGATCCAAGACTGGTTCATCTTGATGAAAGTCAGTCGATCAACCGAGTCGGTGGACAGGCGCACCCTGTGATCCGTGACAAATCCTCCAGCAGCACTGAATGTGCGTTCCGAAAGAACGCTGGATGCAGGACAGGCCAGTAGCTCAATTGCATACTGTGCAAGCTCTGGCCAGTGATCCATCCTCAAGACCCAGTAAGCCAGAGGATTTTCGGTGGGGAAGGTGTCCAAGTCTGACCTTGCCCCTAGATATTCCTGCACCATGTTTATCAGACGCTGGCGATGGTTGCTGGAACCAATCATACTTTGGGGCTGCGGACTAAAGAATTGTCTGAACGCATCGGTCAGACGGCCACCTTCCCCACCGCTCCTTCTTTGACTGGCCGAAGCCTCAGCAACTCGTTGTCCTGGACCAGGAGTTTGTAACCTCCCAGTCTCTGGTAACGCGTTGCACAGACCTTTCTGCAAGGCCTCCCGGAGTTGTCTCATCCTCTGCTCCCTCTGCGACGGTAACATAAGGTCCGCAACCTTACCCTTGTACCGTGGATCAAGGAGAGTGGCCAGCCAGTAATGGTCCCTCTCCTTGATCCGAAGAATACGAGGATCCTTCCGCAGACTTTGCAGGATCAGGGAGGCCATGCAGCGTAGGTTTGCTGAGGCATTCGCTCCGGAGTCCTCTGGGTCACTAAGGACGACATGATCCGCAGTCACCTCCTCCCAGCCACGTACAAGTCCACTGGTTTCTTGGGACTGTAAATCATCCCTAAAAGACTGCTGCTGATGATGCTGAGTGCCAGCCTCCACCTCCATGCTGACACAATCCTCCTCCTCCTCCTCCTCCTCCTCCTCTTCCTCTTCCTGTGCGATGGGTGGGACAGAAGGAACACTGTCTGGGTAAAGGGGGCCTTGAGAGGCAAGGAAGTCCTCCTCTTCCTGCCTCTGTTCTGCCTCAAGTGCCCTGTCCATTATTCCACGCAGCGTGTGCTCCAACAGGTGGACAAGAGGTACAGTGTCACTGATGCATGCACTGTCACTGCTCACCATCCTCGTGGCCTCCTCAAATGGTGCCAGGACAGTGCATGCATCCCTGATCATGCCCCACTGGCGTGGAGAAAAAAAACCAAGCTCCCCTGACCCTGTCCTGGTGCCGTAGTCGCACAGGTACTCATTGATGGCCCTCTGCTGCGTGTGCAGCCGCTGCAGCATGGCCAACGTTGAGTTCCACCTGGTGGGCATGTCACATATAAGGCGGTTCTTGGGCAGGTTCAACTCCTTTTGCAGCTCAGCCAGGCGAGCACTGGCATTATAAGATCTGCGGAAATGCACACAGACTTTCCTGGCCTGCCTCAGGACATCCTGTAAGCCCGGGTACCTGCCCAAGAACCGCTGCACCACCAGGTTAAGGACGTGAGCCACACAGGGCACATGGGTCAGTTGTCCCTGTCGGAGGGCGGAGAGGAGGTTGGTGCCATTGTCGCAAACCACCATTCCTGGCTTAAGCTGGCGTGGCGTCAACCACCTCTCGGCCTGGCCCTGCAGAGCAGACAGGACCTCTGCCCCAGTGTGGCTTCTGTCCCCCAAACACACCAGCGCAAGCACGGCATGGCATCTTTTTGCCTGCGTACTTGCGTAGCCCCGTGAACGGCTACGGAGCACCGCTGGTTCATAGGACAAACCACAGGAAGAGGCCATGGAGGAAGAAGAAGAGGAGGGGGTGGAGGAGAGAGGTGTGTCACAACCAGTAGTAGCATTTTGGAGGCGTGGCGGTGGGACAACCTCCAACACTACTGCACCTTGTCCTGCATCCTTCCCAGCTGCCAAAAGAGTGACCCAATGGGCCGTGAAAGAAAGGTAACGTCCCTGTCCATGCCTGCTGGACCATGAGTCAGCGGTAATATGCACCTTACCGCTGACCGCCCTGTCCAGTGAGGCCAAGACATTGCCTTCCACATGCCGGTAGAGAGCCGGAATAGCCTTCCGTGAGAAAAAGTGGCGTTTGGGAACCTGCCACTGAGGAACCGCACATTGCACAAACTCACGGAAGGGGGCCGAGTCTACCAACTGAAAAGGCAGCAGTTGAAGCGCTAGCAATTTAGCCAAGCTAGCATTCAACCGCTGGGCATGTGGATGGCTGGGAGTGAACTTCTTTCGACGGTCCAGCAGCTGGGGCAGGGAAATTTGCCTGCTAGAATCGGACGTCGGTGTACTGCTAGCAGAGTGGCCGCAAGTACTTGGCTGTGACACGCCTAATTCTACACCTTCATTCCTCTCAGTGCATGTTTCAGAGAGGACTGAAGTTATAGTGGTGTTGGAGATCCCAGCTGATGCGGTGCAAGGAGAGGTCCGCTTTGTTCTTTGGTGTGGGTCTTTGAGGTAGGCTTGCCAACGAGCTGCATGGCAGGTCAACATATGTCTGGTCAGGCATGTGGTACCCAAGCGGCTGATGTTTTGGCCACGCGATATACGCTTGAGACATATGTTGCAAACAGCAGCTGTGCGATCTGATGCACTAGCCTCAAAAAAGGCCCACACCAAGGAACTTTTTGAATGACGGGCAGAGGCAGCGCCCTGCACAGGCGGAGCTCTGCGGTGTGATTCCGTCGGTGTACTGCCCTTACGCTGGCCACCAAAGGGCATCCTGTCTCGTTGGAGATGTGCCTCCTCCTCATCCTCCTCCTCCTCTCTCCTATTAGGCACCCACGTGGAGTCAGTGACCTCATCATCCCCTCCCTCCTCATCACTGGAGCCAATCTGGCAGTATGCTGCAGCTGCTGGAACATGACTGCCAGATTGGTGTCCTTCTTGAGCATCCCCTCTGTCTGCTCTCACCCTACTGCCTTCCTGTAGCTGGGTTTCATCATCAGACCCTTCGAAACGCTGGGCATCCTCCTGGAGCATGTACCCAACACTGTGCTCAAACAGTTCGGGGGACTCCTCAGGAGGAGGACATGGTGGGTCTAGGGAAGGAGTGACTGATGATGAGTCTGACATTGATACCAGGGAAGAGGACGCTTTGGCAGCTGCTTTGCCAGTACCCTGAGCCTGGGTGAGAGAGGATGAGGAGGAGGAGGAGGGCTTGGTCATCCACTCTACCAAGTCTTCGGCATGATGTGGCTCAACATGTCCAGCTGCCGAAAAGAAGGACAAGCGTGTCCCATGGCCATGTGCTGATGACAATGCACCGCGTCCACGACCAGCACTGTTGCCCCCAGACACAGAGCCTGCTTGCCCTCTTTTATTGCCTCCTGACTGTCTGCCTCTCCTTGTTTGCCTTCCAGACATTCTAATAGATGGCCTGCAGGGAGATGGGAAAAAAGCAATAAGGGCTACCTTCAGGTGTCCTTCTCTGTCCCTTGAATCAAGGACTTGCACAGTGAAAGAAACTGACACTCTCCCTACCTACAGTTTTCTGTCCCTAGAAAAAATGTTTTTTTTAAGCACAATATAGCACAAGGAGAATTCACTCACTGTCCTTCCAGGTCCCTGGAAACAAGGACTTGCACAGTGAAAGAAACTGACACTCTCCCTACCTACAGTTTTCTGTCCCTAGAAAAAATGTTTTTTTTAAGCACAATATAGCACAAGGAGAATTCACTCACTGTCCTTCCAGGTCCCTGGAAACAAGGACTTGCACAGTGAAAGAAACTGACACTCTCCCTACCTACAGTTTTCTGTCCCTAGAAAAAATGTTTTTTTTAAGCACAATATAGCACAAGGAGAATTCACTCACTGTCCTTCCAGGTCCCTGGAAATAAGGACTTGCACAGTGAAAGAAACTGACACTCTCCCTACCTACAGTTTTCTGTCCCTAGAAAAAATGTTTTTTTTAAGCACAATATAGCACAAGGAGAATTCACTCACTGTCCTTCCAGGTCCCTGGAAACAAGGACTTGCACAGTGAAAGAAACTGACACTCTCCCTACCTACAGTTTTCTGTCCCTAGAAAAAATGTTTTTTTTAAGCACAATATAGCACAAGGAGAATTCACTCACTGTCCTTCCAGGTCCCTGGAAACAAGGACTTGCACAGTGAAAGAAACTGACACTCTCCCTACCTACAGTTTTCTGTCCCTAGAAAAAATGTTTTTTTAAGCACAATATAGCACAAGGAGAATTCACTCACTGTCCTTCCAGGTCCCTGGAAACAAGGACTTGCACAGTGAAAGAAACTGACACTCTCCCTACCTACAGTTTTCTGTCCCTAGAAAAAATGTTTTTTTTAAGCACAATATAGCACAAGGAGAATTCACTCACTGTCCTTCCAGGTCCCTGGAAACAAGGACTTGCACAGTGAAAGAAACTGACACTCTCCCTACCTACAGTTTTCTGTCCCTAGAAAAAATGTTTTTTTTAAGCACAATATAGCACAAGGAGAATTCACTCACTGTCCTTCCAGGTCCCTGGAAACAAGGACTTGCACAGTGAAAGAAACTGACACTCTCCCTACCTACAGTTTTCTGTCCCTAGAAAAAATGTTTTTTTTAAGCACAATATAGCACAAGGAGAATTCACTCACTGTCCTTCCAGGTCCCTGGAAACAAGGACTTGCACAGTGAAAGAAACTGACACTCTCCCTACCTACAGTTTTCTGTCCCTAGAAAAAATGTTTTTTTTAAGCACAATATAGCACAAGGAGAATTCACTCACTGTCCTTCCAGGTCCCTGGAAACAAGGACTTGCACAGTGAAAGAAACTGACACTCTCCCTACCTACAGTTTTCTGTCCCTAGAAAAAATGTTTTTTTAAGCACAATATAGCACAAGGAGAATTCACTCACTGTCCTTCCAGGTCCCTGGAAACAAGGACTTGCACAGTGAAAGAAACTGACACTCTCCCTACCTACAGTTTTCTGTCCCTAGAAAAAATGTTTTTTTTAAGCACAATATAGCACAAGGAGAATTCACTCACTGTCCTTCCAGGTCCCTGGAAACAAGGACTTGCACAGTGAAAGAAACTGACACTCTCCCTACCTACAGTTTTCTGTCCCTAGAAAAAATGTTTTTTTTAAGCACAATATAGCACAAGGAGAATTCACTCACTGTCCTTCCAGGTCCCTGGAAATAAGGACTTGCACAGTGAAAGAAACTGACACTCTCCCTACCTACAGTTTTCTGTCCCTAGAAAAAATGTTTTTTTTAAGCACAATATAGCACAAGGAGAATTCACTCACTGTCCTTCCAGGTCCCTGGAAACAAGGACTTGCACAGTGAAAGAAACTGACACTCTCCCTACCTACAGTTTTCTGTCCCTAGAAAAAATGTTTTTTTTAAGCACAATATAGCACAAGGAGAATTCACTCACTGTCCTTCCAGGTCCCTGGAAACAAGGACTTGCACAGTGAAAGAAACTGACACTCTCCCTACCTACAGTTTTCTGTCCCTAGAAAAAATGTTTTTTTAAGCACAATATAGCACAAGGAGAATTCACTCACTGTCCTTCCAGGTCCCTGGAAACAAGGACTTGCACAGTGAAAGAAACTGACACTCTCCCTACCTACAGTTTTCTGTCCCTAGAAAAAATGTTTTTTTTAAGCACAATATAGCACAAGGAGAATTCACTCACTGTCCTTCCAGGTCCCTGGAAACAAGGACTTGCACAGTGAAAGAAACTGACACTCTCCCTACCTACAGTTTTCTGTCCCTAGAAAAAATGTTTTTTTTAAGCACAATATAGCACAAGGAGAATTCACTCACTGTCCTTCCAGGTCCCTGGAAACAAGGACTTGCACAGTGAAAGAAACTGACACTCTCCCTACCTACAGTTTTCTGTCCCTAGAAAAAATGTTTTTTTTAAGCACAATATAGCACAAGGAGAATTCACTCACTGTCCTTCCAGGTCCCTGGAAACAAGGACTTGCACAGTGAAAGAAACTGACACTCTCCCTACCTACAGTTTTCTGTCCCTAGAAAAAATGTTTTTTTTAAGCACAATATAGCACAAGGAGAATTCACTCACTGTCCTTCCAGGTCCCTGGAAACAAGGACTTGCACAGTGAAAGAAACTGACACTCTCCCTACCTACAGTTTTCTGTCCCTAGAAAAAATGTTTTTTTAAGCACAATATAGCACAAGGAGAATTCACTCACTGTCCTTCCAGGTCCCTGGAAACAAGGACTTGCACAGTGAAAGAAACTGACACTCTCCCTACCTACAGTTTTCTGTCCCTAGAAAAAATGTTTTTTTTAAGCACAATATAGCACAAGGAGAATTCACTCACTGTCCTTCCAGGTCCCTGGAAACAAGGACTTGCACAGTGAAAGAAACTGACACTCTCCCTACCTACAGTTTTCTGTCCCTAGAAAAAATGTTTTTTTTAAGCACAATATAGCACAAGGAGAATTCACTCACTGTCCTTCCAGGTCCCTGGAAACAAGGACTTGCACAGTGAAAGAAACTGACACTCTCCCTACCTACAGTTTTCTGTCCCTAGAAAAAATGTTTTTTTTAAGCACAATATAGCACAAGGAGAATTCACTCACTGTCCTTCCAGGTCCCTGGAAACAAGGACTTGCACAGTGAAAGAAACTGACACTCTCCCTACCTACAGTTTTCTGTCCCTAGAAAAAATGTTTTTTTTAAGCACAATATAGCACAAGGAGAATTCACTCACTGTCCTTCCAGGTCCCTGGAAACAAGGACTTGCACAGTGAAATAAACTGACACTCTCCCTACCTACAGTTTTCTGTCCCTAGAAAAAATGTTTTTTTTAAGCACAATATAGCACAAGGAGAATTCACTCACTGTCCTTCCAGGTCCCTGGAAACAAGGACTTGCACAGTGAAAGAAACTGACACTCTCCCTACCTACAGTTTTCTGTCCCTAGAAAAAATGTTTTTTTTAAGCACAATATAGCACAAGGAGAATTCACTCACTGTCCTTCCAGGTCCCTGGAAACAAGGACTTGCACAGTGAAAGAAACTGACACTCTCCCTACCTACAGTTTTCTGTCCCTAGAAAAAATGTTTTTTTTAAGCACAATATAGCACAAGGAGAATTCACTCACTGTCCTTCCAGGTCCCTGGAAACAAGGACTTGCACAGTGAAAGAAACTGACACTCTCCCTACCTACAGTTTTCTGTCCCTAGAAAAAATGTTTTTTTTAAGCACAATATAGCACAAGGAGAATTCACTCACTGTCCTTCCAGGTCCCTGGAAACAAGGACTTGCACAGTGAAAGAAACTGACACTCTCCCTACCTACAGTTTTCTGTCCCTAGAAAAAATGTTTTTTTTAAGCACAATATAGCACAAGGAGAATTCACTCACTGTCCTTCCAGGTCCCTGGAAACAAGGACTTGCACAGTGAAAGAAACTGACACTCTCCCTACCTACATTTTTCTGTCCCTAGAAAAAATGTTTTTTTTAAGCACAATATAGCACAAGGAGAATTCACTCACTGTCCTTCCAGGTCCCTAGAAACAAGGACTCGCACAGTGAAAGAAACTGACACTCTCCCTACCTACAGTTTTCTGTCCCTAGAAAAAATGTTTTTTTTAAGCACAATATAGCACAAGGAGAATTCACTCACTGTCCTTCCAGGTCCCTGGAAACAAGGACTTGCACAGTGAAAGAAACTGACACTCTCCCTACCTACAGTTTTCTGTCCCTAGAAAAAATGTTTTTTTTAAGCACAATATAGCACAAGGAGAATTCACTCACTGTCCTTCCAGGTCCCTAGAAACAAGGACTTGCACAGTGAAAGAAACTGACACTCTCCCTACCTACAGTTTTCTGTCCCTAGAAAAAATGTTTTTTTTAAGCACACTATAGCACAAGCACAAAACACACTGACACTCTCCCTACCTATCCTTCTCTTTCCCTAAACTAAAGGAATCCAGGTTAAGCAAGAAAGAAATAAAAGTCACTGTCCCTGCCTATGCTGCTCTATCCCTGCTTCGGAACACACTACACTAGGCCGCCGTGCTGGCGGCCTTTTATAGTGTGGGGCGTGTACTAAACACCCTCAGCAATAATTGGCCACAGGCATCCTGCCTGTGGCCAATCATTGCTCTCCTCGCTGCCGGCGCTGTGATTGGCCAAGCATGCGGGGTCACAGTGCATGCTTGGCCAATCACAGCGCCTGGATGACACTGCGATGGCGTAGTGCATTGTGGGCCGTTCGCGTCACTCGAATTTGGCGCGAACGGCCCAAATCGTTCGATCTTCGTCGAACGATCGAACAGCCGATGTTCGAGTCGAACGTATGTTCGACTCGAACACGAAGCTCATCCCTAATCACTACCCTTTGGACCCATCCCTGTAACTAGTGATGAGCCGAACACCCCCAGGTTCGGTTCGCACCAGAACCCGCGAACGGACCGAAAGTTCGTACGAACATTAGAACCCTATTAAATACAATGGATGCGAACGTTCGGATTCTAAAGTGCTAATTATAACAACTATTATGCATGTTATTGTCCTAAAAAGGGTTTGGGAACCCGGGTTCTGCACCAGGGGACATGTATCAATGCAAAAAGAAGTTTTAAAAACGGTCGTTTTTCGGGAGCAGTCATTTTAAAGATGCATAAAGTGAAAAAAAAAAAGTCAAATATTCCTTTAAATATCGTACCTGGGGGGTGTCTAAAGTATGCCTGTGAAGTGCCACGTGTTTCCCGTGTTTAGAACTGTCCCTGCACAAAATGACACTTCTAAAGGAAAAAAAAGCCATTTAAAACTGCTTGCGGCTTTAATGTAATGTCTGGTCCCGGTAATATGGATGAAAATCTTTAAGAAAAATGGCATAGCTACCCCATGACCCCCCCCCCTACCCCAGCCCATTACCAGCCCCTTTGGGTCTTGTATGGATATTAAGGGGAACCCCGCACATAAAATAAAAAAGGCCCTATATACTCTGAACAGCCGTATACAGGCGGTGCATACAAGACAGGGACTGTAGGTTTGTTCTTATGTAGAATCTGTTTGTAATTTTGAACAGGTACATTGTTGAAGTGTAGCTCCAGCCCAAAAATCTATTTTTAAACTTTTTGGAAAACATAGGTAAGGGTTATCACCCCTGTAACATTTGTTTTGCTGTCTGTGCCCCTGTTCAGAACATTTCACCTCACTTTCCGTCCCAATGTCAACTGTTTTTGAAATGTGGTGTTTTTCTTGAAACAAGGATTGCTGATAAAGCATCAGTACAGAGGAGACACCTTTCTCCCATATTTATTCTTACAGGAGAGAATTTTCCTTCCTAGGGGTAGATTTCCTCTCACTTCCTGTTGTCTTCTTGCGTTTGCAAGTAGGAGTCGTTTGTAAGTTGGATGTTTGAAAGTAGGGACCTGCCGTATATACTCTGCAGAAATAGGCCCCTTAGTTGTTGGTGTTGGCACAACACTGTAAGCACTCACAGTTACTCTTGGTTGGTGCTGGAACGCCCTGCTGTCAACTATTATATCAGGAATTTTAATTACATATAATTGTTGAACAGTGGTAGTAAAAATTGGGCCTTTGATGGTGGTGCTGGTGCCACAACACTGTAAGCCCTGACAGTTACTCTTGGTGGGTGCAGCAATGGGCCCTGCTGTGAATTATTAGATCAAGAATTGTAATTGCATGCCCCTGTTGAACAGGGGCTGAAAAATTGGGCCTTTCGTGGTGGTGGTGGTGGTGGTGGTGTTGCCACAACACTGTAAGCCCTCAGAGTTACTCTTGGTGGGTGCAGGAATGGGCCCTGCTGTGAATTATTAGATCAAGAATTGTAATTACATGCCCCTTTTGAACAGGGGCTGAAAAATTGGGCCTTTCGTGGTGGTGGTGGTGGTGGTGTTGCCACAACACTGTAAGCCCTCAGAGTTACTCTTGGTGGGTGCAGGAATGGGCCCTGCTGTGAATTATTAGATCAAGAATTGTAATTACATGCCCCTTTTGAACAGGGGCTGAAAAATTGGGCCTTTCGTGGTGGTGGTGGTGGTGGTGGCGTTGCCACAACACTGTAAGCCCTCAGAGTTACTCTTGGTGGGTGCAGCAATGGGCCCTGCTGTGAATTATTAGATCAAGAATTGTAATTGCATGCCCCTGTTGAACAGGGGCTGAAAAATTGGGCCTTAGGCACTGGTGGCACAACACTACAACCCCTCACAGATACGTTACTTGGAGCACAGCAATGAGCCCTGTTGCAAAGTATTGCTTCAAAAATTGTAATGACACGCCCCTGTTAAACAGGGACTGAAAAATTGGGCCTTAGGCACTGGTGCCACAACATTCCAACCCCTCACAGATACTGTACTTGGAGCACAGCAATGAGCCCTATGGAAAATTATTGCTAAAAAAATTGTAATTACACGCCCCTGTAAAACAGGGGCTGAAAAATTGGGCCTTAGCCACTGGTGGCGGCACCCATAAACAAAAATGATCTTCCAAGCTATCATCATCAATCGTATCATTGAGGACTCGGAGGAGGAGGATAGCCAGTCAACATAACAGCACAGGCACTCAGCATCAGCATCAGTCTTGAAGGGATGTGACATGTTAAAATCAATTAGTCTGTTATATCAGCATCAGGTGTGTGGTAGCTGGTGGTGATCCAAGACTGGTTCATCTTGATGAAAGTCAGTCGATCAACCGAGTCGGTGGACAGGCGCACCCTGTGATCCGTGACAAATCCTCCAGCAGCACTGAATGTGCGTTCCGAAAGAACGCTGGATGCAGGACAGGCCAGTAGCTCAATTGCATACTGTGCAAGCTCTGGCCAGTGATCCATCCTCAAGACCCAGTAAGCCAGAGGATTTTCGGTGGGGAAGGTGTCCAAGTCTGACCTTGCCCCTAGATATTCCTGCACCATGTTTATCAGACGCTGGCGATGGTTGCTGGAACCGATCATACTTTGGGGCTGCGGACTAAAGAATTGTCTGAACGCATCGGTCAGACGGCCACCTTCCCCACCGCTCCTTCTTTGACTGGCCGAAGCCTCAGCAACTCGTTGTCCAGAACCAGGAGTTTGTAACCTCCCAGTCTCTGGGAACGCGTTGCACAGACCTTTCTGCAAGGCCTCCCGGAGTTGTCTCATCCTCTGCTCCCTCTGCGAAGGTAACATAAGGTCCGCAACCTTACCCTTGTACCGTGGATCAAGGAGAGTGGCCAGCCAGTAATGGTCCCTCTCCTTGATCCGAAGAATACGAGGATCCTTCCGCAGACTTTGCAGGATCAGGGAGGCCATGCAGCGTAGGTTTGCTGAGGCATTCGCTCCGGAGTCCTCTGGGTCACTAAGGACGACATGATCCGCAGCCACCTCCTCCCAGCCACGTACAAGTCCACTGGTTTCTTGGGACTGTAAATCATCCCTAAAAGACTGCTGCTGATGATGCTAAGTGCCAGCCTCCACCTCCATGCTGACACAATCCTCCTCCTCCTCCTCTTCCTCTTCCTGTGCGATGGGTGGGACAGAAGGAACACTGTCTGGGTAAAGGGGGCCTTGAGAGGCAAGGAAGTCCTCCTCTTCCTGCCTCTGTTCTGCCTCAAGTGCCCTGTCCATTATTCCACGCAGCGTGTGCTCCAACAGGTGGACAAGAGGTACAGTGTCACTGATGCATGCACTGTCACTGCTCACCATCCTCGTGGCCTCCTCAAATGGTGCCAGGACAGTGCATGCATCCCTGATCATGCCCCACTGGCGTGGAGAAAAAAAACCAAGCTCCCCTGACCCTGTCCTGGTGCCGTAGTCGCACAGGTACTCATTGATGGCCCTCTGCTGCGTGTGCAGCCGCTGCAGCATGGCCAACGTTGAGTTCCACCTGGTGGGCATGTCACATATAAGGCGGTTCTTGGGCAGGTTCAACTCCTTTTGCAGCTCAGCCAGGCGAGCACTGGCATTATAAGATCTGCGGAAATGCACACAGACTTTCCTGGCCTGCCTCAGGACATCCTGTAAGCCCGGGTACCTGCCCAAGAACCGCTGCACCACCAGGTTAAGGACGTGAGCCACACAGGGCACATGGGTCAGTTGTCCCTGTCGGAGGGCGGAGAGGAGGTTGGTGCCATTGTCGCAAACCACCATTCCTGGCTTAAGCTGGCGTGGCGTCAACCACCTCTCGGCCTGGCCCTGCAGAGCAGACAGGACCTCTGCCCCAGTGTGGCTTCTGTCCCCCAAACACACCAGCGCAAGCACGGCATGGCATCTTTTTGCCTGCGTACTTGCGTAGCCCCGTGAACGGCTACGGAGCACCGCTGGTTCATAGGACAAACCACAGGAAGAGGCCATGGAGGAAGAAGAAGAGGAGGGGGTGGAGGAGAGAGGTGTGTCACAACCAGTAGTAGCATTTTGGAGGCGTGGCGGTGGAACAACCTCCAACACTACTGCACCTTGTCCTGCATCCTTCCCAGCTGCCAAAAGAGTGACCCAATGGGCCGTGAAAGAAAGGTAACGTCCCTGTCCATGCCTGCTGGACCATGAGTCAGCGGTAATATGCACCTTACCGCTGACCGCCCTGTCCAGCGAGGCCAAGACATTGCCTTCCACATGCCGGTAGAGAGCCGGAATAGCCTTCCGTGAGAAAAAGTGGCGTTTGGGAACCTGCCACTGAGGAACCGCACATTGCACAAACTCACGGAAGGGGGCCGAGTCTACCAACTGAAAAGGCAGCAGTTGAAGCGCTAGCAATTTAGCCAAGCTAGCATTCAACCGCTGGGCATGTGGATGGCTGGGAGTGAACTTCTTTCGACGGTCCAGCAGCTGGGGCAGGGAAATTTGCCTGCTAGAATCGGACGTCGGTGTACTGCTAGCAGAGTGGCCGCAAGTACTTGGCTGTGACACACCTAATTCTACACCTTCATTCCTCTCAGTGCATGTTTCAGAGAGGACTGAAGTTATAGTGGGGTTGGAGATCCCAGCTGATGCGGTGCAAGGAGAGGTCCGCTTTGTTCTTTGGTGTGGGTCTTTGAGGTAGGCTTGCCAACGAGCTGCATGGCAGGTCAACATATGTCTGGTCAGGCATGTGGTACCCAAGCGGCTGATGTTTTGGCCACGCGATATACGCTTGAGACATATGTTGCAAACAGCAGCTGTGCGATCTGATGCACTAGCCTCAAAAAAGGCCCACACCAAGGAACTTTTTGAATGACGGGCAGAGGCAGCGCCCTGCACAGGCGGAGCTCTGCGGTGTGATTCCGTCGGTGTACTGCCCTTACGCTGGCCACCAAAGGGCATCCTGCCTCGTTGGAGATGTGCCTCCTCCTCATCCTCCTCTCTCCTATTAGGCACCCACGTGGAGTCAGTGACCTCATCATCCCCTCCCTCCTCATCACTGGAGCCAATCTGGCAGTATGCTGCAGCTGCTGGAACATGACTGCCAGATTGGTGTCCTTCTTGAGCATCCCCTCTGTCTGCTCTCACGCTACTGCCTTCCTGTAGCTGGGTTTCATCATCAGACCCTTCGAAACGCTGGGCATCCTCCTGGAGCATGTACCCAACACTGTGCTCAAACAGTTCGGGGGACTCCTCAGGAGGAGGACATGGTGGGTCTAGGGAAGGAGTGACTGATGATGAGTCTGACATTGATACCAGGGAAGAGGACGCTTTGGCAGCTGCTTTGCCAGTACCCTGAGCCTGGGTGAGAGAGGATGAGGAGGAGGAGGACTCTACCAAGTCTTCGGCATGATGTGGCTCAACATGTCCAGCTGCCGAAAAGAAGGACAAGCGTGTCCCATGGCCATGTGCTGATGACAATGCACCGCGTCCACGACCAGCACTGTTGCCCCCAGACACAGAGCCTGCTTGCCCTCTTTTATTGCCTCCTGACTGTCTGCCTCTCCTTGTTTGCCTTCCAGACATTCTAATAGATGGCCTGCAGGGAGATGGGAAAAAAGCAATAAGGGCTACCTTCAGGTGTCCTTCTCTGTCCCTTTACTTAAGGATTTCTAAATATGGTTGAGGATTATTGCTTTTGCACAGAATAGCACAACGACAATTTCCCTGACTGTCCAAAAAACAAGGATTTCAAAGATGGTTGATGAGGAATGCTTTGGCACACTATAGCACAAGGAGAATTCCCCTCACTTTCCTTCTTTGTCCCTAGAAACAAGGACTGGCACAGTGAAAGAAACTGACACTCTCCCTACCTACAGTTTTCTGTCCCTAGAAAAAATGTTTTTTTAAAGCACACTATAGCACAAGGAGAATTCCCCTCACTTTCCTTCTTTGTCCCTAGAAACAAGGACTGGCACAGTGAAAGAAACTGACACTCTCCCTACCTACAGTTTTCTGTCCCTAGAAAAAATGTTTTTTTAAAGCACACTATAGCACAAGGAGAAATCCCCTCACTTTCCTTCTTTGTCCCTAGAAACAAGGACTGGCACAGTGAAAGAAACTGACACTCTCCCTACCTACAGTTTTCTGTCCCTAGAAAAAATGTTTTTTTAAAGCACACTATAGCACAAGGAGAAATCCCCTCACTTTCCTTCTTTGTCCCTAGAAACAAGGACTGGCACAGTGAAAGAAACTGACACTCTCCCTACCTACAGTTTTCTGTCCCTAGAAAAAATGTTTTTTTAAAGCACACTATAGCACAAGGAGAAATCCCCTCACTTTCCTTCTTTGTCCCTAGAAACAAGGACTGGCACAGTGAAAGAAACTGACACTCTCCCTACCTACAGTTTTCTGTCCCTAGAAAAAATGTTTTTTTAAAGCACACTATAGCACAAGGAGAATTCCCCTCACTTTCCTTCTTTGTCCCTAGAAACAAGGACTGGCACAGTGAAAGAAACTGACACTCTCCCTACCTACAGTTTTCTGTCCCTAGAAAAAATGTTTTTTTAAAGCACACTATAGCACAAGGAGAAATCCCCTCACTTTCCTTCTTTGTCCCTAGAAACAAGGACTGGCACAGTGAAAGAAACTGACACTCTCCCTACCTACAGTTTTCTGTCCCTAGAAAAAATGTTTTTTTAAAGCACACTATAGCACAAGGAGAAATCCCCTCACTTTCCTTCTTTGTCCCTAGAAACAAGGACTGGCACAGTGAAAGAAACTGACACTCTCCCTACCTACAGTTTTCTGTCCCTAGAAAAAATGTTTTTTTAAAGCACACTATAGCACAAGGAGAAATCCCCTCACTTTCCTTCTTTGTCCCTAGAAACAAGGACTGGCACAGTGAAAGAAACTGACACTCTCCCTACCTACAGTTTTCTGTCCCTAGAAAAAATGTTTTTTTAAAGCACACTATAGCACAAGGAGAAATCCCCTCACTTTCCTTCTTTGTCTCTAGAAACAAGGACTGGCACAGTGAAAGAAACTGACACTCTCCCTACCTACAGTTTTCTGTCCCTAGAAAAAATGTTTTTTTAAAGCACACTATAGCACAAGGAGAAATCCCCTCACTTTCCTTCTTTGTCCCTAGAAACAAGGACTGGCACAGTGAAAGAAACTGACACTCTCCCTACCTACAGTTTTCTGTCCCTAGAAATTTTTTATTTTTAAAGCACACTATAGCACAAGGAGAATTCCCCTCACTTTCCTTCTTTGTCCCTAGAAACAAGGACTGGCACAGTGAAAGAAACTGACACTCTCCCTACCTACAGTTTTCTGTCCCTAGAAAAAATGTTTTTTTTAAAGCACACTATAGCACAAGGAGAAATCCCCTCACTTTCCTTCTTTGTCCCTAGAAACAAGGACTGGCACAGTGAAAGAAACTGACACTCTCCCTACCTTCAGTTTTCTGTCCCTAGAAAAAATGTTTTTTTAAAGCACACTATAGCACAAGGAGAATTCGCCTCACTTTCCTTCTTTGTCCCTAGAAACAAGGACTGGCACAGTGAAAGAAACTGACACTCTCCCTACCTACAGTTTTCTGTCCCTAGAAAAAATGTTTTTTTAAAGCACACTATAGCACAAGGAGAAATCCCCTCACTTTCCTTCTTTGTCCCTAGAAACAAGGACTGGCACAGTGAAAGAAACTGACACTCTCCCTACCTACAGTTTTCTGTCCCTAGAAAAAATGTTTTTTTAAAGCACACTATAGCACAAGGAGAAATCCCCTCACTTTCCTTCTTTGTCCCTAGAAACAAGGACTGGCACAGTGAAAGAAACTGACACTCTCCCTACCTACAGTTTTCTGTCCCTAGAAAAAATGTTTTTTTAAAGCACACTATAGCACAAGGAGAATTCCCCTCACTTTCCTTCTTTGTCCCTAGAAACAAGGACTGGCACAGTGAAAGAAACTGACACTCTCCCTACCTACAGTTTTCTGTCCCTAGAAAAAATGTTTTTTTAAAGCACACTATAGCACAAGGAGAAATCCCCTCACTTTCCTTCTTTGTCCCTAGAAACAAGGACTGGCACAGTGAAAGAAACTGACACTCTCCCTACCTACAGTTTTCTGTCCCTAGAAAAAATGTTTTTTTAAAGCACACTATAGCACAAGGAGAAATCCCCTCACTTTCCTTCTTTGTCCCTAGAAACAAGGACTGGCACAGTGAAAGAAACTGACACTCTCCCTACCTACAGTTTTCTGTCCCTAGAAAAAATGTTTTTTTAAAGCACACTATAGCACAAGGAGAAATCCCCTCACTTTCCTTCTTTGTCCCTAGAAACAAGGACTGGCACAGTGAAAGAAACTGACACTCTCCCTACCTACAGTTTTCTGTCCCTAGAAAAAATGTTTTTTTAAAGCACACTATAGCACAAGGAGAAATCCCCTCACTTTCCTTCTTTGTCTCTAGAAACAAGGACTGGCACAGTGAAAGAAACTGACACTCTCCCTACCTACAGTTTTCTGTCCCTAGAAAAAATGTTTTTTTAAAGCACACTATAGCACAAGGAGAAATCCCCTCACTTTCCTTCTTTGTCCCTAGAAACAAGGACTGGCACAGTGAAAGAAACTGACACTCTCCCTACCTACAGTTTTCTGTCCCTAGAAATTTTTTATTTTTAAAGCACACTATAGCACAAGGAGAATTCCCCTCACTTTCCTTCTTTGTCCCTAGAAACAAGGACTGGCACAGTGAAAGAAACTGACACTCTCCCTACCTACAGTTTTCTGTCCCTAGAAAAAATGTTTTTTTTAAAGCACACTATAGCACAAGGAGAAATCCCCTCACTTTCCTTCTTTGTCCCTAGAAACAAGGACTGGCACAGTGAAAGAAACTGACACTCTCCCTACCTTCAGTTTTCTGTCCCTAGAAAAAATGTTTTTTTAAAGCACACTATAGCACAAGGAGAATTCGCCTCACTTTCCTTCTTTGTCCCTAGAAACAAGGACTGGCACAGTGAAAGAAACTGACACTCTCCCTACCTACAGTTTTCTGTCCCTAGAAAAAATGTTTTTTTAAAGCACACTATAGCACAAGGAGAAATCCCCTCACTTTCCTTCTTTGTCCCTAGAAACAAGGACTGGCACAGTGAAAGAAACTGACACTCTCCCTACCTACAGTTTTCTGTCCCTAGAAAAAATGTTTTTTTAAAGCACACTATAGCACAAGGAGAAATCCCCTCACTTTCCTTCTTTGTCCCTAGAAACAAGGACTGGCACAGTGAAAGAAACTGACACTCTCCCTACCTACAGTTTTCTGTCCCTAGAAAAAATGTTTTTTTAAAGCACACTATAGCACAAGGAGAAATCCCCTCACTTTCCTTCTTTGTCCCTAGAAACAAGGACTGGCACAGTGAAAGAAACTGACACTCTCCCTACCTACAGTTTTCTGTCCCTAGAAAAAATGTTTTTTTAAAGCACACTATAGCACAAGGAGAATTCCCCTCACTTTCCTTCTTTGTCCCTAGAAACAAGGACTGGCACAGTGAAAGAAACTGACACTCTCCCTACCTACAGTTTTCTGTCCCTAGAAAAAATGTTTTTTTAAAGCACACTATAGCACAAGGAGAAATCCCCTCACTTTCCTTCTTTGTCCCTAGAAACAAGGACTGGCACAGTGAAAGAAACTGACACTCTCCCTACCTACAGTTTTCTGTCCCTAGAAAAAATGTTTTTTTAAAGCACACTATAGCACAAGGAGAAATCCCCTCACTTTCCTTCTTTGTCCCTAGAAACAAGGACTGGCACAGTGAAAGAAACTGACACTCTCCCTACCTACAGTTTTCTGTCCCTAGAAAAAATGTTTTTTTAAAGCACACTATAGCACAAGGAGAAATCCCCTCACTTTCCTTCTTTGTCCCTAGAAACAAGGACTGGCACAGTGAAAGAAACTGACACTCTCCCTACCTACAGTTTTCTGTCCCTAGAAAAAATGTTTTTTTAAAGCACACTATAGCACAAGGAGAAATCCCCTCACTTTCCTTCTTTGTCTCTAGAAACAAGGACTGGCACAGTGAAAGAAACTGACACTCTCCCTACCTACAGTTTTCTGTCCCTAGAAAAAATGTTTTTTTAAAGCACACTATAGCACAAGGAGAAATCCCCTCACTTTCCTTCTTTGTCCCTAGAAACAAGGACTGGCACAGTGAAAGAAACTGACACTCTCCCTACCTACAGTTTTCTGTCCCTAGAATTTTTTTTTTTTTAAAGCACACTATAGCACAAGGAGAATTCCCCTCACTTTCCTTCTTTGTCCCTAGAAACAAGGACTGGCACAGTGAAAGAAACTGACACTCTCCCTACCTACAGTTTTCTGTCCCTAGAAAAAATGTTTTTTTAAAGCACACTATAGCACAAGGAGAAATCCCCTCACTTTCCTTCTTTGTCCCTAGAAACAAGGACTGGCACAGTGAAAGAAACTGACACTCTCCCTACCTTCAGTTTTCTGTCCCTAGAAAAAATGTTTTTTTAAAGCACACTATAGCACAAGGAGAATTCCCCTCACTTTCCTTCTTTGTCCCTAGAAACAAGGACTGGCACAGTGAAAGAAACTGACACTCTCCCTACCTACAGTTTTCTGTCCCTAGAAAAAATGTTTTTTTAAAGCACACTATAGCACAAGGAGAAATCCCCTCACTTTCCTTCTTTGTCCCTAGAAACAAGGACTGGCACAGTGAAAGAAACTGACACTCTCCCTACCTACAGTTTTCTGTCCCTAGAAAAAATGTTTTTTTAAAGCACACTATAGCACAAGGAGAAATCCCCTCACTTTCCTTCTTTGTCCCTAGAAACAAGGACTGGCACAGTGAAAGAAACTGACACTCTCCCTACCTACAGTTTTCTGTCCCTAGAAAAAATGTTTTTTTAAAGCACACTATAGCACAAGGAGAAATCCCCTCACTTTCCTTCTTTGTCCCTAGAAACAAGGACTGGCACAGTGAAAGAAACTGACACTCTCCCTACCTACAGTTTTCTGTCCCTAGAAAAAATGTTTTTTTAATGCACACTATAGCACAAGGAGAAGTCCCCTCACTTTCCTTCTTTGTCCCTAGAAACAAGGACTGGCACAGTGAAAGAAACTGACACTCTCCCTACCTACAGTTTTCTGTCCCTAGAAAAAATGTTTTTTTAAAGCACACTATAGCACAAGGAGAAATCCCCTCACTTTCCTTCTTTGTCCCTAGAAACAAGGACTGGCACAGTGAAAGAAACTGACACTCTCCCTACCTACAGTTTTCTGTCCCTAGAAAAAATGTTTTTTTAAAGCACACTATAGCACAAGGAGAAATCCCCTCACTTTCCTTCTTTGTCCCTAGAAACAAGGACTGGCACAGTGAAAGAAACTGACACTCTCCCTACCTACAGTTTTCTGTCCCTAGAAAAAATGTTTTTTTAAAGCACACTATAGCACAAGGAGAAATCCCCTCACTTTCCTTCTTTGTCCCTAGAAACAAGGACTGGCACAGTGAAAGAAACTGACACTCTCCCTACCTACAGTTTTCTGTCCCTAGAAAAAATGTTTTTTTAAAGCACACTATAGCACAAGGAGAAATCCCCTCACTTTCCTTCTTTGTCCCTAGAAACAAGGACTGGCACAGTGAAAGAAACTGACACTCTCCCTACCTACAGTTTTCTGTCCCTAGAAAAAATGTTTTTTTAAAGCACACTATAGCACAAGGAGAAATCCCCTCACTTTCCTTCTTTGTCCCTAGAAACAAGGACTGGCACAGTGAAAGAAACTGACACTCTCCCTACCTACAGTTTTCTGTCCCTAGAAAAAATGTTTTTTTAAAGCACACTATAGCACAAGGAGAAATCCCCTCACTTTCCTTCTTTGTCCCTAGAAACAAGGACTGGCACAGTGAAAGAAACTGACACTCTCCCTACCTACAGTTTTCTGTCCCTAGAAAAAATGTTTTTTTAAAGCACACTATAGCACAAGGAGAAATCCCCTCACTTTCCTTCTTTGTCCCTAGAAACAAGGACTGGCACAGTGAAAGAAACTGACACTCTCCCTACCTACAGTTTTCTGTCCCTAGAAAAAATGTTTTTTTAAAGCACACTATAGCACAAGGAGAAATCCCCTCACTTTCCTTCTTTGTCCCTAGAAACAAGGACTGGCACAGTGAAAGAAACTGACACTCTCCCTACCTACAGTTTTCTGTCCCTAGAAAAAATGTTTTTTTAAAGCACACTATAGCACAAGGAGAAATCCCCTCACTTTCCTTCTTTGTCCCTAGAAACAAGGACTGGCACAGTGAAAGAAACTGACACTCTCCCTACCTACAGTTTTCTGTCCCTAGAAAAAATGTTTTTTTAAAGCACACTATAGCACAAGGAGAAATCCCCTCACTTTCCTTCTTTGTCCCTAGAAACAAGGACTGGCACAGTGAAAGAAACTGACACTCTCCCTACCTACAGTTTTCTGTCCCTAGAAAAAATGTTTTTTTAAAGCACACTATAGCACAAGGAGAAATCCCCTCACTTTCCTTCTTTGTCCCTAGAAACAAGGACTGGCACAGTGAAAGAAACTGACACTCTCCCTACCTACAGTTTTCTGTCCCTAGAAAAAATGTTTTTTTAAAGCACACTATAGCACAAGGAGAAATCCCCTCACTTTCCTTCTTTGTCCCTAGAAACAAGGACTGGCACAGTGAAAGAAACTGACACTCTCCCTACCTACAGTTTTCTGTCCCTTGAAAAAATGTTTTTTTAAAGCACACTATAGCACAAGGAGAAATCCCCTCACTTTCCTTCTTTGTCCCTAGAAACAAGGACTGGCACAGTGAAAGAAACTGACACTCTCCCTACCTACAGTTTTCTGTCCCTAGAAAAAATGTTTTTTTAAAGCACACTATAGCACAAGGAGAATTCCCCTTACTTTCCTTCTTTGTCCCTAGAAACAAGGACTGGCACAGTGAAAGAAACTGACACTCTCCCTACCTACAGTTTTCTGTCCCTAGAAAAAATGTTTTTTTAAAGCACACTATAGCACAAGGAGAAATCCCCTCACTTTCCTTCTTTGTCCCTAGAAACAAGGACTGGCACAGTGAAAGAAACTGACACTCTCCCTACCTACAGTTTTCTGTCCCTAGAAAAAATGTTTTTTTAAAGCACACTATAGCACAAGGAGAAATCCCCTCACTTTCCTTCTTTGTCCCTAGAAACAAGGACTGGCACAGTGAAAGAAACTGACACTCTCCCTACCTACAGTTTTCTGTCCCTAGAAAAAAGGTTTTTTTAAAGCACACTATAGCACAAGGAGAAATCCCCTCACTTTCCTTCTTTGTCCCTAGAAACAAGGACTGGCACAGTGAAAGAAACTGACACTCTCCCTACCTACAGTTTTCTGTCCCTAGAAAAAATGTTTTTTTAAAGCACACTATAGCACAAGGAGAAATCCCCTCACTTTCCTTCTTTGTCTCTAGAAACAAGGACTGGCACAGTGAAAGAAACTGACATTCTCCCTACCTACAGTTTTCTGTCCCTAGAAAAAATGTTTTTTTAAAGCACACTATAGCACAAGGAGAAATCCCCTCACTTTCCTTCTTTGTCCCTAGAAACAAGGACTGGCACAGTGAAAGAAACTGACGCTCTCCCTACCTACAGTTTTCTGTCCCTAGAAAAAATGTTTTTTTAAAGCACACTATAGCACAAGGAGAAATCCCCTCACTTTCCTTCTTTGTCCCTAGAAACAAGGACTGGCACAGTGAAAGAAACTGACACTCTCTCTACCTACAGTTTTCTGTCCCTAGAAAAAATGTTTTTTTAAAGCACACTATAGCACAAGGAGAAATCCCCTCACTTTCCTTCTTTGTCCCTAGAAACAAGGACTGGCACAGTGAAAGAAACTGACACTCTCCCTACCTACAGTTTTCTGTCCCTAGAAAAAATGTTTTTTTAAAGCACACTATAGCACAAGGAGAAATCCCCTCACTTTCCTTCTTTGTCCCTAGAAACAAGGACTGGCACAGTGAAAGAAACTGACACTCTCCCTACCTACAGTTTTCTGTCCCTAGAATTTTTTTTTTTTAAAGCACACTATAGCACAAGGAGAAATCCCCTCACTTTCCTTCTTTGTCCCTAGAAACAAGGACTGGCACAGTGAAAGAAACTGACACTCTCCCTACCTACAGTTTTCTGTCCCTAGAAAAAATGTTTTTTTAAAGCACACTATAGCACAAGGAGAAATCCCCTCACTTTCCTTCTTTGTCCCTAGAAACAAGGACTGGCACAGTGAAAGAAACTGACACTCTCCCTACCTACAGTTTTCTGTCCCTAGAAAAAATGTTTTTTTAAAGCACACTATAGCACAAGGAGAATTCCCCTCACTTTCCTTCTTTGTCCCTAGAAACAAGGACTGGCACAGTGAAAGAAACTGACACTCTCCCTACCTACAGTTTTCTGTCCCTAGAAAAAATGTTTTTTTAAAGCACACTATAGCACAAGGAGAAATCCCCTCACTTTCCTTCTTTGTCCCTAGAAACAAGGACTGGCACAGTGAAAGAAACTGACACTCTCCCTACCTACAGTTTTCTGTCCCTAGAATTTTTTTTTTTTTAAAGCACACTATAGCACAAGGAGAATTCCCCTCACTTTCCTTCTTTGTCCCTAGAAACAAGGACTGGCACAGTGAAAGAAACTGACACTCTCCCTACCTACAGTTTTCTGTCCCTAGAAAAAATGTTTTTTTAAAGCACACTATAGCACAAGGAGAAATCCCCTCACTTTCCTTCTTTGTCCCTAGAAACAAGGACTGGCACAGTGAAAGAAACTGACACTCTCCCTACCTACAGTTTTCTGTCCCTTGAAAAAATGTTTTTTTAAAGCACACTATAGCACAAGGAGAAATCCCCTCACTTTCCTTCTTTGTCCCTAGAAACAAGGACTGGCACAGTGAAAGAAACTGACACTCTCCCTACCTACAGTTTTCTGTCCCTAGAAAAAATGTTTTTTTAAAGCACACTATAGCACAAGGAGAATTCCCCTTACTTTCCTTCTTTGTCCCTAGAAACAAGGACTGGCACAGTGAAAGAAACTGACACTCTCCCTACCTACAGTTTTCTGTCCCTAGAAAAAATGTTTTTTTAAAGCACACTATAGCACAAGGAGAAATCCCCTCACTTTCCTTCTTTGTCCCTAGAAACAAGGACTGGCACAGTGAAAGAAACTGACACTCTCCCTACCTACAGTTTTCTGTCCCTAGAAAAAATGTTTTTTTAAAGCACACTATAGCACAAGGAGAAATCCCCTCACTTTCCTTCTTTGTCCCTAGAAACAAGGACTGGCACAGTGAAAGAAACTGACACTCTCCCTACCTACAGTTTTCTGTCCCTAGAAAAAAGGTTTTTTTAAAGCACACTATAGCACAAGGAGAAATCCCCTCACTTTCCTTCTTTGTCCCTAGAAACAAGGACTGGCACAGTGAAAGAAACTGACACTCTCCCTACCTACAGTTTTCTGTCCCTAGAAAAAATGTTTTTTTAAAGCACACTATAGCACAAGGAGAAATCCCCTCACTTTCCTTCTTTGTCTCTAGAAACAAGGACTGGCACAGTGAAAGAAACTGACACTCTCCCTACCTACAGTTTTCTGTCCCTAGAAAAAATGTTTTTTTAAAGCACACTATAGCACAAGGAGAAATCCCCTCACTTTCCTTCTTTGTCCCTAGAAACAAGGACTGGCACAGTGAAAGAAACTGACACTCTCCCTACCTACAGTTTTCTGTCCCTAGAAAAAATGTTTTTTTAAAGCACACTATAGCACAAGGAGAATTCCCCTCACTTTCCTTCTTTGTCCCTAGAAACAAGGACTGGCACAGTGAAAGAAACTGACACTCTCCCTACCTACAGTTTTCTGTCCCTAGAAAAAATGTTTTTTTAAAGCACACTATAGCACAAGGAGAAATCCCCTCACTTTCCTTCTTTGTCCCTAGAAACAAGGACTGGCACAGTGAAAGAAACTGACACTCTCCCTACCTACAGTTTTCTGTCCCTAGAAATTTTTTTTTTTTAAAGCACACTATAGCACAAGGAGAATTCCCCTCACTTTCCTTCTTTGTCCCTAGAAACAAGGACTGGCACAGTGAAAGAAACTGACACTCTCCCTACCTACAGTTTTCTGTCCCTAGAAAAAATGTTTTTTTAAAGCACACTATAGCACAAGGAGAAATCCCCTCACTTTCCTTCTTTGTCCCTAGAAACAAGGACTGGCACAGTGAAAGAAACTGACACTCTCCCTACCTACAGTTTTCTGTCCCTTGAAAAAATGTTTTTTTAAAGCACACTATAGCACAAGGAGAAATCCCCTCACTTTCCTTCTTTGTCCCTAGAAACAAGGACTGGCACAGTGAAAGAAACTGACACTCTCCCTACCTACAGTTTTCTGTCCCTAGAAAAAATGTTTTTTTAAAGCACACTATAGCACAAGGAGAATTCCCCTTACTTTCCTTCTTTGTCCCTAGAAACAAGGACTGGCACAGTGAAAGAAACTGACACTCTCCCTACCTACAGTTTTCTGTCCCTAGAAAAAATGTTTTTTTAAAGCACACTATAGCACAAGGAGAAATCCCCTCACTTTCCTTCTTTGTCCCTAGAAACAAGGACTGGCACAGTGAAAGAAACTGACACTCTCCCTACCTACAGTTTTCTGTCCCTAGAAAAAATGTTTTTTTAAAGCACACTATAGCACAAGGAGAAATCCCCTCACTTTCCTTCTTTGTCCCTAGAAACAAGGACTGGCACAGTGAAAGAAACTGACACTCTCCCTACCTACAGTTTTCTGTCCCTAGAAAAAAGGTTTTTTTAAAGCACACTATAGCACAAGGAGAAATCCCCTCACTTTCCTTCTTTGTCCCTAGAAACAAGGACTGGCACAGTGAAAGAAACTGACACTCTCCCTACCTACAGTTTTCTGTCCCTAGAAAAAATGTTTTTTTAAAGCACACTATAGCACAAGGAGAAATCCCCTCACTTTCCTTCTTTGTCTCTAGAAACAAGGACTGGCACAGTGAAAGAAACTGACACTCTCCCTACCTACAGTTTTCTGTCCCTAGAAAAAATGTTTTTTTAAAGCACACTATAGCACAAGGAGAAATCCCCTCACTTTCCTTCTTTGTCCCTAGAAACAAGGACTGGCACAGTGAAAGAAACTGACACTCTCCCTACCTACAGTTTTCTGTCCCTAGAAAAAATGTTTTTTTAAAGCACACTATAGCACAAGGAGAAATCCCCTCACTTTCCTTCTTTGTCCCTAGAAACAAGGACTGGCACAGTGAAAGAAACTGACACTCTCTCTACCTACAGTTTTCTGTCCCTAGAAAAAATGTTTTTTTAAAGCACACTATAGCACAAGGAGAAATCCCCTCACTTTCCTTCTTTGTCCCTAGAAACAAGGACTGGCACAGTGAAAGAAACTGACACTCTCCCTACCTACAGTTTTCTGTCCCTAGAAAAAATGTTTTTTTAAAGCACACTATAGCACAAGGAGAAATCCCCTCACTTTCCTTCTTTGTCCCTAGAAACAAGGACTGGCACAGTGAAAGAAACTGACACTCTCCCTACCTACAGTTTTCTGTCCCTAGAATTTTTTTTTTTAAAGCACACTATAGCACAAGGAGAAATCCCCTCACTTTCCTTCTTTGTCCCTAGAAACAAGGACTGGCACAGTGAAAGAAACTGACACTCTCCCTACCTACAGTTTTCTGTCCCTAGAAAAAATGTTTTTTTAAAGCACACTATAGCACAAGGAGAAATCCCCTCACTTTCCTTCTTTGTCCCTAGAAACAAGGACTGGCACAGTGAAAGAAACTGACACTCTCCCTACCTACAGTTTTCTGTCCCTAGAAAAAATGTTTTTTTAAAGCACACTATAGCACAAGGAGAAATCCCCTCACTTTCCTTCTTTGTCCCTAGAAACAAGGACTGGCACAGTGAAAGAAACTGACACTCTCCCTACCTACAGTTTTCTGTCCCTAGAAATTTTTTTTTTTTAAAGCACACTATAGCACAAGGAGAATTCCCCTCACTTTCCTTCTTTGTCCCTAGAAACAAGGACTGGCACAGTGAAAGAAACTGACACTCTCCCTACCTACAGTTTTCTGTCCCTAGAAAAAATGTTTTTTTAAAGCACACTATAGCACAAGGAGAAATCCCCTCACTTTCCTTCTTTGTCCCTAGAAACAAGGACTGGCACAGTGAAAGAAACTGACACTCTCCCTACCTTCAGTTTTCTGTCCCTAGAAAAAATGTTTTTTTAAAGCACACTATAGCACAAGGAGAATTCCCCTCACTTTCCTTCTTTGTCCCTAGAAACAAGGACTGGCACAGTGAAAGAAACTGACACTCTCCCTACCTACAGTTTTCTGTCCCTAGAAAAAATGTTTTTTTAAAGCACACTATAGCACAAGGAGAAATCCCCTCACTTTCCTTCTTTGTCCCTAGAAACAAGGACTGGCACAGTGAAAGAAACTGACACTCTCCCTACCTACAGTTTTCTGTCCCTAGAAAAAATGTTTTTTTAAAGCACACTATAGCACAAGGAGAAATCCCCTCACTTTCCTTCTTTGTCCCTAGAAACAAGGACTGGCACAGTGAAAGAAACTGACACTCTCCCTACCTACAGTTTTCTGTCCCTAGAAAAAATGTTTTTTTAAAGCACACTATAGCACAAGGAGAAATCCCCTCACTTTCCTTCTTTGTCCCTAGAAACAAGGACTGGCACAGTGAAAGAAACTGACACTCTCCCTACCTACAGTTTTCTGTCCCTAGAAAAAATGTTTTTTTAAAGCACACTATAGCACAAGGAGAATTCCCCTCACTTTCCTTCTTTGTCCCTAGAAACAAGGACTGGCACAGTGAAAGAAACTGACACTCTCCCTACCTACAGTTTTCTGTCCCTAGAAAAAATGTTTTTTTAAAGCACACTATAGCACAAGGAGAAATCCCCTCACTTTCCTTCTTTGTCCCTAGAAACAAGGACTGGCACAGTGAAAGAAACTGACACTCTCCCTACCTACAGTTTTCTGTCCCTAGAAAAAATGTTTTTTTAAAGCACACTATAGCACAAGGAGAAATCCCCTCACTTTCCTTCTTTGTCCCTAGAAACAAGGACTGGCACAGTGAAAGAAACTGACACTCTCCCTACCTACAGTTTTCTGTCCCTAGAAAAAATGTTTTTTTAAAGCACACTATAGCACAAGGAGAAATCCCCTCACTTTCCTTCTTTGTCCCTAGAAACAAGGACTGGCACAGTGAAAGAAACTGACACTCTCCCTACCTACAGTTTTCTGTCCCTAGAAAAAATGTTTTTTTAAAGCACACTATAGCACAAGGAGAAATCCCCTCACTTTCCTTCTTTGTCTCTAGAAACAAGGACTGGCACAGTGAAAGAAACTGACACTCTCCCTACCTACAGTTTTCTGTCCCTAGAAAAAATGTTTTTTTAAAGCACACTATAGCACAAGGAGAAATCCCCTCACTTTCCTTCTTTGTCCCTAGAAACAAGGACTGGCACAGTGAAAGAAACTGACACTCTCCCTACCTACAGTTTTCTGTCCCTAGAAAAAATGTTTTTTTAAAGCACACTATAGCACAAGGAGAATTCCCCTCACTTTCCTTCTTTGTCCCTAGAAACAAGGACTGGCACAGTGAAAGAAACTGACACTCTCCCTACCTACAGTTTTCTGTCCCTAGAAAAAATGTTTTTTTAAAGCACACTATAGCACAAGGAGAAATCCCCTCACTTTCCTTCTTTGTCCCTAGAAACAAGGACTGGCACAGTGAAAGAAACTGACACTCTCCCTACCTACAGTTTTCTGTCCCTAGAAAAAATGTTTTTTTAAAGCACACTATAGCACAAGGAGAAATCCCCTCACTTTCCTTCTTTGTCCCTAGAAACAAGGACTGGCACAGTGAAAGAAACTGACACTCTCCCTACCTACAGTTTTCTGTCCCTAGAAAAAATGTTTTTTTAAAGCACACTATAGCACAAGGAGAAATCCCCTCACTTTCCTTCTTTGTCCCTAGAAACAAGGACTGGCACAGTGAAAGAAACTGACACTCTCCCTACCTACAGTTTTCTGTCCCTAGAAAAAATGTTTTTTTAAAGCACACTATAGCACAAGGAGAAATCCCCTCACTTTCCTTCTTTGTCCCTAGAAACAAGGACTGGCACAGTGAAAGAAACTGACACTCTCCCTACCTACAGTTTTCTGTCCCTAGAAATTTTTTTTTTTTAAAGCACACTATAGCACAAGGAGAATTCCCCTCACTTTCCTTCTTTGTCCCTAGAAACAAGGACTGGCACAGTGAAAGAAACTGACACTCTCCCTACCTACAGTTTTCTGTCCCTAGAAAAAATGTTTTTTTAAAGCACACTATAGCACAAGGAGAAATCCCCTCACTTTCCTTCTTTGTCCCTAGAAACAAGGACTGGCACAGTGAAAGAAACTGACACTCTCCCTACCTACAGTTTTCTGTCCCTAGAAAAAATGTTTTTTTAAAGCACACTATAGCACAAGGAGAATTCCCCTCACTTTCCTTCTTTGTCCCTAGAAACAAGGACTGGCACAGTGAAAGAAACTGACACTCTCCCTACCTACAGTTTTCTGTCCCTAGAAAAAATGTTTTTTTAAAGCACACTATAGCACAAGGAGAAATCCCCTCACTTTCCTTCTTTGTCCCTAGAAACAAGGACTGGCACAGTGAAAGAAACTGACACTCTCCCTACCTACAGTTTTCTGTCCCTAGAAAAAATGTTTTTTTAAAGCACACTATAGCACAAGGAGAAATCCCCTCACTTTCCTTCTTTGTCCCTAGAAACAAGGACTGGCACAGTGAAAGAAACTGACACTCTCCCTACCTACAGTTTTCTGTCCCTAGAAAAAATGTTTTTTTAAAGCACACTATAGCACAAGGAGAAATCCCCTCACTTTCCTTCTTTGTCCCTAGAAACAAGGACTGGCACAGTGAAAGAAACTGACACTCTCCCTACCTACAGTTTTCTGTCCCTAGAAAAAATGTTTTTTTAAAGCACACTATAGCACAAGGAGAAATCCCCTCACTTTCCTTCTTTGTCCCTAGAAACAAGGACTCGCACAGTAAAACACACTGACACTCTCCCTACCTATCCTTCTCTTTCCCTAAACTAAAGGAATCCAGGTTAAGCAAGAAAGAAATAAATGTCACTGTCCCTGCCTATGCTTGTCTTTCCCTGCTCCGGAACACACTACACTAGGCCGCCGTGCTGGCGGCCTTTTATAGTGTGGGGCGTGTACTAAACACCCTCAGCAATAATTGGCCACAGGCATCCTGCCTGTGGCCAATCATTGCTCTCCTCGCTGCCGGCGCTGTGATTGGCCAAGCATGCGGGGTCACAGTGCATGCTTGGCCAATCACAGCGCCTGGATGACACTGCGATGGCGTAGTGCATTGTGGGCCGTTCGCGTCACTCGAATTTGGCGCGAACGGCCCAAATCGTTCGATCTTCGTCGAACGATCGAACAGCCGATGTTCGAGTCGAACGTATGTTCGACTCGAACACGAAGCTCATCCCTACCTGTAACCAGTTTCTTACCCAAGCACAAACCCTATGGTCAAATCCTGCAGACTTCAGCTTGTAAATTAGGGCGTTTATGGGGGACGCTATCAAATGCTTTAATAAGAAGAAGAATATCAACTATAATAAGTATAGCAAATGAAAATGTTAAAAAAGATCATGCTGGGCTTTGTATGGCAGTGGCATGTATCAAAGTCCTATGTCATGCTAGGTATTCAGTAATAGCATTTCATGGAGGCTGGGAGTAAAATCACGTGAGTGTTATGCCTCTATTATCTGTGATCCAAGGATCCCATTTGTAGTAAAATCTAGAATGTGTTAAATGAGCTATAGTGAATGAATATTCAAGGGAGAATTGAGCATTAAGGATTGTGATGATCTCAGAGAGGGATGGAGGATGTGGACATTTCCAGTTTCTGGCTACAATGGGCTGCCATAAGAGTAAGAGTAATAAAAGTGTGAGATTTAGTAGGACATTTAGCCGATTTCAAACCCAGTAAGACTGTTTGTGGTGTAGGTAAGAAAGGAACCAGAATTATAGAGGTAATAAACTTAGCAATATCAGACAATACAGAATGAGACTGGGGCAGTTCCTCCAAATTGGAAAAGTGAACCATTATGGCCACAGTTTCCCCAGCAGTCCAGTGAGAAATACGGGTAGATGGTTGCAAGCCTAGTCGGAGTAAAGTGCCATTTATAGAAAATCTTTTGTGCAGCTTCCCAGTGATTTATGCAGTGGGAATATTTATATTTCCCAGAAAACATTAATGAAGATTTAGACTGTATTGAAGGTTTGGATAGAAGTATGTAGATAAAGGAAATTCCTTTAAACTGGGAGTCAGAGCTATCATAAAATTTTAACAATTTCCAGAGCAGTAAATTATCAGACCATATGACTTGTGAAAATGCAGATCATATGCGCAGGTACTTAAAAAATATGTATTTTTAATACCAAACTTGTTGCATAGATGTTGGAATGAGTGAATGTGAGTTGTTGATAACTGCTGAGGTCCACAGATTAGGAGGGATGCCTGGTAGTATAAGCCCCAGTGATGAAAGAGGCAAAGCTTGCAAAAGCATTGTGGGAATTCCTTTAGTGAGCTGGGGTATAGCCTACTGTTTACAGAGGAGTACTGATTATCATAGCTGTTACTGTTTTCTAATGACATTACATGATTTTGTGGATTACTAAGTTTACGTATGGGTATTAAGGGGAACTCCATGCCAAAAAAAAAAGACTTGAATATAGAGTCTACACTGAATATCCTAGTCTACGCTATATATATATATATATTAGACTGTATATATATATATATATATATATATATATATATATCAAATACACTGCCACTAACTAACCTGCCTGCCTAGTCTAGCTCCGTCCACACAATATAATCGGCTGCCATGTAAGTTGCCTTATATAGTTTGGGGTGTGGACTTAGTCCCCCTGAGCCATGATTGGCCAAAGGCACGTTGCCTTTGCCAATTATGGCTCTCTCAGCAGAACGCGCTGTGATTGGGCAAAGCATGCAGGTCAGGTGCATTCTTTGGTCAATCTTAATACAGAAATGCAGTACATTATGGGGCGTTCCACAGTGCTCGAATTTCCCGCGAATGCCCCATGTGTTCAGTTCATTTTAGAACAAACACCCAATGTTCGAGTTGAATTTACATTCGACTCGAACCGCGGGCTCATCCCTAGTTGATTTACTAGTTGGGGTTGATTTACTAAAACTGTAGCGTGCAAAATTAGGTGCATCTTTGCATAGAAACCAAACAACTTCCCGTTTTATTTGTCAAAGTTTAATTGAACTGAAGTTAGAAGCTGATTGGCTGCCAAGCACAGCTGCACCAGATTTTGGACTCTTCCAATACATAGGAAGCATTTAGAAAGTGCCTAGAGGGAAGCCAAATTCATGCCAGCACAAAGCAAGTTATTATGTCCAACTCCTAATCAAATGATAAATATATGGACAGAGGAGAAAGAAAATGCTGGGACTAATTTGATAAGTTGATGCTCCCTCTACTTACAAACCCCAATCTGATAATTGGTACAATCACAGTGGCTGGCCCCTATCAGATTTATTGCAGGAGGTTAACAATACAAAGGGTAATTGCACAGCATGGATTAAGCCTAGTCTGTTATATAGAAACTCTGAAAGCTGATAAAAAGTGTAAAACCAGAAGTCAAAGAAAGAAATAACTGATAAAGGGGACAGTACAGACATAACTCATAAGGGAGCAGAATACCTATGATGCCGGCAGTAATATTGATGATATGGTCCAATTGTCATGTTTCTTTCACTCCTTTCAGTGATATGCAAGTTATAATAAAGTTAATGCCTAACCCCAGTAAGAAGCCAAAGGCAGTCCATACAGCTTATAGGGCTCAAGGGATGATATAAACAGGATTTTAGAGGCAGCATTTTCTGATGCCCATCAGGTTTCCGAAGCTAGAGTTGCCTGTCATCTAACAAACTCTAATCCCTCTAGCTTTAGAGGCAAGAAAATCTCATCCGAGTTGGACAGAGATGAAGAATATATAAAACTACTACAACATTCTTGTAGAAAGAAGTATGCAATAAACACGTGGAGCACATTGTAACAATCATATTAAGGTATAAATGTTTCTACATATTTGAGGATACTGAGCATAATAGAGAAGGCAGAGTTATTGGAGGATAATGATGCAGTTAAGCAATCAGTATCATAGGGGTTTATAAGAGGATTGAAGGGAAATGTGATGGTAAAATTGAAGGCTGCAAAACTGGAGCATTTGACTATGAATGAGGAAGATCTAATAAGTGTAGTAACAGAAAATGAGAGAATCTGTACATATCAAGCAAAAGGAAGAAAACAGAAGGTGATGATGGTGAAACAAAACAGTGGAGTGAAGGACATAGGCAAGTTCCAGAAAGGGAAAAAGGATACAGGGAACATAGGCCCTCTGTGCTGCTTCAACTGTTGTAAACCAAGGCACTCTGTCAGAGAATGTAAAGCCCCTCACAGGCAAAGAGAAGACAACACTCCCACTTCTCCCATTGATTCAGAGGTTTCCTGGAGGTGAAAGATAATGAGTAGGGAACAGGCCAGCTGCTGATTTTAATGCCTTTGGGCAGCCAAGTCCAGAAGAAATTGTGAAAATGTTATTTACAAAGTTCCCTTCTGACGCTGGAATAGATTTGCCTGGTAGACACCAAAGTATTGTGTTAAAAGCCTGAAATGTTCGGCAATAGATATGGGCCAAACAACCCCCTGTTTGGTTCACAGCAGAATGTTTAAACATCGCAAACGTTCGGAACCGAATAACGAACCCCATTGAACTCTTGCTAACTGGAAAAATCTAAAGTGCCCATTTTGAAGACTTATATACAAGTAATTGGGCATAAAATGGTTATGGGGATGGGGATCTGGGTACTGCCTTGGGGGACATGTATCAATGAGAAAAAAAGTTTGTGATCTACTGATGCTTAAAGTGAAACCATCAAAATGAGAAATAACAATAAAAATGGAAAATTCCTTTAAATATAGTGCCTGGGGGGTCCCCTTAGTCCTCCTGTACTGTGGCACATCTGTACAGTGTATAGAACCTGCTACAGCAATAATGACATTTATAAAGCCCAAAAAATCTAAATTTTCCATTCAATCGTTGTTTATTTGATAAACAACGACTTGGGGAGCCTGTCTGTATGATTAGGCCACAATTTAGTGCACTCGGAACAATATTAGAGATTTTTGGATGAATTCTGTTGTCTTTTTTGCAGACTTTGGATAGAAGTAACAGGTGCTGAAAAATTGGGCTTTGGGTGTTGGTGGTGTCTTCACACCATAACCCTATAGAGATACTGTTGATAAAAGCAAGAATTGGTCTTGCTGTAAACATTTTTAATGATATGCACCCGTCAAACAGGTGTGGATAAATTGGGCTTTGGGTGTCCGTGGTGCCTTCACACCATAACCCTATAGAGGTACTCTTGATGAAAGCAAAGATTGGCCTAGCTTGCAAAAATTTAAATGATATGCACTTGTCAAACAGGTGTGGAAAAATTGGTCTTAGGGTGTTGGTGGTGCCTTCACAGCATAACCCTATAGAGGTACTATTGATAAAAACAAGAATTGGCCTTGCTGTCAAAAATTGCAATGATAAGCACAGGTGCGGAAAAATTGGTCCTTGGGTGTTAATTATGCCCATGAAACCTACACCCAAAAATTTCTTCCAGATGAAATTAACACTCACAAAGCTAGGCAGCCTAGACAGTCTTTTTGAGATTTGAGATCCAGAAAGCACTTAATCAGCAACATCGGCATCAGGGGCTTTATAGCTGCTGCTAATCCAGGACTGATTCCTTTTTATAAATGTCAGCTGGTCCACTGAGTCTGTGGACAGACAGGCTCTTTTATCTGTCACAAAACCTCTGGCAGCACTGAATGCCGTTTGGAAAGCACGCTGGATACAAGGCAGCCCAGCAGCTCTATTGCATACTAGGCAAGTTCTGGACAGTGGTTTATTCTCATGACCCAGTAACCCAGTGGATCGTCACCTGGAAAGCTCTCCATATGTTTTTGCCCCTAGATAATCTCCCACCATATGATGAAGATGCTACCCATGGGATGTGGACTAAAAAATGTATAAAAGGAATCACTGAGGCGGCCCCCTTCTCCACCGCTCTCTTGACCAACAAAAACCTAAAAACAATGTTTTCTACCAGGCGGTAACCTACCAGAGTTGGGAAAGGTGTTACATAAACTTCTCTTTAAGGTGTCCTGCAGAGATTTCATCTTCTGCTCCCTCTGTTGGAACAGGATGAGTTCTGAGACTTTCCCCTTGTAACAGTGGTCAAGGAGGGTTGCCAATCAATAGTGATCCTTCTCATTGATGCCGCATATTCTCAGGTCCTTTCACAGGCTTTGAAGAATGAGGGAACCCATGCACCGCAAGTTTGCAGAGGTGGGGTTACTGAGGATTACAGTATCTGAAACTGCCTCCTGCTAGCCATGTACTACTGCCAAGGGTCCAACCATCTGTTAAGGGTTGACGTATGTCTTGCTCTTCTTCAATGCCTCCAAAGCTGTCAGAATCCTCCTCCTCCCTCTCCTCTTGTGTGCTCTGTGGCATAGGAAGAATGGTGTTGGCATAAAGCAGGCCTTGAGAGGAAAGGAAGTCCTCCTTTCCTCCCGGTGCTCTGCCTTGAGTGCCCTGTCCATAATGCCATGCAGAGTCTTCCCCAGCAGAAACACAACAGTGTCACTGATGCATTCATTGTCATGGCTCACCATCCTTGTGGCCTCCACAAATGGTGACAGTACAGTGCATGCATCCTTTATCAGTAGCTATTGGCTTGGGGAGTACGGCCCGAGCCTGTCGCTGTGCCATACTCACACAGGTACTCGTTGATGGCCCTCTTCTGCATGTGCAGCTGCTGCAGCATTGCCAAATTTGAGTTCCACCTGGTGGGCATGTCACAAATAATAGGTGCAATTCCCACAGAATTTCAGTCAGCCAGCCGAGCACTGGCTGTGTATGACTGCCTGAAATGGCTACAGACTCTTCTGACTTGCTTCAGCAGATCTTCCAACCCTGGGCACCTATCTAAAAAGTGCTGCAGCACCAAATTGAGGACATGTGTCAGGCATGGCACATGTGTCAACTTTCCCTGTCTAAGGGCAGACAGGAGGTTTGTGCCATTATTGCACACCACCATTCCTGGCTCCAGCTGGCATAGCGTGAACCACATCTGGGCCTGCCCCTGCAGAGCTGCTCTTGCCAACGGGCTTATTGGTGGGGGGTAAATGCCTTGTCAAGCATGTGGTACCCAAATGGCTGTTTTTATTGCCATGCTTGATGTGCTTGAGGCAAAGTTTGCAAATTGCAATAGTGTGATCAGCTGCACATGTGCTAAAAAAAAAGGCCCAAACAGCTGAGCAGTGGGACGTGGGCGAGGAGATAACAGCTCCACAATCTGGTAGAATATGGTGGCTGCTTTCTACTTTTCCAATATGGCTGCCTTTTTGGGGCTGTGCCTCACCCTCACTTTCCTCCTCTTCTTTATGAGGCACCCAAGTCGCGTCAGTGACCTCATCATCATAATCCCCTCTATCTTCATTATCACTGGAGACAACTTGGCAATAACCTGTGGCTGTGGGAACATGACTGCCAATTTGTTGTTTAGCAGTGTCCTCCCCTCTCTGTAGGCTCATGTTCCTACCTTCCTCAACCTCAGAACCAAGAACTGAATCAAGTAATGGCATTGGCTGGGCATCTTCAAGAAGAAAGTGGCTGATGCTGTGTTCAAATAACTCAGCTGACTCCTCCATGCCTGATGCTGGGGCTTTGACAAGAGTAGCTGGTAATTGAGTTTGGGGGGACCCCCACGCTTTTTTTTTTTAATCAATGACTTTTCTATGTATTGCCGGGAGCCGACAATTCATTATAGCCGCGAGTGAGTTTTAAATGACTTTTTTTCCTTCAGAAATGACGCTTTGTGCAGGGACAGTTCTAAGCACGGGAAACAAGCGCCGCTTTACAGGCATACTATACACCCCCACTAGGTACGAAATTTAAAGGAATATTTCACTTTTATTGTTTCACTTTAAGCATTATTAAAATCACTGCTCCTGAAAAAACTTCAGTTTTTAAAACTTTTTTTTTCATTGATACATGTCCCCTGGGGCAGGACCTGGGTCCCCAAACACTTTTTATGACAATAACTTGCATATAAGCCTTTAAAATTAGCACTTTAGATTTCTCCCATATACTTTTCGAATTTGCCGCGAACACCCCAAATTGTTCGCTGTTCGGCGAACGGGCGAACAGGCAATGTTCGAGTCGAACATGAGTTTGACTCGAACTCGAAGCTCATCCCTACTCAGCTGTGTGAGAGTGGTTACGACATGTTCAGTGTTATCTGTAAACGTTGCAGATATTGTTTTAGGCCATAATCTAATTTTAATGGTCCCACATGCAGAGATATTACAGACAGCCCAGGCAAAACACCTGTCCAATACTAGACTCACTAAGTACGAGGGGGCATTAACAATTTGACAATCCAAAAGGTGCACAATATTAAAGTATATATCAACCCTAACAATGAACTTCTCATATTTTCTCCCCTTTGAGGCTAAAAGAGAAGTATGGGAATGTAAAATAACAAACAGTCATACTCACCTAGGTGGATGCAGCATCGGTCTGATGTCCTATTGTATCCCCTACTGCCTCTAAAACTGAGCGATCAAAGACCACTGATCTCTCAGTTCTCGGTCTTTAGTTAGCAGAGAGCTGGTGACTGTTAGAATTTTTATATATCTGTTAAATAAATGCAAACAAATATCTATTGATCTTGTCAGAAATTCAGAGCTGCTCTGTGAAACCTGAGCCCATTCCAAAGATAACACTGTTTAACCTCCCTGGCGGTATGATTATGTCAGACTTTAGGTGCTGAAAGCAGTACAATTATTTTGCATGGAAATTTGGTGTTTTATATTGTAGGCCTGTAATTCTTAGGAATAACTCACTTAAATCTGTCCAAACAAGAGTCTAGTAGACATCCCGGGTATAATGAAGTTTGAAACACAAAATCATTAATTATAATATAATAAATAATTATAACAAATAATAATATAATAATACTACAAATTATTCAATAATGTAATCAAATCAAAAACACTGAAATTTGCTCAGTTGCAGAATTGTCGCTGTCTTTAGATTTAGTGTTTGATGACGAATTTCCCCACAAATCGCTATCGCTCAATTTTGCAAGTGATTCTAATTTATTATCGCTGTTTTCTAGCTGGTCTAAAACCACTTTTGATGTAAAGGGACACTTTTTGGTTGCTATGGACAATTTCCAGTTTCCAGGCAGAAAAAAATGTATTTATAATATGCAAGTGCATGCAGGGCACTGGACAGACCACTAGGGACAAAGGGGATATGTCATTTTTTTATACAGTACTGTAATCTGTAAGATTACAGTATACTGTATGTGTATTGTGTTTTTACTTTTTTGAATTTGGCGCCGATCTCCGCCCACGTGCGCCGCAACGTCACAGGGAACGGAGCTCGGCGGCACTGTGTGAATCGAGCGAGGAGATAGCTCGCACACACAGCGGGGAGACATCGCAGGATCCAGGGGACAAGGTAAGTAACTTTCCCTGGCTCGGGGTAACGCTAATGGTACTGAAATTCCACCCCGAGCCAGACTCTGGAATACCGCCAGGGAGGTTAAAAGCATGCACACATATTATGAGGACATGGCTGAAATTGCAAATAAATTACACTTCATAAGAAATAGTAATAATAATAATAATAATAATAATAATAATAATAATAATTCAACTACATTATGTTTCAAAAGTGTTTTGTGCACAGAATGTATTAATAGACAGAAATCTATTTGGTAAAAAGTAGTATTGCAAAGTACAGGTGCAGGAAGAAAACTAGTAACTTATTAAAAACACAAAAATCACTTACTAAACACACAACAGAAAAATCAGTCCATAGATATTATCAACAATAAGTTACATAGTTACATAGTTACATACTGTAGTCCGTAAGGCTTAAAAAAGACAGTTGTCCATCCAGGTCAACCTGTGTAGGTGATTGTGCATCAATGTCTATAATGATTTACCATATCCCTGTATGTTGTGTCCTTTAAGATGTACATCTAAAGCCCTGTACACACGATCGGTTTTAGGACTGTTTTCATCGGACGAACCGATCGTGTGTGGACCCCATCGGACTTTTTTCCATCGGTGAAAAAAAGTAGAACATGTTTTAAATTTTTTCGATGGAAAAAAAAACTATAGCAAATTCTGATCGTCTGTGTGGAACTCCATCGGAGAAAAAACCCACGCATGCTCAGACTGAATTTGGAGACGGGAGCGCTCGTTCTGGTAAAACTAGCGTTCATAATGGAGATAGCACATTCGTCATGCTGTAACGGACTGAAAAGCACGGAGACTGAAAAGCGCGAATCGGCTAACACCAAACTTTTACTAACACGCGGTAACACAAAATCAACAAAAGCAGCCCAAAGGGTGGCGCCATTGGATTTGAACTTCCCATTTATAGTGCCGTCGTACGTGTTGTACGTCACGGCGTTTGGGACGGTCAAAATTTTGTCTGATGGTGTGTAGGCAAGACTGATGGAAGTCAGCTTCATCGGAATTCCGATGGAAAAATCCATCGGATTTGATTCCATTGGAAATCTGATCGTGTGTACAGGGCTTAAGAGTCTTTTAAACATATCCATACTCCCTGCAGCCACCACCAATTGTGGGAGAGAGTTCCACTTCCTTATTGCCCTGACAGTGAAGGTTGCCAAACGCAGTTTAAGGTTAAACCACTTCTCCTCAAGTCTCATTGTGTGCCCCGTGTCTTTTTACAATCCCTATGACTGAATAGTTTATTTCCTTTGCTGGGATCCCCATTGAGATATTAGTAGATCACTATCATGTCCCTTCTTAAGCGGTTCATCTCCAGCGAGAATAAATGTAGTTTGCAGTCGTTCCTTGTGATTGAGGTCCTCCAGTCCCCTTATTTTGTTGCCCTTCTTTGGACTCTCTCCAGCTCCAGCACATCCCTTCAAAGGACTGGTGACCAGAGCTGGATGGAAAACTCCAGATGAGGCATAACCAGGGTTTCATAAAGTGGCAGGATTATAGTTTTGTCCCTGGAGTATATCCCTTTTTTTATGCATGCTAATATTCTGCCGGCTTTCTTAGCTGCAGCTTGGCACTGCATGCTGTTGCTCAATCTGTCATCTATTAGAACCCCCAGATCCTTCTCCATCCTTGATTCTCCCAGCTGTTCTCCACCTAGTGAATATTTTTCACTTATGTTTTTTGACCCCGACTGCATTACTTTACACTTCTCCACATTAAACCTCATTTGCCATTTGTCTGCCCATTCCTTTATTTTATTCAGGTCATTCTGCAAAATTTCTTTTACAAATTTTTTTATTGTCATTTAAATCAACAGTACAGGTTTGCAATAGAATGTTACAGCATTCAGTATACAAAGTAGATCTGGACTCGAAAGCCCTCAACAACAGGAAGGAAGCATGGGCCGTGATTTGATGTTATATTCAAGATAAAAATAAAAAATAAATGAAAAAGTCCTCAGGACCCGATGGTCCAGAACCTGGGCCATGCCCAGAAGGGTGTAAACCTGTAGAATGGGTGTATAATACACAACAATAAAACCTGAAAGTTGGCATCCACTAGAAAAGATAGAACAGTTAAGCCTCAAGTAAGAGCCTAAGAAGAAAAAAATAAATAAAAATAAAAAATTGGAGAAAAAGAGAGAAAGAGAAAAGAGAAAAAGAAAAAAAGGAGGCAGGACGAGAAGAAGAGGAGAAGGAGAAGAGGGAGAAAGAGAAGAGGGAAGTAGGAGGTCCACGGGGTGCGCGCAAGAGGGGTCCTACAGTGACAGCAAAGCAGTGTCGAATCTAGAAGGGTGGTAGTATGTGATCCAAGGTTGCCAGACTCTGAGAAACTTGTCATGCGTATCAGAAAGAATAGCTGTTAGTTTCTCGTTGACCATGATATCGTTCAGGCGGTTCTTGACTGCCTCAAAGCTCAATGTAGGGGTCTTCCATGCTCTCGCAATTGTCAATCTAGTTGCAGTAAAAAGATGTTGGGCTAGTTGCCGTTCTGGACGCAGAAGTTCCACGATGGGCTTACCAAGGAGAGCTACATAGGGGTCTCTTTTGACATTAATCTGAAAAAGATTGCTGAGGAGAGTATATACCCTAATCCATAGTCTGCACGCCCGCGGGCATGACCACCAAATATGTGCCATGGTGCCTTCCTGGGAACACCCCCTATAACAAAGTGGAGAATAATTTGGGATAAAGCGAGCCAATCTTGCCGGTGTGTAGTACCACCTATACAATACTTTATAGGCATTTTGAAACCTAATAAGGCTCTGAAGAAAGTGGCGAATTTGTAAATAGCGATAGTGCTCACGCAAGGGAATACCATGAGAAGAGCGCAAAGCGTCAAATGCCAAAATCCTGGTAGGCCGTAGCATTGAGTGAACATCTGTGAATCCGTTCATGGTCCACCATAGAAATTGGGAGGGATTATCACAACCTGGAGGGAACAGCGGGCAGTGTAAGAGTCGTAAGAGTGGGAGATGTGGGGAGATCAGCCCTGCAGAGTATTTTACCGAGTCCCATAGTCGCAAGGAGTGGGCCAAACAAGGCCCCATGACTGCCGGACGATGCACAGGTGGGAGCCAGGGTAATGAGGAGATAGGAATAGGGTCGATGTCAACCAGGTCAAGCATAGCCCAGAGCGGGAGCTGATAGGTTTCATGAAGGCACGAAAGTGGGGCTATGTTAGCAGCTATGTAGTAGGCTTGTAAATTAGGAACCGAAAGGCCCCCATTGACTCGCTTAGCAAACAAGACCTGTTTGGCGATTCGAGGGCGGGACGAACCCCATATAAATTGCATAATTTTTCGCTGATGTATGCGGAGGATATGCGAAGAAACCTGAACCGGCAAGACACGGAAAAAATATAATAGTTTCGGGAGATAGGACATACGAACAGCCGTTATCCTGCCGAACCAAGACAAAGGCAAATGAGACCAAGACAACAGCATATCTGTTAGTCTCTTGAACAATGGTGGAAAGTTGGCCTGGTACAATCCGGAGTATGTGGGGGTAAGGTGGATTCCCAGATAGGGCAGCGAGGAAACCCACTGAAAGGAGAATGCCGACTGTAAATCCCTCATCAGGCCAGGAGAGAGATTAACCGACAACGCTTTCGATTTTGAGGGATTAACCCGGAGCCCCGAAAGGGAAGCAAAGGTATCCAAAAGAGTTTGCAAGTTTGGTAAAGAGCTTCTGGGGGAGGTCAAAGTGAGAAGGACATCATCGGCGAATAGGGAAATTTTATGGGGACAACCCGCTAATTCGATGCCTCGTATATCCGGATGAGAGCGAATCGCCTCTGCCAGGGGTTCCAGAGCCAATACAAAAAGAAGAGGTGATAGGGGGCACCCTAAAGAGGGGAGACTCGAATCCATAATACTTAATTTTTGCCCGGGGGGAATCATATAAAACAGATATCCAGTGCATAAAAGAAAACCCGAAGCCATAATGTCGAAGAACAGACATGAGGTAAGGCCATGACAAAGTGTCAAAGGCCTTGTTTACGTCCAGAGACAAGAGCATAGATTCTAGCGAGCGAGTATGAGCTATGTGTTGGAGTTGCAATATACGCCGAATAGCATCACCGGCCTGTCTCTGAGGTATAAAGCCGACCTGGTCCTTCCCAATTAATCGAGGAAGAAAAGAATTTAAGCGATTAGCCAGAATTTTGGTCAAAATTTTCATGTCAACGTTAATTAGGGAGATAGGCCTAAAATTAGCCCAGGAGGAATGATCACGATCCGGTTTAGGGATCATCACTATGTTTGCCGTCAAAAGGTCCGGGGTAAAGGAGCATCCATTTTTAACAGAGTTATACATTGCCGTTAGATGCGGAGCTACCATAACTGCCAGTTTCCTATAGTAAAGCGCCGTAAAGCCATCCGGCCCCGGACGCTTTCCCACCTTAAGATCTTTTATACCTTGGAGGACCTCTGAAATTTGTATATCCCGGTCCATAAGAGTAACATGCGCCTCCGTCAGGGTCGGGAGAGGGAGACGGCCGAGGAAATCAGCAGTGTCCTGGGCGTTAAACTGCTCTGGATCAGAGTACAATTTAGTAAGGCGGAATCTAAACTCCTCCAATATACGCAACGGATTACCCGTAAGTACATTGTGTCGGTTGCGCAGAGTGATGGGGGTGAATTTAGGAGCGAAAGTCCGGAGTCTGTTGGCTAACATTCGATTAGGTTTATTCGCCCTGGTATACCACCTCTGGCGGGACCAACGTAAGACGCGTTCAGCCCCCTCGGTGAGACAAAGATCCAACTCCGAACGAACCTGTTCCAAGAGTTTACGGTTGCCAGAGGTGGGGGATTGTTTAAAAACCGCAGATAATGCCTCCAGACGGGACTCCAGGGCTTTTTGTTTCAAACCCCTTTCCCGCTTACGGGCTGACGCTATCCGAATAATGTGGCCACGGAGTACCGCCTTATAAGCCTCCCAAAGCGTTACCGGCGACGTAACCGACCCCTGATTTTCACGGAAGTAGTCCTCTGAGGCCTTAAAAATATCTTCCCGGACCTCTTTAAGCGATAAGAGCGAATCATTCATCGCCCAGGGTGAGAATTGGGGTCTGTCCAAAACGGAGTGGCAGACCACCAAAACAGGGTCATGATCAGACCATGGAACAGCCAGGATAGAGGCCCTGACCACCATGGGAAGGTGGCGTCGTAGCATGAACATATGATCAATTCTGGAGTGAGAGTGATGAGGGTGGGAATAATGTGTAAAGTCCTTACTCTGAGGATGGCATTCCCTCCAAAGATCGACCAAATCATGTAGTTGTAAAGAGCGAGCAAATTTTTTAGCGCCAGGCGAGGGAGCGATACGCTCCGAGGGGTATTTATCCAGTGAGGGATTCAAAACTAAATTCGAATCTCCCGAAAGAAAGAGAGTACCCCTGTGATGGGATGCTAGCAGGGCGCAGACGTGAGTCAAGAAGGGTCCTGGGTTGGAATTTGGCGCATAATAAGTCATGATGGTAACCTCCTTTCCTTGGATAGTACTTGTAGCAATAGATATCTGCCATCTGGGTCTGCGATCTGTCTAGTGCAACTAAATGAAACCGACTTGCGGAAAGCTATGAGCACCCCCTTTTGCTTGGTTGGAGCCGTGGCCAAAAATACCTGGGGAAACTGAGCATCAAAGTATTTAGGGCAGGAAGACGCCGAAAAATGGGTTTCCTGTAAGCAGGCGATGTCAATCCGCTGCTTCCTAAGATACTTAAAAATCTTCACCCTTTTCTGAGGAGAATTCATACCCTGAACATTCAGGGACAGCCAATTAAGCGTCATATTAAGACTAGCAATCGGCAGAAGATCATGTCCCCAAGCACACACCCCGCGGACCTCGTAGAGGGAAGAAAAAGGTGAAAGACCAGAGAGTCAGGTAGGGAGACAGTGAAAGAAAACAGATAAAGGAAAACAAACAGACCGAGTAAAACTCGGAGTAAAAACATTCCAGTCATCTAGGTTGCAATTGGTAGTGGGGCTGGAATCCCACTAAAAGGTCGGAAGTTGGCCAAAACTTTTGTTCGGGCCAAGTTCCAAGCCAAGGGGGAGCAATGGTCCGTCGGACACCGCTCGGCATATTTTTAAAGTAGTCTGAACAATGAGATCAGATCGACATCAGCATAAGGTAAACAGAAAAAAACATGTTCAATAGACACCACCTAAATAAGGATTAAAGCCGTCTCAATCAAAATTGTGTAACATATCAACTTAAAATTGTGAATGAATTGCTGTGGGCCGTGGTCATCCTCGCGTCCCGGAGCCCCCAACCAAGGTACGGGGAGTCCAGGACACGAAGCCGACTCACCGCAAACACAAGGACAATAGCATACACATACTACAGTAAAAACTGCGAAGGCCCCAAACCGTGGACCGTGATGGGCAGGGCACACCCACAACTGTAATGGGGGTGTGCAGCACAGTGCAAGGACATTCCCCTCAAGCGACAGATCAAAAGCCCTCGCCTGAGGGGAAAAAAAAAAAAAAAAAAAAGGGGGGGGGGGGACAGGGGACAAGAATCCAGGTGGGCCAAATGACCATGCGAACGTAGCCACAGCACAGAGGCCCAATGTCGCTGCCCCTCAATTGGGGCAACATCGAGCAAGGGGTCAGCCACATGACAAGGCCTCCAGGGGCAGGGAAGGAGGGAACACAATGGGGCCACCGGGCCCAGGAAAAAAAAAAAAAAAAACAGTTCAGATATCATTTTGGTTGAAAGGCAGAAATGTTCATGTACTGTAATTGGGTCCCCAGAATGGGAAGTCTAAAGGCGAAATTTAGATTTAAAGTTATAGTTCAAGGCGAGATACTGCTGACAGTTCAGAACAACAGGGTGCTGGCAGGTTAGCTCCTCAGAGTGACAAATGAGAATCGGTGCTATCATCCTTTAGGGACATCCTGGAATCGCTGTGCTTGCATTGATCGAAGCGCCTGGGACCCCTGCTGAGACATTTGTGAGGAACCGTGGGGTGGCCTGGATGATCGTGGCTGGGCCGAAGAAGACTCCGGTTGGGAGGGAGGGAGCTCAAACTGCAGATCCTGAAAATGTCGCCGTAAGTCAGGCTGGGAGGAGGCATGAAACTGGCGGCCGAGGTGATAGAAGGAGAGCTTGAAGGGGAACCCCCATCTATAACGAATGCCCCGAGCTTGTAGAATCTGCAAATAAGGCTTCAGACTCCGCCGTTTGGCTATGGTGACCGGAGAGAGGTCCGCAAATAGCTGGAGGGGACTACCCCGGTAAGAGAGGTCCGGGACATCCCGTGCAGCCTGCAGGAGTCGCTCCTTGGTCTTATAAAAGTGAAATTTAATTATAACGTCCCTAGGGGACCCTCGGTCGGCCTGAGACCGAGGGACCTGTGTATGCGATCGAATTCCAAGCGCTCCAAAGGGACATCAGGCGCCAGCTCCTGAAAGAAAGCCGTGGCCGTCCCCTGCAGGTCGGTTATGGCCTCTGGGAGCCCACGGATGCGGAGGTTATCCCTGCGAGCCCTATTCTCAGAGTCCTCATGACCCTCTAGGACCGTTGTTGTTAGATCCATCCGCTGTTCCAGTTGGTTGGTGCGGTGGCCTATCTCCTTGAGACCCCTCACCAGTTCTGCTGAGAGCTTACGGGAGGCAACGTTTATTTCATCCCGTACTATACTGCGGAACTTCTGGAGCATGGCATCCGAGCCAGCGTCAGTGGGGCCCTCCAGGTTCGAGGGGAACTGAAGCAAGCTGTCCTCAGAATGCTGAGTGGTGTCATCCGGTTCCGGAGGCTCGGGTGCCATTCTGCTCCTCCCCTTCCCCTTCCCCACGGTGGGAGAGGCCTTCTGCTGGGAGCGGTAGCGCTGTCGGTTTCGGGAAGCATTGTGCATAGATAATGTTAGGCGATGTCCGTCACTCAGGGAGCATGCGCGGTGGCGTCAGGGATTCAGGATGTGTCTTATTCGCCGAGACTGAGCGGTCCGACGGCGCAGAGCGGGGAGATCAAGCTGTCATTATCCCCGACTCTGTGTAGTTGCCCCCCAGGGCTGTAAGTTCAGTACATAGCAAAAGTTAGTATATATAGCTATCTGGTTTAGGGGCCATAGCCTGGCCGGCCAAAGCACCTAGGCTTCCAGGGATAACTTGTTAAATGAGTAAAGTCTGAATAATGGGCACTATGGTGCAGCAAGATGGCCGTCTATCACAGTGTTGTATCCGATCCACAACCTGCAAGCCGCAGACAGAGGGTGCCATACACAGCTTTTAGCTAGTAAAAGGGAATCCTTGCAGTGGCTGTGGGAAGAGGGAAGAGGTGGGGGCCCTGAGCAGGGAGAGCTGGGCGGCTGAGGGGTTAATGCAGGCCGTGCTTCAACTGTATAGGGGCCTTGGGTGCAGCAAAATGGCCGCCGTCCTCCGGGACTAGGCCGAAGCCGCGGACTTTCCTACGCTCGGCCGCCGTCCGGAAGAGCTCCGCTGCGTTTGGGCCACAACTTCCCCACTAAGGGCTGGCGACGGATCCCGGCCAGCGATTAGGCAGTCTATCGGCACCGGAGGTGCCGGCTGTATCACAGCAGCGCCGAGCGCCTATCACTGTACCTGAGAGGATGCAGCCGGGTCTGAAGGCCTCAAGATGTCATCGGGTCCGCCGGATCACGGAGCTCTCCTGCGGGGGATCAGCGCTGTAAGTGGCCCCTAGGAGAGTCGCTGTATACCCATGGGGTTGTGGTGGAGAGGGGTGGAGAGTCTGAATCCCTCGCGGATCTCGGCAGGCGAGGTCGGGGATCGCCGGAGGCTCCGTAGGCCTCAAGATGGCAGCAGGCCTCGGCAGCGTCAGGCCAGCCGCAATCCCAGGACGAGTCCGACCCGGCAAAATCCACAAAAAACGGACGGGGCTGCGGCAGGAGAAGCCCAGGTACAGGTAATGTCACTTTTAATGCCTAGTGGGGTAAAATAGGCAAGGGATGGCTAAGGATTGTCCTCGTGGGTACAGAGCCCAGCACCAGCACGTCTTCCCTGCTTCACGTCCGGACACGCCCCCCCATTCTGCAAAATTTCAATGTCCTGATGAGAATTATTACTCTGCTTATCTTTGTGTCATCCGCAAAAACTGAGACTGAACTAGTTAGCCCATACTCTATATCATTTATGAATATGTTGAATGGAATTTGTCCCAAGACTGAGCCTTGGGGTACCCCACTTACCACTCCAGACTAGTCTGAGTACATGTTATTTATCACTACCCTTTGGACCCATCCCTGTAACCAGTTTCTTACCCAAGCACAAACCCTATGGTCAAAGCCTGCAGACTTCAGCTTGTAAATTAGGCGTTTATGGGGGACGCTATCAAATGCTTTAATAAGAAGAAGAATATCAACTATAATAAGTATAGCAAATGAAAATGTTAAAAAAGATCATACTGGGCTTTGTATGGCAGTGGCATGTATCGAAGTCCTATGTCATGCTAGGTATTCAGTAATAGCATTTCATGGAGGCTGGGAGTAAAATCAAGTGAGTGTTATGCCTCTATTATCTGTGATCCAAGGAGGATCCCATTTGTAGTAAAATCTAGAATGTGTTGAATGAATATTCAATGGAGAATTGAGCATTAAGGATTGTGATAATCTCAGAGAGGGATGGAGGATGTGGACATTTCCAGTTTCTGGCTACAATGGGCTGCCATAAGAGTAAGAGTAATAAAAGTGTGAGATTTAGTAGGACATTTAGCCGATTTCAAACCCAGTAAGACTGTTTGTGGTATAGGTAAGAAAGGAACCAGAATTACAGAGGTAATAAACTTAGCAATATCAGACAGTACAGAGTGAGACTGGGGCAGTTCCTCCAAATTGGAAAAGTGAACCATTATGGCCACTGTTTCCCCAGCAGTCCGGTGAGGAATACGGGTAGATGGCTGCAAGCCTAGTCGGAGTAAAGTGCCATTTATAGAAAATCTTTTGTGCAGCTTCCCAGTGATTTACGCAGTGGGAATATTTATATTTCCCAGAAAACATTAATGAAGATTTAGTCTGTATTGATGGTTTGGATAGAAGTATGTAGATAAAGGAGATTCCTTTAAACTGGGAGTCAGGGCTATCATAAAATTGTAACAATTTCCAGAGCAGTAAATTATCAGACCATATGACTTGTGAAAATGCAGATCATATGCGCAAGTACTTAAAAAATATGTATTTTTAATACCAAACTTGTTGCATAGATGTTGGAATGAGTGAATGTGAGTTGTTGATAACTGCTGAGGTCCACAGATTAAAAGGGATGCCTGATAGTAGAAGCCCCAGTGATGAAAGAGGCAAAGCTTGCAAAAGCATTGTGGGAATTCCTTTAGTGAGCTGGGATATAGCCTACTGTTTACAGAGGAGTACTGATTATCATAGCTGTTAAGCCCTGTACACACGATCGGATTTCCTATGGTTTTGCCTAGACACCATCAGTCAAAAAACCGACCGTTCCAAACGCGGTGACATAAAACACTCAGATGAGCCGAGAAAAATGAAGTTCAATGCTTCTGAGCATGCGTCGACTTAATTCTGAGCATGCATGGGTTTTTTAGCCGATGGAGTTCCCCACAGACGATAGTAATTTGCTATCGTTTTTTTAACCATCGAATAAATTTAAAACATGTTCTATTTTTAAACACCGATGGAAAAAAGACCAATGGAGCCCATACATGATCGGTTTGTCCGATGAAAAAAGTCCATCGGAGTGTTTTCATCGGTAAAACCTATCGCGAGTACGCGGCTTTACTGTTTTCTAATGACATTACATGATTTTGTGGATTACTAGGTTTACTCGAATTTAGCTGCATAGAACTCCATTCTATGCCGCTATTGCCTAGTGAACATATTGTTTAGTGAACAGTGATCAACCTAATCCTTTATTTACTCGCTTATGTGTATACTGCTATTTACTGCAACTCGTGACAATATATTGGGTTTATTTACCACTAACCAGTCTGGTGTTTGCTTTTTGATACTGAACCTTAGTTTCATATTTGTGCTCCCAGTAGCAGTGCATCATCTATTTGCCTAACCTGGTGTGTTAGTGGGGCTGAGGTTGTTTGCAGAGTCAAGGCAAAAGGACAGAGAACCCAATCTAACAAGTGGCTCTTGCGGTTGTAGTGCTACATTAGAAATCTCTGGAGGTACCTCTTGAAGATTTTAGAGTGATCTGCCCGTTATTTCTCATTTAAAATACCAAATAGAGGGACACCCAACAACTTCAAAAACTGTGGGAGAAAAATGAAGTTACTGGAAGGATGGAGTACGGTTGTGATTTTTCTTTTTTTGTGTCTAGTAAATACAATTTTAAGAAAAGCCTTTATGTTTGACATGCTTACAAATTATGGCAACGTTTGCTGCAAATGACACTTGGTAGAAGAAGACCAGAAACAAGTGCTCTGAGTGCCAGGACCTAGCAATGCCTCGGTTTTTAGGAACATTTTCATCGGCCTATTTCTGCTTTATTTTTAACTTAAAGCGGAGCTCCACCGTAAAAAAAAAATATTAAAAGCCAGCAGCTACAAATACTGCAGTTGCTGACTTTTAATAAATGGACACTTACCTGTCCTGGAGTCCAGCAACGTCGGCAGCAGAAGACGAGCAATCGCTTGTCTCTTGGCTGCCCCCACCGCCATCATCTATGAGGGAATCAGCAAGTGAAGCGTTGTGGCTTCACTGCCCGGTTCCCTACTGTGCATGCGTGAGTCGCGCTGCGCCGTCCTCACTGTTCCCTGCTGTGTTCTGGGAGCCGTGTGTTTCCCAGAACACAACAGGGGCGGGAACTGACATACTACCCGCAGGTCCCCGCAGAATCTATGCCCGGAAGTGAGTGCAAATACCTGTCTTAGACAGGCATCTGCACCCCCCTCCCACTTGAAAGGTGTCAATTGTAGCACCGGAGGGGGGGAGGAATCCGATGAGCGGAAGTTCCACTTTAGGGTGGAGCTCAGCTTTAATTGGCTTTCTAAAGTTGTATCCACGAATATTCAAGTTCATTCCTCCTAGACATCTTTTTAACTTAATTTATACAAATCTTAAAGTAATGAAGATTGATAGGTTTGCATTTTGAACTTGTGTAAGACTCTGTGCTAAATATAATTACTCTGCATTAAATTATTGTCCTTTCCATAGCAAAATGAGAATTTCTGCCTTACTTTTTGTCAGTATGCCCATTCATTCATAAAATAGAATAGTTATTTGTAATAATTTATAAGTAGGTAAAACCATAGACTTCTCTGAAATATATCACTCTATTCCTCCAGGTTTCATATATTTTTCCAAAGACTTTCTGGATGTAATTACATCTCGCTTGCAAATTAAGGCAGACACATAGCATTAATGCCAATCAATTCATTTCCTCCTGAAAGACTTGTCCCTGTTCCCTAAGGACACTCTTCTTATTGCATACAAATTTAACCACACTGCTGGATAAAATAATGCTGGAAAATGTGTTTTGTAAAACTGTATGATAAAAGTGTGCATGCCTATAGTTCTTGCACATGATGATCACACAGAAAGATACCCCATTTATCAGTTTTGCTTACAGCATACTGTGGGGGCAAAACTGAACAGTTTTTTTTGCTTAGATTTTTTGGAAAATTGGGTTCAAATCTTATTAAAGTTACTATGAGCATGTGATTTTACATGCTCTCCATATATTTTTCATGGTTTCTCTAGATACCAGGTTTTGCAGATTTTTATAGGCACACCATAAAGTATGTAACTATAACTTATTTTTATTAATTTCTTAAAGAGATAGGTATAGTATTTTTGTAGGTTTTCATTACCGATAACTTTCAGGGCAGAATTTTTTTTTTGTTAGTCTGCTAAATATCAACTGTTTCATATACAGTAAATATTTCATGTTTACGTCTTACAACTAGTAGACAGGGTTCTTAAAGTGGTTGTAAACCCTCACCTTGTTAAACGTCCCATTCAGTTTAAAATAGAAATGAAAGGCAAAACATTTTTGTATAGATATATAAAAAAAATGATAAGCACCTCTTTCCCCTTTCATAGATTTGTGTCCAATCAGAGGCGAAACACCCAGAGAAATTGGCACCACATCCCAGGCAAATATTGAATTCACAAAGCTGTGGGAGGGGAGGAAAAAGGGATTTTGACGGTGCAAACAGTGGAGTAATGATGAGAAGGAAATTATTATTTATATAAAACATTAATTTTATGTAGAATAATCATAAAACATGATCCTGAGTAATCAGTATACAGACACAATGGGAATACCAAAGTGGCTAAAGTGCAATTACAAGGTGGTCACAGTGTACAGGTAATTTGCAAGCCGAGAATAGAGAGTTATCGCATCAACCCGACATGTTTCGCTTGTGTAGCTTCTTCAAGGGTAGTGCGAAAACGCTCGATGCTAACAAAAACAACTGTTTAGACATAAAAGATACAAACAGAAAAAAAGGGTATATATTAGATTTTAATTAATTGCACATTCTATCATTTTAATATCACAGCATTGATATCAAAGCATTTGAAAATGGGTCAGACAACAAGCCAAGATCCGACAAATGAACTCACCCCGCCGTGAACTTCAGGCAGATAGAACCACCGGTATAGTCCCTGGATCATGAAAAGGTCCCCTGTAAGGGGGTTGGAGACTGTCCCTAATGGTCACAGAGGACAAAATATGGGACAACTGAGTGATAAAAATGTAAAAATAAAAAAAGGGGGAGAAAAAAAAAATGAATAAGATGATGAAATAATAAACAATAAATAAAAAATAAAAAACCCTGTTTCCCCTATTTTATAAGTCATCACATTCCCTCTGTTCTCAGCTGCAAAAGAGTTGGGGGAGGAGAAGCAGCAGCACACTGAGCTTTCCCAATGTATGGCTGTGCAGCGGGGGCATGTCAGGACAAGTCTGATCATTGGAGGAGAGCAGGCTGAGTTCCCAGCAAAGCTAGAGAACTGATCACAGTAAATCTGCTTTCTTGAATCACACACATGTAAGCTATAAGGCTTCTATATGTTGCAGCCCTATTCCCTTTGGTGGGACCACTAAGCACATACATGACCATTTTCATACCTCCCAACTTTTTGAGATGGGAACAAGGGACACCTATTAGCAAAAGTATGTAGGCATAGGACACATCCCCTGCCACGCCCCCTTAACCACTTGCCGACTGCCGCACGCCAATGTACGTTGGCAGAATGGCACGGCTGGGCATATTGGCATACAGGTACGTCCCCTTTAATATGCACAGCCGTGGGTCACGCGCGCGCCTCTGGCGGGGCGCGTTAGCGATCCGGTCGAGTACTCCGTGACCGCGCCCGTGGGACCCGCAGACCCGATCGGCGCCAGTGTCCCGCGATCAGGTCACAGAGCTGAAGAACGGGGAGAGGTAAGTGTAAACAAACCTCTCCCCCGTGCTTCCTAGTGAGCCTGTCACTGATCGTCTGTTCCCTGTCATAGGGAACGACGATCAGTGATGTCACACGCCAAGCCACGCCCCCCTACAGTTAGGATCACACATTAGGTCACACTTAACCCCTTTAGTGCCCCCTACAGGTTAACCCCTTCACTGCCAGTGTCATTTTCACAGTAATCAGTGCATTTTTATAGCACCGATCGCTGTAAAAATAACAATGATCCCAAAATAGTGTCAAAAGTGTCCGCCATTACTAGTAAAAAAAAATATTATTAAAAATGCCATAAAACTATCCCCTATTTTGTAGACGCTATAACTTTTGCGCAAACCAATCAATAAATGCTTATTTCGATTTTTTTTTACCAAAAATATGTAGAATAATATGTATCGGCCTTAACTGAGGGAAAATTTTTTAAATATTTTTTGGGGATATTTATTATAGAAAAAAGTAAAAAATATTTCATTTTTTTCAAAATTATAAAGACCCGCAGAGGTGATCAAATACCACCAAAAGAAAGCTCTATTTGTGGGAAAAAAAGGATGTCAATTTTGTTTGGGAGCCACATCGCACGACCGTGCAATTGTCAGTTAAAACGATGCAGTGCCGAATCGCAAAAAGGGGCCTGGTCCTTTAGCAAAAAATAGTTTGGGGCCTAAGTGGTTAAATGAGAATTGTATAGGAAATGTATTAGTAAAAACCACAAGTGATTTTTTTTTTCTACTACTTTTCCCTTATATTGCCTTTTGAAATTTACAGATGCAGCAATTTAGAATTTGGATGAAAGGTTTAGCACTGGGAAACACTTTTGAAATATATAAATAGTGCATTTTATATACAATTATATAGATGCAGCAGTTTTTTACAGTTGCAGTTTTACATTGCCCACTCCAAACCAAATTTATTGGAATTACTGTATCTTGTATTTCATTATATGGTAAAGCTGACCACTAGGGATGAGCTTGGTGTTCGAGTCGAACATAAGTTCGACTCGAACATCGGCTGTTCGACCGTTCGGCGAACATCGAACGATTTGGGCCATTCGCGCCAAATTCGAGTGACGCGAACGGCCCACAAAACACTGCGCCATCGCAGTGCAATCCCGGCACTGTGATTGGCCAAGCATGCGGGGTCACAGTGCAGGTTGCCTGTGGCCAATTATAGCTCAGGGGGTTTAGCACACGCCCCACACTATAAAAGGCCGCCAGCGCGGCGGCCTTGTGTAGTGTGTTCCGGCGCAGGGAAAGAGTTACATAGGCAGGGACAGTGTCATGTCAGTGCTATTTGTACCTCAAACTTGTGTGTAGGGAGAGAGAAGGATAGGCAGGGAGAGTGTCAGTGTCATATTCTTTGCTAAACCTTGTGTGCAGGGAGAGAGAAGGATAGGCAGGGGACAGTGTCAGTGTCACATTCTTTGCTAAACCTTGTGTGCAGGGAGAGAGAAGGATAGGCAGGGAGAGTGTCAGTGTCATATACTTTGATAAACCTTGTGTGCAGGGAGAGAGAAGGATAGACAGGGGACAGTGTCAGTGTCAAATTCTTTGCTAAACCTTGTGTGCAGGGAGAGAGAAGGATAGGCAGGAGACAGTGTCAGTGTCACATTCTTTGCTAAACCTTGTGTGCAGGGAGAGAGAAGGATAGGCAGGGAGAGTGTCAGTGTCATATACTTTGATAAACCTTGTGTGCAGGGAGAGAGAAGGATAGGCAGGGGACAGTGTCAGTGTCATATTCTTTGCTAAACCTTGTGTGCAGGGAGAGAGAAGGATAGGCAGGGAGAGTGTCAGTGTCATATACTTTGTTAAACCTTGTGTGCAGGGAGAGAGAAGGATAGGCAGGGGACAGTGTCAGTGTCATATTCTTTGCTAAACCTTGTGTGCAGGGAGAGAGAAGGATAGGCAGGGAGAGTGTCAGTGTCATATACTTTGATAAACCTTGTGTGCAGGGAGAGAGAAGGATAGGCAGGGGACAGTGTCAGTGTCATATTCTTTGCTAAACCTTGTGTGCAGGGAGAGAGAAGGATAGACAGGGAGAGTGTCAGTGTCATATACTTTGATAAACCTTGTGTGCAGGGAGAGAGAAGGATAGGCAGGGGACAGTGTCAGTGTCATTGTTGCTAAGCCTCCTGCACATTATACACCTGAAGTTAGCCCGTATTGCTGCTTTTTCCTGGTGTGTTACACCAACAGGCATTTGCAGCACTTACAGCGGGCGGAGTGTGCCTCCTGATCATATTACACCTGAAGTTAGCCTGTATTGCTGCTTTTTCCTGGTGTGTTACACCAACAGGCATTTGCAGCACTTACAGCGGGCGGAGTGTGCCTCCTGATCATATTACACCTGAAGTTAGCCTGTATTGCTGCTTTTTCCTGGTGTGTTACACCAACAGGCATTTGCGGCACTTACAGCGGGCGGAGTGTGCCTCCTGATCATATTACACCTGAAGTTAGCCTGTATTGCTGCTTTTTCCTGGTGTGTTACACCAACAGGCATTTGCAGCACTTACAGCGGGCGGAGTGTGCCTCCTAAACATATTACACCTGAAGTTAGCCTGTATTGCTGCTTTTTCCTGGTGTGTTACACCAACAGGCATTTGCGGCACTTACAGCGGGCGGAGTGTGCCTCCTGATCATATTACACCTGAAGTTAGCCTGTATTGCTGCTTTTTCCTGGTGTGTTACACCAAGAGGCATTTGCGGCACTTACAGCAGGCGGAGTGTGCCTCCTGATCATATTACACCTGAAGTTAGCCTGTATTGCTGCTTTTTCCTGGTGTGTTACACCAACAGGCATTTGCGGCACTTACAGCGGGCGGAGTGTGCCTCCTGATCATATTACACCTGAAGTTAGCCTGTATTGCTGCTTTTTCCTGGTGTGTTACACCAACAGGCATTTGCAGTCTAACCTTTGACGAGTGAGGACCTGCTATGAGGAGCTCCAGGGGCTCCAGGAGGAGGGGGTGTGTTGGCCTCCTCCAGCCCAGGACCAGGGCAGCTTTCTCGGTCTAATGCAGCTTCCTCTCTGGGTTTCAAAGATCTGGCCAGGGAGGAGCTGCTGTTCCTGAAAACGCAGCACGAGTTGCTGGATTGGACTTTGGCCCAGCCCAGGGAAGGTCCGGCCAAGCTACAACGGAGGATCGTAAGGATCAAGGGTCTGATCCAGAAGGCCAGCCAGGCCTTCTGTGGGAAGTCTGCAATACTGACCGGCCTCCGGAATCGCAGGGACCGGGCCAGCAGCAGCAAGAGGGGAGAGTTCAATGTGGCCATTGACTCCCTGAAAGGCCAGTGTGGGGAACTCTGGAGCTTGATGGGAGGCCTCTGCGAGAGGGGCCGGGGTGAGACCGACTTCCTTCTGGAAATCAGGGATGAGCTGAGAAGGGCCAACAAAAAAGGATCCCAGGCTCTCAGGCGCGGCAACCAGCGGAGCCAGCAGGCACGTCCCCAGCCTGAAGAAAGATCCATGGAGACATCAAGCCCAGGTGGTTTGGCCGGTGGAGCAGGAGACAGAACTGGTGAGGAATCTTCCCCCCTCCCTCCCCCCCACCCCCCTCTCCCCGGGAGGCGCTGTCCCTGACAACCTGGCTGTGGAGGGTCCCCGGGACCATGCAGTGCTTGGGTCAGAGAAAGCTGCCAGCATTCAGGCAGGCCCGGGTAGGGTACCTGATGATACAGCCAGGGGAAATCAGGAGGGGAATGCCGTGGGGAACGCCATGGGGGATGCAGTGGGGATGGGGAAGCTGGGACTCACCCCAGTGGTGGTTCTTACACCGCTCCCAAGGATCAGGCTGGAGACAGAAGCAGGAAAGACTTCCAGGCATGTTGCCGTTGCTGGGACCCCGATGGCCCCTGTGATTCCCGCATGCAGCCAGGTGCAAGGCAGGCCACTGCTAATGGTGGATCCTGCCATTACCGCTCATGCTGTGGAGGAGGGAGAGGGGTCTGGCAAACATGGACAAGCTCAAACAGAAGTAACTGTCATACCGCGCATTGATGCTGGTAAAAGTTTGGAGGCTGCAAGGATTGGTGGGGAGGAGGGGGGGACGCCATTACCTAAGGGCGAGTGCAGTGAACAGCAAACTGCTGCACAATCAAAGGACGTATTGGCGCCAGTAAAAGGAACTGCCTTTGCTGACAGTGGGGGCAGGGCTTTGGGGCATGGCTCCGGCGGGCTGAGTGGTCAGGGGGAGGAGCCTGGGTGGGAGTCTGAGCAGGAGGTGGAGCCGGGAAGGTCGGGTGGCGTTTCTATGACCACTTCCGGTTTCTCTGGTCAGCTTGAACCGGAAGTAGGCGGGCGGGCTGACCCGGAAGTGGGGTCTGTACCGGAAGTGGTCGGGGATGGCCGGGAGCACTTCCGGTTGGCGGCCTCTGACGGCCTGAATGACCAGGAGATGCCTGAAGTGTGTGGAGGGATGGCAGGAGGTGATCTGATCGATTTCATGGATTCGTCTGGGGACCTGAGCGCCGCTCAAAGAGTGGGTAGGTGGAGTGAGGCCGAGGCCGGGGAGTTTTCCGGAGATCACCCAGCCTTGGCCTTTATCAGGGGCATTGAATCCCAGGAAGAACAGTCACACATGAAGGGGAAGGAGCAGCCACGGGAGCAGGGGGGGAGCCATCTGGGGCTCGTGCCTGCTGCTCCAGTGGGCTCCCAGTGGTAGACCCTACTCCCAGTGTTAGGAGGAGGGATGTTGTGGGTGTGGCTTGCTCCGGGGGGGCGGTGGATGGGAGGGACCCCCCCGGCAGGATTAGGCCGGGGGGTTCCCCCAGTTGGCATTTCAGCCATGGATGCTGGAGTGCCCTCCGAGGGTGCTCCTATTGATGCAGCGGAGGGTGCTTCTGGCACTGAGGCTGGAGGTGTGTTGGGGCAGGCCCAGGAGGCAGAGCTGCTTGAGGCGCTTAGGGAGACCAGGTCTTTTGCCCGGGTGGCAGGGACCAGCGTCCCTTTGGCCCCCCTGTACGACCAGTTTGGCGCCCAAAACTTCCGGGTTCCCCCCGCAGACCAGCTCCAGGGGTGAACCCATGGTCGAGGGGTACAGGGGGTCCGGAGAGGCACAGGCGCAATGTCATGCAGCTGCGGTGGGAGGGACCTGGACAGTGCCCCAGCAGGGGGCAGGTGGTGGATCTCCTGCTGAAGGGGGCCAAGTTCAAGGTAGCCCACCTCTTCGCGGTGATCCATCCCACGGGCACCAAGGAGTTTGATGTTAGTTTTTCCTCCTTGGTGCAAATGGAGCTCTTTATTACCATCTACGAGCTCCTGAAGAGGTCGGAGCCTTGGAAGTCCTTTAGGGTGTCCCCCTGTCCAGGCAGGAGGATATAAAGTCCCTGACCATTTTGGTCAGGAATGAATCCCTCCCATCTGAGGACATTGCCACCTGGTTGGGGAGGTTTGGGCAGCTGCAGTCTCCCCTCCGCAAAAACCTGGATGGTCTGGACCGGGGCCTGGTTGACCAGGATCCGTCTCAAGCGCCAGGGGACTAGTGTGACCCATGTCCCTGGTAGCGCGTTTATTGGAAGAGATAGGATCCTGGTCTTTTACCCCGGTCAGCCCCGTCGCTGCTTCAAGTGTGGGAGCCCCACCCATTTGAGTGCGGATTGCACAACGCCCCATTGCGTCAGGTGCAACAAGTCTGGGCACTCCTCGGAGACTTGCAGACTAATTGTCTGCAACCTCTGTGGGGTGTCCGGTCACCCATTCAGCCGCTGCCCCAAGGCTTTTCGGGGGCGTGCGGCTGATGGGGATGGGCCAGGCCCAGATGACGCACCGGAGGGGGTGGGTCTCCCACCCCAAGCGCCTCGGGCGGACCCAGGTGATGGGCCTGGGGCTGGTGGCCCAGAGGGGCCTTTGCCGCAGAGGCAGAGGTCCGGGCGCAGGCGCGGTAGAGTGGGGGCCCCTGCTGGGAATGTGCCTGGTCCCTCGGGACTTGTTTCTGGGGGGCCGGGTGCGCCAGCATCGGGCCCAGTGGGGGTGAGGGGTCGGGGGGTGGGGGGTCCTCTACTGAGGGCCGTCCCCCTCTTTCTTCTGCACCCCCTCCTCTTCTGCCCAAAAAAACTCTCTTTCCTCCCCCCTCTCTCCCTCCCTCCCAGCCCCTCCTTTCCCCCCTCCTCCCCCCCTTTCCCCCCTCCTCCCCCTCCTTTCCCCCCTTCCCCCTATTCTCCCTCTCCCCTCCTCTCTTCCTCTTCGCCTCCGTCCCCTTCCCGTCCCATCCTGGATCCCTTTTGTGTTTCCAGGATTCGGGGGAGGAGGGTATGGAGGTGGCTGAGTCGTCAAAGGGCCTGCACAAGAGGCCCAAGGATGCCTCTAGCGGGCACTCTGACGACAATGTGGGTGGCCAGACCCAGGCAGGCTGGCTGCAAAAGAAAATTAAGAGAAAAGTTAAAAAGAAGGGTCCTGGGCAGGTTGGGGTTTCTGTACCCCGGGTTGTCCCTAGTAGGGACCCTAGGGGGCCCCCCCAGTGATCCTGGGAAATATGTATGGGGTCCTCTCCGATTCGGAGGAGGACCCCGGGGTGTAGGCAAAAACACAGAGGAGAATGCAGGCCAAAATCACTAGGGATGGCGGTACCCTCTCCAATACGCGTTGCGACCATTAATGTCGCAAGTGTGCATTCTGCGGCGGCTCGTTTCATGGCCTTCGATTTTCTCAGCCGAGTTGAAGCTGACATTTTGTTTTTGCAGGAGACCTGGCTGGCATCGGTGGCAGAGATGCATCTAGCAAAGAGGGAGTGGAGGTGTGGGCCCTCCCTCTGGTCTCTTGCGGCCGAGCCCTGCAGTGGAGTTGCAGTCCTTTTTAAGACTGGTTCGGTGGCTTGTCGACGAGTGATTGAGGTAGAGGTCGGTAGGTGCTTGGTGGTGGACGCCGTCGTGGGGGGGGCAATTCCTCAGGCTGATTAATTTCTATGGCCCTCAAACCAAGAGGGATAGGAGGAGCCTCCTCACGATGGTCAAGTCCTACTTGTTTACGTCCCAGCTGGTGGTCTTTGGTGGTGACTACAACATGGTCACCAGATCAAAGGATCGGGCAGGCGCCTCAGGCCCCCTGGGATATGATAGCATTTTTTTGAATAATATAGTAAGGGAAGCCGGGTTGGTGGATGCGCATGTTCAGCACCTCCCCAACCTCACTGGGTTCACCTATGCCCGAGGTAGTAGTAGGAGTAGGCTAGATAGTTTTTTTTAAAGGGGGACTCTGCCTTTGCAGCACCTGTGTTGCAGGCGGTAGAGTTCTCCGATCACTGTATGGTTTCTGTGACCCTGAATGTGGCCGACACTCCTCAGAAGGGTCGAGGTTTCTGGCGTCTCAATGGATCGCTGCTCGAGGACCTCGAGGTTAGGGAGGCCTATGAGATCTTTCTTGCGGATCAGGCCTCGCTCCTTGAGAGCGGCTGCTCCCGCCAGGAATGGTGGGAAGTAGTGAAGAGGAGGTCGGAGGGCTTTTTCCGCAGGATCTCTAGGTATCGGGCGGCGTCCAAGTACCTGGCCTACCAGAAGTTGCGCAGGCAGTTAGACCGCCTGGTTTCAGCTGGGGGCCCTCAGGAGCAGATATCCGATCTGAAGCTTCAGATGAGGGGGTGTCAGTATGACCGTCTCACCTCCCTGGTCCTTGAGAGGGATTACGGGAAGTTCTCCTCCCCGGATCCTTACAAGAGCTGTGGTGAGGCGGTGAGTTCGAAGGTCATACATGGCCTGAGGGATGCTTCGGGGTCCCTGGTCCGGTCCAGACCGGGTATCCTGGGCATCATCAGGGACCATTTTTCAGACCTCCTTCGAAGGAAGCCTTTGGATATGGAGAAAGCCAGGGTGTTTCTTGATGAGACCCCGCTTCGTGCGGGGCCTGATCTCCCGGACTCTCTGACAGCAGAAATCTCGGTTGCGGAAGTCGAGCAGGCCATTGACTCTTTGTCCCTGAAGAAGTCGCCGGGGCCCGATGGGCTCACGGCCGAATTTTATAAAACCTTTAAGAGTCTTTTGGCTCCTTTTTTGAGGGAGGTTTTCAGTGAGTGTTTGGCTGACAGCCTGCTCCCTCCCTCAATGACAAGGTCAGCCTTGATTTTGCTGTCAAAGGGTAAAGATCCGACTGTGATTGAGAACTGTCGCCCGATCGCCCTTCTCACTACAGATAGGAAGGTGTTGGCAAAAATACTCTTTTTGCGTATGTCAGCAGTCGCTGACGGGATGCTTTCTGTCTCCCAGCACTGCGCAATTCCTGGCCGGGGCACCTTTAGTGCTGTCCTGAACGTCCGGGAGGCCGTGGAAAGGTGCAGGGCAACGGGGGATGGGCGGTATCTGCTGGCATTAGACCAGGCCAAGGCTTTTGACCGGGTGAACCATGAGTACCTATGGCTTCTCCTGAGAAAGTACGGTTTGCCTGAACAATTTGTGAATTGGCTGAAAGTATTGTATAGGGGGGCGGTGAGCTTCCCTCTTGTCAACGGTTGGGTGGGTCCTGCCTTTGCTGTGGACTCTGGGGTCAGGCAGGGTTGCCCGTTGAGCCCCCTTCTCTATGTCTTTGCCATCGATCCTTTCGTGAGAAGGCTTGACTGTGAGCATTTGAGGGGGGTTCCGGTGGGGCCTTGCATTGGTCTGGATCCGGCAGTGAGGGTGGTGGCCTACGCGGACGATGTCTCGGTGGTGGTGTCCAGCCGCGAGGAGGCCCTCTTTGTGGAAATGCAAATTGGGAGCTACTCCGAGGCATCTGGTTCGTTGGTCAATTGGGGCAAGAGTGAAGTTCTCTGGTTGGGGAAGGAAGGCAAGCAGTTCGCTCTTCCGGACGTATTTCCCCAGCCCCAGCCAGAAGTTAAAATTTTGGGCATCCTATTTGGCCTGGGTGATTACCCCAAGCTAAATTGGGAGCGCAGACTGGTGGGTGCGTCTCGGAAGGTGAATGCCTGGAAGGGCTGGAAGCTGTCATTGAGGGAAAGGGTAAGCCTGGTCAAAACATACTTGCTGCCAGAATTTCTCTATGTCAGCTATGTCTGTATTTTGCCTGCATCTCTCTATGCCCGGATCTCTGGCCTGTTCTTCCTGCTGTTGTGGGGAAACAGGCTAAATCTGATCAAGAGGGAGGTCACGTACCGACAGAGGAGGCATGGTGGGTTGGATATGATCAATCCGGTGGTATTTTTCATCATCATATTTGTGAAATTCAATGGAGGTGGCTGAGTCGTCGAAGGGCCTGCACAAGAGGCCCAAGGATGCCTCTAGCGGGCACTCTGACGACAATGTGGGCGGCCAGACCCAGGCAGGCTGGCTGCAAAAGAAAATTAAGAGAAAAGTTAAAAAGAAGGGTCCTGGGCAGGTTGGGGTTTCTGTACCCCGGGTTGTCCCTAGTAGGGACCCTAGGGGGCCCCCCCCAGTGATCCTGGGAAATATGTATGGGGTCCTCTCCGATTCGGAGGAGGACCCCGGGGTGTAGGCAAAAACACAGAGGAGAATGCAGGCCAAAATCACTAGGGATGGCGGTACCCTCTCCAATACGCGTTGCGACCATTAATGTCGCAAGTGTGCATTCTGCGGCGGCTCGTTTCATGGCCTTCGATTTTCTCAGCCGAGTTGAAGCTGACATTTTGTTTTTGCAAGAGACCTGGCTGGCATCGGTGGCAGAGATGCATCTAGCAAAGAGGGAGTGGAGGTGTGGGCCCTCCCTCTGGTCTCTTGCGGCCGAGCCCTGCAGTGGAGTTGCAGTCCTTTTTAAGACTGGTTCGATGGCTTGTCGACGAGTGATTGAGGTAGAGGTCGGTAGGTGCTTGGTGGTGGACGCCGTTGTGGGGGGGGGCAATTCCTCAGGCTGATTAATTTCTATGGCCCTCAAACCAAGAGGGATAGGAGGAGCCTCCTCACGATGGTCAAGTCCTACTTGTTTACGTCCCAGCTGGTGGTCTTTGGTGGTGACTACAACATGGTCACCAGATCAAAGGATCGGGCAGGCGCCTCAGGCCCCCTGGGATATGATAGCATTTTTTTGAATAATATAGTAAGGGAAGCCGGGTTGGTGGATGCGCATGTTCAGCACCTCCCCAACCTCACTGGGTTCACCTATGCCCGAGGTAGTAGTAGGAGTAGGCTAGATAGTTTTTTTTAAAGGGGGACTCTGCCTTTGCGGCACCTGTGTTGCAGGCGGTAGAGTTCTCCGATCACTGTATGGTTTCTGTGACCCTGAATGTGGCCGACACTCCTCAGAAGGGTCGAGGTTTCTGGCGTCTCAATGGATCGCTGCTCGAGGACCTCGAGGTTAGGGAGGCCTATGAGATCTTTCTTGAGGATCAGGCCTCGCTCCTTGAGAGCGGCTGCTCCCACCAGGAATGGTGGGAAGTAGTGAAGAGGAGGTCGGAGGGCTTTTTCCGCAGGATCTCTAGGTACCGGGCGGCGTCCAAGTACCTGGCCTACCAGAAGTTGCGCAGGCAGTTAGACCGCCTGGTTTCAGCTGGGGGCCCTCAGGAGCAGATATCCGATCTGAAGCTTCAGATGAGGGGGTGTCAGTATGACCGTCTCACCTCCCTGGTCCTTGAGAGGGATTACGGGAAGTTCTCCTCCCCGGATCCTTACAAGAGCTGTGGTGAGGCGGTGAGTTCGAAGGTCATACATGGCCTGAGGGATGCTTCGGGGTCCCTGGTCCGGTCCAGACTGGGTATCCTGGGCATCATCAGGGACCATTTTTCAGACCTCCTTCGAAGGAAGCCTTTGGATATGGAGAAAGCCAGGGTGTTTCTTGATGAGACCCCGCTTCGTGCGGGGCCTGATCTCCCGGACTCTCTGACAGCAGAAATCTCGGTTGCGGAAGTCGAGCAGGCCATTGACTCTTTGTCCCTGAAGAAGTCGCCGGGGCCCGATGGGCTCACGGCCGAATTTTATAAAACCTTTAAGAGTCTTTTGGCTCCTTTTTTGAGGGAGGTTTTCAGTGAGTGTTTGGCTGACAGCCTGCTCCCTCCCTCAATGACAAGGTCAGCCTTGATTTTGCTGTCAAAGGGTAAAGATCCGACTGTGATTGAGAACTGGCGCCCGATCGCCCTTCTCACTACAGATAGGAAGGTGTTGGCAAAAATACTCTTTTTGCGTATGTCAGCAGTCGCTGACGGGATGCGCAATTCCTGGCCGGGGCACCTTTAGTGCTGTCCTGAACGTCCGGGAGGCCGTGGAAAGGTGCAGGGCAACGGGGGATGGGCGGTATCTGCTGGCATTAGACCAGGCCAAGGCTTTTGACCGGGTGAACCATGAGTACCTCTGGCTTCTCCTGAGAAAGTACGGTTTGCCTGAACAATTTGTGAATTGGCTGAAAGTATTGTATAGGGGGACGGTGAGCTTCCCTCTTGTCAACGGTTGGGTGGGTCCTGCCTTTGCTGTGGACTCTGGGGTCAGGCAGGGTTGCCCGTTGAGCCCCCTTCTCTATGTCTTTGCCATCGATCCTTTCGTGAGAAGGCTTGACTGTGAGCATTTGAGGGGGGTTCCGGTGGGGCCTTGCATTGGTCTGGATCCGGCAGTGAGGGTGGTGGCCTACGCGGACGATGTCTCGGTGGTGGTGTCCAGCCGCGAGGAGGCCCTCTTTGTGGAAATGCAAATTGGGAGCTACTCCGAGGCATCTGGTTCGTTGGTCAATTGGGGCAAGAGTGAAGTTCTCTGGTTGGGGAAGGAAGGCAAGCAGTTCGCTCTTCCGGACGTATTTCCCCAGCCCCAGCCAGAAGTTAAAATTTTGGGCATCCTATTTGGCCCGGGTGATTACCCCAAGCTAAATTGGGAGCGCAGACTGGTGGGTGCGTCTCGGAAGGTGAATGCCTGGAAGGGCTGGAAGCTGTCATTGAGGGAAAGGGTAAGCCTGGTCAAAACATACTTGCTGCCAGAATTTCTCTATGTCAGCTATGTCTGTATTTTGCCTGCATCTCTCTATGCCCGGATCTCTGGCCTGTTCTTCCTGCTGTTGTGGGGAAACAGGCTAAATCTGATCAAGAGGGAGGTCACGTACCGACAGAGGAGGCATGGTGGGTTGGATATGATCAATCCGGTGGTATTTTTCATCATCATATTTGTGAAATTCAATCTGCATTCCATCTTTGTGGACCTGCCTACTCTGTGGGAGCGCTCATGCAAGAACTGGTTCATGCTGTTCCTGAGTAGGTGGGAGGATGGGGGTCGGCCTGGTGATCTTCGTAGATCACACGGGTATCTCCCGTCCTATGTCCCTCAGGCTTTGAAGGTACTGAGGCAGTGGCGGATAACTGCCCTTGAGGTGGGCTCTTTGGGTCGGCGGGAGCTGTACTCGAGAGTCATGGCCTCGGACATTTTGAAGCCACTGTCTTTAAGGGATTTCCCGGAGGGAGTCCTCAAGAAGGGACTAGCCCTTCTGAATTCCCCAAGAATCCCAAGCAAGTTTTGGGATCTTGCGTGGAGGGCTTTCCACGGACGTCTCTATGTCCGTGGAAACCTAAAGTTTAGGAACCTAGGGGACAGAGGTTGTCCTCGTGCAGAATGTGGGGGGGCGTTGGAGACCATGGACCACTTTTTGGTCGAATGCCCCTTCAACATTGAGGTTCTCGAGGGGGCAGGGGAAGCCATTGGTTATCCCCGTCTCTCGTCCTTGACTTATTCTGAGATGGTGTACGGCGACTTCAGGGTTCACAGAGGGTTTGAGTTGTCGTCACTTTATTTAGCTAGTTTAGTGGCCCTCTATTACACATGGCACGCTCGGTGTTTGGTGTCCACTAGGGGAAAAGTCCTGTCCACGCATGAGGTGGTGGGTGATATCTTTCGGGAGTTGGTTAAGGTGAGGAGTCTTGAGAGGGAGAGGGTAGGTGCCCATAGGAGTGCCTGGTTGTGGAGAGGTTTCTCCTTCCGGCCTCCTTGAGGCTCTGGGCCTTCTTCCTTTAGGGGGTGGTTCTTTCTGTCCTTTTCACCCCCCTTAGATTTTGAGTTTTTTTATTTTTTTTCTAACAAGTAGGGTTTGCAGGCATTCTAGACCTCATTTGCATCCTCGCCTGTGGTAGCAGGTGGGTGGTTTGGTGTTAATATTAGGTTAGTAGGTTTCTGATGTGTATTAGGGTTGGGTGTTTTTGACTAGTGGGTGATATGTTTTTTTTCTGTTTTTTAGGATTTCTGGATATGTGTAATATAATAAGAGACCCATGTGTGGGTGGTTGGACGATGGGTAAGGGTGGTGGTGGTGAGTTTTTAGTAATAAGTGTTAGTTTGATGTGGTAGGTTTCTTTGATGTATATGTTAGTTTCTTTATGTATATAGTTGTATTTGGCAGTAGTTTACAAATAATAATAAAAATTTACAGCGGGCGGAGTGTGCCTCCTGATCATATTACACCTGAAGTTAGCCTGTATTGCTGCTTTTTCCTGGTGTGTTACACCAACAGGCATTTGCGGCACTTACAGCGGGCGGAGTGTGCCTCCTGATCATATTACACCTGAAGTTAGCCTGTATTGCTGCTTTTTCCTGGTGTGTTACGCCAACAGGCATTTGCGGCACTTACAGCGGGCGGAGTGTGCCTCCTGATCATATTACACCTGAAGTTAGCCTGTATTGCTGCTTTTTCCTGGTGTGTTACACCAACAGGCATTTGCGGCACTTACAGTGGGCGGAGTGTGCCTCCTGATCATATTACACCTGAAGTTAGCCGGTATTGCTGCTTTTTCCTGGTGTGTTACACCAACAGGCATTTGCGGCACTTGCAGCGGGCGGAGTGTGCCTCCTGATCATATTACACCTGAAGTTAGCCTGTATTGCTGCTTTTTCCTGGTGTGTTACACCAACAGGCATTTGCGGCACTTACAGCGGGCGGAGTGTGCCTCCTGATCATATTACACCTGAAGTTAGCCTGTATTGCTGCTTTTTCCTGGTGTGTTACACCAACAGGCATTTGCGGCACTTACAGCGGGCGGAGTGTGCCTCCTGATCATATTACACCTGAAGTTAGCCGGTATTGCTGCTTTTTCCTGGTGTGTTACACCAACAGGCATTTGCGGCACTTACAGCGGGCGGAGTGTGCCTCCTGATCATATTACACCTGAAGTTAGCCTGTATTGCTGCTTTTTCCTGGTGTGTTACACCAACAGGCATTTTCAGCACTTACAGCGGGCGGAGTGTGCCTCCTGATCATATTACACCTGAAGTTAACCTGTATTGCTGCTTTTTCCTGGTGTGTTACACCAACAGGCATTTGCAGCACCTACAGCAGGCGTAGCGTGATTCCTGCAGGCCATTAGAATGTCTGGAAGGCAAACAAGGAGAGGCAGACAGTCAGGAGCCAATAAAATAGGGCAAGCAGGCTCTGTGTCTAGAGACAACAGTGCTGGTCGTGGACGCGGTGCATCGCCATCAGCACGTGGCCATGGGACACGCTTCTTTCCGGCAGCTGGACGTGTTGAGCCGCATCATGCCGAAGACTTGCTAGAGTGGATGACCAAGCCCTCCTCATCCTCCTCATCCTCTCTCACCCAGGCTCAGGGTACTGGCAAAGCAGCTGCCAAAGCGTCCTCTTCCCTGGTATCAATGTCATCATCAGTCACTCCTTCCCTAGACCAACCATGTCCTCCTGAGGAGTCCCCCGAACTGTTTGAGCACAGTGTTGGGTACATGCTCCAGGAGGATGCCCAGCGTTTCGAAGGGTCTGATGATGATACCCAGCTAGAGGAAGGCAGTAGCGTGAGAGCAGAGAGAGGGGATGCTCAAGAAGGACACCAATCTGGCAGTCATGTTCCAGCAGCTGCAGCATACTGCCAGATTGGCTCCAGTGATGAGGAGGGAGGGGATGATGAGGTCACTGACTCCACGTGGGTGCCTAATGGGAGAGAGGAGGAGGAGGAGGATGAGGAGGAGGCACATCTCCAACGAGGCAGGATGCCCTCGGGGGGCCAGCGTAAGGGCAGCACACCGACGGAATCACACCGCAGAGCTCCGCCTGTGCAGGGCGCTGCCTCTGCCCGTTATTCAAAAAGTTCTTTGGTGTGGGCCTTTTTTGAGTCGAGTGCATCAGATCACACAGCTGCTGTTTGCAACATATGTCTCAAGCGTATATCGCGTGGCCAAAACATCACCCGCTTGGGCACCACATGCTTGACCAGACATATGTTGACCTGCCATGCAGCTCGTTGGCAAGCCTACCTTAAAGACCCACACCAAAGAACAAAGCGGACCTCTTCTTGCACCGCATCAGCTGGGATCTCCAACCCCACTATACCTTCAGTCCTCTCTGAAACCTGCACTGAGAGGAATGAAGGTGTAGAATTAGATGTGTCACAGCCAAGTACTTGCGGGCACTCTGCTAGCAGTACACCGACGTCCGAATCTAGCAGGCAAATTTCCCTGCCCCAGCTGCTGGACCGTCGAAAGAAGTTCACTCCCAGCCATCCAAATACCCAGCGGTTGAATGCTAGCTTGGCTAAATTGCTAGAGCTTCAACTGCTGCCTTTTCAGTTGGTAGACTCGGCCCCCTTCCGTGAGTTTGTGCAATGTGCGGTTCCTCAGTGGCAGGTTCCCAAACGCCACTTTTTCTCACGGAAGGCGATTCCGGCTCTCTACCGGCATGTGGAAGGCAATGTCTTGGCCTCGCTGGACAGGGCGGTCAGTGGTAAGGTGCATATTACCGCTGACTCATGGTCCAGCAGGCATGGACAGGGACGTTACCTTTCTTTCACGGCCCATTGGGTCACTCTTTTGGCAGCTGGGAAGGATGCAGGACAAGGTACAGTAGTGTTGGAGGTTGTTCCACCGCCACGCCTCCAAAATGCTACTACTGGTTGTGACACACCTCTGTCCTCCACCCCCTCCTCTTCTTCTTCCTCCATGGCCTCTTCCTGTGCTTTGTCCTCGGAACCAGCGGTGCTCCGTAGGCGTTCAAGGGGCTACGCAAGTACGCAGGCAAAAAGATGCCATGCCGTGCTTGCACTGGTGTGTTTGGGGGACAGGAGCCACACTGGGGCAGAGGTTCTGTCTGCTCTGCAGGGGCAGGCCGAGAGGTGGTTGACGCCACGCCAGCTTAAGCCAGGAATGGTAGTTTGCGACAATGGCACCAACCTCCTCTCCGCTCTCCGACAGGGACAACTGACCCATGTGCCCTGTGTGGCTCATGTCCTTAACCTGGTGGTGCAGCGGTTCTTGGGCAGATACCCGGGCTTACAGGATGTCCTGAGGCAGGCCAGGAAAGTCTGTGTGCATTTCTGCAGATCTTATAATGCCAGTGCTCGCCTGGCTGAGCTGCAAAAGGAGTTGAACCTGCCCAAGAACCGCCTTATATGTGACATGCCCACCAGGTGGAACTCAATGTTGGCCATGCTGCAGCGGCTGCACACACAGCAGAGGACCATCAATGAGTACCTGTGCGACTACGGCACCAGGACAGGGTCAGGGGAGCTCGGGTTTTTTTCACCACGCCAGTGGGGCATGATCAGGGATGCATGCACTGTCCTGGCACCATTTGAGCAGGCCACGAGGATGGTGAGCAGTGACAGTGCATGCATCAGTGACACTGTACCTCTTGTCCACCTGTTGGAACATACGCTGCGTGGAATAATGGACAGGGCACTTGAGGCAGAACAGAGGCAGGAAGAGGAGGACTTCCTTGCCTCTCAAGGCCCCCTTTACCCAGACAGTGTTCCTTCTGTCCCACCCATCGCACAGGAAGAAGAGGAGGAGGAGGAGGAAGAGGAGGAGGAGGAGGATTGTGTCAGCATGGAGGTGGAGCCTGGCACTCAGCATCATCAGCAGCAGTCTTTTAGGGATGATTTACAGTCCCAAGAAACCAGTGGACTTGTACGTGGCTGGGAGGAGGTGGCTGCGGATCATGTCGTCCTTAGTGACCCATAGGACTTCGGACCGAATGCCTCAGCTAACCTACGCTGCATGGCCTCCCTGATCCTGCAAAGTCTGCGGAAGGATCCTCGTATTCTTCGGATCAAGGAGAGGGACCATTACTGGCTGGCACTCTCCTTGATCCACGGTACAAGGGTAAGGTTGCGGACCTTATCTTACCGTCGCAGAGGGAGCAGAGGATGAGACAACTCCGGGAGGCCCTGCAGAAAGGTCTGTGCAACGCGTTCCCAGAGACTGGGAGGTTACAAACTCCTGGTCCTGGACAACGAGTTGCTGAGGCTTCGGTCAGTCAAAGAAGGAGCGGTGGGGAAGGTGGCCGTCTGACCGATGCATTCAGACAATTCTTTAGTCCGCAGCCCCAAGGTATGATCGGTTCCAGCAACCATCGCCAGCGTCTGATATACATGGTGCAGGAATACCTACAGGCAAGGTCAGACTTGGACACCTTCCCCACCAAAAATCCTCTGGCTTACTGGGTCTTTAGGATGGATCACTGGCCAGAGCTTGCACAGTATGCAATTGAGCTACTGGCCTGTCCTGCATCCAGCGTTCTTTCAGAACGCACATTCAGTGCTGCTGGAGGATTTGTCACGGATCACAGGGTGCGCCTGTCCACCGACTCTGTTGATCGACTGACCTTCATAAAGATGAACCAGTCTTGGATCACCACCAGCTACCAAACACCTGAAGCTGATATAACAGACTAATTTATTTTCAAATGTCACATCTCTTCAAGACTGATGCTGATGCTGAGTGCCTGTGCTGTTATGTTGACTGACTATCCTCCTCCTCCTCAATGATCCGATTGATGATGATAGCTTGGAAGAACATTTTTGTTTCTGGGTGCCGCCACCAGTGGCTAAGGCCCAATTTTTCAGCCCCTGTTTAACAGGGGCGTGTTATTACAATTTTTTATGCAATGCTTTGCAGCAGGGCTCATTCCTGCACTCCAACTAGAGTATCTGGGAGAGGTTGCAGTGACGTGGCACCAGCACCAGTGGCTAAGGCCCAATTTTTCAGCCCCTGTTTAACAGGGGCGTGTTATTACAATTTTTTATGCAATGCTTTGCAGCAGGGCTCATTCCTGCACTCCAACTAGAGTATCTGGGAGAGGTTGCAGTGTCGTGGCACCAGCACCAGTGGCTAAGGCCCAATTTTTCAGCCCCTGTTTAACAGGGGCGTGTAATTACAATTTTTGATGCAATACTTTGCAACAGGGCTCATTGCTGTGCTCCAAGTACAGTATCTGTGAGGGGTTGCAGTGTTGTGGCACCAGTGCCTAAGGCCCAATTTTTCTGCCCCTGTTTAACAGGGGCATGTAATTACAATTCTTGATCTAATAATTCACAGCAGGGCCTATTCCTGTGCCCACCAAGAGTAACTGTGAGGCCTTGCAGTGTTGTGTCAACACCACCACCACCAAAGGCCCAATTTTTCAGCCCCTGTTCAACAGGGGCATGCAATTACAATTCTTGATCTAATAATTCACAGCAGGGCCCATTCCTGCGCCCACCAAGAGTAACTGTGAGGCCTTACAGTGTTGTGTCAACACCACCACCACCACCACCAAAGGCCCAATTTTTCAGCCCCTGTTCAACAGGGGCATGCAATTACAATTCTTGATCTAATAATTCACAGCAGGGCCCATTCATGCGCCCACCAAGAGTAACTGTGAGGGCTCACAGTGTTGTGGCAACACCAACATGTAAGGGGCAAATTTCAGCTGAGTATATACGGCAGGCCCCTACTTTCAAACATCCAACTTACAAACGACTCCTCCTTGCAAACGGAAGGATACAACAGGAAGTGAGAGGAAATCTACCCCTAGGAAGGCAAATTCTCTCCTGTAAGAGTTAATATGGGAAAAAAGTGTCTTCTCTCCGCTGATGCTTTATCACCAATTCTTGTTTCAATAAAAACCCCAAATTTTCAAAAAACATTTGTCATTAGGACGGAAAGTGAGGTGAACTGTTCTGAACAGGTGCACACTGCACAGACAGCAAAACAAATGTTACAGGGGTGATAACCCTTCCCTATGTTTTCCAAAAAGCTTAAAAATAGATTTTTTGGCTAGAGCTACACTTAAACAATGTACCTGTTCAAAATTACAAACAGATTCTACATAAGAACAAACCTACAGTCCCTGTCTTGTATGCACCGCCTGTATACGGCTGTTCAGAGTATATAGGGCCTTTTTTATTTTGTGTGCGGGGTTCCCCTTAATATCCATACAAGACCCAAAGGGGCTGGTAATGGGCTGGGGTAGGGGGGGGCTGTGATGGGGTAGCTATGCCATTTTTCTTAAAGATTTTCATCCATATTACCGGGACCAGACATTACATTAACCACTTAAGCCCCGGACCATTTGGTAGCTAGAGGACCAGAGGTGAATTCAGAATTTTGCACTGCGCTGCTTTAACTGTAAATTGTGCGGACATGCAATGTTGTACCCAAACGAAATTTGCGTCCTTTTCTTCCCACAAATAGAGCTTTCTTTTAATGGTATTTGATTGCCTCTGCGATTTTTATTTTTTGCGATATAAACGGAAAAAGACCGAAAATTTTGAAAAAAAATGATATTTTCTAATTTTTGTTATAAGAAAAATCGAATAAACTCAATTGTAGTCATACATTTAGGCCAAAATGTATTCAGCCACATGTTTTTAGTAAAAAAATGTCAATAAGCGTATATTTATTGGTTTGCGCAAAAGTTATAGAGTTTACAAACTAGGGTACATTTTCTGAAATTTACACAGCTTTAAATTTATGACTGCCTATCTCATTTCTTGAGGTGCTAAAATGACAGGGCAGTACAAAACCCCCCCAAATGACCCCATTTTGGAAAGTGGACACCCCAAGGAAATTGCTGAGAGGCATGTTGAGCCCATTGAATTTTTTATTTTTTTTGTCCCAAGTGATTGAATAATGACAAAAAAAAAAAAATTACAAAAAGTTGTCACTAAATTATATATTGCTCACACATGCCATGGTTATATGTGGAATTTCACCCCAAAATACATTTTGCTGCTTCTCCTGAGTACGGGGATACCACATGTGTGGGACTTTTTGGGAGCCTAGCCGCGTACGGGACCCCGGAAACCAAGCACAGCCTTCAGGATTTCTAAGGGCGCAAATTTTTGATTTCACTCCTCACTACCTATCACAGTTTCGAAGGCCATAAAATGCCAAAATAGCACAAAACGCCCACAAATGACCCAATTTTAGAAAGTAGACACCCCAAGGAAATTGCTGAGAGGCCTGTTGAGCCCATTGAATATAATTTTTTTTGTCCCAAGTGATTGAATAATGACAAAAAAAAAAAAAAATACAAAAAGTTGTCACTAAATGATATATTGCTCACACATGCCATGGTTATATGTGGAATTACACCCCAAAATACATTTTTCTGCTTCTCCTGAGTACGGGGATACCACATGTGTGGGACTTTTTAGGAGCCTAGCCGCGTACGGGACCCCGAAAACCAAGCACCGCCTTCAGGATTTCTAGGCACAAATTTTTGATTTCACTCCTCACTACCTATCACAGTTTCGAAGGCCATAAAATGCCAAAATCGCACAAAACCCCCCAAATGACCCCATTTTGGAATACAGACACCCCAAGCTATTTGCTGAGAGGCATGGCGAGTATTTTACAGCTCTCATTTGTTTTTGAAAATGAAGAAAGAAAATATATATATATATATATATATATTTTTTTTTTCAATTTTCAAAACTTTGTGACAAAAAGCGAGATCTGCAAAATACTCACAATACCTCTCAGCAAATAGCTTGGGGTGTCTACTTTCCAAAATGGGGTCATTTGGGGGGGTTTTGTGCTATCTGGGCATTCCATGGCCTCCGAAACTGTGATAGGCAGTGAGAAGTGAAATCAAAAATTTACACCCTTAGAAAGCCTGAAGGCGGTGCTTGGTTTTTGGGGTCCCGTACGCGGCTAGGCTCCCAAAAAGTCTCACACATGTGGTATCCCCGTACTCAGGAGAAGCAACAGAATGTATTTTGGGGTGTAATTCCACATATGCCCATGACATGTTTGAGCAATATATCATTTAGTGACAACTTTGTGCAAAAAAAAAAAATTTTTCGTTTTTCCGCAACTTGTGTCAACATATAAAATATTCCATGGACTCGACATGCCTCTCAGTATATAGCTTGGGGTGTCTACTTTCCAAAATGGGGTCATTTGGGGGGTTTTGAACTGTTCTGGCATTTTATACACAACATTAGGAAGCTTACATCCACTCTTCTAACCACTTGAAGACAAAGCCCTTTTTGACACTTTTTGTTTACATGAAAACATTTTTTTTTTTTGCAAGAAAATTATGTTGAACCCCCAAACATTATATATATATATTTTTAAAGCAAAGGCCCTACAGATTAAAATGGTGGGTGTTGCATTTTTTTTTCTACACAGTATTTGCGCAGCGATTTTTCAAACGCATTTTTTGGGTTAAAAAATACACTTTTTTTAATTTTAATGCACTAAAACACACTATATTGCCCAAATGTTTGATGAAATAAAAAAGATGATCTTAGGCCGAGTACATAGATACCAAACACGACATGCTTTAAAATTTCGCACAAACGCGCATTGGCGACAAACTACATACATTTTTAAAAGCCTTTAAAAGCCTTTACAGGTTACCCCAGTAGATTTACAGAGGAGGTCTACTGCTAAAATGATTGCCCTCGATCTGACCTTCGCGGTGATACCTCACATGCATGGTGCAATTGCTGTTTACATATGACGCCAGACCGACTCTTGCGTTCGCCATTGGGCAAGAGCAGGGTAGGACAGGGGTGCTTTTTTTTTTTTTTTTTTTTTATTATTAATTTTGCTTTTTTATTTTATTTTTAAATTGTTCCTTCCAAGTATTTTTTTTTTTATCATTTTTATTGTTATCTCAGGGAATGTAAATATCCCCTATGATAGCAATAGGTAGTGACAGGTACTCTTTTTTTGAAAAAACTGGGGTCTTCTAGACCCTAGATTTTTCCTCTGCCCTCAAAGCATCTGACCACACCAAGATCGGTGTGATAAAATGCTTTCCCAATTTCCCAATGGCGCTTTTTATATCCGGGGGGGGGGCATTCCCTCCCACTGCTTGTAAAAGCAGTCCAGAGGCTAATTAGCCGCTAGGATTGCTTTTACATGAAAGCCGGCCGCAGGCTGAAAAGAATGATACCAAGATGATACCTAAACCCGCAGGCATCATTCTGGTATAAACATTCAAAGTCCAGCAACATACCAGTACGTTGCTGGTCCTTGTTGGACATGTATTGTAATCTTTTTATTTCATGCAGCCAGTTGGCTGAACGAAAAAAGAGATTGATCGGTGGGTATGCCCACCATTAGAATACCGCCCTTCATCCACCCACTTCCAATGATGGGCATACACGCACCATTTATATATGCCGAAGCATGGGGGCATCCTCCCGCAAAAAAGTTATGCCGCACACACATGGTCGGACTTTTCCACGGGCATGCCTCCGTTGGAATTTCGACCGTATGTACGCGGCATTAGGAGCAAAATCGCTCCTCCGCCCCTGCTGCCCCAATGCTTCGGCATATTTGCTTTTTTTTTTAACTGTGGTGGTGAAATCACCTCCTACAGCACTGGAGTCGCAGGGATCAGGCCTGTCTCTGCGAACACTGCAGTTATGTGTGTTTTTGTTTTGTAAGTGACAGTGATCGATCGATACTGCACTTGGGTGGCCTGGGCTGGACGGAGGGGCAAAACGCAGGTGCCAGCAGGTATCTGGGCTGATCCCGCTAACACTGCGTTTTTGGGAACCCTAAACTGCTGGGGACGCTAGTATAGATCTGATCAGATCAGATATTGATCTGTTCAGATACTATACCACTAAGGGGGGTGTATGCTTCACGCGTGGGTGTTAGCGTTACTGGCACTAACCTGACGCTGCCTGGGGTGTGACTCAGACCCTCTCTGACGCTAAAACCTAATTGATATCACCCGCCGGGCGATCAGGGGGTTAAACCTTTATTGGGTTATATACACAGCGGGTGCCCTGACACTATAAAAAGCAAACTAACTAACCAGCGTCACCCGTAACACTTATATGGTGATCACTGGTGAAAGGGTTAACTAGGGGCAATCAGGGGGTTAAAACCTTTATTAGATAATATATGGGGGTACCTGACGCTATAAAAACCTGCGGCGAACCTAAAAAAAATTACCAGCTACCGATCTGCATCACCGACACTAAGACAGCGTTTAGAAAAACGATTGCTTAGCGACAGTGGTGATGGGGGTGAAAGGGTTACCTGGGGGGGGGATCAAGGGGGTTAAACCTTTATTAGATAATATATTGGGGTACCTGACGCTATAAAAACCTGCGGCGAACCTAAAAAAAAATACTGGCTACGATCTGCATCACCGACACTAAGACTGCGTTTAGAAAAACAATTGCTTAGCGACAGTGGTGATAGGGGGTGAAAGGGTTACCTGGGGGGCGATCAAGGGGGTTAAACCTTTATTAGATAATATATTGGGGTACCTGACGCTATAAAAACCTGCGGCGAACCTAAAAAAAATTACCGGCTACCGATCTGCATCACAGACACTAAGACAGCGTTTAGAAAAACGATCGCTTAGTGACAGTGGTGATAGGGGGTGAAAGGGTTACCTGGGGGGCAATCAAGGGGGTTAAACCTTTATTAGATAATATATTGGGGTACCTGACGCTATAAAAACATGCGGCGAACCTAAAAAAAATTACTGGCTACGATCTGCATCACCGACACTAAGACAGCGTTTAGAAAAACAATTGCTTAGCGACAGTGGTGATAGGGGGTGAAAGGGTTACCTGGGGGGCGATCAAGGGGGTTAAACCTTTATTAGATAATATATTGGGGTACCTGACGCTATAAAAACCTGCGGCGAACCAAAAAAAATTACCGGCTACCGATCTGCATCACAGACACTAAGACAGCGTTTAGAAAAACGATCGCTTAGTGATAGTGGTGATAGGGGGTGAAAGGGTTACCTGGGGGGCGATCAAGGGGGTTAAACCTTTATTAGATAATATATTGGGGTACCTGACGCTATAAAAACCTGCGGCGAACCTAAAAAAAATTACTGGCTGCCGATCGGCATCACTGACGCTAAGACAGCGATCAGAAAAATTATCGCTAAGCGACAGTGGTGATAGGGGGTGAAAGGGTTATCTGGGGGGTGATCAGGGGGTTAAACCTTTATTAGGGGGGGTAGGGGGCTACACTGGACCTAAGACTAAACTTTGGTGACACTTTTACAGTCACAAATGTCACTGATTGCAGTGATCACTAAATAAATGGTCACTGCAATCAGTGACACTGTGACTGGGGGCTGGGGGGTGATCTGGGGGGTGATCTGGGGTGTCTGGGGGGCCTGGGGGGGGCGATTTATGTCCCTATGTGTCCTGGTGTCAGTGTAGTGTTGTGTGCACTGACCTGATATCTTCTCTTGTACGGCGCTCGGTATATGTGAGCGCCGCACCAGAGATGACATCACTTCCTCCTGCTCCCTCTGTCTGACACAGACAGAGGGGGCATTTCCATTCGCCGGGAGCGATCGCGAGGGGGTGGCCAGAAACGAATGGCTGCCCCCTCATCCCGGAACGCTCCCGGACACTTAGCCACCGCTCACTGTATAGAACGGGGGTCCGATTGGACCCCCCAACTGTACAAAGGCAATCACGTACACTCTACGTGATTGTGCCTGTCGGTGCCATTCTGCCGACGTATATATACAGTGAGCGGTCGTTAAGTGGTTAAAGCCGCAAGTAGTTTTAAATGGCTTTTTTTCCTTTAGAAATGTAATTTTGTGCAGGGACAGTTCTAAACACGGGAAACACGTGGCACTTCACAGGCATACTTTAGACACCCCCCAGGTACGATATTTAAAGGAATATTTGACTTTTTTTTTCACTTTATGCATCATTAAAATGACTGCTCCCGAAAAACGGCAGTTTTTAAAACTTTTTTTTGGATTGATACATGTCCCCTAGTGCAGAACCCGGGTTCCCAAACCCTTTTTAGGACAATAACATGCATATTAGTCGTTATAATTAGCACTTTAGATTTCGAACGTTCGCATCCATTGTGTTTAATAGGGTTCTAAAGTTCGTGCGATCCGTTCGCGGGTTCTGGTGCGAACCGAACCCGGGGGTGTTCGGCTCATCACTACTGACCACCAACACTGCAGTCAAAAACTTTTCTTCTTGAAGGTATACATGACATTTGGGAAGTCTTAGAACCTTAGGTTAGCCTAAAAACAATGTAGAATTGAGTCTGAGCTGATACAAGTACTTAAGTAAAGATGACATCTCTGATTGATGTTTGGTCTTCTACAGTAATTGTTGAAATACCAAGTAGCCATTTACTCTGTGCTGAGAGCAATTAACTAGGAGTTGAATGCAGTTGACATTAATGTCAGCTCTTTAAGAAAATGTCCATAGATACATCCTCTTATTGTTTTAAGCTATGGACACATGCAGATACTTCATGTTGTATCTAACACAATTTAATAAATATTCCATAAATCTTTTGCTGACCTTTAGAGAAGGGAGTGTTGAGTAGAGTACCTGAACTTTGGAAGCTTTTCCCAAAAAGGCAGGCAGAGAGCAAAGAGCTAGTCACTCATTTTGCTTGTGATCTCCCTGCAGCTGATCTTTTCCCCATTATTTACTCACCATGCCTTGTTCTCCACTCCACTGTGTCTCTGTGTGATGGTGGCAATCTTGCTTAAAACAGAAGGATTAGAGGAGTTTGATTACTCCTGTCAGAGCCTCCATAAAGGAGAACAGTAGTTAGATCACCAAATATAATGCAAAATCACCTGAAAGTAGCACTCAGAGGCAGTAGTACTATTTGTCTCCCACAAATAAAAATTTGAATTTTTTTGCTACAAATTACTTTAAACCCCCAAACGGTTACATATTTTCTAAAAACAGTGACCCTTTAAAATAAAATGGTGGGTGTTGCAGATTTGTAAGTCTCACAATATTTGCACAGCTATTTATCAAATGCGTAATTTTCAGGAAAAAATACACTAAAATCTATTTTACTGCAAACAAACACAATAATATACCCAGTTTTTCGATCAAATATAAAGGATGGGCTTGCGGTGAGTAAATAGATATCAAACACATCAAACTTTAAAATTGCGCAAGCCTGTAAAATTGCAAAAAACTATGGTACCCAAAATTGTCCAGAGGTGACTCTTTAAAAGCAGTAAATAAGAATTTTGTCCCTAGAATTATTTCTCTCACTCTGATGTTTATGGCAATATCTTACATGTGTGGGGCAATTAATGCTTACATGCTTGTGTTCGTCCTGTAGTAAATAAAAAAAAAGTTTGTAAATATATTACATTTATTTTATATAATGTATTTTTTTTACACTTTTTCTTACTTTACTGCTATTTCTAGATTGTAAGCTCTAACGAGCAGGGCCCTCTGATCCCTCTGTATTGATTTGTATTGTAAGTGTACTGTCTGCCCCCATATTGTAAAGAGCTGAGCAAACTGTTGACGCTATATAAATCCTGTATAATAATAATAATAATAATAATAATAACTTGCCCCCTATGTGATGGCATTGGGCAGCTGACAGATCCTCTTTATGGAGACATTGGGGGTCTGTTAGACCCCCAATGTTTCCTCTGCCTTCCAGTGTACCTAATAAAACATAGATCATGCTTAAATAGCTGCATCCTTGGCTACAGTAGCCGAGGAATGTCAACTGTGAACCCAGAAGTGATTTAATACACATCACTTCTGGATTCATTAGTCACAATGGGGATTGGGAAACAGATGTTCCCCAATAACCTCCTTGCTCTCATGTGGGAGCAGTGACCCAGAAGAACAGGGGAGCCTGATAACCAATGCAACTGCCGCTGGTGGTAGACGGAACATGCCTTCAGAGCCCCATAAAAGCGATCGGATGGCTATAGAGCCCCCTGGATCACTTTTATCTGATAGCCCTTTGCTGGCTCTAAAAATCAATAGCAAGTTCATGGCTGCAGAAGCAGCAGCCATAAGCTTGCTCTACACCCTTGTATACATTACCGTTTACAAATGTGGGATTGGTGTGCAAGGAGTTAATCTCACAGTAGATATATACAGCTATGAAACTGTGGGCCCAGAAGTGCTTAGGCACACTCACATACTAGGAAGTGCGCTGCCATTTTTATTTATTTTTTCAAATAGATTTTTATTGAGTTTTTCAATAATACAACTGTAAAGTCATGTAATTGTTTTTTTTTTTTAAGTTTTATTTATTGTTTAGACATAACAAGTAGACCCAACGGGCCACACACAAAAAGAAACTACTGTATTTATTGGCATATAACACTCACTTTTTTACCCTGAAAATAGAGGGTAAACTGTGCCTGTGTGTTATACGCAGGGGGCTGTGGAAAGTTTTTTTCCTGAAACTTCCCTCTTAAAGTTAGGGTGCATGTTATACGCCTGTGCGTGTTATACATCTATAAATACGGTATTTACATTTCTTCAGCATTGTCTCTCTCCCCCTCCTTCCAGACCCCCACTCAGTGATAGGAACAATACAATTATAAGGCCACCTTTTCTTAGTAACAGTCAATATTTCATTTATGTTTCAATGATTTTTATTAAAGTTATAATGATACAAAAATAAAAGAATCACAATTTGTCATTGTACAGTCTCAACACAGCATATGGGAATCCAATACCATAGGACCTGGGATCCAGGGTTCCCAAGTGATGTAACATAAGAGCATAAAAAAAATAAAAATATCCTGCATCAGCCCATAGTTTCCCTCAGTTTTAGGCGACTCTCGGATTCCGGACTTCAGCAAGGGGTCCACCCGCCCGAAGGTGCCGTCCCCCATCCATCTACCTGGGGGGTTCGACACCACCGATCGTGCGGGCGCCTCTCAAATTCAGCCTTGACTGACAATGGTCCTTTAGATATAAGTAAACCAAAGGAGAAGAAAGAGGAGTCGAACAACCCCACAAGGGCTGAATCCGACCCGAGTGATAGAAATGCAAAAAGAGTAGTAGAGACAATGAAATAGGAGATAGAAGATAAGACAAAGAGAGAAGGGATGAGAGAGGGGAAATAAAAATAAAAAATAGGGGGGGTAAGGGGAGGGAAAGAACCACGGCTCAGCACCCCGAACCTCATAATTAAGAAACAAGACTAGACCGCAAGCGTTCTGGGATCATTTGTAAGGTAGTGGAGCCAAGGATCCCACACTTTATGAAATAACTTCAATTTATCTTGTAATATTTTGTTTAGATATGTCAAACAGTTACATACATATTAACTCCTGCTGCAGGTGCATTCTATTAGGTGCCACTCAATCCGCCACCGTAATTTCACTGTTCATCCAACTGCCCCACACTTTATCAAATTTCTGTGGTATGCCCCTGCTAGAGTAAAAGTCATGTCATTGTTTAGCAAAAAGCTGTATAGGAATTATTACATTTGCATAAATTTGTTTTAACAATGTACGCGCGAAACAAGGTGCGTGTATGCAATGTTGAACTATAATATACAATGAGTATAGAAATAAAATATGGGGGGGAGGGGGTAAGGTAGATAGAAGGGGGAAATTAGGAGATGGGGAGGGGAATGGGGGGGGAGAGAGAGAGAGCACAGCGAAGGATACATTTTGTTGCAGTAATTCTGACCAATTGTAAAGTAGTATTTCCACAGGTGTTTGTGTTAATCTTTTAGCATACCAACGTTCCCAAATAAGCCATAGGTTAAGGAGTTTAGAGTATGAGGGTTTTCCTTGTGACAGTAAAGATTCATATGTGTTGTGTGTTTGTACTAAAGCAACTACTTCTGCGATTGTTGGAAAAGTGTTTGTTCTCCAACATCTAGTTATAAGTAGTCTGGTTGCCAGGAGTATGTGCGTAGTCACTAATCTGAAATTTGGTGGGAGTGATTCTATGTTTATATTTAGGATGGCTAGCTGCAGAGTTAGTGTAATAGTAAGATGTAATATGTCGTATAACATGTTTTCTACCTCTGTCCATAGATTGGTCAAAAATGGACATAAACATAAAATATGTAGTTGGGTGCCTGTTTGGTTACATTCTCTCCAGCAGGTAGGTGGGAAGTTTGAGTGGAATTTTGCCAACCTCTGTGGTGTCAAGTACCATCTCATTGATATTTTATGTGTTAATTCCCATAAGGAAGTACAGTTATGCCCTGTAAACACGATCGGTTGTACCAATGAAAACAGTCCGATGGACTTTTTTCATCGGACAAACCGATCGTGTATGGGCCCCATCGGTCTTTTTTCCATCGGTGAGAAAAAATAGAACATGTTTTAAATGTATCCGATGGAAAAAAAAAACGATAGCAAATTCCGATCGTCTGTGTGGAACTCCATCAGAGAAAAAACCCACGCATGCTCAGAATCAAGTCGACGCATGCTCAGAAGCATTGAACTTAATTTTTCTCCGCTCGTCGGAGTGTTTTACGTCATGACGTTTGGGACGGTCGGATTTTTGACTGATGGTGTGTAGGCAAGACTGATGGAAGTCAGCTTCATCGGAAATCCGATGGAAAAATCCATCGGATTTGAATCCATAGGAAATCCGATCGTGTGTACAGGGCTTTAGGCTTTATACAGTATATTGATTTAATACTGTAGCTGTTTGACATTGTTGTTCAGAAAAATGTGATTGCATGTCTTCCTCCCAATCTTTAAGGGGTTTGGATTTATGAAATATCCTCTTTTCTTGTAGGGTAGAGTAAATTAAGAAGATTCCCTTGGAATCTATACTATTCGGGAAGTAGTAATTCCATATTCTGGTAGGTATTGCACCTTCTAGATGGGGGTGTGCTGAGAAACATTGTTGGATTCTATAATAATTGAAATAATCTTTGTTGGGTACATTGTAAGCTGTTTAAATTTGTGTAAAGGATTTATGTATGTAGCACTACCCCCGTAGGAGCTGCTGGTTAGTTTTGGGTTTTGCACGTTACCTCTTGAGCTTCGTTGTATGGGTAGGAAAGTCTGTAGTAATGCAATGTCCACACAGATGTAAAACCTTAAACAACCAGGCTTTATTTTCTTATGCAGTAAACATTGAGAAAGTAGAAGGTATAGAAGAGTATGGAAAGGTTCAGGCACTCGCCACAAAAATACACAGGTGTCAGTTCAAAGTCACTCACCACTCTCAATGTTAGAGTGGGCATTGGTCACCCGGACAGTCCCCTCTCACATGGCCTAGCAGCCGGGATGACACACGAATCAGCAACGGGACAGTCTCTGCCACAGACTGTCCTAGGTGAATGGGGTCTCTGCCACAGACCTTTTAAAGTGAACAAAGTCTCTGCCACATACCTTTTAAAGTGAACAAAGTCTCTGCCACAAACCTTTTAAAGTTGAGGGAATGGATAGTCAATGATTCCTCTGCCACAGGATTTCAAAGTCCCAAACTTCCAACCGTGCAGTGAAAGAGCCTTTAAGCCAATCCGGCGAACTGCAGGGCTTGTAGTGTAATGAATCCCTCCTTAATAAAGTTTCCAGGCCTCCCCCGAGACAGCAGCACTTTGCCGGTCCTCCCCTGGTCTCCTTCATTAAGATAGCTTCCTCCCCATTTGAATGGACAGCTTGGGATCTCCTCTCCAGGTGTAGGCCCCAGCCAGACTAGCTGGACCTACTAGATAGCGATGCAGCCTCGGGCCAACGTGGCCCCGAGACCAGGATCACACACACACACCTCGAGCCACGAGGCGAAAACTAACCCCGATCAATGGTGTCTGCCCCTTCCCAGCAGGCACAGCAGGGCGACCACTCCCATTGTACCGCTGCTGAGAAGGGCTACTCAATGCACCATGGTTTGCCCGTGTTCCAACAGGTGCCTGAGGTGGTAACGCCACCTACAGACAAAAAGGGAAACTACTATCAGGCAAACCACAACCAGAACAGAGGCAAATCTCAATGTAATTTAATAGTCTGAGCCCAACTACTGGCTCAGACATCCCTCTAAATTTCAAATAGCGTCCCAACCTTTTGGGGAGGGCGCTACATGTAATATTGTGGCACGAAGCTCAGAAGTATAAGTTACCTGTTCTCTTAACCAGGTGGGTGTAATTAAGTCACGTGATAGTAGTTGGAGAGTGTTAAGAGGTATGTGAATGGTTTTGGTGGGGAGGTGGGACCATCTGGTGAATTGAAGTGTTTTCCATGCTTTGACTGAGACTTGAATAGTTGGAGAATAGAGTTTTAGGTATGGTAATCTAGTGGTGGTGCTGTATAACCAGTGTTTGAGTTTGTTGCCTGGTGTCATGGTGTTCTCAATGTTACCCCATAGTGTAGTGGGGTTTGTGTTCATCCAGTATTTCAATTGTGCCAGTATTGTAGCTAGGTACTAATCTTTTAAGTCAATGAATCCCACCCCCCCTGTTAGTCTGTGTTTAATGATAATTGGGTGGCTGCATATAGTTTTTCTCCTGCCATACGTATCGGTGTAGAATGGATTGGAGAGATTTGATGTATGAATTTGGAAGTGGTAAAGGCAATGTACGAAATAGATATAGCTGTCTAGGTAGAACTAGCATTTTAAAAGCTGCTAACCGGCGGACCAGGAGAATTCATTTTTAGAAAGCTTTGATGTTTCCCTAATAAGCATTTGTTTGGCATCAATGTAGTTGTTACTGAATAGTCCTTTCACAGATTTAGTAAGTATGATTCCTATAAAGGATATTCCGGTGTCTGCCCATGGGTATTGTGAGGGGGTTAGTTCGGCAGCGGGTGTGTGTGACCCCCGGGATGGGCTCCCCACACAAAACAGGCCCAGCAAACGGAGGTTGTGGTTTTCAAAATCAAAAAAAGGTGCGGTTTATTTTCTATTTACAGTGACAAAACACAGCAAAGCAAAAGAAACATAACCAAAATAAATCCTGGTCAAGTTGACCTCTGACTAAACATACAGGTTTCCTAACTAACAACTGGGATCAGCCTAGTGCTGTCCTAGTCCCTAAGTCCCTGGTTTTAAATGTCCAAGCAAATAGCCACACAGGCTTTGTCTCACCGCACAGGGGTTCACTCTCCCTAGACAGTCCACACAGGTCTGGTTCCAGGCATGAGCAAACACCTAATGAATCTGGGAGTTTTTATAGAGGCCTTAAACGAGCTGACAAGCTTCAGCTGGTCTCATCAACTCCCTGCCTGCACGACGCCCAGCCCTCTCCCTAGAGGTATGAGTCATCCATGAGCCCACTAGCCTTATACAACTCTCCACCTAGTTGTATAAGTCGGCGTAAAGCCTGAATCTGGGCGAAATATATCTACCCCCCTGGATGCAACCAGGTGACTTTACCTTCCTGCTGTCACATACCCCCCCCTCTTGTTTTAACCTCGGGGTTGGAACACCAGCAATCAGGCTTTCATGTACTCGAGACAAAGCATCCACATTCCCCATTTGAACGCCAGGGCGATGCTTTACTGTGAAGTTGAATTCCTGGAGGGCCAGGAACCACCTATTCACTCTTCTATTTGTTTCCTTGTTTTGAGCCATCCACTTTAACGGAGCGTGATCCGTAACCATGTCAAAGTGCCTACCTAGCAGGTAGTACCGAAGGGAATCTAGAGCCCACTTCACCGCTAAACACTCCTTTTCAACGGTGGCGTAATTTACCTCATGGGACTTCAACTTCCTGCTGAGGTAAATGACTGGGTGCTCTTCCCCGTTCCAGACCTGGGACAATACTGCTCCTAACCCCACATCTGACGCATCACTTTGTACGACAAAGTCTTTAGAGAAGTCGGGTGAGTACAACACTGGCTGGCTACATAAGGCTTGTTTCAAGAATTGGAATGCTGCCTCAGCCTCGGGGGTCCATTTAATCATGACCGACCCTTTCCCCTTCGTCAGGTTGGTTAGGGGCACAGCCTTAGAAGCAAAGTGGGGAATGAATCGCCGATAATACCCAGCGATTCCCAGAAAGGCTCGTACCTGCTTCTTGCTGTTGGGACGTGGCCAACTCTGGATGGCCTCGACTTTGTTGAGTTGGGGTTTTATTACTCCCCTCCCAATGGTGTACCCAAGATATTTGGCCTCCTCCTGCCCAATGGTACACTTCTTGGGGTTAGCCGTAAACCCCGCTTCCCGAACAGAGTCCAGGACTGCTTGCACTTTTGGCAGATGTGAGGCCCAATCTGTGCTATGGACAATTACGTCATCCAGGTAAGCCGCAGCATACTTCCGATGGGGCCTCAGCATCTGGTCCATTTTCCGCTGGAATGTGGCCGGCGCATTCTGTAACCCGAACGGCATTCTTTTATATTGGAACGCCCCGTCTGGGGTTACAAATGCGGTTTTCTCTTTGGCCGACTTGGCCAGGGGGATTTGCCAATACCCTTTTGTGAGGTCAAGAGTCGTCATGTATCGGGCTGTTCCCAGCCGGTCGATCAACTCATCTATACGTGGCATGGGGTAGGTGTCAAATTTTGTAACTTTGTTCAACTGACGAAAATCGTTACAAAATCGCCAGCTCCCATCCGGTTTAGGCACCAACACGATGGGACTAGACCAATCACTTTGGGACTCCTCTATCACCCCTAAGTTCAGCATTTTCTGTACTTCCTCCCGTATTGCCTCCCGTCGATCCTCTGGGATCCGATAGGGTTTTAACTTCACCCTTTCACCGGGCGGGGTAATGATGTCATGCTCTACCCCAGATGTTTGTCCCGGCAGCTCAGAGAATACCTCCTTGTTGCGAAGCACAAACTCCTTAACCTCCTGTTGTTGGGGTTGTGACAAGGTGGCTGCTATTCCAACCTCAGGAATCACGCAACCAGTTTGAGCTGGTGACCAAGTGTCTGCGACTAGGGACTCTCTATCCCTCCAGGCTTTCAACAGATTAACGTGATAGATCTGTTCGGGCTTTCGCCTTCCTGGTTGTCTGACCTTGTAATTCACTTCGCTCACTTTTTCCATTATCTCGTAGGGGCCTTGCCATTTGGCAAGGAATTTACTTTCAACCGTAGGGACAAGTACCAATATCCTATCCCCCGGGGAAAAGGTACGGGTCTTGGCTCCACGGTTGTACACTCTCTGCTGTGCCAACTGCGCTTGGGCCAAATGTTCCTTCACGATGGGCATTACCTGTGCAATTCGATCTTGCATCAGGGCGACATGCTCAATCACACTCCTGTGGGGAGAACTCTCACTTTCCCAAGTTTCCTTGGCAATATCCAACAGCCCTCTTGGGTGTCTCCCATACAGTAAGTCCTTCTCTACGCTGAAGTATGGGTAAGTGCAGGTATTATCTGGGTTCACTAACTCGCCATCTATTTTCACTACGTTTTCCCGTGCCTTTATTAGGGCGGGGTCTTTCAACTGTTCTGTGGCAAAGTTTTCCCTGTGAACCTCAAGATCAGAAAACTCCACAGACGGTAGGTTTTCGTCTGAGGAGGTGGGCTCCTCTCCAGGTTCTTGAGTCTCCCCTGCCAATACTGATAAGGGAAATTCCGGAGAGTCCTCACCACTCTCAGGGGAGTTCTGGCTATCACATTCCTGGTACATAGGGGCACCAGTGAGGGGCTCAGGATCATCCCACAGTTCCCAGAACTTCGGAAAATCCCTTCCCACAATGGCGTCATGCGGTAACTGAGATACTAAGCCCACTGGATGAGAGAGGGTACCTTTGGGGGTCTCGAAACACACTGTAGTCACTGGATACTCTCGGGTGTCCCCATGCACACAAATAACAGCTACCTTGCTATTCCCAGAGACCTCTGTTTTAACTAACTCAGCCTTTATCAGGGTCACAAGGCTACCTGAATCCAGCAATACCACAACATTTCTACCATTAACACACATTTTGCATAAATGTTTCTCAGTTCCTCGAATGGCAGTGCATGCGACTGTCGCACACAGCGACTGACGTCTGCCCGTCAGAAAGTCACACTGCATGGGTTCCTCCACAACCGGGCAATTGGCTGCAATATGTCCCGCTTGCCGGCAGCGGTAGCAAACGATCCTTCTTGCCGCCTCTTGAGCCGCTGATTTCCCAGGCTGTTCTCGCCAAACTTGGGGTAGAGCTCCCACCCTCTCACTCTCTCCACCCTCACCCCTTGGAATCCTCTTATCCGCCCCTGGGGATGGTCTGGTCTTAGGGTGGAAAGTCCGAGTGTCTCTGGAAGAGGCCGTCAGGTTCTCTGTAGCCAAGTATTTCTCCACACGATCCACAAGACCATCGGCCGTCTCTGGGTCTCCATGGCTTACCCACTTTTGGATGGCAGTAGGAAGAGCTCTCAAAAACCGATCCATTACAACACGTTCCACAATCTTTGGTGCGGACAAAGTCTCTGGCTGTAGCCACTTTCTGCTCAGGTGAATGAGATCATACATTTGAGACCTGGGGGGTTTTCCAAGCTGGAAAGTCCAGTTATGCACACGCTGAGCCCGGACAGCCTGGGTGACACCCAGCCTTGCCAATATTTCAGCTTTTAGCATCACATAGTCTTTTGCTTGGTTAGGCTCTAGGTCATAGTAAGCTTTCTGCGATTCACCAGTTAACAGAGGAGCCACCAGTCCAGCCCACTGCTCCTCAGGCCACTTTTCTCTTTCAGCGGTCCTTTCAAATGTGGTCAAAAATACCTCTGGATCATCCTCTCCAGTCATTTTTGTCAATAAACGACTCACCCCAAAGGACGCGGTATTAGTGGGACGGCTTTCCTCACTGGTCTGCGGACGTTGCTGCATTACTGCTTCCATCTGTTGTTGTAGTCTCTGCTCTTGCTTCTGCAACAGGTCTATGAAGCGGGCCTCAGATTGCTGCTGGGCTCGTTGCTGAGCCTCCAGACTCTGTTGCAAAGTTGCGTTTGTCTGCTGCTGGGCTGCAAGGCTCCTTTGCAAACCTGCATTTGTCTGCTGTTGATTGGCATTTGCTAGAGCCAGCTGCTTCAGTATCTCCTCCATGCTGGCTTAAAAAAAACTGCCACTGGTTCTCCACCAACTGTGAGGGGGTTAGCTCGGCAGCGGGTGTGTGTGACCCCCGGGATGGGCTCCCCACACAAAACAGGCCCAGCAAACGGAGGTTGTGGTTTTCAAAATCAAAAAAAGGTGCGGTTTATTTTCTATTTACAGTGACAAAACACAGCAAAGCAAAAGAAACATAACCAAAATAAATCCTGGTCAAGTTGACCTCTGACTAAACATACAGGTTTCCTAACTAACAACTGGGATCAGCCTAGTGCTGTCCTAGTCCCTAAGTCCCTGGTTTTAAATGTCCAAGCAAATAGCCACACAGGCTTTGTCTCACCGCACAGGGGTTCACTCTCCCTAGACAGTCCACACAGGTCTGGTTCCAGGCATGAGCAAACACCTAATGAATCTGGGAGTTTTTATAGAGGCCTTAAACGAGCTGACAAGCTTCAGCTGGTCTCATCAACTCCCTGCCTGCACGACGCCCAGCCCTCTCCCTAGAGGTATGAGTCATCCATGAGCCCACTAGCCTTATACAACTCTCCACCTAGTTGTATAAGTCGGCGTAAAGCCTGAATCTGGGCGAAATATATCTACCCCCCTGGATGCAACCAGGTGACTTTACCTTCCTGCTGTCACAGTATGTATAGAGGTTGCGTATTAGATTGCTGGTTGTAGCATCTAACCTCCAGTCTAAGATGTAGGACTTATTTTCGTTGACCTTATAATAGCGAATGGTACTAAATCTCTGTAGTATACATTGTACCAAAGCCAGGGAGGAAAGGGGGTTGGTAATCATCACTATCACATTGTCTGCAAACAGGGTAATTTTGTGTTCAATGGTGCCAATTTTTAAAACCTGTGACGTTTACGTTTGATCTGATATGTTCTGCAAAGGGCTCCATCATGAGGTTGAAGATAAGTTGTAATAGAGGGCAACCTTGTCGGGTGCCATTAGTAATTTGGAATGGCTTAAACATCTCAGATGTGTAAACTTGGGCTGATGGTGATGAGTATAAAGCCATTATGGGGGAGAGGATGTGTCCTTGAAATCCAAACTTGTGGAGTATCGCTCGTAAATATGACCAATGGACCCTATCGAACGCCTTCTCTGCTTCCAGGGATAGAAGCAGAGAAGGCGTTTGCGTAGACTCAGCAGTATGAATTATATTGATGAGTCTGTGGGGTTGATTTACTAAAGGAAAATCCACTTTGCACTTGAAAGTGCACATGGAAGTGCAGTCGCTGTAGATCACTGTAAATCTGAGGGGAAGCTCTGAAATTAGGGGAAGCTCTGCTGATTTTATCATCCAATCATGTGCAAGCTAAAATGCTGTTTTTTATTTACCTTGCATGTCTCCCTCGGATGTACAGCATCTGCACTTCCATGTGCACTTTCAGTGCACTTTCAAGTGCAAAGTGGATTTTCCTTTAGTAAATCAACCCCTGTGTGTTGCATCAAATGTTTGTCTCCCTTTCGTGAATCCAGATTGATTCTGATTTATCAGTGCGCGCATTATGTTTATCAATCTGGTGGCTAGTAGTTTGGCATAGATTTTTGTGTCTATATTCAGAAGTGAAATGGGTCGGAAATTTCATGGTGAGGTAGGTTCTTTGTCTGGCGTTGGCAGTGTTATGATCAAAGCTTTTAACATTTCCGGTGGGAGAGAAGAGGAAGAGGCAGCATCAATGCACATTTGTGCCAAGAAAGGTTCCAGGACTGTTCTGAACTGCTTCAGAATTTTTAGTGATGTAAATGGTGCATTCAGAATTGAGAGTTGATCTTTGGTTACTTAGGATCTTGGGATACTTTGGGGAGATTGATTTCCTTTAGGAAACGATGGTTGTGTGATTGTAGAGTTGTCTTTCAGGTTGTAAAGTGTGTTATAGTAATGACTAAATGTGTCAGCTATGGCTTGCGGATCTATAAGTTTCTTTTTTGAGGTAGGGTGGTAGAGGTGTGTGATTTTGTTTTTAATTTGATGACCTTTGATTCTGAGAGCCATGATTTTTCCTGCCTTATTGCCTGTGGAATAGTGTTTAGTTTGAAATGTTTTTTGGGCTTTTGTCAAATGATTCCAATAGCGCTTTCAGTTCTTGTCTGAGGAGTATTCATTTTGCTTTCAGTGCAGGGTCAGGATTTGTTGGTTTTGATTTTCTAAGTTTTTAATATTGTCTCTAGCACTAGTATTATTAGAGGTGGTTCCTTAGTTCAGTTCAAAAAATTCTTCTAGGCGTTCACGTATATAAGCTGAGTTTTCAGGGAAATGGATAATCGAAGCATTGACTCTCCATATCCTCGTGCATGGGGTAGATGGTAAATTGTTAGTGGTTATTGTGATGGATGCATGGTCAGACCATGTTATTGTGGATATAGATGATTCTGATACTTTGGGTAGAGTCCATTTGTCCACTAGAAAGTAATCGATTCTGGTATAGTGTATCTATTGTTGTCTAGGGTACAATCGAGGGCGAGGTATATGCCTTCTGTGTCAACTAGACTATTCTGGAGCGTGAAGGCGATTATGTTCCTGATTGCTATCATAACTCCGTTCTTCATCGTGCCGGGTATATGTGGGTGAAATTTTTGTTGGCGCAGTGAGGTTCTGCATTGATTTTAAACTGGGTTGTTTAATCCTTTGGTGTTAAGCGACAATAATTTTGGCATCTTGGTGAATGGGTTAATGCAGCTATGATAAGTGTATTATGTACTTACAGTTATATGGGAGTAGGCGTCCACTCAGTAGATTCAGGTTGTAGATGTCTTTAGATCATCAGGAGTCATTGGAGCAGTATGTTGGGTTAGTCTTGACTCAGGATTCCGCTTGTGCTCTCAGGGAGGTAATGTAGGTAAAAAGGTAAATAATAAGTCTGTGGGTGAAACTAGATTGGAGAGTAACAGCAAGAATAAGGGGTAAGGTCAGCAGCGGTCTGTAGAAAGCTGCTAATAGTATGAAGGTACAAGTTTGTGTACTATCTGCAACGAGCAGGCACCGAATCGGAGTGCAGAACGGGTTTCTGATAACATTGTCACCCCTAACCTGGTAAAGATTTGTAGTTGCTTGTATGATGGCACCTAGAGGAAGGCTGATTGTTCTCCCTGTGGTTTGGCTGTGTGGATACAGATAACTTGGGTCTAATTCCCCAGGTGTGGAACAGTTGGAGGCCCTCATGTACTGTGAAGATATTGTATTTCACTCCATTTCTGTTAACCATCAATTTAGTCGGGAAGACCCCTTGATAGGGGATTTTGTGATTGTTGAGGGGTTTAGTGATGGTGCTTAGTCTTTGTTGACGAGTATATTGATAGAGGTCTGCATACAGTTGTAGCTTCGCATAAGGGATTGGGAGCTGGCCGAGATGTCTTGCCTTTTCCAGAAGTTGATCTTTCATGTGATAAAAGTAAAATCTCATTAAAACATCTTGCGGAACCTCTGCAAGGAGGTGATAAGGTTTGGGGAAGTGATATATATACGATCAATGATGGTTTCCATGGGTGAGAGATCAGGCAACAGCGTTGAAATAATTTTCCTGGCATATGAGTTAAGATCTGGGGGAAGAATAGTTTCAGGTATACTCCTTATTGTCACATTATTACGACGTGACCTGTCCTCTAGGTCCGCCATTTTAGCTCTCACCCACTGTTGTTCTTCATGAGTATGATCTTGAGCATCCACTAGATCATTCACAGTTTCTGTCATTTCTCCAAATTGACGTTCAGTATGGTATACTTTCTGCCCCATGTAATGCATTTCTGATGAGAACATGAAGGAAATGTCATTATGGAGTGAACTGTAAAGAGACGTAAGCATATCTTTCAAAGTGGTGTCTAGCACCGGCTGGTGAGGAGTAGGGAATGCTGCTATAGGAGATGAGTGGGCTGTCTGTGTGAGAATATGTTCTAATGCAGGGCTCACCTCATGGCTTTGTGTGCCAGAATCCAGGTGCATCCACGACTTGGCTGGGCTGTTACTAGGGATGAGCCGAACACCCCCTGGTTTGGTTTGCACCAGAACATGCAAAAAATTTGTTCGAACACGAGAACACTCTTATGCCGCATACACACGATCATTTTTCCCATCGAGAAAAATTTCATTTTTTCCTTTGGACGAGAAAAACGATCGTCTGTGGGCTTTTTGTCGTTTTTCTCGACGGGAAAAACGGCATTAATCACGACGAGAAAAATTAGAACATGCTCTAATTTTTCTCGTCGTGATTCCCGTCGTTTTTTTCCGCTGCAGCTTTTCGTCAAAAAAAAAAATGTCATTTAAAACGGCTATGTGTGGGGGGAACAAGCTGTTTCTCGTTTTCCACGTCGATTTTCTCGACGGTGTTTTCACCGTCGAAAAAATCGATCGTGTGTACGCGGCATTAAAGTCTATGGGACACGAACATGAAAAATCAAAAGTGCTTATTTTAAAGGCTAATATGCAAGTTATTGTCATAAAAAGTGTTTGGGGACCCGGGTCCAGCCCCAGGGGACATGTATCAATGCAAAAAAAAGTTTTAGAAACGGACGTTTTTTCGGGAGAAGTGATTTTAATAATGCTTAAAGTGAAACAATAAAAGTGAAATATTCCTTGAAATTTCGTACCTGGTGGGTGTGTATAGTATGCCTGTAAAGCAGCGCATGTTTCCCGTGATTAGAATTGTCCCTGCACAAAATGTCATTTCTGAAGAAAAAAAAGTAATTTAAAACCACTCGCGGCTATAATGAATCCCCGGGTCCCTGTCAATAAAGAGAAACGTGATTGAAAAAAAAGGCAGGGGTCCACCCCCCCAGTACGTTACCAGGCCCTTTGGGTCTGGTATGAATATTAAGGGGAACCCCTGCCGTTTTTTTAAAATTATTTTTATCTGTATTTCCGACCCGACAATTCATTAATAGATGCAGTAGTTTTAAATGAAGTCCACGTCAGGGGACGGTAAGGAGGCTGGGGGTAATACGTCTGACTCTACCCATGTGTACCTGCCTGCTGAGGAGTTGGATTCTTCAGACATTGACTCTTCATCTGATTTTGGGGATGATGAGGAAATTGATGATATTTTCCTGAGAAAGGGTTGGGACAGTAGGAGATGTGTTACTCCGACCCGCAGCCTTCGAGAGGGATCACCCATGAGCTCTGGGGACACCACACCCCGGGTGAAAGTCCCTGCTTTAACAGAGAAGGTTGCACCTGTACCGAGTAATAGACTTTTGCCAGAGCCTATTATGGCTTTGGTCCGGAGGTCCCCGGATTTGTACGTGGTGGGATTTGTACGTGATGCCTGGGACGGGAACCCCTGCGTCTCTGCCCAAACTTGCACGCTTGCAGCGGATCCTAATAAAAAGGGTGGCTACCAAGTACGGCTTGGAGTTCCCCTATGTACCCAGGGAACTAATGTTCGAGATTGAGTCTTGCCGTGAGCAGTGGTACGGGGATTCCATTTGGGACTATCTTAGCCGTACAGGAACTTTGATCACTCTGCTACCATGACTGACCGATTCAGGGGTTGACGCCTTGACTGGGTTCCGGCCGGTACATCCACGCTGACTGAGTTGTACTTTGCTGCCCAGGAAGAGACGATGTGACATATTTTATCACTACCCTGGACAAGCAGTGGAAATCGGTAACCCTTCCGGATCCAAGTTTTTATCTGTGACACTCTGAGATAGGAACTTGACTTTGCCGTTTTGCTTTCCTGTCCTTTCACAGAGAGGAGCACCCTGGAATAAGTAATTTTTGTCCTCTACTGAAAAGAGGTTCACTACTCTAAAAGAGGAAGAGACAGAGAGCGGTTTTTGTTTTTTTTTCTCTCTGAAAGGAACAGTTTTTCCTCTGAACGAACTCTGGGGATTAGTCAGTTAGGATATTGTGTTAAGAGAACTCTGTGATCAACAATGGGATGTTTCTTTGTACTTGTGTTGCAACCCCTGCGTAACCAGTAAAAGGACGTTGTGACTATCAGGTGAGTACTTACCAAGGCCGAGATGCCAAGAGTGGTCTACCCTTGCACCCAAGCGCACTCTGCCCCCTGGAGGTGAGACAGGGAGAAGACAGCACAAGAGAGCACTGGCCACCAGCAGGTATAGGTGTCTTGCTGACAGGTCCGGCAGGGGTGAACTGACTGGAGAACAAGCTGAGGGTCAAGCACCACGGGAGGACCGGGTCGGACAGCAGCCGGCAGCGGAGGTACTAGTCCAGGCAGCGGTTAACAGCAGGTGCCAGTTCGGGGAGAAGCAACAAGCACAGGTTCGGGTAGAGCAAGCTCAGGTAGGTTCAACAAGAAGTCCCGGGTACAGGCAGAGAGTCAGGGGTTGGAGATAGGCAGAGGATCCCGGTCACAGGCCGAGGGTCAAACACTGGAGAAGGGTGGAAGTCCGTTATTCAAGCCAAGAGGTCTGGTGCAGGAGAGCAGAAGGGTGGTCAAGCCGGTCCGGGTCAAAAACAGGAGATCAGTACTAAATTCGAACACTAGGAACACAGGAACGCTGACAAACCAGCAACCAGACAGAGTCACTGAGTCTGTTTAAATAGGCCCGCCTGTAATCCCATTGGTGCGCCATTGCGCATGTGCGTGCGCCGATTCGCCGGTGCGCGCACCCGAGAACGTTGGAGCGCCGTCCCGCTGCGCAATCGCACTGACCGCGGATTGGTGACCACAAACGGGGAATTTCCCTGACAGTGACTCTGCTGACACTAGGTGGCAGTGGTCTGCAGAAATAGAGAGACTTCATTGCCACTACAGCACTTAGGATTAGGAAAACCTTTTATCCTAGGCTTAGCATTTAAAACTTAAAAGAAGGGAACTGCTTCCTCTCGGGGAAACAGTTTGCTTCTCTGTACATAGAATGTGATTAGTGGTTAGGATGTTTGCATTTTCCATGCATGTTGTCTGTGTTTTCTTGCAGGTACTGGAACTACTATCAAGACCACCGGAGAATGGGGTGGGGTAGATAGTCAGTGATGGGTGGTGGTGTATATTTGCCTATGTAAAGTTGAAATGTCATATCTGGAGAGCTATGTCATTTGTTGTAATGTTATCCTGTGTGCTTTTCTTCCTCTTCTTTCTCCCTCCCCATATTTTGGTTCAGGTACACAGCAGTTTTTTTTTGTCAAAACCTTCAGGATTGAAGGATTTTGTTTCCTCAGCCACTGGGGACAGTGTCTTTTGTACAGGGGTGTGTGTGTGACGCCGGTCCCAAATTGGTCCACGCTATGTTAAATTTAGTGGGTGTTCTGAGCTAATAGTTGGGCTCAGACTTACTGATTTCTAATCTGCTTCTGCCCTGGTTGTGATACTGCCTGGCAGTTATGTTCCCTGCTTGCCTGTAGGTTGCACTGCCACCGCTGGCCCATGTTGGAATACAGGGGTATCACAGCAGTATTGGGTGTCCTTTCTCGGCAGCCGTGCAGTGGGCATGGTTGGCCTGCTGTGCATGCTGGGGAGGGGTATATAAGTGGCAGACACACACGTGTGTGTGTTCTAGCCCCGGGCACCTTCAGCCCGAGGCTACATCGCTACCTGGTAGGCCCAGTTTTGCTGGCTGGGGCCTACACCTTGGAAAACGATCCCAAGCTGCCCACCTGCGTGAAGCCCACTGCTAAGGAAGGAGGCCAGGGGAGGATCTGCCCCATAGGAGACTGGCAACGGTACTGCTGTCTCAGGAGAAAGATTGTCAGCCTACCTAAGGAGAGATCCATTACTTACAGGCCCTGCAATATGCCAATCTAGCATAGAGTTCTCCTTATTGCTTGGCTAGGAGGTTCGGGACTTTAATAATCCTGTGGCAGAGGATTCCTGGATGCATTCCTAAGAGTTCATATAAAACTGATCCGTGCGTCATCCCGGCTGCTAGGCCTGAAAGAAACTGAACTATCCGGGTGAGCAATACCCACTCAGGCTTGAGTGGACGACGTTTACAAATTCTTTGTGCTTTTGGTACCGCGTGCCTGAACCTTCCCCTATACTTCCCTTGTTTCCTACTTTCTCCTCAAGTTCCTACAGCAAAGAAAATAAAGCCTTATTGTTTAGGTTTTACATCTGGGTGGACTTTGGCTTTCTAAAGACTCTCTACCCTGACAACGGAAGCCTTGGAGGTAGTTTGCATGACCCAAAACAAAACCAGCAGCTCCTTCGGGGGTATCGCTACATACAGTAGATACAACATATTATGACTACTACTGCTGTTACTACTACAATGTATTACTTTTACTACTATTACTAATAACAGTTAATAATACTGTGTCAGCGGCATTGTAGGTGATTGAGTCTTTCCTTGTAGTACTATTTCCAAGTCCTATAAATTTATCATAATAATAATGAACCCTTTAGCCAGGGTTAAAAAAAAGGCTTGTTACTGCATCATTCTTGCATTTTGACTTTATATTATACTTAGTAATATACATACGGTTTATTTATTAATGCAATGCACTGCATTAATCTAAGACACAAATTTGTGGAGAAATGGGGAGTTAGATAATAGACTTACCCTTCCCCAAACCTTCACCTGTGATGCCTAAGCAAGGGTGCCATTCTCAATCTAGCATGATACTGGGAAATATTGAGTAGCCCAAATCTCATATAAAAGTTGATCCTGCGCTGTGCTGCAGTGTATTCTTCTGACATCGCCCCCTGCACTACAGAAGCCTGGGAAAAGGTAAACATATTATGTAACTTGTTTCCTACAGGTGATTTTTTTGGGGGTTAATTTTCTTTTTTTTTCTTTCTTACTTCACCAGTTCCAGTCTGGGTCAATTCTGACATTTTTGTCATACATGTAAAAATTTGCATTTTTTTTGCTAGAAAATTAGCCATTTTTTTTGCTAGAAAAAATTACTTAGAGACCCCGGAGAAAAAAAACGGTTGTTGTTGCTTTATGTCACTTTGTGTCAATATTTGTGCAGTGGTTTATCAGATGCACATTTTTAGGAAAAAAATAGGATTTTTTGTACTCACCATAAAATCCCTTTCTCTGAGTTCATGGACGGACACAGCTTCCTATTGACAAGTGGGTATTAGCCTTCATTTAGAAGTGACTAGGCAGAAAAAGTGTTAACAACTTCAGAGCTGAACAGCCCCACCCAGGGGCCGGTCCTACTGGCTATATCCCCTCAGCCTGCACTAAGCAGATCAGTTCCTCAAAAAGTACAAACTTAAAAATGAGGGGTGGGTGCTGTGTCTGTCCATGAACTCAGAGAAAAGGATTTTAAGGTGAGTACAAAAATCCTATTTACTCTTTCGTTCATGGATGGACACAGCTTCCTATTGACAAGTGGGACGTCCCAAAGCAGTGTAAAAAAACGAGGGGTGGGAACAGCATTAAAACAACTTCACCCCAAAACAAAACAGAGCTCCTCAACGGAGGAGTTTCAACTCTAAACAGCCGCCTGCAATACCTTGCGGCCGAAAGAAGCATCCGAAGATGCACACACCTCAACTTGTAAAGTTTAGTGAAAGTGTGAACGGACGACCAAGTCGCCGCCTTGCACACCTGGGAAACAGACGCCTGATGCTCTCAGAGCTCGGGCAGCGTCCAGGAAATACAACGTCTTCCTTGAGATGGAAGGTCAAAAACAACCTTAGGAAGAAAAGAAAGCTGCGGATGCAGCACTACCTATCCTTGTGGAAGATCAAATAGGGAGCCTTGCACAACAAGGCTGCCCGCTCAGTAACCCGTCTTAACCAACGTAACACGAAGAGGCATCTCTTGCCCTGGTCAAATGCACCGGGAAAGGGAGGCGCCTAACCCTTCATAGCGTAAGCCTGATCACGATCTGTCGGATCCACCTAGAGATGGTGGCCGACAAGACCACTGGGCCCTACTTGGGACCAGTCACCGAAACAAACAGTGAGTCTGGTCGGAAAAGAGCAGTACCAGACAAGCATACTCTCAGAGTTTGGACAACGTCCAAGGAATGCAATGTTGTCTCCTTAGGATACGACGGATGAGGACACAAAGATGGCAGTACAATGTCTTCCTTGAGATGGAAGGTCGAAACACGACCTTAGGAAGAAAAGAAGGCTGCGGACGCAGCACCACCTATCCTTGTGGAAGATCAGATAGGGAGCCTTGCATAACAAGGCTGCCCGCTCAGAAACCCGTCTTAACTGGCATAACAGCCACCAAAAAGGACCACTTTCTGAGAAAGCGTTAACAAGGGAATCTCCCTGATGTTCTCAAACGGTGGTTTCTGAGGCACCTAGAGGCCATGCCGTTAAAGCCATTGACTGCAAGCAGGATGGCATATGGGACCCTGCGACAGCAGGTCCTCTCGTAGTGGTAGATGCCAAAAGGACGTCTGCTACACAATCCCCACGGAGGTGGTGGAGGGTGGACCAGAAGGGCCGCCCGCCGAACCCTCTGTACAGACATTCTCACTAGAGAGTGAGTCACCAAGGGCCGTTGAAAAAGGACAGCCAGGGCAGATACCTGCCCCCTAATTGTACTTAAAGCAAAAAATTGTTTTGGCCCGTTTCCTGCTGAAAGAACAGCAGGAATCTTGAACCAAATAAGTACGCGAATGCCACCTCATTTCCTCACAAAAGGATATGTAGGTCTTCCAAGTGTGATGGTAAATCTTCCTAGGGGATGAGTTCCGAGCACTCCTCATGGTAGAGGTCACCGAGTCTGACAGGCCCCGGTCTCTTAGCACCTGGCTCTTAAGCCATGCCGTTAAGCCAGTGACTGTAAAAACAGGATGGCGTAAGGGGACCTTGCGACAGCAGGTCCTTTCTTAGCGGAAGATGCCAAAAGGCGTCTGCTATCAGACGCACTAGATCGGCGTACCAAGGAAGCCAAGGCCAATCCAGAGCAATTGGGACCATTGGAACCCTCTCTGCCTCCAGTCTGCGAAGCAGATGAGGAAGGAGCTTCAGAGGAGGAAAGGCATAGATTAGCCGGTACTGGCTCCACGGTGCCATCAACGCAGCTGACGTGTTTGCCCATGGGTCTCTTGACCTGGCCAAAACCTCAATACCTTCCGATTGAGTCGAGAAGCCAGGAGATATACGACTGGCATGCCTCCCCTCTAGCAAAGGAGCTGAAACACCTCCGGGTGTAGAGACCGTTCTCCTTGGTCTAGCATCTGGCAACTCAGGTAGTCCACCTGCCAGTTTCCCACACCCGGAATGTATACGGCCGACAGGCCTGGTAAGCTCCTTTCTGACCCCATTAGGAGGTGAGCGACCTCCGATGCTGCAGCAGAGCTGATTGTTCCTCCTTGATGATTGACATACGCCACCACTGTGATGTCTGTCCAACTGGATTCTGACTGGACGCCTCTGTAGCCCCTGAGACCATGTGGAGAGGCAAAGCCAGATCGACCGGAGTTACAGGACAATGATCGGCCAGGAGGATTCCTCCAGAGTCCAGCGACCCCGGTTGACTGAGCACCCCAGACTCCTCTCCATCTGGGAAGATAGGCCTCCACCGTGACCACCATTCAGTAAAAAAGGAAGGAACGACTTCCCAGACAGAAATGCCGGTGATGTCGGCCACCAACTAGGGAGGTCCTAACTAGGTGGCTCACCTGGATTTTGACAATCCAGGGATGAAGGGCACTTGACCCTCTGGACAGAATTACCTTCTGTAACACTCACGTGTGAAATAGTGCATATGGTACTGCCTCGAAGGAGACTACCATGAGGCCCAGGACTCGCCTGAAAAAGTGGGGTGACAACCCTCTTTGGGATGTCAACTGCCGCAACGCAGCCTGAAGGGTCTGCAACCTTCCCATAGGGAGAAAAAAACTTTTGCCAGAATTAACCCTAGATACACTAGATGTTGAGACGGTACCGATACTGACTTCTGAGTGTTCAGCACCCAACCAAGAAACAGAGGGTCTGACAGGTTATAGACACGCTCACCTCTAATTTTAAGTTTGAGGTGACCCTCAGAAGAAGATCGTCCAAGTTGCCCATGAGCGATGCCACGCTGTCTTAGTAATAGGGCCAGAATCGGGGCAAGCACCTTGGTGAACACCCTTGGTGCCGATGCCAGGCCAAAGGGCAGAGCCACCATTGGTAGTGGTCTTCCCCAGCCGCCAAACGCAGACATCTCTGATGCCTGGTGCATATGGGAACATGCAAGCATGAGTCCTTGATAACCACGGATGCCGGAAAATCCTCCGGATGGAGGGCAGCGACAACAGAGCATCTTCAGCACTATGAACAGATTAGAGTAGAACCCCTGAATCCTTTCCTGTACTGAGACAGGACAGACCACCCTGCGTATCAGCAGGTCTTGAACCGCCCCATATAGGACTTCCCAACGAGTCGGCTGAAGCTGGCGGTTTAGAGGGAAAAAAATCTGTTTGGTAGGCAAGCAAGATTGGGCTTGCGAAACCAGGGACGCTTCTGTCCCTCAGCAGGCGCTTTTTCGGCCTGGGGTCGTTTACTTGTCGCACTAGGCGGACAAAAGAACTGCTTGTGTGCGGTGAAGGAGAGCCCTAGCCTATGGCGTGGCTCCTTACCCCTTTTTGGATTGCGGAAGCAGCAAGCTCTTACCTCCTGTGGCATCCTTAATGATGTCATCCAGAGAGGCTCCAAAAAGACTGTCACCCTTAAAGGGCAGGTCCAATAAGGCTTTCTTGGAAGTTTTTTGGTCCATAGACCAGCACTTAGCCAAACCAGGTGGCATAACACCACCGCATAAACCGAGGCTCTGGACAGCAAGGGGAAGGTATCCATGTCTGACTCGCAGACAAACTTAAGGCCCTGAACCAACTGATCGGCCAAAGCTACCTCGTCTGGAGGAGCTTCCCATGTCTTTTAACCCCTGAAGTAGAATCTTTGCCCACTCAGTAGGTGTCTGAGACACCAAAGCCCCAGCCATTGCTGGACGCACTGCTGAGCCCACTACCGTGTATAGGTAGCGAGCGATTGCCTCAGCCTTCTTGTCCGCAGGGTCCTTCAAGACAGGAGCCCCTTCCACTGGACTTGTGGTTACTTATTTAAGTCTGGACACAGGGGGTCCACTATCGGGGGAGAGGTCCATTTTTTCAGGAAACCCTCCTCAAAGGGGTACCGGACCGCCAAATTTTTTGGGGCCTGAAAAAACCTTCAGTGGGTTTTCCCCACTCCTTGTATAAAAGTTTATCAAGATAAGACAAACAAGGAAACACCTTGGCAGTGCGGGCCGGCTTACGGAACCCAAAGGGAACCACCGTCACTGCTGCAGAATTCCCCAATTTCAGCGTAACTCGCACTGCGGTGATAGATACCAAGCCTTTTTGTGTGCTGACCCGGACCTGGAGTCATCCTCACTGTCCGATCGGTCATGGTCCGCAGCCGCTGATGCATCAGAATCAGGGCCATGCAGAATTATCCCCAGAAGATGGCGGGGGAGGGGGTGCTTCTTACCCCCCGTGTTCCCACGCGCCGCTTCTACCTTGGCAACAAAAGGCCTTCAGGATCGCCGACATAGCGTCCACTGATATGTCAGGAGGTGATTCAGGGGAAAAAACGTCTGCTGACCCACGCGCCTAACACCCACAGGAACTCCAGGAAGGTATCAAGGGCCCACCCTCCTAGCTGCTACAAAGATGCAGGGTCTCCCAGAGGACTCACCACCCTTACAACGGTACTGTTTTACTGCTGCCATCTGCTCCCGCCTGAGATGCTCTCCCACAGCTGCCTGTGTCAGTCTGATCCTCTGTCAGCATGTGTCTGTGTATTTTTGCGCCTGTAGAATGCACCCTAGAGGCCGAAGACTTCCACAAAATGGCCACTGAGCGGCCGTACTCAAGAACAGTGTGGACCATAAGAAAATGGCCGCCGAACATTCGACAGAGGCCAAAGTGGCCGCGGACAACAAGAAAATGGCCGCCGAGCGGCGGTAGATCCATACAGGCGCGAACCACAAGAAAAAGGCCGCCGAGCAGTCGGCAGAGGCCAAGCCGGAGGGGACCACAAGAAAATGGCCGCCGAGCGATAGATAGAGGCCAAAACAGATGTGAACCATAAGAAAATGGCCGCCGACAGCATGGAGGGAGAAAACCCACACAGGTAAGCAGCAAACATTGGCATTTTAAATGACAGCCTACCGCAGTTCCTGCTCCAGATGGAGCCCCCCCAGGTGACCCCCAGCACCCAGCAGCCAGCCTTAGCTTCAGAGCCCAGGGAGGAGGGAAGGCAGGGAGAGAGGAAAGAAAGGGAAAACCACTTACTTGATCTCTCCAGGAATGTCCAGCCAAGTCATCCTGCCAAAGCAGGGGAGCTACTTACCCTTCCTGCGTGGATCATGCTGGAAGACATTCCGGACAGATCATCATCTGCGCAGTTACAGAGGTGACTGTCAGCCCGGTATGCTGTGATTGTGCCATAGAGACCGATCATATGCATTCCCTGGAGCATAAGCTCACCGGCCACCCGTGGAGCGACAAGCATGTTGTGGAAAACCCAGCGCGCAGCTAGGGTCAGCACACGCTCGATGGCTGAAATTGGGGAGACTACAAGGATTTGGGATCCAGCCTGTCACCCAGTCGGCAGTTGATCGAAGATCGCAGGAACAAAAAACGTAAAAACGTAGAAAAAAAACCCCCGGACCAATGGGCCCAAAGGGAGCCATGTCCTTCTCCTATACTAGGCAGAAAAAAACTGATCTGCTTAGTGCAGGCTGAGGGGATATAGCCAGTAGGACCGCCCCCTGGGTGGGGCTGTTCAGCTCTGAAGTTGTTAACACTTTTTCTGCCTAGTCACTCCTAAATGAAGGCTAATACCCACTTGTCAATAGGAAGCTGTGTCCGTCCATGAACGAAAGAGTAACATATTTTAATGAGTTTTAGTAAGCACAAACACAATATAATACCTGATTTCTTGATTAAACATAATATATGATGTTACACAGAGTAAATAGATAAGTAACATGTCACTAATTAAAATTGTGTGTGCGCCTGTGGAGCAGCACCAAACTACTGTGCCTAAAAATTTCCATATAATAAAAGAAACTAGTCTGGACCATGAAAAAATACACATAAAAATTTAAAACCAGCAGCTGCTAGCATTAAAGTATAAATATACACCAGGATCCTATCTGGCTGTTCTGAGGATGGATGGCGTTTAAGGTCAGATTCCCATTTTGAAAGGTAAGGAGGGAAAAAGTTTTCCCTTGGGGCAATAAGCGTGTTATACATATTTGAGACAGTGGGGTTGATTTACTAAAGCTGGAGAGTGCGCAATCTTGTGCAGCACTGCAGAGAAACCAATCAGCTTCCAGGTTTTATAGTCAAAGCTTAATTTAACAAGCTGAAGTTAGAAGCTGATTGGCTACCATGCACAGCTGCACCAGATTTTGCACTCTACAGTTTTAGTAAATCAACCCCAGTGTGGGAACTCTGTGGAAGCTTGAAATCACTGTATGAATTTTGATGATTAAAAAGTACAATAGAGTTTGCCAACCTCAAGCACAGGACTGGCAAACTAGATCTGTTGCTGATTGAAGAGTAGTTCCACCATGGCTGGGGTGCATTCCTAGAAATGTTCAACTGTAATTAGTGGAGGTATAGAAAGTTCATGTTATCTGACACTCTCCAACGCCATATGCATTCGGGAAAGAGCTTTCGGGTGACTGAAGGGAGGGGACCCCCATCTGCTGCTTGTAAAAGTGATCCAGTAGCTATATATCCACTTGTATCACTTTTATGTTGGAGGGAATCGCCTGCTGTAAAAAACAATACTGGGATCATGGTTGTAGCCTCAACCAGGATCCCAGTATAACCACTTAAGCCTTAGGCCATTTAAAAACGGCCTACAGACAGGAAGTGGTTAAGATTATCTTTCTATATATTGACTCCATGACTTGAACATTTTTAATATATTAAATCTGAGCTATTATTGTTTTATGAATTCAAATATGTTTGGATGCAAAATGTAGTATAGATTGTGTTCACTTTAAGAACTTTTATATTTTCTCTTAAGATTTCTACAAACTCTATATTTTTTATTGAAATAGAAATTCAAACATCCTGCAATTTTTACATCCAGGCTGGATTGCTCTGCAGGGGACAGAGTCAAATGCTTTGAAAAATGAATTTATGGTTAAAATAATGCAATAACCTAAGACAAGTCCAACAATTTCAAAAGAATAGCAAGAAGGAAGCATAAAGAAAGAAGTCAGCCTTCACTGGGTCTTCACTTTTCTGTCTAGAGACACCAATGTTCCCCAGATGACTTCTTTAACATAATATAAAACCCTTTGAATCTCTTGTAGAAAATGCCCATAGGACAAGCTGCAAAATTTCATTTCCACTGCTTATCAATGAGAAACTCTATTTTAAAGCACACACAGCTATTGTCTCTTGAGAATATTTTTAATTATGTGTTCACCTTTTTATCCTGCTAAGTTAAAAGTTTACCAAGTCAAGCTTCTCTACCGTTTTGCTTTGTACAAATGAATAACCCGCAGTAATCATTGAACTGTTATCTTACATCCTTTAATACATATTATAGACCACTATTTTTATGCTGCAAAATTTTCTTTATAATTTTCTAGTGGACATATGAAAAATAAATGTGCTGTGTATTCATTATAGTTAATACAACATATGGTATGCATGCATAGTTGTGTTTCAATAGACCATGCACTTTAATACTTTTGAACTATGTTGTCAATTAAAACAATCTGTGTCTTTAGCTTTTTTTTCATTCTTTATTTAAATAAAGTATTAGCGTTGGAATAAAAGGGTCTGTGCATTGTACATGTAAACTGTACGTACTATTTTGTTCTAATCAAAAACATGTAAAGTAGTGGGAAATAGAAAAAACAAAAACAAGAACAAAGAGAGAAAAGAAGTACAAACACACGGCAGTGGGTAGGGTTGGGAAGTAAATTAGTCTTTCTCTTGTTCTCTCCCCCCTAAGGTGAGATTGTCACGTTTGCGTCATCAGCAGCCTGTAGTAGGGATTCATACTCATAAGCGAAGAAAAACTCATTCCACTAATAACATGTTTTCCGAAATCCATTATGGGAGTCTTTGTCTGCAGCCAGTAAATTTTCCATACGTTCAATTTCATTTACTTTGGTTATCCATAGAAACATAGAAATGTGACGGCAGAAAAAAGATCGAGTGGTTCATCGAGTTTTTTGTTTTAGTTTATTTTTGTTTTAATACTGCCCTCTTAGTTACCCCCTTGATGTATTTGAGGGTTTCAGTTGTGTCTCCCCTTTCCCTTCTTTCCTCCAGACTGTACATATTAAGTTCCTGAAGTTGATATGTTTTACCCCTCAGACCTTTCATAGTTTTTGTTACCTGTCTCTGTACTAGTTCTATTCTATCAATATCTTTTTGTAAATGAGGACACAGTATTCTGAACTGGACACAGTATTCTAAATGAGGTCTCACTAAAGATCTTTATAGGGGAATCAAGTCCTCCTTCCTCCTACTGGTGACCCCCTAGTTATGCATCCTAGTATTCTTTTTGCTATTCCCACTGCCTGGTCACACTGTTCATCTTATCTCTAAATAAGTTCAATCACCTGAAATAAGTACCCCCCCCCCAAATCTTCAGAAATCTCCAGAAATCCTAAAAATGAACCATCATTACTATAACCAATATGATTCCCCAACTAATGGAAACGTCTGGAAACGTGGATTTAGACAAGACAAGTAAGCAAATCTAGATTTAATGGAAAGCTTTGATATTTTTGCAAAAAAAGTACATGAATACTATAGTGGTGCATAGGGGAGCTGGGATTTAGAAAGAAAAAGTGTACAAAGGTGAACCCTTTAATTACTATGCCACAAGTAAGTGTTAGAGCTTCAAAACAAAGCTACTGTGTGTTTCTACATGTATTTCTCCTACTAATTTCAGATTAATTAATGTAATTTGCTAAGCTCTACTGTAAAAAATATACTTGCTACTAGGAGCCTCCAATTGTTGTAGCATTAGTGTTACTCACGGCTCCAATTAATGAATAATGCAACAGAATAATTAGTTGTCATCCTGTCAGATGTACCGGCCAGTTCAAACGCTGCTGCTGGGTGCTGGATCACTGACAAGAGCACGTCAAGCCCAACCATATAGCCAAAAATGTTTATTTGAACCACACACCAATATAGTGAATCACAAAACAAGTACCGGATATACTCGAGTATAAGCCGACCCTAATATAAACCGAGGCACCTAATTTTACCACAAAAAAATGGGAAAACTTATTGACTCGAGTATAAGCCTAGGGTGTCCATCTGCATGCCTCACTGTGCCTCACTTTGCCTCACTGTGTCCATGTGCATGCCTCACTGTGCCTCACTGTGTCCATGCCTCACTGTGTTCATGCCTCACTATGCCTTACTGTGCCCATGCCTCACTGTGTCCATGCCTCACTGTGCCCAATCTCCCTACCTGATCTCTGGCGCTGTGTAACTAGACTGATGTTTAAAATGGGAGTCTATGGAAGGGCTACATGTGTGCCAAGTTTGGCGTCCAGGGGACCTAGGGCCAACTGGTACCGGGTCCCCAAAATCACTGGAGAAATGACCGTTTAACATAGGAGTCTATGGAAGGGGTGCTTTGAAAAATCGGTGCTCCCCGGCCGTAGGTCCCCCGCACAACAAACTTTGCCCACTTGTAGAGAAAGAGTGGGGCTACATGTGTGCCAAGTTTGGGGTCCAGGGGACCTACAGCTGGCTGGGATTAGGCCCACAAATTTGAAGATGGACACAGACTTGAGTATAAGCCGAGGGGGGCATTTTCAGCACAAAAAAAGTGCTGAAAAACTCGGCTTATACTGGAGTATATACAATACTTGCAAAATGGCTTCAGAAGGCTCTCGGGTGAAACATATTAGAGGGACTTTCCTGATGGGTGGATAGCCAGCTGAAGCCATTTTGTGATCATTTGTTTTGTGATTCACTATATTAGTAAGTGCTCCTGGGAAACATTTGTGATCATAGTTAGTTAACTACTATATAGTGCTACATTAATAAACTTTTCAGATCACTCCATTACTAAAGTTAAAATGTTGTCAGATACCATGCCTCAACCTACTCCCCACAACCTCTAAATTCCCCAGTCCAGGCTAAATGTTAATTAGACCTCTGATACCAAAAACTTATGAGCAAACATGGGATTGATTCAAGGGAAATTTTGGTGAACATGTCCAAAAGTCAGTAATCTTTTAACTTTAATGTTACCCAAATAAGGTCAGCGGGAGGTGAATCTTGACAATCATTTATTCCTTTTTTCAAGGCTAATAGGCAAGCAAAAATGATATGGAGCTCTGCCAGGATGAAGGGGGCATGTACCAATGCTAAGAAATTTATATTAAAAAAATGCAGCTTGGAAGTGAGGGTCTAGTATGGCTTTTAAGGGTGATTCCAAATAATAAAAAAAATACTGTTGGGTTCAGCCAAAATCCACACCAGACCTTTATACAAGCATGCAGCCTGGCAGTCAAGGAAGGAGGGGGTGTTATTTTGTGATGCTACTGATAACATATAGTAATGTCCATATGTTAAGGATGTCCCATTGGATAATCTTCCCCTTTGTTTTTCATCCAAAATCTGTCAATGCTGTAAGCAGTCCTTGGGAATAGGGATGAGCCGAACACCCCCGGGTTCGGTTCGCACCAGAACCCGCAAATGGACCGAAAGTTCGCACGAAAGTTAGAACCCTATTAAATACAATGGATGCGAACGTTCGAAATCTAAAGTGCTAATTATAACGACTATTATGCATGTTATTGTCCTAAAAAGGGTTTGGGAACCCAGGTTCTGCACCAGGGGACATGTATCAATGCAAAAAGAAGTTTTAAAAACTGACGTTTTTCGGGAGCAGTCATTTTAATGATGCATAAAGTGAAAAAAAAAGTCAAATATTCCTTTAAATATCGTACCTGGGGGGTGTCTAAAGTATGCCTACACCCCCCCCTCCCGCCGCCATCCGGTGCTTCGCCGGCTCTCCCAGGTACCGTTGTGTTCCTTAGGACACAGCCGTTCCCTGATGGGGGTAAATGAGTGGCGGCAGAGCGGTGGCGGCGGGCAGCGGAGCTTTCTGTGCGGTGCAGCGGGCAGCGGAGCGGCTTACCGGCTCCCAAATGCAGAGCTGTAGCACCGATGCAAGTTATGTGGCGGCGGGCGGCGGAGATTCCGGTATAAACTTACCGGAATTGATGATGCAGAGCTGTGCAGCGGCGTGCACGGCGCCCGCGCGCCCCCCGGGCGATCGGGGCTGAGGCTTTTTCCTTGGATACAGCCCAGCCTCGATCAGGGTAAAGAGCCAATGAAATTGGCTCTTTACCACGTGACCGGCTGTGTCCAATCACAGCAGGTCACTAAATGTAAACAAAACACACCATTGTGTGTAACTCACTGTTGCTTGGTTCTCCTCTTCACACACCTGTGAGGAGGAGATCAGCTAACAGTGAGTTACACATATGTTATATACATATACATATGTACTACTGTGCCCAGATTGCCCCCCTAAATAAAGAGTACCTGTCATCTAGTACCTGCCACCAGATCACCCGCCACCCGCCACCTCACCAGAATACCCGCCACCTGTCCATCAGGAGTACCCGCCACCTCAGAGTACCCGCCACCTCAGAGTACCTGCCACCAGTCCATCAGGAGTACCTGTCCATCAGCAGTTCCCACCACCTCACCTGAGTACCCGCCACCTCAGAGTACCCGCCACCAGTCCATCAGGAGTACCTGTCCATCAGGAGTACCCGCCACCTCACCTGAGTACCCGCCACCTCAGAGTACCCGCCACCAGTCCATCAGGAGTACCTGTCCATCAGGAGTACCTGTCCATCAGCAGTACCCGCCACCTCACCTGAGTACCCGCCACCTCAGAGTACCCGCCACCTCAGAGTACCCGACACCAGTCCATCAGGAGTACCTGTCCATCAGGAGTACCTGTCCATCAGCAGTACCCGCCACCTCACCTGAGTACCCGCCACCTCACCTGAGTACCCGCCACCAGTCCATCAGGAGTACCTGTCCATCAGCAGTACCCGCCACCTCACCTGAGTACCCGCCACCTCAGAGTACCCGCCACCAGTCCATCAGGAGTACCTGTCCATCAGGAGTACCTGTCCATCAGGTGTACCAGCCACCTCACCAGGAGTACCCGCCACCTCACCAGGAGTACCCGCCACCAGTCCATCAGGAGTACCTGTCCATCAGAAGTACCCACCATCTCACCAGAGTACCCGCCACCTCACCAGAGTACCCGCCACCAGTCCATCAGGAGTACCTGTCCATCAGGAGTACCTGTCCATCAGGTGTACCAGCCACCTCACCAGGAGTACCCGCCACCTCACCAGGAGTACCCGCCACCAGTCCATCAGGAGTACCTGTCCATCAGAAGTACCCACCATCTCACCAGAGTACCCGCCACCTCACCAGAGTACCCACCACCAGTCCATCAGGAGTACCTGTCCATTAGAGTACCCGCCACCTCACCAGAGAACCTGCCACCAGAGTACCTGCCACCTCACCAGCGTACCCACTATGTCCAGAAAGGTGTACACCCCAGAAGAAGCATACCAAATACTCAGTCTGACCGATGAGAGCAACGGGGATCTCTCACCGCTCAGTTCTGATTCCGATTCTGGTTCGGAATATGAACCCCCCGAAGGCAGCACATCCGGATCCGAATTAGAGGAGGACACAGTCCGTCCAAAAAGAAGACGGTCTGAACACCAGGCAGCGACCAGCAGTGCCAACGGCGGTAGACCCCAGGAGGCGAGGCCCAGTACAAGCACTGCTAGACCCCAGGAGGAGAGGCCCAGTAGAAGCGCTGCTAGACCCCAGGAGGAGAGGCCCAGTACAAGCGCTGCTAGACCCCAGGAGGAAAGGCCCAGTGCAAGCGCTGCTAGACCCCAGGAGGAAAGGCCCAGTGCAAGTACACGCCAAAGAAGTAGGACCCGAACCCAGCTTCCAGATGGCTTGGCAAACCCATTGTGGCTGCCTTCTACCTCAGGGTCAGCCACGATCCCCCCTTTTACAGCACAGCCAGGTGTGCAGGTCAACACTGAGGGTTTTTCCAAACTTGATTTTTTTAATTTATTTTTCCCTGATGAATTGGTTCAAGGCATTATGGAGCAAACTAATCTTTTTGCTCAACAATTTATTGAAAACAACCCCAGCTCCAGCTATGCCCGCCCTTTTGAATGGAGACCCCTAACAGTGGTGGAGCTTAGATTGTTTTTAGGCCTAACGCTTAACATGGGGCTTACAAAAAAAATGAAATGAATAGATATTGGTCGAAAAAACCCATCCACCATATGCCAATTTTTACATCGGCCATGTCCAGGTCCCGATACGAACTTATAATGCGTTTCCTGCATTTCAGTGACAACTCACAGTGCCCCCCCCCCCGAGATCACCCAAACTTTGACAAATTATATAAAATTCGGCCCCTAATTAATTTTTTTTCCAAGAAGTTTGCCGAACTTTATGTCCCTGACCAAAACATTTCTGTGGACGAATCCCTGGTGCATTTCACAGGCCGGCTGGGAATCAAGCAATATATCCCCAGTAAGCGGGCGAGGTACGGCTTGAAGCTCAACAAGCTCTGTGAAAGCGCCACTGGTTATGTGCACTCATTCCACGTGTACGAAGGCAAAGATTCCCAGCTCGAGCCCCCTGAGTGTCCATCGTACATGGGAATAAGTGGAAAAATTGTTTGGGAGTTGGTATTCCCACTCCTCCAAAAGGGGTATCATATTTACATGGACAACTATTATACCAGCCTGCCCCTTCTCCGCCACCTCTACCTAAAAAAAACTCTGGCCTGTGGTACAACAAGAATAAACAGAAAGGGCTTCCCACAGCGTCTTGTCACCACAACCATTCAAAAGGGGGAATCGGCAAGCTTGAGGAACGAGGAAGTGTTGGCTGTGAAGTGGAGGGATAGGAAAGATGTGTACATCATGTCCACCATCCACGATGACACCTCGGTGGAACTTCACAGAAGACGCAGTACCGTTCGCAAGCCTTCCTGCATCAATGAGTACAATAAATTCATGGGGGGTGTGGATTTAAATGATCAAATGTTGCAGCCCTATCTTTCAACCCGAAAATCCCTCTTCTGGTATAAAAAAATCGCAATTTACTTTTTTCATTTGGCCCTGTTAAATTCTTTCATAGTCTACCAAAAATCCACACAAAGACCCACCACTTTCATGAGATTTATTGAAGACATTGTCACTGCCCTGATCTACCAACAAACATCCCCCCCAGAAAGCATTCACTCAGATTGTGTCAGCAGACTACATGAGCGCCATTTTTCAGACCATATTCCACCATCACGATCCGGAAGACGACGCCAAAAAAAATGTCGGGTGTGCACCAGAAGAGGAATTAGGAAAGACACCAGCTTCCATTGTCCCGACTGTCCCTCCCAACCTGGCCTTTGCATCGGAAAATGCTTCAAGCGATATCACACTCTCGAAAACTATTAGCCCATATTTCTAATACTGCCATTTCCCCATTTTCAATATGTCCTGAATATTTCCCTGCCTCAACCAACCATATCATTGTCTTCCATGTGAACTGACCCTGGCCTGTTTCTCGACTATGTCTCTGCCTACCGTCTGCATTGTTTATCCGCCATGTTTCTGCCTTTCACGTGAACTGACCCTGGACTGTATGGATTATGCCTCTGCCTACCGTTTATTTCTGCCTTTTACCTGCACTGACCTCGGCCTGTTGACCATGTTTTTGCCTGCCCCCTTGGACTGATCTTTCACCCTGCTACACAGGGGTCTCACATATGTGAGGGGCTCCAGAATAGTGTTCTGAGTTCAGAAAACCAGTTTTTGGTTTTCTGTGTTCCCAGTACAGGGTCTGGTTGTCCGGAGGCTTAAAAGCAATTTGGGTGGGAGAAGCCTCTACCCCTGTCCCGATTCTTTCCTGACCGTTGCCCTAAGCTTGATGGTCCTGCCTGCTCCCTGGACAAATACTCTGGCTGTGCTGACCATACCTCTGCCTGCTGCATGTACTAACTATGGACAGTATTCCTGCCTGCTGCATGGACGATCCTTTGTTCCTTTTGCTGCTGCTGACCACATCCCTGCCTACTATCTGGACCAATGCTTTGGCTGTGCTGACATCATCTCTACCTGTACTGACTATTCCTGCCTGCTGCCTGTTTTGCTGTCGCTGTCCACGTTCCTGCCTGCTGCCTGGACCGATGCTCTCCTCTTTGGACCACTGCACTACTAAAACTGCAGGTAATCTTTTCTTTACCCTTTTCTCAGAAGAATGTATTTTGGTTTATAATTGGTATGTACAGTACATGCTATGTTTTAGAAATATGAAGGGCCTTCAACAATGTGATAGGTTGTCAGGAATTTATGTGTGTAATTTATGCTCCTAGAACACATGACGGTGCTACTTAGATGTTAGGCCTCTGTATTTGGCCAGGCTGTGTAAAAGTCTCACACATTTGGTATCGCCATACTCAGGAGAAGTAGCAGAATGTATTTTGGGGTGTAATTTTTGCTATGTACATGCTATGTGTTGGTAATATCTTATAAATGGACAACTTTGTATTAAAAAAATGCGTTTTCATTTTTTTCCCACATATTCCAAAAACTTCTGGAAAAAAATGAACTGTTCAAAAGACTCATTATGCCTCATAGATTATACGTTGGGGTGTTAGCTTTCCAAAATGGGGTCATTTTATGGGCGTTTCCATTGTCCTGGTGCTCCAGGGCCTTCAAAACTGTAATAGGTGGTTGAGAAATGAGATGTGTAATTTATGCTCCTAGAATGCCTGAAGGTGCTATTTCAATGTTGGGCCTCTGTATTTAGCCAGGATGTGTAAAAGTCTCACACATTTGGTATCGCCATACTCAGGAGGAGTAGCAGAATGTATTTTGGGGTGTCATTTTTGCTATGTACATGCTATGTGTTGGTAATATCTTATAAATGGACAACTTTGTATAAAAAAAATGCGTTTTCATTTTTTTCCCACATATTCCAAAAACTTCTGGAAAAAAATGAACTGTTCAAAAGACTCATTATGCCTCATAGATTATACGTTGGGGTGTTAGCTTTCCAAAATGGGGTCATTTTATGGGCGTTTCCATTGTCCTGGTGCTCCAGGGTCTTCAAAACTGTAATAGGTGGTTGAGAAATGAGATGTGTAATTTATGCTCCTAGAATGCCTGAAGGTGCTATTTCAATGTTGGGCCTCTGTATTTGGCCAGGATGTGTAAAAGTCTCACACATTTGGTATCGCCATACTCAGGAGGAGTAGCAGAATGTATTTTGGGGTGTCATTTTTGCTATGTACATGCTATGTGTTGGTAATATCTTATAAATGGACAACTTTGTATAAAAAAAATGCGTTGTCATTTTTTTCCCACATATTCCAAAAACTTCTGGAAAAAAAATGAACTGTTCAAAAGACTCATTATGCCTCATAGATTATACGTTGGGGTGTTAGCTTTCCAAAATGGGGTCATTTTATGGGCGTTTCCATTGTCCTGGTGCTCCAGGGCCTTCAAAACTGTAATAGGTGGTTGAGAAATGAGATGTGTAATTTATGCTCCTAGAATGCCTGAAGGTGCTATTTCAATGTTGTAATAAAAAAAGGGAGAAAAAATGGCGCAGAATGAGTTCTAGGCAGAGTAAAAATCAAAGGAATCAATGAATGTTAATGTTGATGTTGCAAGCACTAGCGGCAGCTACCATGAGCAGAAGCAGACTCTGTAAAATATAATGAGGAAAGAAAGGTGCGCCAATCTAAGTGCAGTAAAACAGGCTTTAATTAGCAAATTTGTGTAAAACCAGCCAAATGGCTACTCACAGGATACAGGAATAATACAGGCATGTAAGGAGTTAAAGGTGGTCCGGAGTCATCTAAGGCGGTCCTCAGGGGAGATGTTGGTTCCAGATGGAGAGAGGTAGCTGAAGATGGCTGAAGGCAGGAAGGCAGGTTGCGGTGTCAGCAAGGGAAGTCAAGAAAAACCAGGCATCCAAGCTGCAGGTGTTGTGATGCGCCCTGTGTCATCAGGGTAGACAGGGGATAACCAGGAAGCTGCAGTTCAGCGAGGACTTCAGCGTGCGCTTCAGCGTGGAGCGCAGCGTGCCGTCGGACCGGAAGTGACGTGGGGATAGAACGGACCAATGGGATGACGCGTTTCACAGCATCCGCTGTTTCATCAGATCCATAGAAGGCATTATCATAGGTGGGTGTGATATAGTAGAGAGACATGGCGTGATTGGTTGAAATCATACTGGTGGAAGTAAATCAGCATGGTGATTGGTTGGAAGCAAGATGTAAGGGAGATAATGACACGGAATTTGTGGGGGGTGCAGGGGGGCGAGGAAAAAAGGAAAAATGGATGACTGGGGATATTCTGTATGGTATTATGATATGAAATAAAGATACAATGTTTATATGGTGGTGAACAGCGCTAATGTGGAATTTAAAATCATAAAGGATATAAATACATAAATGGTATTAGTACATAGGAGAGAGAGAAAGAGCAGCACTATAAAGGGGAACGTATGTGGACATAATTATATTGAAATTATAGGGGAAAAAAATTAATTAAATATTAAATTAGTTGGGGGGTATGAGAACAAGCTATGTATGGCATGAGAACGAATGGGTGCAACATGTAGGAGATGGGAGCATATTGATGTGGACAAGGGAAGGAAAGGGAAGGGGGTGGTAAAAAAAGAACAAGAAGAAAAAAGGAAGGAAAAGAGAGGGGGGGGGGAAACGGGAAGAGAATATATAATATATAATATATAATATTACGGGGGGAAGGGTGGGAAGGTGGGGGAAGGAGGGGGGAGGAAAAGAAAAACAACAACAACACAAAGATAAATTTAAATAAAATAAAAATAAATAAAAAAATAAAATAAAAATAAAAATAAAAATAAATATAAATATAAATATAAATATAAATATAAAAATAATAATAATGAAAATAATAATAATAATGAGAATGAATATGAAAAATAAAATAAATGAGAATAAAAATAAATATAAATATAAAAATAAAAATAATGAAAAATAAAATAAAGAAAAATAAAGAAAAATAATAATGAAAAATAATGAAAAATAAAAATAAAAATAAAATGGACAATAATAATGAAAACAAAAATAGGGGGGGGGGGGGGAAGGAAGAAAAGAGGACAAGATGGGGAAGTGGATGAGATGGGTCAGTGAATGAATGATAAAGGCTGGCTATCATGTAGAAGTAGTACAGAAGTGTGATTCATAGTATAGAAAATACACATGCATGTGTATATATACACACATATACACACACATCTGGAAGGGAACATCCATATATATATATATAAAAATGAATTGATAATATAATAATATATAAAACATATGTAAATTGCACATGAAAAAGTACAATATAACAAGTCAAAGCTTATTACCAAAATAAGGTACATAATCATTGGTATAAAGGATATACCAAAGATGCAAGGCAGCATGAATGGTAACAGATCTACGAGGGCAACACAAGGTGCATACATGCACATATGACCAAGCATATATGAGAGTTGTGAGTAAACGCACACACATACACATATACACACACATATATACATGTATATACATATACACGTGTGCATACACATGCATGCACATACATCTCTGACAGATGAAAGCACTAGTACGTGGGATGGACGAGCAGCACAGAGAAACATTTAAAGTAATTTGGAAATGAAAGCTTATTATGAAAATTTATGTATCATGAAAAATAGGATAATAATAAAATCTGAATAAAATCGAATCAAATACAATAAAATTGAAAGAATAAAATAAAAGAATCATCATAAAAGAATATATGAGAAGATCGAATAAAATGGTATATGAGTACAAGGACGCACAAGAAATCGCAGAGATGGAGAAATGTGATTAATAGAATGGTGGTAATATAGGAATATTAGATTATGTTGTTGGTTTCGATTTCTTCATTGAGGCCATTGGGTGACATGGTATTTAAAGAAAAAATCCAATAAGTTTCTTGTCTACAAAGGCGTTGGAATCTTTCTATGGCAGTTGGGGTTTCTGGTATTGCCTCGATAACCCAAACCTGAAGGGCGCTGGTATCTTGGTGGTGGTGTGTTGCAAAGTGACGTGCCATTTGGCTGGTTTTATACAAATTTGCTAATTAAAGCCTGTTTTACTGCACTTAGATTGGCGCACCTTTCTTTCCTCATTATATTTTACAGAGTCTGCTTCTGCTCATGGTAGCTGCCGCTAGTGCTTGCAACATCAACATTAACATTCATTGATTCCTTTGATTTTTACTCTGCCTAGAACTCATTCTAGGCCATTTTTTCTCCCTTTTTTTATTATTGACTTTTGAAGCTTTTTTGAATGTGCTGCATTTTTTGTTCCTGGCAGTGTATTTATCGTATTTATTTATCTCATTTATTTTACTTATGTGTATATCCTTCCCCCACGTTCTCACTGGTTGAAATCATCTATTGATTGGTCATATCATCATCATTTTTTATTTTGCACTTTTACATATTATATTTTAATCTTTTATCTTTATTTATATATATATATATATATATATATATATTTTTTTTTTTTATTTCCCCCTCCCCTTTTCCCCCCTCCACATATCACTTTCATAATGGACATTATTGAACAAATAGAAAAACATAAATATGATTTATTGGATGATTTGTATACTTTATTCCCTCCCACACTTTTTAGTCCCCATGTCCACTCCCGTACATGGCCGGATGTAAAGTATAGGGACACATGTATGAGAATGAGACGTCTAGAGGATCTCACCATATCGGCCAATCAACAATGGTGGGATTGCTTCTTTCTCAAACAATATTTTGCATCCAAAATCTCCCCTCGCGGACTACGTGCTCTTAAGGGGTGCTCTTTCCTTGAGATTGAATCACGTATAGAATGGGAGAACATAGCTGAATTTTGCACCCAAAAGTGGATCACCATTCTAATCAATCATAGAGAACAACGCTACCATATTCTTAGAGATAAAATTAAAGATAATATTTCTAAACTTCACTGCTCTTACCCCTCTTTGCCCCTTGAATGGTACAAAACTTTTAAAATAAACACCAAAAAAAGTGAAGATTCCCTTATACAAAACAAATTGGGGAAATTCCGTCGAGATCTGGATGATTATAACAACAAAAGGGTCTTCAATTGGAAACGGAATGCCTCCCATCCATCCCCTTGCTCTATCCCGTCCCTCCTATCCTTAACCTTACCCAAGCCTAAATCCATTCCTCCCCCTCTGAGAGGTCCCTCTGACCCCCCCTTACCCTGTCCCACTGCTACGGCCACTGCTCATGGATCCAAGCCACTTTCTATAGTGACATCCATTCCCATTCCTTCCCTCTCCCCTACCATCATATCCATAGACAGTACTCTAATAATTGACCCTAAAAATACTCTTCCCCCTGCTACCCAATTATCTGTGGTCTCAACCCCTCAGGATATATCTAATATAACACCTATTATGGATTCTCAGGACTCAGCCAGATCTACACCTACAGATGTCATCACTATTACACCCCATGGTTCACCAACACCCACCCCTGCTGTTTCTTCATCTTTTTTAGTGCTGACCCCCCTGCTCAGTACATTTCCTCTAAAAACCAAAAGAAAGCACATAGAAGAGGAAAAAGAGGAAGAGGAGGGGGTAAACATAAACCTCAACCAATCCCGCCCGGACACACTGAGAAAACTGTAAAAATTTACAATTTATCTTCTCTCAGTCTTACTGTTCATGAATCTTCGCTATTAGCCAGAGGCCTAAACTTTGCTCCTACCACTCTCCCCAACTCTTTTACCATGTTTAAGGATCTAAACAAATTTATCCGTAACCTCACTCTCCAACGCCATTTCAACATGAAAGCTGCCAACACTAATCCTTCATTAATTACTTCCCCTGATATTACACTTGATCCAGCAGATTCCCCTGCGGACGCACAGGCCATCCAAAATTTATGTGACCTATGGAATGTGGACGAAGACGATGACCTGATAGTTTGGTCTCAATACACCCAATCTAATCCTTCTATAGTTCACACTTCTTTTAGACCTAAATCCATTTTTAATCCCACTCAATCGAAAGGTCCCTATCTGTCAACCTTTTATCAAGTAGTTTTCAAAGAACTCAGCGACCTATGTACATCGGAATCCTCTAAAGTTCAACGGTTCCACAACAACCTCAGTCCACCTGAATACCAAGCTTTAAAATCTTTGAGTGCCAACCCTGATATCATCATCAGATCAGCTGATAAGGGAGGAGGGATTGTAATACAAGATAAAAACAACTACATAAAAGAGACCACTCGACTTCTCTCTGATAAAAACACATATGTCAAATTAAATACTGACCCTTTGCCCAAATTCACTGAAGAAGCCACCATCATTATTAAACAAGCCTGCACGGACGGAATACTGAACAAACTAGAGGCTGCCTTCTTTTTGAAACCATTTTTTCAAGTTCCCTACCTATACCATCTACCAAAAATTCATAAGGACATCTCCAATCCGCCGGGCCGTCCTATCGTTGCCTCCATGGACAGCATCACTACCAGTTTTTCTCTCTATATCGACCATTTTCTCCAACCCTTAGCCCAAGCCCTTCCATCTTACATTCGTGACCGTACCCATTTAATTGATTTGTTGAAACCATACACTTGGGAACCATCATACACCTGGGTATCCCTAGATGTATGTTCTCTTTATACTTCTATACCACATTCCATTGGACTCGAAGCAGTTGCGCATTTTCTGAAAGACGATCCTAATCTCAATACCACACAAATAGACTTCATCCTTTTAGCCACTCGGTTCTGCCTTAAGCACAACTATTTCCTATCAGGAGGAGAATTCTACCTCCAAAAGCAAGGTACTGCCATGGGCGCCAATTTTGCCCCGAGCTACGCTAACCTCACTATGGGACTATGGGAGTCCAGATTCATTGACACCAACAATCCTTTTGCAGCCAACCTTATTTTTTACGGTCGCTATATAGATGACATTATCATCATTTGGGATGGGCCCACCACTTCAGTCAAAGAATTCTTAACTTATTGCAACTGCAACAATTTTGGACTATCTTTCACTATAGTCATGGACCCTGTATCACTATGCTTCTTAGATCTCGAGCTCTTCCATAAAGACAATACCATATTCGCAAAAAATTTCACTAAACCCACAGCTGGAAATTCGTACTTACATTTTTCTAGTTGCCATCATCCCATGTGGATCAAAAACGTCCCGAAGAGTCAATTCAATCGACTCCGACGTAACCTCACCAGATTAGAAGATTATACATCTTTAAGCACTTCACTCGAAAACAAATTCATCGAGAAAGGATATCCCCCAACTTGATTGAAGAAGCTCGCACCACCTATCAACAAGAATCCCTGCCCCTCCCCAAAATATCCAACTCTGAACCCAATACTCGTTTCATTACCCAGTACCACGCAAAACACAAAAAAATGGAGAATATCTTTAAAAAACACTGGAGCATCCTCACCCAAGACCCCTACCTATCAAAAACTGTGTCAGTTACTCCCAAGTTTGCCTATCGAAGGGCCCCCAATATTAAAAACAAGATCGCCCCCAGCAAAACCAAAACATCTAATCATCACCAAAACTACATGCTCAAACAGCTCACTTTAATTCCCATTGTAGGGATGTATCAATGCAAAAAAGCCCTATGCCTTACCTGCTCCCATGTCACCCATGGCCAAAAAACCTTTAAGGCCAACAGTAAGACCTTCAATCTCAGCTCCTTCTACAACTGCTCTACCACGTATGTAGTGTACTGTATTTCCTGTCCATGTGGCCTACTATACGTAGGCAGAACTATCAGAGCTCTACGGACCAGATTTGGAGAACACCGCCGTGCAGTCCAAAAGAACAATCCCAAATACAGCGTGGCACGTCACTTTGCAACACACCACCACCAAGATACCAGCGCCCTTCAGGTTTGGGTTATCGAGGCAATACCAGAAACCCCAACTGCCATAGAAAGATTCCAACGCCTTTGTAGACAAGAAACTTATTGGATTTTTTCTTTAAATACCATGTCACCCAATGGCCTCAACGAAGAAATCGAAACCAACAACATAATCTAATATTCCTATATTACCACCATTCTATTAATCGCATTTCTCCATCTCTGCGATTTCTTGTGCGTCCTTGTACTCATATACCCTTTTATTCGATCTTCTCATATATTCTTTTATGATGATTCTTTTATTTTATTCTTTCAATTTTATTGTATTTGATTCGATTTTATTCAGATTTTATTATTATCCTATTTTTCATGATACATAAATTTTCATAATAATCTTTCATTTCCAAATTACTTTAAATGTTTCTCTGTGCTGCTCGTCCATCCCACGTACTAGTGCTTTCATCTGTCAGAGATGTATGTGCATGCATGTGTATGCACACGTGTATATGTATATACATGTATATATGTGTGTGTATATGTGTATGTGTGTGCGTTTACTCACAACTCTCATATATGCTTGGTCATATGTGCATGTATGCACCTTGTGTTGCCCTCGTAGATCTGTTACCATTCATGCTGCCTTGCATCCTTGGTATATCCTTTATACCAATGATTATGTACCTTATTTTGGTAATAAGCTTTGACTTGTTATATTGTACTTTTTCATGTGCAATTTACATATGTTTTATATATTATTATATTATCAATTCATTTTTATATATATATATATGGATGTTCCCTTCCAGATGTGTGTGTATATGTGTGTATATATACACATGCATGTGTATTTTCTATACTATGAATCACACTTCTGTACTACTTCTACATGATAGCCAGCCTTTATCATTCATTCACTGACCCATCTCATCCACTTCCCCATCTTGTCCTCTTTTCTTCCTTCCCCCCCCCCCCTATTTTTGTTTTCATTATTATTGTCCATTTTATTTTTATTTTTATTTTTCATTATTTTTCATTATTATTTTTCTTTATTTTATTTTTCATTATTTTTATTTTTATATTTATATTTATTTTTATTCTCATTTATTTTATTTTTCATATTCATTCTCATTATTATTATTATTTTCATTATTATTATTTGTATATTTATATTTATATTTATATTTATTTTTATTTTTATTTTTATTTATTTTTTATTTATTTTTTTTAATTTCAATTTATCTTTGTGTTGTTGTTGTTTTTCTTTTCCTCCCCCCTCCCCCCCCCCTTCCCCCCGTAATATTATATATTATATATTATATATTCTCTTCCCGTTCCCCCCCCCCCCTCTCTTTTCCTTCCTTTTTTCTTCTTGTTCTTTTTTTTACCACCCCCTTCCCTTTCCTTCCCTTGTCCACATCAATATGCTCCCATCTCCTACATGTTGCACCCATTCGTTCTCATGCCATACATAGCTTGTTCTCATACCCCCCAACTAATTTAATATTTAATTATTTTTTTTCCCCTATAATTTCAATATAATTATTTCCACATACGTTCCCCTTTATAGTGCTGCTCTTTCTCTCTCTCCTATGTACTAATACCATTTATGTATTTATATCCTTTATGATTTTAAATTCCACATTAGCGCTGTTCACCACCATATAAACATTGTATCTTTATTTCATATCATAATACCATACAGAATATCCCCTGTCATCCATTTTTCCTTTTTTCCTCGCCCCCCTGCACCCCCCACAAATTCCGTGTCATTATCTCCCTTACATATTGCTTCCAACCAATCACCATGCTGATTTACTTCCACCAGTATGATTTCAACCAATCACGCCACGTCTCTCTACTATATCACACCCACCTATGATAATGCCTTCTATGGATCTGATGAAACAGCGGATGCTGTGAAACGCGTCATCCCATTGGTCCGTTCTATCCCCACGTCACTTCCGGTCCAACGGCACGCTGCGCTCCACGCTGAAGCGCACGCTGAAGTCCTCGCTGAACTGCAGCTTCCTGGTTATCCCCTGTCTACCCTGATGACACAGGGCGCATCACAACACCTGCAGCTTGGATGCCTGGTTTTTCTTGACTTCCCTTGCTGACACCGCAACCTGCCTTCCTGCCTTCAGCCATCTTCAGCTACCTCTCTCCATCTGGAACCAACATCTCCCCTGAGGACCGCCTTAGATGACTTCGGACCACCTTTAACTCCTTACATGCCTGTATTATTCCTGTATCCTGTGAGTAGCCATTTGGCTGGTTTTATACAAATTTGCTAATTAAAGCCTGTTTTACTGCACTTAGATTGGCGCACCTTTCTTTCCTCATTATATTTCAATGTTGTGCCTCTGTATTTGGCCAGGCTGTGTAAAAGTCTCACACATTTGGTATCGCCATACTCAGGAGGAGTAGCAGAATGTATTTTGGGGTGTCATTGCAAGTATGCATGTGCTGTGTGAGAGAAATAACTTGTTATTATGACAATTTTGTGCAAAAAAATACAAATTTAATTTTTTTTTACAAATTTCCCAAGAATTGTGGGAAAAAAGTACAACTTCAAAAAACTCACAATGCCTCTTACTAAATACATTGGAATGTCTGCTTTCCAAAAAGGGGTAATTTGGGGGGTATTTGTACTTTCCTGGCTTGTTAGGGTCTCAAGAAATGAAATAGGCCTTCAGTACATCAGGTGTGATCAGATGTGATCATTTTTCAATGATTTGCACCATAGCTTGTAGACTCTATAACTTTCACAGAGACCAAATAATATACACTTTTTTTGGTTATTTTTACTAAAGATATGTAGCAGTATACATTTTGGCCCAATTTTATGAAGAAAAATGACTTATTTGCAAAATTTTACAATAGAAACTAAAAAAAAGTGTTTTTTTTTTTAAAAAATCTAACTTTTTTTGCTTATATTGCAAAAAATAAAAAACCTAGCGGTGATTAAATACCACCAAAAGAAAGCTCTGTTTGTGAGAAAAAAATGAAAAAAATTTGGTTTGGGTACAGTGTAGCATGACTGAGTAATTGTCATTCAAAGTGTGAGAGCGCTGAAAGCTACAAATTGGTCTGGTAAGGAAGGGTGTATAAAAGCTCTGTATTGAAGTGGTTAAGTGTAGCTCCAGCCAAAAAATCTATTTTTAAGCTTTTTGGAAAACGTAGGGAAGGGTTATCACCCCTGTAACATTTGTTTTGCTGTCTGTGCCCCTGTTCAGAACATTTCACCTCACTTTGCGTCCCAATGACAAATGTTTTTGAAAAGTGGGGTTTTTATTGAAACAAGGATTGGTGATAAAGCATCAGTAGAGAGAAGACACCTTTTTCCCATATTAACTCTTACAGGAGAGAATTTCCCTTCCTAGGGGTAGATTTCCTCTCACTTCCTGTTGTCTCCTTCCGTTTGCAAGTAGGAGTCGTTTGTAAGTTGGATGTTTGAAAGTAGGGGCCTGCTCTATATACTCTGCTGAAATTTGCCCCTTACATGTTGGTGTTGCCACAACACTGTAAGCCCTCACAGTTACTCTTGGTGGGCGCATTAATGGGCCCTGCTGTGAATTATTAGATCAAGAATTGTAATTGCATGCCCCTGTTGAACAGGGGCTGAAAAATTGGGCCTTTGGTGGTGGTGGTGGTGGTGTTGACACAACACTGTAAGCCCTCACAGTTACTCTTGGTGGGCGCATGAATAGGCCCTGCTGTGAATTATTAGATCAAGAATTGTAATTGCATGCCCCTGTTGAACAGGGGCTGAAAAATTGGGCCTTTGGTGGTGGTGGTGTTGACACAACACTGTAAGCCCTCACAGTTACTCTTGGTGGGCGCATGAATGGGCCCTGCTGTGAATTATTAGATCAAGAATTGTAATTGCATGCCCCTGTTGAACAGGGGCTGAAAAATTGGGCCTTTGGTGGTGGTGGTGGTGGTGTTGACACAACACTGTAAGGCCTCACAGTTACTCTTGGTGGGCGCAGGAATGGGCCCTGCTGTGAATTATTAGATCAAGAATTGTAATTACATGCCCCTGTTAAACAGGGGCAGAAAAATTGGGCCTTAGGCACTGGTGCCACAACACTGAAACCCCTCACAGATACTGTACTTGGAGCACAGCAATGAGCCCTGTTGCAAAGTATTGCATCAAAAATTGTAATTACATGCCCCTGTTAAACAGGGGCTGAAAAATTGGGCCTTAGGCATTGGTGCTGGTCCCACGACACTGCAACCTCTCCCAGATACTCTAGTTGGAGTGCAGGAATGAGCCCTGCTGCAAAGCATTGCATAAACAATTGTATTTACATGCCCCTGTTAAACAGGGGCTGAAAAATTGGGCCTTAGGCACTGGTGCTGGTGCCACGACACTGCAACCTCTCCCAGATACTCTAGTTGGAGTGCAGGAATGATCCCTGCTGCAAAGCATTGCATAAAAAATTGTAATTACATGCTCCTGTTAAACAGGGGCTGAAAAATTGGGCCTTAGGCACTGGTGGCGGCACCCAGAAACAAAAATGTTCTTCCAAGCTATCATCATCAATCGGATCATTGAGGAGGAGGAGGATAGTCAGTCAACATAACAGGACAGTCACTCAGCATCAGCATCAGTCTTGAAGGGATGTGACATTTGAAAATAAATTAGTCTGTTATATCAGCTTCAGGTATTTGGTAGCTGGTAGTGATCCAAGACTGGTTCACCTTTATGAAAGTCAGTCGATCAACCGAATCGGTGGACAGCCGCACCCTGTGATCCATGACAAATCCTCCAGCAGCACTGAATGTGCGTTCTGAAAGAACGCTGGATGCAGGACAGGCCAGTAGCTCAATTGCATACTGTGCAAGCTCTGGCCAGTGATCCATCCTCAAGACCCAGTAAGCCATAGGATTTTCAGTGGGGAAGGTGTCCAAGTCTGACCTTGCCCCTAGGTATTCCTGCACCATGTATATCAGACGCTGGCGATGGTTGCTGGAACCGATCATACCTTGGGGCTGCGGACTAAAGAATTGTCTGAACGCATCGGTCAGACGGCCACCTTCCCCACCGCTCCTTCTTTGACTGACCGAAGCCTCAGCAACGCGTTGTCCAGGACCAGGAGTTTGTAACCTCCCAGTCTCTGGGAACGCGTTGCACAGACCTTTCTGCAAGGCCTCCCGGAGTTGTCTCATCCTCTGCTCCCTCTGCGACGGTAAGATAAGGTCCGCAACCTTACCCTTGTACCGTGGATCAAGGAGAGTGGCCAGCCAGTAATGGTCCCTCTCCTTGATCCGAAGAATACGAGGATCCTTCCGCAGACTTTGCAGGATCAGGGAGGCCATGCAGCGTAGGTTAGCTGAGTCCTCTGGGTCACTAAGGAAGACATGATCCGCAGCCACCTCCTCCCAGCCACGTACAAGTCCACGGGTTTCTTGGGACTGTAAATCATCCCTAAAAGACTGCTGCTGATGATGCTGAGTGCCAGGCTCCACCTCCATGCTGACACAATCCTCCTCCTCCTCCTCCTCCTCCTCTTCCTGTGCGATGGGTGGGACAGAAGGAACACTGTCTGGGTAAAGGGGGCCTTGAGCGACAAGGAAGTCCTCCTCTTCCTGCCTCTGTTCTGCCTCAAGTGCCCTGTCCATTATTCCACGCAGCGTATGTTCCAACAGGTGGACAAGTGGTACAGTGTCACTGATGCATGCACTGTCACTGCTCACCATCCTCGTGGCCTCCTCAAATGGTGCCAGGACAGTACATGCATCCCTGATCATGCCCCACTGGCGTGGTGAAAAAAAACCGAGCTCCCCTGACCCTGTCCTGGTGCCATAGTCGCACAGGTACTCATTGATGGCCCTCTGCTGCGTGTGCAGCCGCTGCAGCATGGCCAACGTTGAGTTCCACCTGGTGGGCATGTCACATATAAGGCGGTTCTTGGGCAGGTTCAACTCCTTTTGCAGCTCAGCCAGGCGAGCACTGGCATTATAAGATATGTGGAAATGCACACAGACTTTCCTGGCCTGCCTCAGGATGTCCTGTAAGCCCGGGTACCTGCCCAAGAACCGCTGCACCACCAGGTTAAGGACGTGAGCCACACAGGGCACATGGGTCAGTTGTCCCTGTCGGAGGGCGGAGAGGAGGTTGGTGCCATTGTCGCAAACCACCATTCCTGGCTTAAGCTGGCGTGGCGTCAACCACCTCTCGGCCTGCCCCTGCAGAGCAGACAGAACCTCTGCCCCAGTGTGGCTCCTGTCCCCCAAACACACCAGCGCAAGCACGGCATGGCATCTTTTTGCCTGCGTACTTGCGTAGCCCCTTGAACGCCTACGGAGCACCGCTGGTTCCGAGGACAAAGCACAGGAAGAGGCCATGGAGGAAGAAGAAGAGGAGGGGGTGGAGGAGAGAGGTGTGTCACAACCAGTAGTAGCATTTTGGAGGCGTGGCGGCGGAACAACCTCCAACACTACTGCACCTTGTCCTGCATCCTTCCCAGCTGCCAAAAGAGTGACCCAATGGGCCGTGAAAGAAAGGTAACGTCCCTTTCCATGCCTGCTGGACCATGAGTCAGCGGTAATATCCACCTTCCTGCTAGGGATGAGCTTCGTGTTCGAGTCGAACATACGTTCGACTCGAACATCGGCTGTTCGATCGTTCGACGAAGATCGAACGATTTGGGCCGTTCGCGCCAAATTCGAGTGACGCGAACGGCCCACAATGCACTACGCCATCGCAGTGTCATCCAGGCGCTGTGATTGGCCAAGCATGCACTGTGACCCCGCATGCTTGGCCAATCACAGCGCCGGCAGCGAGGAGAGCAATGATTGGCCACAGGCAGGATGCCTGTGGCCAATTATTGCTGAGGGTGTTTAGTACACGCCCCACACTATAAAAGGCCGCCAGCACGGCGGCCTAGTGTAGTGTGTTCCGGAGCAGGGATAGAGCAGCATAGGCAGGGACAGTGACTTTTATTTCTTTCTTGCTTAACCTGGATTCCTTTAGTTTAGGGAAAGAGAAGGATAGGTAGGGAGAGTGTCAGTGTGTTTTGTGCTTGTGCTATATTGTGCTTAAAAAAAACATTTTTTCTAGGGACAGAAAACTGTAGGTAGGGAGAGTGTGTCAGTTTCTTTCACTGTCAAAGTCCTTGTTTCCAGGGACCTGGAAGGACAGTGAGTGAATTCTCCTTGTGCTAAATTGTGCTTAAAAAAAACATTTTTTCTAGGGACAGAAAACTGTAGGTAGGGAGAGTGTGTCAGTTTCTTTCACTGTCAAAGTCCTTGTTTCCAGGGACCTGGAAGGACAGTGAGTGAATTCTCCTTGTGCTAAATTGTGCTTAAAAAAAACATTTTTTCTAGGGACAGAAAACTGTAGGTAGGGAGAGTGTGTCAGTTTCTTTCACTGTCAAAGTCCTTGTTTCCAGGGACCTGGAAGGACAGTGAGTGAATTCTCCTTGTGCTAAATTGTGCTTAAAAAAAACATTTTTTCTAGGGACAGAAAACTGTAGGTAGGGAGAGTGTGTCAGTTTCTTTCACTGTCAAAGTCCTTGTTTCCAGGGACCTGGAAGGACAGTGAGTGAATTCTCCTTGTGCTAAATTGTGCTTAAAAAAAACATTTTTTCTAGGGACAGAAAACTGTAGGTAGGGAGAGTGTGTCAGTTTCTTTCACTGTCAAAGTCCTTGTTTCCAGGGACCTGGAAGGACAGTGAGTGAATTCTCCTTGTGCTAAATTGTGCTTAAAAAAAACATTTTTTCTAGGGACAGAAAACTGTAGGTAGGGAGAGTGTGTCAGTTTCTTTCACTGTCAAAGTCCTTGTTTCCAGGGACCTGGAAGGACAGTGAGTGAATTCTCCTTGTGCTAAATTGTGCTTAAAAAAAACATTTTTTCTAGGGACAGAAAACTGTAGGTAGGGAGAGTGTGTCAGTTTCTTTCACTGTCAAAGTCCTTGTTTCCAGGGACCTGGAAGGACAGTGAGTGAATTCTCCTTGTGCTAAATTGTGCTTAAAAAAAACATTTTTTCTAGGGACAGAAAACTGTAGGTAGGGAGAGTGTGTCAGTTTCTTTCACTGTCAAAGTCCTTGTTTCCAGGGACCTGGAAGGACAGTGAGTGAATTCTCCTTGTGCTAAATTGTGCTTAAAAAAAACATTTTTTCTAGGGACAGAAAACTGTAGGTAGGGAGAGTGTGTCAGTTTCTTTCACTGTCAAAGTCCTTGTTTCCAGGGACCTGGAAGGACAGTGAGTGAATTCTCCTTGTGCTAAATTGTGCTTAAAAAAAACATTTTTTCTAGGGACAGAAAACTGTAGGTAGGGAGAGTGTGTCAGTTTCTTTCACTGTCAAAGTCCTTGTTTCCAGGGACCTGGAAGGACAGTGAGTGAATTCTCCTTGTGCTAAATTGTGCTTAAAAAAAACATTTTTTCTAGGGACAGAAAACTGTAGGTAGGGAGAGTGTGTCAGTTTCTTTCACTGTCAAAGTCCTTGTTTCCAGGGACCTGGAAGGACAGTGAGTGAATTCTCCTTGTGCTAAATTGTGCTTAAAAAAAACATTTTTTCTAGGGACAGAAAACTGTAGGTAGGGAGAGTGTGTCAGTTTCTTTCACTGTCAAAGTCCTTGTTTCCAGGGACCTGGAAGGACAGTGAGTGAATTCTCCTTGTGCTAAATTGTGCTTAAAAAAAACATTTTTTCTAGGGACAGAAAACTGTAGGTAGGGAGAGTGTGTCAGTTTCTTTCACTGTCAAAGTCCTTGTTTCCAGGGACCTGGAAGGACAGTGAGTGAATTCTCCTTGTGCTAAATTGTGCTTAAAAAAAACATTTTTTCTAGGGACAGAAAACTGTAGGTAGGGAGAGTGTGTCAGTTTCTTTCACTGTCAAAGTCCTTGTTTCCAGGGACCTGGAAGGACAGTGAGTGAATTCTCCTTGTGCTAAATTGTGCTTAAAAAAAACATTTTTTCTAGGGACAGAAAACTGTAGGTAGGGAGAGTGTGTCAGTTTCTTTCACTGTCAAAGTCCTTGTTTCCAGGGACCTGGAAGGACAGTGAGTGAATTCTCCTTGTGCTAAATTGTGCTTTAAAAAAACATTTTTTCTAGGGACAGAAAACTGTAGGTAGGGAGAGTGTGTCAGTTTCTTTCACTGTCAAAGTCCTTGTTTCCAGGGACCTGGAAGGACAGTGAGTGAATTTTCCTTGTGCTAAATTGTGCTTAAAAAAAACATTTTTTCTAGGGACAGAAAACTGTAGGTAGGGAGAGTGTGTCAGTTTCTTTCACTGTCAAAGTCCTTGTTTCCAGGGACCTGGAAGGACAGTGAGTGAATTCTCCTTGTGCTAAATTGTGCTTAAAAAAAACATTTTTTCTAGGGACAGAAAACTGTAGGTAGGGAGAGTGTGTCAGTTTCTTTCACTGTCAAAGTCCTTGTTTCCAGGGACCTGGAAGGACAGTGAGTGAATTCTCCTTGTGCTAAATTGTGCTTAAAAAAAACATTTTTTCTAGGGACAGAAAACTGTAGGTAGGGAGAGTGTGTCAGTTTCTTTCACTGTCAAAGTCCTTGTTTCCAGGGACCTGGAAGGACAGTGAGTGAATTCTCCTTGTGCTAAATTGTGCTTAAAAAAAACATTTTTTCTAGGGACAGAAAACTGTAGGTAGGGAGAGTGTGTCAGTTTCTTTCACTGTCAAAGTCCTTGTTTCCAGGGACCTGGAAGGACAGTGAGTGAATTCTCCTTGTGCTAAATTGTGCTTAAAAAAAACTTTTTTTCTAGGGACAGAAAACTGTAGGTAGGGAGAGTGTGTCAGTTTCTTTCACTGTCAAAGTCCTTGTTTCCAGGGACCTGGAAGGACAGTGAGTGAATTCTCCTTGTGCTAAATTGTGCTTAAAAAAAACATTTTTTCTAGGGACAGAAAACTGTAGGTAGGGAGAGTGTGTCAGTTTCTTTCACTGTCAAAGTCCTTGTTTCCAGGGACCTGGAAGGACAGTGAGTGAATTCTCCTTGTGCTAAATTGTGCTTAAAAAAAACTTTTTTTCTAGGGACAGAAAACTGTAGGTAGGGAGAGTGTGTCAGTTTCTTTCACTGTCAAAGTCCTTGTTTCCAGGGACCTGGAAGGACAGTGAGTGAATTCTCCTTGTGCTAAATTGTGCTTAAAAAAAACATTTTTTCTAGGGACAGAAAACTGTAGGTAGGGAGAGTGTGTCAGTTTCTTTCACTGTCAAAGTCCTTGTTTCCAGGGACCTGGAAGGACAGTGAGTGAATTCTCCTTGTGCTAAATTGTGCTTAAAAAAAACATTTTTTCTAGGGACAGAAAACTGTAGGTAGGGAGAGTGTGTCAGTTTCTTTCACTGTCAAAGTCCTTGTTTCCAGGGACCTGGAAGGACAGTGAGTGAATTCTCCTTGTGCTAAATTGTGCTTAAAAAAAACATTTTTTCTAGGGACAGAAAACTGTAGGTAGGGAGAGTGTGTCAGTTTCTTTCACTGTCAAAGTCCTTGTTTCCAGGGACCTGGAAGGACAGTGAGTGAATTCTCCTTGTGCTAAATTGTGCTTAAAAAAAACATTTTTTCTAGGGACAGAAAACTGTAGGTAGGGAGAGTGTGTCAGTTTCTTTCACTGTCAAAGTCCTTGTTTCCAGGGACCTGGAAGGACAGTGAGTGAATTCTCCTTGTGCTAAATTGTGCTTAAAAAAAACATTTTTTCTAGGGACAGAAAACTGTAGGTAGGGAGAGTGTGTCAGTTTTTTTCACTGTCAAAGTCCTTGTTTCCAGGGACCTGGAAGGACAGTGAGTGAATTCTCCTTGTGCTAAATTGTGCTTAAAAAAAACATTTTTTCTAGGGATAGAAAACTGTAGGTAGGGAGAGTGTGTCAGTTTCTTTCACTGTCAAAGTCCTTGTTTCCAGGGACCTGGAAGGACAGTGAGTGAATTCTCCTTGTGCTAAATTGTGCTTAAAAAAAACATTTTTTCTAGGGACAGAAAACTGTAGGTAGGGAGAGTGTGTCAGTTTCTTTCACTGTCAAAGTCCTTGTTTCCAGGGACCTGGAAGGACAGTGAGTGAATTCTCCTTGTGCTAAATTGTGCTTAAAAAAAACATTTTTTCTAGGGACAGAAAACTGTAGGTAGGGAGAGTGTGTCAGTTTCTTTCACTGTCAAAGTCCTTGTTTCCAGGGACCTGGAAGGACAGTGAGTGAATTCTCCTTGTGCTAAATTGTGCTTAAAAAAAACATTTTTTCTAGGGACAGAAAACTGTAGGTAGGGAGAGTGTGTCAGTTTCTTTCACTGTCAAAGTCCTTGTTTCCAGGGACCTGGAAGGACAGTGAGTGAATTCTCCTTGTGCTAAATTGTGCTTAAAAAAAACATTTTTTCTAGGGACAGAAAACTGTAGGTAGGGAGAGTGTGTCAGTTTCTTTCACTGTCAAAGTCCTTGTTTCCAGGGACCTGGAAGGACAGTGAGTGAATTCTCCTTGTGCTAAATTGTGCTTAAAAAAAACATTTTTTCTAGGGACAGAAAACTGTAGGTAGGGAGAGTGTGTCAGTTTCTTTCACTGTCAAAGTCCTTGTTTCCAGGGACCTGGAAGGACAGTGAGTGAATTCTCCTTGTGCTAAATTGTGCTTAAAAAAAACATTTTTTCTAGGGACAGAAAACTGTAGGTAGGGAGAGTGTGTCAGTTTCTTTCACTGTCAAAGTCCTTGTTTCCAGGGACCTGGAAGGACAGTGAGTGAATTCTCCTTGTGCTAAATTGTGCTTAAAAAAAACATTTTTTCTAGGGACAGAAAACTGTAGGTAGGGAGAGTGTGTCAGTTTCTTTCACTGTCAAAGTCCTTGTTTCCAGGGACCTGGAAGGACAGTGAGTGAATTCTCCTTGTGCTAAATTGTGCTTAAAAAAAACATTTTTTCTAGGGACAGAAAACTGTAGGTAGGGAGAGTGTGTCAGTTTCTTTCACTGTCAAAGTCCTTGTTTCCAGGGACCTGGAAGGACAGTGAGTGAATTCTCCTTGTGCTAAATTGTGCTTAAAAAAAACATTTTTTCTAGGGACAGAAAACTGTAGGTAGGGAGAGTGTGTCAGTTTCTTTCACTGTCAAAGTCCTTGTTTCCAGGGACCTGGAAGGACAGTGAGTGAATTCTCCTTGTGCTAAATTGTGCTTAAAAAAAACTTTTTTTCTAGGGACAGAAAACTGTAGGTAGGGAGAGTGTGTCAGTTTCTTTCACTGTCAAAGTCCTTGTTTCCAGGGACCTGGAAGGACAGTGAGTGAATTCTCCTTGTGCTAAATTGTGCTTAAAAAAAACATTTTTTCTAGGGACAGAAAACTGTAGGTAGGGAGAGTGTGTCAGTTTCTTTCACTGTCAAAGTCCTTGTTTCCAGGGACCTGGAAGGACAGTGAGTGAATTCTCCTTGTGCTAAATTGTGCTTAAAAAAAACATTTTTTCTAGGGACAGAAAACTGTAGGTAGGGAGAGTGTGTCAGTTTCTTTCACTGTCAAAGTCCTTGTTTCCAGGGACCTGGAAGGACAGTGAGTGAATTCTCCTTGTGCTAAATTGTGCTTAAAAAAAACATTTTTTCTAGGGACAGAAAACTGTAGGTAGGGAGAGTGTGTCAGTTTCTTTCACTGTCAAAGTCCTTGTTTCCAGGGACCTGGAAGGACAGTGAGTGAATTCTCCTTGTGCTAAATTGTGCTTAAAAAAAACATTTTTTCTAGGGACAGAAAACTGTAGGTAGGGAGAGTGTGTCAGTTTCTTTCACTGTCAAAGTCCTTGTTTCCAGGGACCTGGAAGGACAGTGAGTGAATTCTCCTTGTGCTAAATTGTGCTTAAAAAAAACATTTTTTCTAGGGACAGAAAACTGTAGGTAGGGAGAGTGTGTCAGTTTCTTTCACTGTCAAAGTCCTTGTTTCCAGGGACCTGGAAGGACAGTGAGTGAATTCTCCTTGTGCTAAATTGTGCTTAAAAAAAACATTTTTTCTAGGGATAGAAAACTGTAGGTAGGGAGAGTGTGTCAGTTTCTTTCACTGTCAAAGTCCTTGTTTCCAGGGACCTGGAAGGACAGTGAGTGAATTCTCCTTGTGCTAAATTGTGCTTAAAAAAAACATTTTTTCTAGGGACAGAAAACTGTAGGTAGGGAGAGTGTGTCAGTTTCTTTCACTGTCAAAGTCCTTGTTTCCAGGGACCTGGAAGGACAGTGAGTGAATTCTCCTTGTGCTAAATTGTGCTTAAAAAAAACATTTTTTCTAGGGACAGAAAACTGTAGGTAGGGAGAGTGTGTCAGTTTCTTTCACTGTCAAAGTCCTTGTTTCCAGGGACCTGGAAGGACAGTGAGTGAATTCTCCTTGTGCTAAATTGTGCTTAAAAAAAACATTTTTTCTAGGGACAGAAAACTGTAGGTAGGGAGAGTGTGTCAGTTTCTTTCACTGTCAAAGTCCTTGTTTCCAGGGACCTGGAAGGACAGTGAGTGAATTCTCCTTGTGCTAAATTGTGCTTAAAAAAAACATTTTTTCTAGGGACAGAAAACTGTAGGTAGGGAGAGTGTGTCAGTTTCTTTCACTGTCAAAGTCCTTGTTTCCAGGGACCTGGAAGGACAGTGAGTGAATTCTCCTTGTGCTAAATTGTGCTTAAAAAAAACATTTTTTCTAGGGACAGAAAACTGTAGGTAGGGAGAGTGTGTCAGTTTCTTTCACTGTCAAAGTCCTTGTTTCCAGGGACCTGGAAGGACAGTGAGTGAATTCTCCTTGTGCTAAATTGTGCTTAAAAAAAACATTTTTTCTAGGGACAGAAAACTGTAGGTAGGGAGAGTGTGTCAGTTTCTTTCACTGTCAAAGTCCTTGTTTCCAGGGACCTGGAAGGACAGTGAGTGAATTCTCCTTGTGCTAAATTGTGCTTAAAAAAAACATTTTTTCTAGGGACAGAAAACTGTAGGTAGGGAGAGTGTGTCAGTTTCTTTCACTGTCAAAGTCCTTGTTTCCAGGGACCTGGAAGGACAGTGAGTGAATTCTCCTTGTGCTAAATTGTGCTTAAAAAAAACATTTTTTCTAGGGACAGAAAACTGTAGGTAGGGAGAGTGTGTCAGTTTCTTTCACTGTCAAAGTCCTTGTTTCCAGGGACCTGGAAGGACAGTGAGTGAATTCTCCTTGTGCTAAATTGTGCTTAAAAAAAACATTTTTTCTAGGGACAGAAAACTGTAGGTAGGGAGAGTGTGTCAGTTTCTTTCACTGTCAAAGTCCTTGTTTCCAGGGACCTGGAAGGACAGTGAGTGAATTCTCCTTGTGCTAAATTGTGCTTAAAAAAAACATTTTTTCTAGGGACAGAAAACTGTAGGTAGGGAGAGTGTGTCAGTTTCTTTCACTGTCAAAGTCCTTGTTTCCAGGGACCTGGAAGGACAGTGAGTGAATTCTCCTTGTGCTAAATTGTGCTTAAAAAAAACATTTTTTCTAGGGACAGAAAACTGTAGGTAGGGAGAGTGTGTCAGTTTCTTTCACTGTCAAAGTCCTTGTTTCCAGGGACCTGGAAGGACAGTGAGTGAATTCTCCTTGTGCTAAATTGTGCTTAAAAAAAACATTTTTTCTAGGGACAGAAAACTGTAGGTAGGGAGAGTGTGTCAGTTTCTTTCACTGTCAAAGTCCTTGTTTCCAGGGACCTGGAAGGACAGTGAGTGAATTCTCCTTGTGCTAAATTGTGCTTAAAAAAAACTTTTTTTCTAGGGACAGAAAACTGTAGGTAGGGAGAGTGTGTCAGTTTCTTTCACTGTCAAAGTCCTTGTTTCCAGGGACCTGGAAGGACAGTGAGTGAATTCTCCTTGTGCTAAATTGTGCTTAAAAAAAACATTTTTTCTAGGGACAGAAAACTGTAGGTAGGGAGAGTGTGTCAGTTTCTTTCACTGTCAAAGTCCTTGTTTCCAGGGACCTGGAAGGACAGTGAGTGAATTCTCCTTGTGCTAAATTGTGCTTAAAAAAAACATTTTTTCTAGGGACAGAAAACTGTAGGTAGGGAGAGTGTGTCAGTTTCTTTCACTGTCAAAGTCCTTGTTTCCAGGGACCTGGAAGGACAGTGAGTGAATTCTCCTTGTGCTAAATTGTGCTTAAAAAAAACTTTTTTTCTAGGGACAGAAAACTGTAGGTAGGGAGAGTGTGTCAGTTTCTTTCACTGTCAAAGTCCTTGTTTCCAGGGACCTGGAAGGACAGTGAGTGAATTCTCCTTGTGCTAAATTGTGCTTAAAAAAAACATTTTTTCTAGGGACAGAAAACTGTAGGTAGGGAGAGTGTGTCAGTTTCTTTCACTGTCAAAGTCCTTGTTTCCAGGGACCTGGAAGGACAGTGAGTGAATTCTCCTTGTGCTAAATTGTGCTTAAAAAAAACATTTTTTCTAGGGACAGAAAACTGTAGGTAGGGAGAGTGTGTCAGTTTCTTTCACTGTCAAAGTCCTTGTTTCCAGGGACCTGGAAGGACAGTGAGTGAATTCTCCTTGTGCTAAATTGTGCTTAAAAAAAACTTTTTTTCTAGGGACAGAAAACTGTAGGTAGGGAGAGTGTGTCGGTTTCTTTCACTGTCAAAGTCCTTGTTTCCAGGGACCTGGAAGGACAGTGAGTGAATTCTCCTTGTGCTAAATTGTGCTTAAAAAAAACTTTTTTTCTAGGGACAGAAAACTGTAGGTAGGGAGAGTGTGTCAGTTTCTTTCACTGTCAAAGTCCTTGTTTCCAGGGACCTGGAAGGACAGTGAGTGAATTCTCCTTGTGCTAAATTGTGCTTAAAAAAAACATTTTTTCTAGGGACAGAAAACTGTAGGTAGGGAGAGTGTGTCAGTTTCTTTCACTGTCAAAGTCCTTGTTTCCAGGGACCTGGAAGGACAGTGAGTGAATTCTCCTTGTGCTAAATTGTGCTTAAAAAAAACATTTTTTCTAGGGACAGAAAACTGTAGGTAGGGAGAGTGTGTCAGTTTCTTTCACTGTCAAAGTCCTTGTTTCCAGGGACCTGGAAGGACAGTGAGTGAATTCTCCTTGTGCTAAATTGTGCTTAAAAAAAACATTTTTTCTAGGGACAGAAAACTGTAGGTAGGGAGAGTGTGTCAGTTTCTTTCACTGTCAAAGTCCTTGTTTCCAGGGACCTGGAAGGACAGTGAGTGAATTCTCCTTGTGCTAAATTGTGCTTAAAAAAAACATTTTTTCTAGGGACAGAAAACTGTAGGTAGGGAGAGTGTGTCAGTTTCTTTCACTGTCAAAGTCCTTGTTTCCAGGGACCTGGAAGGACAGTGAGTGAATTCTCCTTGTGCTAAATTGTGCTTAAAAAAAACATTTTTTCTAGGGACAGAAAACTGTAGGTAGGGAGAGTGTGTCAGTTTCTTTCACTGTCAAAGTCCTTGTTTCCAGGGACCTGGAAGGACAGTGAGTGAATTCTCCTTGTGCTAAATTGTGCTTAAAAAAAACATTTTTTCTAGGGACAGAAAACTGTAGGTAGGGAGAGTGTGTCAGTTTCTTTCACTGTCAAAGTCCTTGTTTCCAGGGACCTGGAAGGACAGTGAGTGAATTCTCCTTGTGCTAAATTGTGCTTAAAAAAAACATTTTTTCTAGGGACAGAAAACTGTAGGTAGGGAGAGTGTGTCAGTTTCTTTCACTGTCAAAGTCCTTGTTTCCAGGGACCTGGAAGGACAGTGAGTGAATTCTCCTTGTGCTAAATTGTGCTTAAAAAAAACATTTTTTCTAGGGACAGAAAACTGTAGGTAGGGAGAGTGTGTCAGTTTCTTTCACTGTCAAAGTCCTTGTTTCCAGGGACCTGGAAGGACAGTGAGTGAATTCTCCTTGTGCTAAATTGTGCTTAAAAAAAACATTTTTTCTAGGGACAGAAAATTGTAGGTAGGGAGAGTGTGTCAGTTTCTTTCACTGTCAAAGTCCTTGTTTCCAGGGACCTGGAAGGACAGTGAGTGAATTCTCCTTGTGCTAAATTGTGCTTAAAAAAAACATTTTTTCTAGGGACAGAAAACTGTAGGTAGGGAGAGTGTGTCAGTTTCTTTCACTGTCAAAGTCCTTGTTTCCAGGGACCTGGAAGGACAGTGAGTGAATTCTCCTTGTGCTAAATTGTGCTTAAAAAAAACATTTTTTCTAGGGACAGAAAACTGTAGGTAGGGAGAGTGTGTCAGTTTCTTTCACTGTCAAAGTCCTTGTTTCCAGGGACCTGGAAGGACAGTGAGTGAATTCTCCTTGTGCTAAATTGTGCTTAAAAAAAACTTTTTTTCTAGGGGCAGAAAACTGTAGGTAGGGAGAGTGTGTCGGTTTCTTTCACTGTCAAAGTCCTTGTTTCCAGGGACCTGGAAGGACAGTGAGTGAATTCTCCTTGTGCTAAATTGTGCTTAAAAAAAACATTTTTTCTAGGGACAGAAAACTGTAGGTAGGGAGAGTGTGTCAGTTTCTTTCACTGTCAAAGTCCTTGTTTCCAGGGACCTGGAAGGACAGTGAGTGAATTCTCCTTGTGCTAAATTGTGCTTAAAAAAAACTTTTTTTCTAGGGACAGAAAACTGTAGGTAGGGAGAGTGTGTCAGTTTCTTTCACTGTCAAAGTCCTTGTTTCCAGGGACCTGGAAGGACAGTGAGTGAATTCTCCTTGTGCTAAATTGTGCTTAAAAAAAACATTTTTTCTAGGGACAGAAAACTGTAGGTAGGGAGAGTGTGTCAGTTTCTTTCACTGTCAAAGTCCTTGTTTCCAGGGACCTGGAAGGACAGTGAGTGAATTCTCCTTGTGCTAAATTGTGCTTAAAAAAAACATTTTTTCTAGGGACAGAAAACTGTAGGTAGGGAGAGTGTGTCAGTTTCTTTCACTGTCAAAGTCCTTGTTTCCAGGGACCTGGAAGGACAGTGAGTGAATTCTCCTTGTGCTAAATTGTGCTTAAAAAAAACATTTTTTCTAGGGACAGAAAACTGTAGGTAGGGAGAGTGTGTCAGTTTCTTTCACTGTCAAAGTCCTTGTTTCCAGGGACCTGGAAGGACAGTGAGTGAATTCTCCTTGTGCTAAATTGTGCTTAAAAAAAACATTTTTTCTAGGGACAGAAAACTGTAGGTAGGGAGAGTGTGTCAGTTTCTTTCACTGTCAAAGTCCTTGTTTCCAGGGACCTGGAAGGACAGTGAGTGAATTCTCCTTGTGCTAAATTGTGCTTAAAAAAAACATTTTTTCTAGGGACAGAAAACTGTAGGTAGGGAGAGTGTGTCAGTTTCTTTCACTGTCAAAGTCCTTGTTTCCAGGGACCTGGAAGGACAGTGAGTGAATTCTCCTTGTGCTAAATTGTGCTTAAAAAAAACATTTTTTCTAGGGACAGAAAACTGTAGGTAGGGAGAGAGTGTCAGTTTCTTTCACTGTCAAAGTCCTTGTTTCAAGGGACAGAGAAGGACACCTGAAGGTAGCCCTTATTGCTTTTTTCCCATCTCCCTGCAGGCCATTAGAATGCCTGGAAGGCAAACAAGGAGAGGCAGACAGTCAGGAGGCAATAAAAGAGGGCAAGCAGGCTCTGTGTCTGGGGGCAACAGTGCTGGTCGTGGACGCGTTGCATTGTCATCAGCACATGGCCATGGGACACGCTTGTCCTTCTTTTCGGCAGCTGGACATGTTGAGCCACATCATGCCGAAGACTTGGTAGAGTGGATGACCAAGCCCTCCTCCTCCTCCTCATCCTCTCTCACCCAGGCTCAGGGTACTGGAAAAGCAGCTGCCAAAGCGTCCTCTTCCCTGGTATCAATGTCAGACTCATCATCAGTCACTCCTTCCCTAGACCCACCATGTCCTCCTCCTGAGGAGTCCCCCGAACTGTTTCAGCACAGTGTTGGGTACATGCTCCAGGAGGATGCCCAGCGTTTCGAAGGGTCTGATGATGAAACCCAGCTAGAGGAAGGCAGTAGCGTGAGAGCAGACAGAGGGGATGCTCAAGAAGGACACCAATCTGGCAGTCATGTTCCAGCAGCTGCAGCATACTGCCAGATTGGCTCCAGTGATGAGGAGGGAGGTGATGATGAGGTCACTGACTCCACGTGGGTGCCTAATAGGAGAGAGGAGGAGGAGGAGGATGAGGAGGAGGCACATCTCCAACGAGGCAGGATGCCCTTTGGTGGCCAGCGTAAGGGCAGTACACCGACGGAATCACACCGCAGAGCTCCGCCTGTGCAGGGCGCTGCCTCTGCCCGTCATTCAAAAAGTTCTTTGGTGTGGGCCTTTTTTGAGGCTAGTGCATCAGATCGCACAGCTGCTGTTTGCAACATATGTCTCAAGCGTATATCGCGTGGCCAAAACATCAGCCGCTTGGGTACCACATGCCTGACCAGACATATGTTGACCTGCCATGCAGCTCGTTGGCAAGCCTACCTGAAAGACCCACACCAAAGAACAAAGCGGACCTCTCCTTGCACCGCATCAGCTGGGATCTCCAACCCCACTATAACTTCAGTCCTCTCTGAAACATGCACTGAGAGGAATGAAGGTGTAGAATTAGGTGTGTCACAGCCAAGTACTTGCGGCCACTCTGCTAGCAGTACACCGACGTCCGATTCTAGCAGGCAAATTTCCCTGCCCCAGCTGCTGGACCGTCGAAAGAAGTTCACTCCCAGCCATCCACATGCCCAGCGGTTGAATGCTAGCTTGGCTAAATTGCTAGCGCTTCAACTGCTGCCTTTTCAGTTGGTAGACTCGGCCCCCTTCCGTGAGTTTGTGCAATGTGCGGTTCCTCAGTGGCAGGTTCCCAAACGCCACTTTTTCTCACGGAAGGCTATTCCGGCTCTCTACCGGCATGTGGAAGGCAATGTCTTGGCCTCGCTGGACAGGGCGGTCAGCGGTAAGGTGCATATTACCGCTGACTTATGGTCCAGCAGGCATGGACAGGGACGTTACCTTTCTTTCACGGCCCATTGGGTCACTCTTTTGGCAGCTGGGAAGGATGCAGGACAAGGTGCAGTAGTGTTGGAGGTTGTCCCACCGCCACGCCTCCAAAATGCTACTACTGGTTGTGACACACCTCTCTCCTCCACCCCCTCCTCTTCTTCTTCCTCCATGGCCTCTTCCTGTGGTTTGTCCTATGAACCAGCGGTGCTCCGTAGCCGTTCACGGGGCTACGCAAGTACGCAGGCAAAAAGATGCCATGCCGTGCTTGCGCTGGTGTGTTTGGGGGACAGAAGCCACACTGGGGCAGAGGTCCTGTCTGCTCTGCAGGGCCAGGCCGAGAGGTGGTTGACGCCACGCCAGCTTAAGCCAGGAATGGTGGTTTGCGACAATGGCACCAACCTCCTCTCCGCCCTCCGACAGGGACAACTGACCCATGTGCCCTGTGTGGCTCACGTCCTTAACCTGGTGGTGCAGCGGTTCTTGGGCAGGTACCCGGGCTTACAGGATGTCCTGAGGCAGGCCAGGAAAGTCTGTGTGCATTTCCGCAGATCTTATAATGCCAGTGCTCGCCTGGCTGAGCTGCAAAAGGAGTTGAACCTGCCCAAGAACCGCCTTATATGTGACATGCCCACCAGGTGGAACTCAACGTTGGCCATGCTGCAGCGGCTGCACACGCAGCAGAGGGCCATCAATGAGTACCTGTGCGACTACGGCACCAGGACAGGGTCAGGGGAGCTTGGTTTTTTTTCTCCACGCCAGTGGGGCATGATCAGGGATGCATGCACTGTCCTGGCACCATTTGAGGAGGCCACGAGGATGGTGAGCAGTGACAGTGCATGCATCAGTGACACTGTACCTCTTGTCCACCTGTTGGAGCACACGCTGCGTGGAATAATGGACAGGGCACTTGAGGCAGAACAGAGGCAGGAAGAGGAGGACTTCCTTGCCTCTCAAGGCCCCCTTTACCCAGACAGTGTTCCTTCTGTCCCACCCATCGCACAGGAAGAGGAGGAGGAGGAGGAGGAGGAGGAGGAGGATTGTGTCAGCATGGAGGTGGAGGCTGGCACTCAGCATCATCAGCAGCAGTCTTTTAGGGATGATTTACAGTCCCAAGAAACCAGTGGACTTGTACGTGGCTGGGAGGAGGTGGCTGCGGATCATGTCGTCCTTAGTGACCCAGAGGACTCCGGAGCGAATGCCTCAGCAAACCTACGCTGCATGGCCTCCCTGATCCTGCAAAGTCTGCGGAAGGATCCTCGTATTCTTCGGATCAAGGAGAGGGACCATTACTGGCTGGCCACTCTCCTTGATCCACGGTACAAGGGTAAGGTTGCGGACCTTATGTTACCGTCGCAGAGGGAGCAGAGGATGAGACAACTCCGGGAGGCCTTGCAGAAAGGTCTGTGCAACGCGTTCCCAGAGACTGGGAGGTTACAAACTCCTGGTCCTGGACAACGAGTTGCTGAGGCTTCGGCCAGTCAAAGAAGGAGCGGTGGGGAAGGTGGCCGTCTGACCGATGCGTTCAGACAATTCTTTAGTCCGCAGCCCCAAAGTATGATCGGTTCCAGCAACCATCGCCAGCGTCTGATAAACATGGTGCAGGAATATCTAGGGGCAAGGTCAGACTTGGACACCTTCCCCACCGAAAATCCTCTGGCTTACTGGGTCTTGAGGATGGATCACTGGCCAGAGCTTGCACAGTATGCAATTGAGCTACTGGCCTGTCCTGCATCCAGCGTTCTTTCGGAACGCACATTCAGTGCTGCTGGAGGATTTGTCACGGATCACAGGGTGCGCCTGTCCACCGACTCGGTTGATCGACTGACTTTCATCAAGATGAACCAGTCTTGGATCACCACCAGCTACCACACACCTGATGCTGATATAACAGACTAATTGATTTTAACATGTCACATCCCTTCAAGACTGATGCTGATGCTGAGTGCCTGTGCTGTTATGTTGACTGGCTATCCTCCTCCTCCGAGTCCTCAATGATACGATTGATGATGATAGCTTGGAAGATCATTTTTGTTTATGGGTGCCGCCACCAGTGGCTAAGGCCCAATTTTTCAGCCCCTGTTTTACAGGGGCGTGTAATTACAATTTTTTTAGCAATAATTTGCCATAGGGCTCATTGCTGTGCTCCAAGTACAGTATCTGTGAGGGGTTGGAGTGTTGTGGCACCAGTGCCTAAGGCCCAATTTTTCAGCCCCTGTTTAACAGGGGCGTGTCATTACAATTTTTGAAGCAATACTTTGCAACAGGGCTCATTGCTGTGCTCCAAGTACAGTATCTGTGAGGGGTTGTAGTGTTGTGCCACCAGTGCCTAAGGCCCAATTTTTCAGCCCCTGTTCAACAGGGGCATGCAATTACAATTCTTGATCTAATAATTCACAGCAGGGTCCATTGCTGCACCCACCAAGAGTAACTCTGAGGGCTTACAGTCTTGTGGCAACGCCACCACCACGAAAGGCCCAATTTTTCAGCCCCTGTTCAAAAGGGGCATGTAATTACAATTCTTGATCTAATAATTCACAGCAGGGCCCATTGCTGCACCCACCAAGAGTAACTGTCAGGGCTTACAGTGTTGTGGCACCAGCACCACCATCAAAGCCCCAATTTTTACTACCACTGTTCAACAATTATATGTAATTAAAATTCCTGATATAATAGTTGACAGCAGGGCGTTCCAGCACCAACCAAGAGTAACTGAGTGCTTACAGTGTTGTGCCAACACCAACAACTAAGGGGCCTATTTCTGCAGAGTATATACGGCAGGTCCCTACTTTCAAACATCCAACTTACAAACGACTCCTACTTGCAAACGAAAGAAGACAACAGGAAGTGAGAGGAAATCTACCCCTAGAAAGGAAAATTCTCTCCTGTAAGAATAAATATGGGAGAAAGGGGTCTCATCTGTACTGATGCTTTATCAGCAATCCTTGTTTCAAGAAAAACACCACATTTCAAAAACAGTTGTCATTGGGACGGAAAGTGAGGTGAAATGTTCTGAACAGGGGCACAGACAGCAAAACAAATGTTACAGGGGTGATAACCCTTACCTATGTTTCCCAAAAAGTTTAAAAATAGATTTTTGGGCTGGAGCTACACTTCAACAATGTACCTGTTCAAAATTACAAACAGATTCTACATAAGAACAAACCTACAGTCCCTGTCTTGTATGCACCGCCTGTATACGGCTGTTCAGAGTATATAGGGCCTTTTTTATTTTATGTGCGGGGTTCCCCTTAATATCCATACAAGACCCAAAGGGGCTGGTAATGGGCTGGGGTAGGGGGGGGGTCATGGGGTAGCTATGCCATTTTTCTTAAAGAATTTCATCCATATTACCGGGACCAGACATTACATTAAAGCCGCAAGCAGTTTTAAATGGCTTTTTTTTCCTTTAGAAGTGTCATTTTGTGCAGGGACAGTTCTAAACACGGGAAACACGTGGCACTTCACAGGCATACTTTAGACACCCCCCAGGTACGATATTTAAAGGAATATTTGACTTTTTTTTTTTCACTTTATGCATCATTAAAATGACTGCTCCCGAAAAACGACCGTTTTTAAAACTTCTTTTTGCATTGATACATGTCCCCTGGTGCAGAACCCGGGTTCCCAAACCCTATTTATGACAATAACATGCATAATAGTTGTTATAATTAGCACTTTAGAATTCGAACGTTCGCATCCATTGTATTTAATAGGGTTCTAATGTTCGTTCGAACTTTCGGTCCGTTCGCGGGTTCTGGTGCGAACCGAACCCGGGGGTGTTCGGCTCATCACTACTTACCGCTGACCGCCCTGTCCAGCGAGGCCAAGACATTGCCTTCCACATGCCGGTAGAGAGCCGGAATCGCCTTCCGTGAGAAAAAGTGGCGTTTGGGAACCTGCCACTGAGGAACCGCACATTGCACAAACTCACGGAAGGGGGCCGAGTCTACCAACTGAAAAGGCAGCAGTTGAAGCGCTACCAATTTAGCCAAGCTAGCATTCAACCGCTGGGCATGTGGATGGCTGGGAGTTAACTTCTTTTGACGGTCCAGCAGCTGGGGCAGGGAAATTTGCCTGCTAGAATCGGACGTCGGTGTACTGCTAGCAGAGTGCCCGCAAGTACTTGGCTGTGACACACCTAATTCTACACCTTCATTCCTCTCAGTGCAGGTTTCAGAGAGGACTGAAGGTATAGTGGGGTTGGAGATCCCAGCTGATGCGGTGCAAGGAGAGGTCCGCTTTGTTCTTTGGTGTGGGTCTTTAAAGAAGGCTTGCCAACGAGCTGTATGGCAGGTCAACATATGTCTAGTCAAGCATGTGGTGCCCAAGCGGCTGATGTTTTGGCCACGCGATATACGCTTGAGACATATGTTACAAACAGCAGCTGTGCGATCTGATGCACTCGAGTCAAAAAAGGCCCACACCAAAGAACTTTTTGAATAACGGGCAGAGGCAGCGCCCTGCACAGGCGGAGCTCTGCGGTGTGATTCCGTCGGTGTGCTGCCCTTACGCTGGCCCCCCGGGGGCATCCTGCCTCATTGGAGATGTGCCTCCTCCTCATCCTCCTCCTCCTCCTCCTCTCTCCTATTAGGCACCCACGTGGAGTCAGTGACCTCATCATCCCCTCCCTCCTCATCACTGGAGCCAATCTGGCAGTATGCTGCAGCTGCTGGAACATGACTGCCAGATTGGTGTCCTTCTTGAGCATCCCATCTCTCTGCTCTCACGCTACTGCCTTCCTCTAGCTGGGTATCATCATCAGACCCTCGAAACGCTGGGCATCCTCCTGGAGCATGTACCCAACACTGTTCTCAAACAGTTCGGGGGACTCCTCAGGAGGACATGGTGGGTCTAAGGAAGGAGTGACTGATGATGACATTGATACCAGGGAAGAGGACGCTTTGGCAGCTGCTTTGCCAGTACCCTGAGCCTGGGTGAGAGAGGATGAGGAGGATGAGGAGGGCTTGGTCATCCACTCTACCAAGTCTTGGACATGATGCGGCTCAACACGTCCAGCTGCCGAAAAGAAGGACAAGCGTGTCCCATGGCCACGTGCTGATGGCGATGCACCGCGTCCACGACCAGCACTGTTGTCTCTAGACACAGAGCCTGCTTGCCCTCTTTTATTGGCTCCTGACTGTCTGCCTCTCCTTGTTTGCCTTCCAGGCATTCTAATGGCCTGCAGGGAGATGGGAAAACCAGCAATAAGGCCTAGCTTCAGGAGTATATTTTGCAGGAAGCACACTACGCCCGCTGTAAATGCTGCAAATGCCTGTTGGTGTAACACACCAGGAAAACACAGCAATACGGGCTAGCTTCAGAAGTATATTTTGCAGGAATCACACTACGCCTGCTGTAAGTGCTGCAAATGCCTGTTGGTGTAACACACTAGGAAAACACAGCAATAAGGCCTAGCTTCAGGAGTATATTTTGCAGGAAGCACACTACGCCCGCTGTAAATGCTGCAAATGCCTGTTGGTGTAACACACCAGGAAAACACAGCAATACGGGCTAGCTTCAGAAGTATATTTTGCAGGAATCACACTACGCCTGCTGTAAGTGCTGCAAATGCCTGTTGGTGTAACACACCAGGAAAACACAGCAATATGGGCTAGCTTCATAAGTATATTTTGCAGGAATCACACTACGCCTGCTGTAAGTGCTGCAAATGCCTGTTGGTGTAACACACTAGGAAAACACAGCAATAAGGCCTAGCTTCAGGAGTATATTTTGCAGGAATCACACTATGCCTGCTGTAAGTGCTGCAAATGCCTGTTGGTGTAACACACCAGGAAAACACAGCAATACGGGCTAGCTTCAGGTGTATAATGTGCAGGAGGCACACTCTGCCCGCTGTAAGTGCTGCAAATGCCTGTTAGTGTAATACACCAGGAAAACACAGCAATAAGGGCTAGCTTCAGGTGTATACTGTGCAGGAGGCTTAGCAACAATGACACTGACACTGTCCCCTGCCTATCCTTCTCTCTCCCTGCACACAAGGTTTATCAAAGAATATGACACTGACACTCTCTCTGCCTATCCTTCTCTCTCCCTGCACACAAGGTTTAGTAAAGAATATGACACTGACACTGTCCCCTGCCTATCCTTCTCTCTCCCTGCACACAAGGTTTATCAAAGAATATGACACTGACACTCTCCCTGCCTATCCTTCTCTCTCCCTGCACACAAGATTTAGCAAAGAATATGACACTGACACTGTCCCCTGCCTATCCTTCTCTCTCCCTGCACACAAGGTTTAGCAAAGAATATGACACTGACACTCTCCCTGCCTATCCTTCTCTCTCCCTGCACACAAGAATAGCACAAAGAATATCAACACTGTCCCTGCCTATCCTTCTCTTTCCCTGCGCCGGAACACACTACACAAGGCCGCCGCGCTGGCGGCCTTTTATAGTGTGTGGCGTGTGCTAAACCCCCTGAGCTACAATTGGCCACAGGCAACCTGCCTGTGGCCAATTATGGCTCTCCTAGCTGCCGGCGCTGTGATTGGCCAAGCATGCGGGGTCACAGTGCATGCTTGGCCAATCACAGCGCCGGGATTGCACTGCGATGGCGCAGTGTATTGTGGGCCGTTCGCGTCACTCGAATTTGGTGCGAACGGCCCAAATCGTTCGATGTTCGCCGAACGATCGAACTGCCGATGTTCGAGTCGAACGTATGTTCGACTCGAACACCGAGCTCATCCCTACTTGGGAACAGATAGTTTAGCTTGTTTTTTTTCCAGCAGGTCATTCATGGTAAATAACATGGATGTATATCGCTGAACATGACTGGCAAGAAATCACCATCATGGGACATTTTTACTTAACCGCGTCCGGACCAGCTGCCGCACTTTTACTTATCTTCCAAGCAAATAAGTGGAATCGCTGCGTTTCCAGCGCCTTCTTACGTCACTTCCGGTCTGCATCAGGGAGGGCTAGAGGCTGACGCAGAATGGAAGTGACGTAAGAAGGCGCAGGAAATGCAGCGATTTCACGTATTTGCTTGTTTTTATGCTTTTTATGTAACAGTTCACCCTCTAAGTGCCCAATAAAATTGATATTTATTTACTTAACATACTACACTATTGGAGGCCTCTTCTTCTCTCCTTCCCCACCTGTATGCCCCATATGTTGGAGCGTATCGAGATAGGTCAGTGGAAGAAATTGGCGGCTCTTAAGAACAGCGGAGGCTGACAGCTAGAGCTACTATAAGAACCGGAGAGACTTGAAGAGAGGGTTTGGTGACTACTCTGCTCGAGGCCGAATTACATACATGTTCAATTAATGCAAATTAATACATACAATGAGGTGAGAGTTCTGGGAGACCAGTCTGTGGATATCAAGCACAATTTATTTTGTTTTGGATATAGTCATTGGGACATATATATTCCATGCAAATTGTATCTTATTACACAGGAATGTCCTAGATCCTTCTATTTATTCTACTTTACTTGGACTATTTGCTCATCCATGATAGTCACTGGAAGGGTTTCTCAATAACTCTGAAGTTGTGGGACATTATGTATTGATCATTTTACACATGAACATTGTTTTTTCTTTCATTATATTCATGTTGAATATTATTTCCCTTCATAGGGTGTTTATAGTGTTTATAGCGATATCACTTTTTAGCGCGAGATCAATTTTTATATTTTAAAAGTAAAAGATGTGTTTTTTTTCAAAACTGTAGCTATTCTTTTGTTTATAGCGCAAAAAAAAAAAACCCTGCAGAGGTGATCAAATACCACCAAAAGAAAGCTCTATTTGTGGGGAAAAAAATGACGTCAATTTTGTTTGGGTACAACGTCGCACGACCACGCAATTGTCAGTCAAAGCGACGCAGTGCCAAATCGCAAAAAATGGGCTGGTCATTGAGCAGACAAATCTTCTGGGGCTGAAGTGGTTAAAGGTTAGGTTCACCTCTAAAAAAAAAAAAATTCCCCATTTTTTGCAGGTTAAAAAATGCACCCATGATCAGAAGATCAGGCAGACAGTTAATTGAGAGCAGGAAGATGAATGGACTATGGGGACACTCAACAGTGCCCTCAAAGCTTATTGAAAACTACAAGCCGTCAGCCATAATGGCTAAGGGTACTTGTAGGCATTGATTCACAGGAAACTGTGAATGAATGACTTGGCCGTGTGGGCGGGGTCACACTGTTTTCAAATAGTGACAGCTGGTGTGGGGAGAAGATCCCTCGCCTGCTGTAACAGGGAGGGTGGGCAGCGAGGGGAGAGCTGCAGATGCTGGAACATGTTACATGTTCCACCCTCTGGCAGCCACGGGAAGTGAAAAGTTTAGCAACTGTATTACTACTGCAGCTTTATGTCAGAACTTTTGTGTCCCAATTTCTGCAAACATTCACCTCTGTATGACCCTGTACATCTCTTTGAGTCTAGTAGGAATTTTAAAGAGGACACGATTCATAAAAAAAGTGGGGTCCCTGATAAATTCTATACCAGACCCTTTGTTTCTGTTACAGAGTTTAATGAAGAGCCCCATGCAAATAAAACAAGCAAAAGGTGTCAGGTACCTCCCAAAATGCATGCCAGACTCTCATCTGAGCATCAAACTCATGTTGATGGGGACAAGGACATTTTCCCCCAAAACCCTGGTTGTGTGGTGATCTGCAGACACAGGACCTATCAGAATCTGTAAATACCCTTTAAAAATAGGGGGGTCCCCAGATACAATGTCCTCTTTGTAAATTAGTAAGGGGTTCATAGTAGCCTTACTCATTCACAAAATAAAAATATAAAAAGTAATAAACACGCATAATTTTTGACAAGTCCTTTATTATAAAATAAAAAAACAGGGTTCACTCATGATATACAGTTGTGTTCATAAGCCATTTATTATCAATCAACTGTGTTTTAAATCATAATGACAACAGAAACTACCCAAATGACCCTGATCAAAAGTTTACATACCCTGGTGATTTTGGCCTGATAACATGCACACAAGTTGACACAAAAAGGGTTTGAATGGCTATTAAAGCTAACCATCCTCACCTGTGATCTGTTTTCTTGTAATTAGTGTGTCTGTATCAGGCCGGGTTCACACTGGGGCGACAAACGCTCCGACATTGGGAGCTCATGTCGCATGACGTGTGAAAATCAATGTTTCCCTATGGGAGCCATCTTAACTGGTCCGACACAAGTTGGTCCGACTTTGAAAATGCTCCCTGTACTACTTTGGTCCGACTTTGATCCTACTTCAGCCCATTGAATATCATTGAAGTCGGATCAAAGTAGGATCCTTGTCCTAACCATCCGACTTTTGAAATCCGACATGGTGATTACAGCAGCAGTAAAAGGAATTTATCTCACCCTGGGATTGTTTTGATTGGTCAAAGGACAAGTCAGACTAGTACAAAGTCGGATCAAAGTAGTATCCTGTTCATGAAAGTCGGATGGATGTCGGACCAATGTAGGATCAATGTAGGACTGATGTCGCAGAGCAAAGTAGGATGAAAGTTGTATGAGCCGCATGATCTGAGAGCTCCGGCACTCTGAGGACCTTTAAAGCTATTTTTGGGGGATTTCCATGCCCTGTTAAGAATGGGCAGAACGCACAGAAGCACCTCGACCCCCCGCTCCCTCAAGGACTCCGGAACGCAATTCAGCGGCAACATACCGGAGATGTTCCGGACCCGGGCCGCAACGCACCACGCGGAGTTGCTGGCTTCACAGGCCTCATCCCCGAGCTCGCCTAGAAACTCCACCGAGCCGCTCATGGATATCAATAGAGCCGCGAACCCGAGCCTCCTGGATTTGCAGAGAGACCTGCAGCTAATCTCCCTGGACATTAAACACACCCTGACAGCTGCCATATCTGACCTTAAGACGGAAATACAGGGGATGAATAACCGCCTGATTGAAGTGGAAGAAACCACACAGCTCCAAGCTGCAGCGATCAGGCAAGTGCAAAAGACATACGATATGCACCTACCATACATGTTTGAATTGCACAGACAAGTGGAAGATTTAGACAATAGGGGACGCAGGCACAATATAAGGATTAGGGGGGTACCCGAGAGCATTGAACAGGCCTCCCTATCACAGGCAATATGCGCCATCTTTAATGACCTGCTCGATAGGGCCGCAGACTCCCCCATAGAGATGGAGAGACTGCACCGTGCCCTCAGACCCCCTCCTAGAGATGCTGAACCCCCCAGAGACGTAGTTTGCTGCATCGTAAACTTCCCCCTGAAAGAGGAGATACTCAGGAAAGCGAGAGAGAGGGGACGCATCTCTCACAATGGCACCGACATTAAGCTTTTCCAGGACTTGTCCCAGATAACATTACAGAATAGGCGCACCTTGCGCCCCCCTGCTGGACACATTGCGCTCCCGTAACATCCAATACAGGTGGAAATTCCCATTTTGTTTGTCAGCAACCGCCAGAGGACGCATGGCACTTCTCCGGACACCGGAAGACCTCCCTAACTTCTGCGAGCAACTTGATCTACCACCTGTAGACATACCTGACTGGCACTCGTTCTACTTCCCCACGGAAAACTGGAAGCCAGTCTCGCTCGTGTCATCACCCAAAGCGCAGCGACAAAAATCCAGACGCCGCAGGCTAGACCCCACTTCACCAGGAGAACGTCTCTCTCGTCGAGATCTCTACTCACACCCTCCTGGGAATGCCGACACCCCACGTAGGGGAGACCGAGACATGTGACCTACCTGATATGTGATGGTTGACCCAGGGGTCAGTAAGTTGAGTTATGCTTTTCTTTACTCACTTGTAACTTTTGTCCATTTGTTTTTCTACCCCCGCACCACAACGAACACCCGGGGACTTTGGTCGCAGCGTGATGACTCCTTCCTCCCACCTCTCCACCAGGATCAAGGACCTCTCCCACAGCCTACTCTCATCCAGGTACTGTTTTCATTATACCTTAGGCTTACATCCGGCTGGATCTGCACCTAAGGAACTATGGTTGCTGATGCTGTGCTCCATGATGAGCCCTGTTTCACCCCTTTGGCTTTTTGACACCTCCACTTGGTGTTAAGTGTCGAACCCAGAGACTATGTGCTACAGCCAAAGGATGGGACACAAGATCCAAGTACTCCCATGCTTTGACTTCCTGCCCCCCACCCTCCCCCAGGGGTTTTACACCCCACCCCCCTTTTTTTTTAAGGTCTGATGATGCTGGTTATATGTTATATGTCTAGATCGTCTAGCTGAATTTCTCTTTAGGCCTCACTGTATACGCTTTACCTATGTTTGTAAGTTGTGCTCCTAACCTAGCAGTTAAGGATAGACAGATAACCACACCTGATTAGTAGAGTTATTCGGAAGACAGGCTGCTAACCCACCTAGCTTAATATCCTTCCTGATGCTCACTTAAATTAGTAGCCTCTATAGCTGAAAGGAAGGGAAGGAAAGAGAATAGGAAAACAGAACCAGACGGGTAAAATATCTGGGCGTACATACGTGGGTAGGCCCCTACCATACTAAACCAAAGCCTCACCACCAGATCGATGTCTGCGACATCACGAATATGGTTCTTACTTTTAGGCTTCCGATGAAAACCAGCCTTCACGTATGACACACCCCTGTCAACTAAACCTTACACGATCTCAAATCCATGCATCTACCTAACTGCAAAGCCCACAGGCCACTCAATGGAAGCAACCTGATAAGACCCCTCCTATTCTTAGGGATATACAGCGTCGGATGCAACACAACTCTAACCCGTAAACATCTGTGCACATTACCCTGGTTGGAGAGGTGGAGTAGGGAGGAGATAACTGCGATGAACCACCTGAGAACCCTGTATGCTCTAATACTACCTAGGTTTAGTCAGTGTTCTTTAAACGCAGCCCCCTTGTGGTGAGTTATAAGTTTTACCCTGTACTGAATGTTCAGTTATATGATAAGTTTTATAACAATATGGGATGTTGACTGTCAGTCTTACCTCTCCGCTCTTTGCTTAAATGTATTGCTTGATTACCTTACCCGGTTCTCCCCATTGAGGATATCCTACATATTTTGATCTCAGAGCCCACACTCTACAAGTAATTGACTCTCCCCCATTCCGCATCCTTATGCACTCATGGTCCTCTCTAGTGCCCACCTCTTGACCCCTTCCCAGTTTACTGCCCACACACAGCGGTCCAGTAGGACTATAGCTGGAACCCCGGACTTCTTTCTTTAGGTGATTAGGTATACCTAGTTCCACCTCCGGAGACCCTCTACATAGGACTAGTAGATTCCACACTACGGTCCGATCCCATCTACCCCCTTCCCCCCATTCCTTCTCCCCCTTGAGATCCTACTACCCGAAGTTCTGCACCCCAAGCTCTAACCTATACCTCTCTTCTGTTTCTGTTCTCTATTATCTCCTTCTTCTCTACTCACCCCCCCTTTTTTTATCCCCCTTTTTCTCTCTCTTCTCTTTCTCTCTTTCTCTCTTTTCTGATCGTTTTTGGAGAACGCCCCTCCTCGCTCTCGTTCCCCCCTGTGTGGGTCGTTGTATCTACATAGTAAGCCTCGTTAACCGAACGTCTTGAGGCAACCTAACCCAATACCCCACAAAATGCTACCTGACCAGCTGTCCAAACACAGGCAATTATCCCTTAAATGTGTGTCACTAAATGTTAAAGGTTTAAACCTCCCAGAAAAAAGATCTCAGGTTCTCTCTGCCCTGTCTAAACACAAAGCACACTTTCTGCTACTTCAGGAAACACATTTCCGGTCAGATGCCATTCCTAAATTAGCAAATCATCTCTACAGACAAGCACTGCACTCCACAAGCCCAAACTCTAAAACTAAGGGAGTCTCCATTCTTATTTCTAAACAAGCAGATTTTCAATTACCAGACTCTTTGGTTGACCCCGGGGGCAGATATATCTTTCTTAAGGGTACATATGCCTCCAAACCAATAACCCTGGCAAACATTTACAGCCCCAACGAACATCAAGTCGCATTCTTTAGAAAAGTAGGTGACCTTCTTACTACCTTTCAGGAAGGCATATTGATCCTGGGCGGGGATTTTAATGTACCACTGAACCCCGCACTGGACACCTCATCAGGTAAATCTACGCTATCCTACCGAGCACTCCGCCAGATTAAACTTCAGCTCCAACACCTGACTCTCCATGATACCTGGCGCACCCTTTTTCCAAACGACAAAGACTATACCTTCTTCTCTCCCCCACACCAAAAATATTCTAGGATCGACTACTTTTTTCTCTCCCAGACAGACTTATCTTCTCTTACTCAGGCCACCATAGAACCAATGTTCTTATCCGACCACCACCCAATCTCCATGACACTCACATTCCCTGAACTGACTAAGACTTCTAAATCATGGCGCCTGAATTCCGCCCTACTAAAAGACCCAGAAATCATCAACCAGATGAGATCCCATATCCAACTCTATTTCCAAGAAAATTCCACCCCAGATATTTCCCCAGTCACACTATGGGAGGCAGACAAGTGCGTGGTGAGGGGGAAACTTATCTCCTTAGCAACTAACGCCAAAAAGAGACACCAAGAGCAAATTAGATCACTCATCAACACAATTCACAGACTTGAAAATGCACACAAACAATCGACCTCGCAATCCACGCTGCAAGACCTACTACACGCTAGATCAGTACTTCTAGATGAACTAGGAAAACGCACAAGGAGACGCTATGTCCTCCAACAAAAGGTGTTCTATGAACACGGCAACAAGAGTGGTAGATTGCTGGCACGCACTATACAAGCAGCTAGGCTCACATCTAGAATCCATGAAGTACGAGACACCCAAGGCACACTCCTCTCTAGAAACGAGGAGATAGCCAATCATTTCGAACACTTCTACTCCAAACTGTACAACTTGCCCCAACACGGCGTAGAAGGGACTAGGGCAGCCCAACGTACTTCCCAAATAAAGGACTTTTTAGCCCAATACTGCCCCAAACCTATCTCCCCACAGCAGGCGGAGGCCATGGAAACTCCATTTTCCAAGGAGGAACTCCATCTAGCTATAAAACAAATGAAAGTAGGAAAAAGTCCCGGCCCTGATGGTCTCCCACTAATATATTACAAATCCTTTCAGGATATACTGACTCCCGAGATACTTAAAATGTGCAACGCTCTAGCGGATCCTCATACATCAACAGGCAGACTATTAGAAGCCCACATAACAGTCATCCCAAAAGATGGAAAAGACCCCACACTAGCCTCAAACTACAGACCTATTTCCCTACTCAATGTAGATATCAAATTGTACGCGAAAATCCTAGCCAACAGATTATTACCTCTTATCCCTGACCTCATAACAGCCGACCAGGTGGGTTTCATCCCAGGCAGGGAAGCCAGGGATAACACCATACGCACCCTGAACATACAACACTGGTTACACTCCTCGGGATCCAAAGGCTTTCTTCTATCCCTAGATGCTGAGAAGGCGTTTGATAGGGTGGCTTGGGACTACATGCAGGAGGTCCTGAAGGGAATAGGCCTCCTACCCCGCATGTTCACGCACATTAACGCCCTTTATACTAATCCCTCGGCAAGGGTGAGGACCAATGGCCTCCTCTCAAACGCCTTCTCTATCAGCAACGGCACACGACAGGGGTGCCCTCTATCCCCCTTAATCTTTGTTCTGACACTAGAACCCCTCTTAAACAGACTGCGCAGCAATGCAGACGTCAAGGGCATCAACATAGCACGCAGAGAATTCAAAGTAGCTGCCTTTGCAGACGACATCTTACTCTCCTTACAATCCCCCCGAACCTCCCTGCCCAACTTACTGAAGGACATACAACACTTTGGCGAGATTTCAAATCTCAAAATTAACTACCCAAAGTCTCATGCGTTAAATATCTCTCTACCCCCGCAGGAAGTAGAACACTGCCAACAATTCTTCCCATCTCAGTGGAAGACTGTAGCCCTTACATATTTAGGTGTCCAAATTACGAGGAAAACTATTGATCTCTATAGCCATAACTTCTTAGCTGCCCTTTCTAAAATACAGACCCACCTTAAAGAATGGACTAATATGAATGTATCCTGGTTCGGCCGTGCAGCCATAATCAAAATGGTGGTACTCCCCCGCTTGTTATACCTGATGCAGACAATCCCAATCCATTTACCCCCTTCCTTCTTTGCTACCTATAGGAAAGCCTGCACAACTTTCCTATGGAAGAACACTCTCCCGCGCATTAAATACTCTCGCCTGACCCTCTCAAAGTCCATGGGTGGCATTGGCCTACCAGACCTCCAAAAATACTATCTTGCGTGTCACCTGACTAGAATTGTGGATTGGAGGGTACACTACCGGGGAAAGACTTGGGTGACCTTAGAAAAACATTTCATACAAACACCTACTCATGTACTCCCCTGGCTCCCGCCCCGTCTATGGCCCCTCGCAGTTAAGACACACCCGCTAATATACCCCTCCTTAAAGGCCCTTGACAAAGAAATTTCGATCCACAAACTTTCCTCATACCTAGGACCAATGACCCCCCTGAGAGGGAACCCGGATTTCCCTCCTGGGGACCCTACGTTCCTCCAGAAAGAATGGCCCCACGAAGAAATACGAGCGCAACATTTTTTCCGGGGAGGTGTTATTAGAGCGTATGAGGATTTATTGTCCGAATCGCGCACACACTCGTTCCCTTTTTGGTCTTACAGACAATTGAGACACTTCTTCACATCTAAAACTCCAAGTGTGACGTGGTCCAGACAACCTACTCCATATGAAGCTCTCTGCTTATGTAACGCACCACAAAGACATCTCATATCCTACATATACACTCTTCTCCAGGAGGACTCCCCCCATCCAGCGACTAAACCCACATGTACCTCGTGGGAAAAAGACCTGAACCTGACTCCGACTGACGGGGAGTGGGAAACAATTTTTACACACGCCCATAAGGGATCGATGAATATAGCAATCCAAGAAAATGGGTATAAGATCATAACTAAATGGTACAGGACTCCCTCACGCCTACACAAATTCACACCCTCAATCTCAAACATCTGCTGGAGATGCAAGGAAGCAATAGGCTCCATGATCCATATTTGGTGGGGGTGCAGTTCCATCCAACCTTTCTGGACTGAGGTCCACGCCATTATCAGACACGTGACCAGCTATGAGCTGGATTACAACCCTGCACAATACCTCTTACATCACACAACCCTTTCTAAACGTACCTACTTTAAATCATTGGCCATGCACATGGTCAATGCAGCTCGACTATGCATACCTGTACACTGGCGCTCATCAGAGGCACCCACCATCAGAGAATGGCTGCTTAGGATAGCCAAGATAGAAGAAATGGAGGGACTGATATTCTCCTCTCAGGAACGCATACAGAAATTTATGCAAACATGGGCATGCTGGTATCACTTCAAAACGTCAGACCACTACAAAGCCTATCTACCTCAGTAAATACCTGAAGGAGCTCCCTGCCTTGAATTCGGTATGGCCCACGATTTAAGACGACTCGGGGGGACGGGGGCGAGGAGCGGCTCCTGTCTCTCTTCCTTTCTCTTACCTCTTTGTCTTTCTCTTTCTTTCACCCCTTCTTACCTTTACACTCTTACATTCCCCCCAAACTCCCAATTTCTCATTAATTATCTGCCCTTTTCACCCCCATTTCCCCCCCTTCCCCTTAAACCACACAACGACAATGAACCTCTCTCTAAATGGAAGCCCCGACATAATCACCGAGTTATTCCCATCCCATTCGGGAATCCAGTCTACTTGCCCGCATCTAAGTGCCACGATTGGGCCTGTAGAGATTGGCCTACGTGGTAATGCCTACAAATATGATATGACTTGACATGAATGGGGTGCTCTTCCCTAAAGTGGCTGATATGCTCGTTGTTCTTGTTCAACCTATATGCTGAATAGATCTCTATGACAATACAATTACCCAAATGTGTTACTCTCTGCACCATTTGTTTGTTATAACACACTATGCGATATATCTAACGTTGTTATCTGCCAAAGAAGACCCGAGTGTTCCTCATTTCTGTTCATGATAACCTTGAAAAACGTATTGAAATGTAACCTTGTTTTTGCCTTAATAAAATACACTTTTGTGGGAAAAAAAAAAAAAGGTCAATGAGTTTCTGGACTCCTGACAGATCCTTGCATCTTTGATCCAGTGCTGCACTAACGTTTCTGTATTCAGAGTCATGGGGAAAGCAAAAGAATTGTCAAAGGATCTGCATGAAAAGGTCGTTGAACTGTATAAAACAGGAAAGGGATATAAAAAGATATCCAAGAAATTGAGAATGCCAATCAGCAGTGTTCAAACTCTAATCAAGAAGTGTAAAATAAGGGGGCTGTTGAAACCAAACCATGGTCAGGTAGACCAACTAAAATTTCAGCCACAACTGCCAGGAAAATTGTTTGGGATGCAAATAAAAATCCACAAATAACTTCAGGTGAAATACAGGACTCACATGATATCATCTCACACGTCACCACATATACTTTGAATTATACCCCAGCACAATATTTATTACATCATACAACATTGTCTAGAATAACTTATTTTAAATCTCTAGCTATGCACATGGTGAATGCAGCAAGACTGTGTGTCCCGATACACTGGCGATCCAATACCCCACCATCTGTTAGAGAATGGTTTGCCAAGATCTCCAAAATAGAAGAGATGGAGGAACGGATACACATCTCTCAAGAACGGATACAAAAAAGGGGGGAGCAGAGACAGTGGAGACAGTGGAGGTATCACACTCAGTTCATACCCATCAGGCTTCCCCCCCCCACCCTCTTCTCTCCACCCTCTCTGATGCTTCTCATTCCCCCCCCCCTTCCCCCTCCCTTTACTTTTTTCTTTCTCTTATTCCTCTCTCTCCTTCTTTCTCTCTTTTTTCAGCCTTAATTTCTATCTTTTTTTTTTTCCTTATTTCTTCCCGTTTCCGCTTTTGAAATCGGGCTACTGATATGATTATTGTACCAGACATTACAGGGTTGCTGACCATCTACATAAAGCTATGGCTAGATACGTCACATGTGCGCTAAATGGTGTTTATACCCTTGGGATTCCCTGATTATTGTGCATTCTTTGTATTTCCCTGGTACACTAAACTACTTGAAGAACACGTGTAATTCACAACTTTTTTGTTTTCTGTCTGTATGATGCACATGCTGTTCAACTGTAACCATTTACTTGTTTTTGATTTTAAATAAAAAATTTATGGAACAAAAAAGAAATACAGGAATCTCTGAAAATATGTGGTGTGGCTTTTTCAAGATGCACAATAAGGAAGCACTTGAAGAAAGATGGGCTGCATGTTCAAGTCGCCAGAAGAAAGCCATTGCTATGCAAATGCCACAAAGTATCCCGCTTACAATATGCCAAACAGCACAGAGACAAGCTTCAAACCTTCTGGCACAAAGTCATTTGTAGTGATGAGACCAAAATTTAGCTTTTTGGCCACAACCATAAACAAAACATTTGGAGAAGAGTCAACAAGGCCTATGATGAAAGGCACACCATGCCTGCTGTGAAACACAGCGGTGGATCATTGATATTTTGGGGATGTGTGAGCTACAAAGGCGCAGGAAATTTGGTCAAAAATGATGGCAATATGAATGCAGCATGTTATCAAAAAATACTGGAGGAACATTTGCATTCATCAGCCAGGAAGCTGCGCATGGGACGTACTTGGACATTCCAACATGACAATGATCTAAAACACAAGGCCAAGTCGACCTGTCATTGGCTACAGCAGAATAAAGTGAAGGTTCTGGTGTAGCCATCTCAGTCTCCTGACCTCAATATCATTGAGCCATTTCGAGGAGATCTCAAATGTGCAGTTCATGCAAGACAGCCCAAGAATTTACAGGAACTTGAGGCTTTTTGCCAAGAGTAATGGGCAGCTTTACCATCTGAGAAATACCACAAAAGACTTCTAGCTGTCAATGATGTTAACGGGGGCAATACACTGTATTAAGAACTGGGGTATGTAAGATTTTGATCAGGGTCTTTTGGGTAGTTTCTGTTGTCATTATGATTTAAAAAGAGTAAACACAGTTGATTGATAATAAATGGCTCCAGCCAAACACTAACCATGGGTAAAAGAAAAGTTTTTGTGTTATCTTTCATATTCTCTGAAAAATGGCCAAGAGATCATAAATTCTTTTGTGAGAGTGTCCTGCGTGGAGTCGGTTTTGAAGGAGGCAACAACGGTACTTGAGGCACTCTCACTGCATCAGATAATGGAAGCAGATGATTTCTATGCCACATCTTCAAAGGCCCCTTTTCTCCGTCAGGTTTGATTTGATACACTGGTAATCCAGGGAGCTGTTTACAAATGACATAGGGTTGCGGCCTCCATCGATCTGCCAACTTATGTTTCCCTGGTACCCCTAGATTTTTCAGCAACACTCGATCCCCCGGTTGTAAGTCCTGTATTCTTACTTTCAGATCAAAGTTTTGCTTATTCTCATAGCTTTCTCATAGGCCTGTCGCAGGTTCTTCCGTAGCCTGTCAACATAGCCTTTGTGGGACGTCAAAGAGATGTTGTCAATTGAAGTACCAAAAGCCAGATCAGCAGGAAGAAGAGCTTCTCTCCCAAACATACTGGTCCTACTGGTCCACCCTGGTGACACATCCACCACACTGAAGACGATCCAGGCACCCATACACCACCACGCTCTCGCTGCCACTGTTACAATATCGGTGGTCCCTGAGCAGGGGTTGTACCCTCTGCACGTCAGGCTCAATTGTCATGTTTGTGACAGCCTTAATGCTGATATTTTCATGAAAGCAAACTCCTGCCTAGAACCTAGGCAATTAGTGAGTGTAGTTTTAGTGTCTTCCCACTAGGGCACCTAAGCCCCACCCACATAGTAAAAGGTCAGAGGGATGAAACATATCAGGAAAGACTTCAGAAACTTGGCAAACAGAAGCAGCAGGGATCTGTCATTTACCAATATATTGACATTTTTCTTTGTAAATGTCAGTTTTGCTGTACTAGGTTGTATATATCATAGAGATACCAATGAAAGCAAATGGATAACAGCACACTGTTATCAAAAATATCAGAGTTCTCTTTATTGTTTAGTCAGGACAACATCACCGCAGTACAAAAGAAAAGGACCCACTAACATGTTTCATGCACAGAGGGCTTAATCATAGCATACTCCTCTTCTTTTTTTACTACTGTGATGTTGCTTTGACTACAAAATAAAGAAGAACATGACTTTTTGGTTAGCAGTGTGCAATTATCCATTTGCTTTCATTGGTATTCCCCAGCCACAAACTTAGAGCACCTGTTCAGAAGTGAGGCTATCTAATTGTGAACAGACCTGGAGCAGTGTATTGTATTGTTGTGGATATATTTTACAGATGTGCCACTTCACAAGGACACCCCATGCATAATATTTAAATGCATTTTGCATTGTTAAAGTACAGAAAAATCTTGGATTGCGTGTAATACGGTTTAAGCAACAAAAAAAAAAGAGAAGATGTGAAAAGTACATAATTGAAGATGGAGAGATATTAGATGGGAGAGGTTTGGGGGATAGGGAAGGGGGGAGTGGGTTTGGTATATTTTATACAATGCATTCGCATTTTGTAATGTGTTTATATGAAAAATCAATAAAGAGATATAAAAAAAAAACACGGTTTACCAGCGTTTCACAATGCAAGCTATTTTTAAATTTTTTATTCTGACTCGGTTTGCATTTGGTCAGAGGTGCGGGGGTGCCGGTGACGCTCGAAGACACTCTGAGCCGCTCGGAGACACTCAAGTGTTTACGAGCTTCTCTGAGTGGTCTCTGAGTTTCTCTGAGTATTTCCGAATGTGTCTGGCTCCCCCCCACCTCTGGCCACATGCGGTACTGCATAGACAAGCAGTGGCTGTGGAAACAAATTATCTGAGTTTCCATTGATTCCTTTGCGGAAACCCGCTTTAATATACAAGTGCTTTGAATTACAAGCATTCTTCTGGAATGGATTATGCTCGTAATCCAAGTTACTACTGTATAACTAAAAACAAAATTTTTTGTTTTGTTTTGGACAGAGTTGATATGACTTAAAACGCCTGTCAGGTTTTTATTGCTATCTCTGCCCTCAAAAAAGACACAAGTACCTCCAGTTCAACCCACAGAAAAAAAAAAAAAAACACAAATCGAAATCTCCATATACACAACCCTATACCCACAGTTGATCCAGGGGAAGGCAAAAAAACTCCAATAAAGCATGATCCAATTAGAATAAGGGAGATTTACTAATTGTCCTGTTTACTGCTATCATAAAAACTAAAAGTAAAAGAAAATCCCAAATTTTGGTGTTTCCCCAGAACAGTTAATAGAGGGGACATCTTCCAATGGGGACACAATGGATTCCCTTAACCACTTAAGCCCTGGGCCAATACGCAGCTTAAAGACCAGAGGTGATTTTACAATTTGGCACTGTGCTGCTTTAACTGGTAATTGCGCGGACATGCAATGTTGTACCCAAACAAAATTTGTGTCCTTTTCTTCCCACAAATAGAGCTTTCTTTTAATGGTATTTGATTGCTTCTGCGATTTTTATTTATTGCGATATAAATGGAAAAAGACAGAAAATTTTTAATCGAATAAACTCAATTTTAGTCATACATTTAGGCCAAAATGTATTCAGCCACATGTCTTTAGTAAAAAAAATGTCAATAAGTGTATATTTATTGGTTTGTGCAAAAGTTATAGCGTTTACAAACTAGGGTACATTTTCTGGAATTTACACAGCTTTTAATTTATGACTAATTTCTTGAGGTGCTTAAATGGCAGAGCAGTACAAACCCCCCCAAATGACCCCATTTTGGAAAGTAGACACCCCAAGGAAATTGCTGAGAGGCATGTTGAGCCCATTGAATAATTTATTTTTTCCCAAGTGATTGAATACTGACAAAAAATTAAATAAAAAAATTAAATAAAAATTACAAAAAGTTGTCACTAAATAATATATTGCTCACACATGCCATAGTTATATGTGGAATTGCACCCCAAAATACATTTTGCTGCTTCTCCCGAGCACGGGGATACCACATGTGTGGGACTTTTTGGGAGCCTAACCACGTACGGGACCCTGAAAACCAATCACCGCCTTCAGGATTTCTAAGGGCGCAAATTTTTGATTTCACTCCTCACTACCTATCACAGTTTCGAAGGCCATAAAATGACAAGATGGCACAAAACCCCCACAAATTAACCCCATTTTGGAAAGTAGACACCCCAAGCTATTTGCTGAGAGGCATGTTGAGTCCATGGAATATTTTATATTTTGCCACAAGTTGCGGGAATATGACAAACTTTTTTTTTTGCACAAAGTTGTCACTAAATGATATATTGCTCACACATGCCATGGGCATATGTGAAATTACACCCCAAAATACATTCTGCTGCTTCTCCTGAGTACGGGGATACCACATGTGTGGGACTTTTTGGGAGCCTAGCTGCGTACTGGACCCCAAAAACCAAGCACCGCCTTCAAGATTTCTAAGGGCATACATTTTTGATTTCACTCCTCACTACCTATCACTACCTATCACAGTTTTGAAGGCCATAAAATGCCAAGATGGCACAAACCCCCCCAAATGACCCCATTTTGGAAAGTAGACACCCCAAGCTATTTACTGAGAGGCATGTTGAGCCCATTGAATATTTTTTTTTGTCCCAAGTGATTGAATAATGACAAAAAGAAAAAAAAATGTACATAAAGTTGTCACGAAATAATATATTGCTCAAACATGCCATGGTTATATGTGGAATTGCACCCCAAAATACATTTTGCTGCTTCTCCTGAGTATGGGGATACCACATGTGTGGGACTTTTTGAGAGCCTAACCACGTACGGGACCCTGAAAACCAATCACCGCCTTCAGGATTTCTAAGGGCGCAAATTTTTGATTTCACTCCTCACTACCTATCACAGTTTCGAAGGCCATAAAATGCCAAGATGGCACAAAACCCCCCCAAATTAACCCCATTTTGGAAAGTAGACACCCCAAGCTATTTTCTGAGAGGCATGTTGAGTCCATGGAATATTTTATATTTTGCCACAAGTTGCGGGAATATGACAAACTTTTTTTTTTTTTGCACAAAGTTGTCACTAAATGATATATTGCTCATACATGCCATGGGCATATGTGAAATTACACCCCAAAATACATTCTGCTGCTTCTCCTGAGTACGGGGATAACACATGTGTGGGACTTTTTGGGAGCCTAGCTGCGTACTGGACCCCAAAAACCAAGCACCGCCTTCAAGATTTCTAAGGGCATACATTTTTGATTTCACTCCTCACTACCTATCACTACCTATCACAGTTTTGAAGGCCATAAAATGCCAAGATGGCACAAACCCCCCCCAAATGACCCCATTTTGGAAAGTAGACACCCCAAGCTATTTACTGAGAGGCATGTTGAGCCCATTGAATATTCTTTTTTTGTCCCAAGTGATTGAATAATGACAAAAAGAAAAAAAAATGTACAAAAAGTTGTCACAAAATAATATATTGCTCAAACATGCCATGGTTATATGTGGAATTGCACCCCAAAATACATTTTGCTGCTTCTCCTGAGTATGGGGATACCACATGTGTGGGACTTTTTGAGAGCCTAGCCGCGTACGAGGCCCCAAAAACCAAGCACCGCCTTCAGGATTTCTAAGGGCGTAAATTTTTGATTTCACTCCTCACTACCCATCACAGTTTTGAAGGCCATAAAATGCCAAGATAGCACAAAACCCCCCCAAATGACCCCATTTTGGAAAGTAGACACCCCAAGCTATTTGCTGAGAGGCATGGTGAGTATTTTACAGCTCTCATTTGTTTTTGAAAATTTTCAAAACTTTGTGACAAAAAGTGAGATCTGCAAAATACTCACCATACCTGTCAGCAAATAGCTTGGGGTGTCTACTTTCCAAAATTGGGTCATTTGGGGAGGTTTTGTGGCATCTGGGCATTCCATGGCCTCCGAAACTGTGATAGGCAGTGAGGAGTGAAATCAATAATTTACACCCTTAGAAAGCCTGAAGGCGGTGCTTGGTTTTCGGGGTCCTGTACGCGGCTAGGCTCCCAAAATGTCTCACACATGTGGTATCCCCATACTCAGGAGAAGCAACAGAATGTATTTTGGGGTGCAATTCAACATATAACCATGGCATGTTTGAGCAATATATCATTTAGTGACAACTTTTTGTACATTTTCTTTTCTTTTTCTTTTTGTCATTATTCAATCACTTGGGACAAAAAAAAAATATTCAATGGGCTCAACATGCCTCTCAGCAAATAGCTTGGGGTGTCTACTTTCCAAAATGGGGTCATTTGGGGGGGGGGGGGGTTGAACTGTCCTGGCATTTTATGCACAACATTAGGAAGCTTATGTCACACATCTTCCACTCTTCTAACCACTTGAAGACAAAGCCCTTTCTGACACTTTTTGTTTACATGAAAACATTTTTTTTTTGCAAGAAAATTACGTTAAACCCCCAAACATTATATATTTTTTTAAAGCAAAGGCCCTACAGATTAAAATAGTGGGTGTTGCATTTTTTTTTTCACACAGTATTTGCGCAGCGATTTTTCAAACGCATTTTTTGGGGAAAAACACACTTTTTTATTTTTAATGCACTAAAACACACTATATTGCCCAGATGTTTGATGAAATAAAAAAGATGATCTTAGGCCGAGTACATGGATTCCAAACACGACATGCTTTAAAATTTCGCACAAACGCGCAGTGGCGACAAACTACATATATTTTTAAAAGCCTTTAAAAGCCTTTACAGGTTACCACATTAGATTTACAGAGGAGGTCTACTGCTAAAATGACTGCCCTCGATCTGACCTTCGCGGTGATACCTCACATGCATGGTGCAACTGCTGTTTACATATGACGCTTGCGTTCGCCTTTGCGCAAGAGCAGGGGGGGACAGGGGTGCTTTTTTTTTATTATTATTATTTATTTTGCTTTTTTATTTTATTTTTAAACTGTTCCTTCCATTTTTTTTTTTTTTTTTTTTTGCCATTTTTATTGTTATCTCAGGGAATGTAAATACCGTATTTATCGGCGTATAACACGCACCGGCGTATAACACGCACCCCAAGTTTAGGAGGGAATTTTAGGGAAAAAAACTTTTAGGAGGGAAGTTTAAGGAAAAAAAAAACTTACATTTAAATGCAGCCTTACCAGTGTCCGTTGCAGCCTTGTCAGCAGTGTCCAGTGCAGCCTTTACCCAGTGTCCAGTGCAGCCTTTGCCCAGTGCAGCTTTACCCAGTGTCCAGTGCAGCCTTTGCCCAGTGTAGCTTTGCCCAGTGTCCAGTGCAGCTTTACCCAGTGTCCAGTGCAGCCTTTGCCCAGTGCAGCCTTTGCCCAGTGTCCAGTGCAGCTTTGTCCAGTGCAGCCTTTGCCCAGTGTCCAGTGCAGCTTTGCCCAGTGTCCAGTGCAGCCTTTGCTAAGTGCAGCCTTTGCCCAGTGTCCAGTGCAGCCTTGCCCCAGTTTTCAAAATTGGCGCCGCCGAGATCGCCGCAGAGACTGGGCGGAGCGGGGCGAACGCCGCCGAGAACGCAGGGAACGCAGGGACGCAGGGACTGGGCGGAACCGCCGCCGAGATACACATAGCCGAGTGTACTCGGCTATACTCGGCTTTTCTCGGCTCCGCTCACAGTCACGCCGAGTCCCGCCCTATGATGGACATATCACAGGTCCAATGGCGGGACTGGGCGTGACTGTGAGCAGAGCCGAGAAAAGCCGAGTATAGCCGAGTACACTCGGCTATGTGTATCTCGACGGCGATCGCTGCGCTCCGCTCAGTCAGCGGAGATCGCCGGGATCAGTGGGTATCGGCGTATAACACGCACCCACGATTTTCCCCTGATTTTAAGGGGAAAAAAGTGCGTGTTATACGTCGATAAATACGGTATCCCCTATGATAGCAATAGGTAGTGACAGGTACTCTTTTTTTTTTAATTGTGGGGGTTAGACCCTAGATCTTTCCTCTGCCCTCAAAGCATCTGACCACACCAAGATCGGTGTGATAAAATGCTTTCCCAATTTCCCAATGGCGCTGTTTATATCCGTGGGGGGGGGGACATTCCCTCCCACTGCTTGTAAAAGCAGCCTAGAGGCTAAATATCTGCTAGGATTGCTTTTACATGAAAGCCGACCGCTGGCTTAAAAAAGAATGATACCAAGATGATACCTAAACCCGCAGGCATCATTCTGGTATAACCATTCAAAGTCCAGCAACATACCAGTACGTTGCTGGTCCTTTTTGGACATGTATTGTAATCTTTTTTTTCATGCAGCCTGTTGGCTGCATGAAAAAAAGAGATTGATCGGTAGGTATGCCCACCATTAGAATACCTCCCTTCATCCACCCACTTCTAATGATGGGCATACATGCACCATTTATATATGCCGAAGCATGGGGGGCATCCTCCCGCAAAAAAGTTATGCCGCGTACACATGGTTGGACTTTTCCACGGTTAAGCCTTTGTCGGAATTTCGACCGTATGTACGCGGAATAAAAGGTTATGCAGCGTACACATGGTTGGACTTTTCCACGGGCAAGCCTCCGTCGGAATTTCGACCGTATGTACGCAGCATTAGGAGCAAAATCGCACTTCCGCTCCTAATGGCCCCATGCTTCGGCATATATGCTCTTTTTTTCAACTGTGGTGGTGAAATCACCTCCTACCACGTTGGAGTCACGGCTTTATGTATCGTGGGAGCAAACGCTGTTGCTGTCAAGATAAATAGATCAGCACTGCAACTGAATTGCGTACCTGCTAAGTAAATGATGGTTAACATTAAAACAAAGTAACATTACAGTACAACAGTAAGACCTTACCATACCATACTTGCAAAGCAAATACCAAAAAAAAATTGGAAAAAATAAAACATTTTTTTAACGCAACCTGTGCCTAAAATATATATATGCCGAAGCATGGGGGCATCCTCCCGCAAAAAAGTTATGCCGCTTACACACGGTCGGAATTTTCCACGGGCAAGCCTCCGTCGGAATTTCGACCGTATGTATGCGGCATTAGGAGCAAAATCGCTCCTCCGCCCCCATGCTTCGGCATATATGCTCTTTTTTTTAACTGTAGTTGTGAAATCACCTCTTACAGCACTGGAGTCACGGCTTTATGTATCGTGGGAGCAAACGCTGTTGCTGTCAAGAGAAATCATTCCGCGCTGCAGCTGAATGGCGCACCTGAAAACAAAAAATTACATACCTGAAAAGCAAGCATGATAAAACATTGCAGAATAGAATACAGTACAAAAGAGCAGAACAATAGAGAGAAAATAGAGAGAGAGAGAGAGAGAGAGAGAGAACAATAAAACCACAACTATTTCTTTTTTTTTTTTTTATATTTTTTTGTGGTTTTTGTTTTTACGTTTTTTTTTTTATTTATTTTTTACACTTTTTTTTGTAACTTTAACAACTGTAACGGTTCAGGTCTCTCAAAATGTGATGGCATCTTTGGAGACCCTGTGTAAGTGTGTCCTAGTCTATGAAATGCTGTACCCTACGCTAAAACTTCACTTTTGAGTGGAAGCGTTCAAAACATTTACCAATGCAAAGACCAGGATTGTCAGGACAGAGTTGACAAAAATAACGGGCGTCACACCTAAATCCGCGCTTGCTACAGACACAACATCTTTTTTGGGGGGCTCGTTGGGTAGGGGTACTCTCGAGGACATACGGAAAATGCCTCTCATGCAGCCGGCTTACTGCATTTGGTTGGGGGTGGTGAGGTGCAGGACCGCCTGGATACAGGAGTTCTGTGACTATCTCATCCTGGAATTTTAGGAAGGATAAAGTCCCGCCTGAAGCTCTGTATAGCACATGAGCGTTCAGCAGAGCCAATTGAAATAAGGATAGAGACACTTTTTTGTACCAGCGTCTCGCCTTACGGGCAATATGATACAGCGCCAACAACTGGTCGTTGAGGTCCACCCCTCCCATATTAAGGTTATATTCGTGGACACAGAGGGGTTTCTCCACAACACCAGTCGCCGTACGAATTTGGACTGTCGTGTCTGCATGAAGGGAGGTAAGAAGGAAAACATTCTTATTGTCCCTCCACTTCATAGCGAGCAAGTTATTACACTTTACGCAGGCTCTCTCCCCCAGCCTAAGACGGGAATCTACAAGCCCCTGGGGAAAGCCCCGGCGATTAGGTCGCACGGTGCCACATGCTCCAATCTGATGATCAAACAAGTGACTAAACAGTGGCATGCTCGTGTAATAATTGTCCACATACAAGTGGTACCCCTTTCCGAATAAGGGTGACACCAAGTTCCACACTATCTTGCCAGCGCTCCCTATGTAATCCGGGCAGTTGACCAGCTCTACCTGACTATCTTTTCCCTCATAAACCATAAAGCTCCATACATAGCCTGTTGCCCTGTCACAGAACTTATAGAGCTTGACCCCATATCTGGCACGCTTGCTGGGAAGGTACTGCTTGAAAGACAAGCGGCCAGAAAATGTAATCAGGGACTCATCAACGCAGACAACTTGATCGGGAATAAACAAGGCTGCAAAACGATCGTTGAAGTGGTTTATGAGGGGCCGAATTTTATAGAGCCGGTCGTATTCAGGGTCTCCACGTGGACGACAAAGTTCATTGTCGTTGAAATGCATGAACCGCAAGATCTGCTCGTATCGTTTCCTGGGCATGGAGGCAGAGAACACGGGCATATGGTCAATTGGGCGCGTGGACCTATAGGCTCGCAATGACGGGAATTTATGGGGGAAGTACGGGTTCTGCAGAAGTGTTGGGCACCCAATCAGGATAGGCAAATTCTGCAGGAAGGGCACTATGGGCACGACGGGCCTGCCTTTGTCTTCTTATTGGTGGCAGCGGGACACTACTTGTGCTTGCCACCTCGCCAGCTTGAACTGCACTTATGGGACTCGCCACGTCACCACGTGATACTGCAGTACTGGATCTATGCCCAGGCTGGTGCTTGCCAATTCACCAGAAGGAATAGCGGCGCTAGTACTACTATGCTCCATAATACGAGAGCCCTGCGGTTCTTGCTCCTCAACAACATCAGAAGATCGGGATCGGGTGCGCCTGACCTTAGCAGGGACCTCATCTTCGTCGTCAGTGCTATCTGACATGGAGCCGCTGTCTTTGCTGTCTTCTACGGGAATGCATTCTGAGCCTGAATCTGACAGATACGTGACCTCCTCTTCACTATCTGTCATGCTCAGAATCTCGTAGGCCTCTTTACTGGTGTACCTTCGATTTGCCATTTTGGGCTCTAAATTTAGTGGTACACTAGTAAGATTCACAGGTAAAAAAGCACCTGACTGTCAGCAAATGTATCAAACGCTTAAAAAAAAACTGTTAGCGATCACAGGGATCAGGCCTGTCTCTGCGAATGCTGCAGTTATGTGTGTTGTGTTTGGTAAGTGACAGTGATCGATCGATACTGCACTTGGGTGGGCTGGGCTGAGCGGAGGGGCTAAACGCAGGTGCTAGCAGGTATCTGGGCTGATCCCGCTAACACTGCGCATTTGGGAACCCTAATCCCCCCAGCCACGCACCAGTGATGGCCACGAGCTGGTCTGGGTGCCACCCTGCTGTGAACATGGCTCCTCCTCTTCCTCCTCCTCCTCCTCCTCCATCTCCTCCTCCATCTTGTCATCCTCCAGAACTGTGCCATTTCTGCTGGACAATTGTGTACCTGGCGTTTGTTGGTGCAGGAACCCACCCTTGGAGCCACTTGTGAAAGACTGCCCTGAAAGCCTTTGAAATGATCCCGCTTCCTCCTCCTCCTCCTCATCCTCCTATGCCACATCCTCTTCCATCATCGCCCGAAGCGTTTTTTCAAGGAGGCATAGAACTGGGATAGTAACGCTGAGAACGGCATCATTGGCACTGGCCATGTTGGTGGAGTACTCGAAACAGCGCAACAAGGCACACAGGTCTCGCATGGAGGCCCAGTTATTGGTGGTGAAGTGGTGCTGTTCCGCAGAGCGACTCACGCGTGATTGCTGCAGCTGAAACTCCACTATCGCCTGCTGCTGCTCGCACAGTCTGGCCAGCATGTGCAAGGTGGAGTTCCACCTTGTGGGCACGTCACATATGAGGCGGTGAGCGGGAAGGCCGAAGTTACGCTGCAGCGCTGACAGGCGAGCAGCAGCAGGGTGAGAACGCCGAAAGTGCGCACAGACAGCCCGCACTTTCTGCAGCAGCTCTGGCATATTGGGGTAATTTTTAAGGAACCTCTGGACCACCAAGTTCAGCACATGCGCCAGGCAAGGGATGTGCGTCAAACCGGCTAGGCCCAGAGCTGCTACGAGATTTCGCCCATTATCGCACACCATCAGGCCGGGCTTGAGGCTCACTGACAGCAACCACTTATTGGTCTGTTGTTCCATGTCCCTCCACAACTCCTGCGCGGTGTGGGGTTTTACCCCCAAACAGGAAAGTTTTAAAACTGCCTGCTGTCGTTTACCCCTGGCTGTGCTGAAGTTGGTGGTGAAGGTGTTACGCTGACTGGATGAGGAGGCGGTAGAGGATGAGGAAGCGGAGTAGGAGGAGTTAGCAACAGGAGGCAAACTGAAGCGCCCTGCAATCCTTGGTGGTGGAAGGACATGCGCCAAACTGCTATCTGCCTCAGGCCCAGCCGCCACTGCATTTACCCAGTGTGCTGTTAGGGAGATATAATGTCCCTGACTGTGCTTACTGGTCCACGCATCCGTAGTTAGGTGGACCTTGCCACAGATGGCGTTGCGCAGTGCACACCTGATTTTGCCCCCACTTGGTTGTGCAGGGAAGGGATGGCTCACCTGGAAAAGTAGTGGCGGCTGGGCACGACGTACTGTGGGACAGCCAATGCCATCAGGCTTTTAAAACTCTGCGTCTCCACCAGACGGAATGACAGCATTTTAAAGGCCAGAAGTTTTGAAATGCTGGCATTCAGGACCAGGGATCGCGGGTGGCTAGGGGGGTACTTCCTCTTCCGCTCCAATGTTTGGGAGATAGAGAGCTGAATGCTTCCATGGGACATTGTGGAGATGGTTGGTGACCCAGGTGGTAGTGTTGCTGGCAGATCCTCTATTTGCGGGGTGGCAGGTGCCACTGTCACTACAGAGGTGGATGAAGAGGCCGAGACTGCAGCAGAAGAGGAAGCAGGAGGAGCCAGAGACCTTTCTTGGTTTTTGAGGTGTCTACTCCACTGCAGCTCATGCTTTGCACTTAGATGCCTGGTCATGCAGGTTGTGCTCAGGTTGAGAACGTTTATGCCTCGCTTCAGGCTCTGATTGCACAGCGTGCAAACCACTCGTGTCTTGTCATCAGCACATTGTGTGAAGAACTGCCACGCTAGGGAACTCCTTGGACCTGGCTTTGGTGTGCTCGGTCCCTTGCTGCGTTGGGCAGTAGCAGACGTACTGTCTAGGGGATGGACGCTCCGCTTTTGCACCCTGCTCCCTCTTCTGCTGTGCTGGTGGCTCTGTGCGACCACCGCCTCTTCCTCCAAACTACACTGGTCACCTGCATAACGTTGATTCCATGTGGGGTCGAGGACCTCATCGTCCTCCACATCATCTTCCACCCAGTCTTCACCCCTGCCCTCCTTGTCTGTCTGCACAATTGCGAAAGCAGCAGCAGTTGGCACCTGTGTTTCTTCATCATCCGAGACGTGCTGCGATGGTCCTCCCATGTACTCATCATGAAACATAAGTGGTTGGGCATCGGTGCACTCAATCTCTTCTACTTCTGGGGCAGGGCTAGGTGGATGGCCCTGGGAAACCCTGCTAACAGAGTCATCGAAAAGCAGAAGAGACTGCTGCATGATTTGGGGCTCAGATTGCTTGGCTGATTTGCAAGGGGGTGAGGTGAAAGACTGATGGACATGAGTTTCAGGTGCCAACTCTGATCTTTCATCAGAAGAGTGGGTGGGAGACAATGTGAAGGAACCCGAGGCACTGTCAGCAACCCAATCTACTATCGCCTGTACTTGTCCTGGCCTAAACATTCGTAAAGCCTCATTAGGCGTGACAAAATACCGCCGCAGGCTCGGTCGCCTACTCGCACCTGAGGAAGGTGTTTCACTTGTGCGTGTAGTTGGCACAGATCCACCACGTCCTCTCCCTGCAACAGGAGCTCCACCAGCAGCACCACGACCGGGGCCACCACGTCCCTTTGACCTTCTCTTCATATTTTCCAAATTTAGGATCTTGCCCTAAATGGGTGTTTTTGGAAGAGCAGAACACACCCACAGTATGTAACCGCTGAATCGCACAGCTACAGAACTGTAGAAAATGCTATTAAAAAAAATAGTTTTTTTAGTATAGCACAGTAGAAGAAAAATATATAGAAATTGTTTATTTCACACACCTCCACATATGTATAACACACTGCAAAATATTTTTTGTGGCCCTAAATGGCGTTTTTTGGAAGACCACAACACACCCAGAGTACGTAACCACTGAATCGCAGAGCTACAGAACTGCAGAAAATGCTATTAAAAAAAAATGTTTTTTTTTAGTATAGCACAGTAGAAGACAAATATATAGAAATTGTTTATTTCACACACCTCCACACATGTATAACACACTGCAAAATATTTTTTGTGGCCCTAAATGGCGTTTTTTGGAAGACCAAAACACACCCACAGTACGTAACCACTGAATCGCAGAGCTACAGAACTGCAGAAAATGCTATTAAAAAAATAATTGTTTTTTTAGTATAGCACAGTAGAAGACAAATATATAGAAATTGTTTATTTCACACACCTCCACATATGTATAACACACTGCAAAATATTTTTTGTGGCCCTAAATGGCGTTTTTTGGAAGACCACAACACACCCACAATACGTAACCGCTGAATCGCACAGCTGCAGAACTGCAGAAAATGCTATTAAAAAAAATGTTGTTTTTTTAGCATAGCACAGTAGAAGACAAATATATAGAAATGGTTTATTTCACACGCCTCCACATATGTATAACACACTGCAAAATATTTTTTGTGGCCCTAAATGGGTCTTTTTGCAAGAGTACATTAAAGTGCAAATTTTTATTTATTTTTTTGCCCTAAATGGATCTTTTTTTGCACGAGCAAAATAAAATGCAATTTTTTTTTTGCCCTAAATGGGTCTTTTGGAAAAGAGCACAATAAAGTGCCTTTTTTTTGCCCTAAATGGGTCTTTTTCCAAGATCAGAATACACCCACAGTATGGAAATGGTGTATCTCTCAATGTAATATATGCAGTGCTGGTGCACTGAGCTTGCAGATAAAAGTTAGATTTTCTCTGACACTGGGCTCATGGCAGTGTAAAAAGACTGCACTGCAACACAAACAGGTAAACCTATGCAGATCGCTGAGTTATATCTCTGAATCTGAGAGAAAGAAAACCAACGATTGCAGGATTGTAAATGTTGACAGTCACCACATCCCTAATTATATGAAAAACTAAAAAAAAAACCTTTGGAGGTGGGACTTTGAAAGTGACTGACAACACACAGAGGTATATCAAAAAATATATATGAATTTAATCAACGAGTATAAAGACATAATTACAAAGACAGTTTCTTATTAAAAAACATGAATTAAATACAGATTCACAAAAAACTGTTTGTATTCAAAAAAGAAAGAAAGAACATAACATTTTATAGTCCGACCCGACAGCTGTTTCGGTTACCCTTCTTCGGGGGATTTGTAGACATTAAAATCGGGAGTTGTCTATAAAAGGACAAATTCCATTAAATACATGATGTTATTGTGTATATATGTGCATGAAATTGTTTATATAAATAGACAAAACATCACACATGTATATGAAAATAAATAAATAATAATTTTTTGCTTACAAATATTTCCAGAAGTAGTTCGATATTCCATGCGAAAATAGGGCACGTGTGTCGCTGTGTATATGGAGCGAGAGAGAAAACGCACCACAGAAAAAGGCTGGAGCAGGGTCCAAAAAAACTTTCATACGAGGGTCCCCAAAAGGTGACAGACGATGGAGCTAAAAAGGACTCTAAATAAAGAGTCTAGGTTTCTGCAAAACATATATAGACAGCCCTTAGTATTAATTAATGTCCTCATTTATTGGAGCTTAAGCCAAGTAAAAGATGTAACAAATTATCCTCAAAGACCTACCAGTAAACCTTAATTTCGAGTAGACAAGAAGAAAACAGCAACTCTTATCAATTCAAGAAAGAATCTCTCTCATATCTGAGAGATTGCATAAATTATGCATTCCTCTGGCAGTAGAGTGAATTATATGAAGTGTGGCTATCTTCTAATTATTGAGGGAAATACTGTAAAAAGAAAAAGAAAAGAAAAGGGTAAAGGTGCAAATAAGCACCATTAGCAACCACTTAAATAAGAGGATAGTAGTGTCCTAAAGACCTAAAAGAGTCTAACCATATGAATGAGGGTATATACCTGTGTAGCTCCTCCAAAATGTAAACTGGTGCCGTGTCCTGTGCCCGTGCAAATCTCCGTTTGACGAGATGGGCTTTAAATGGCGTCTTAATAAGCCGCCACAGCTGTGTGAGCGGGCGGCGCAGGAAGCCGGAGTGTGGTGACGTCAATACGCATGGCATCGCTTGAGTGTAAAACACTCTAAAGCGAAACCAAAAGAGCCGCGAACGGAAGTGTATGTCCGCATAGAAGCGCGACCCCGGAAACACCTAACACGGTCAACGTCCAGAGACTGCAACAGGACGCAGATGGTGCATTCCATCTATAGAGCCTCAGATCTAAAACTGTCATAATCAAATAAAACAAAAAGAATGGATGGGAAAAATAATCCCTTAAAACAGGCACAGGGTCATGTCACCTAAAGAGGGACCCCCCGCACATTAAATGCCAAGCGCGGTCTCAATGCGACAGCAATCGGCAGATAATTAGTGCCGACGCATGTGTGCAAAAAAGAAATTATTTCGCATCAAATAAGGGGGAAAAAAATTGTAACAAGAGGCCAAACTAAATTGGTCATCCAGACAATTAACCCCCTACGTGCGTCGTGCAGAAAGCAATGGACCCCGCAGGCCCAACACAAAAGACACACATTAACCTATAGCGCATAGAATAACGAAAAAATAACATATAACATATATCATACTGATCATGCTCAAAACTATGATGTATAGCAATAATCGTAATAATGGTGAATATATACTCTCTTCTATTCTTCCCAACCACCAGAGGAGAAACCCTCCAAAAAGGGGCGATAACTAATAAGTTGTTTTTTTAGTATAGCACAGTAGAAGACAAATATATAGAAATTGTTTATTTCACACACCTCCACATATGTATAACACACTGCAAAATATTTTTTTCGTGGCCCTAAATGGCGTTTTTTGGAAGACCACAACACACCCACAGTACGTAACCACTGAATCGCAGAGCTACAGAACTGCAGAAAATGCTATTAAAAAAAAATGTTGTTTTTTTAGTATAGCACAGTAGAAGACAAATATATAGAAATTGTTTATTTCACACACCTCCACATATGTATAACACACTGCAAAATATTTTTTGTGGCCCTAAATGGCGTTTTTTGGAAGACCACAACACACCCACAGTACGTAACCACTGAATCGCAGAGCTACAGAACTGCAGAAAATGCTATTAAAATTTTTTTTCGTTTTTTTAGTATAGCACAGTAGAGGACAAATATATAGAAATTGTTTATTTCACACACCTCCACATATGTATAACACACTGCAAAATATTTTTTGTGGCCCTAAATGGCGTTTTTTGGAAGACCACAACACACCCACAGTACGTAACCGCTGAATCGCACAGCTGCAGAACTGCAGAAAATGCTATTCAAAAAAAAATGTTGTTTTTTTAGCATAGCACAGTAGAAGACAAATATATAGAAATGGTTTATTTCACACGCCTCCACATATGTATAACACACTGCAAAATATTTTTTGTGGCCCTAAATGGGTCTTTTTGCAAGAGTACATTAAAGTGCAAATTTTTATTTATTTTTTTGCCCTAAATGGATCTTTTTTTGCACGAGCAAAATAAAATACAATTTTTTTTGCCCTAAATGGGTCTTTTGGAAAAGAGCACAATAAAGTGCCTTTTTTTTGCCCTAAATGGATCTTTTTCCAAGATCAGAATACACCCACAGTATGGAAACGGTGTATCTCTCAATGTAATATATGCAGTGCTGGTGCACTGAGCTTGCAGATAAAAGTTAGATTTTCTCTGACACTGGGCTCATGGCAGTGTAAAAAGACTGTGCACTGCAACACAAACAGGTAAACCTATGCAGATCGCTGAGTTATATCTCTGAATCTGGACTCCTATTCCTATATAATATATCTCTCTCCCTGAAAGCACCAACAGGAACCTGGCCCTACACTACACTGTCTCTCTATCTTTTCCCTCAGATTCCAGAATCAGGACTAACTCATGTATTTTCAATCTCTCCCAATAAGCAACAGCAGCAGACAAGTTCCTCTCCCTATCTATTCTAAAGCAGAGTGACGTGTGTGCTGTGTGCCTCTAGCTTATATAGAAGCTGGGTCACATGTTGCACTGACCAATCACAGCCATGCCATTAGTAGGCATGGCTATGATGGCTTCTAAGGGCACACCAGCTAATCAAAAGGTGATTGGCTGGCCCCTGAAGCATTTCTAACTGCACCATTAGATTGTCAAACCCGAACTCGAACACGGACTTTCACGCAAAGTCCAGGTTCGGGTTCGGGAAAAAGCTAAAGTTCGGTACGGACCTGAACTTTACAGTTCGGGTTCGCTCAACACTATTCCTTACTCTATCTAAAATAAAAATAAAAAGTTTTGCCTATAGTTCTAATTTAATGTTGCCCTTTAAGCATTAATAAAATGTCTATTCGGAACCAAACTAATTTGTTCTTGCTTTGGTACATGTTGCCCATGACAGTGCCCCCATGTCATTTGTTTGACAGTTCTTTAGCCCATTAGCCTGGAAAATAGCCATTACTTTTTTTTTAACATTCTCTCCATTGACTTCAATTGGGTTTGGATTCAGCACCCAAACTTCATTAATGTTTGGTGAACCTGTCCTGAACTAAACCCAGGTCTGTTCAGCTCATCACTCGTCACAATATTCACACTATTCAATGAGCATACAATGCATATATTAAATGCAAGAATAAGAAAGTCCTTTGTACAGCTTCTACAGCTTTAAAAAAAACAAAACGTGTGTTCCCAATTATTAGAACAATACCCGAGCTTTACTCATCTGTGGTTAGCATTAGGCAATTCCCAGAAATCACAAAAACCTATTTAATGTAGTTACACAAGAAAAAAAAATGTTGGTTGGACAATATAGTTTACAAGCTATTATAATTATATGTGACACTTGACAAAGAAAATAATAATTTGATTCTTAGGGATTTACATAAAGACTGTGTGCAAAGTAAGGTGACTCACTTCTACCAATATCAGTAAGTTATTGTTATATAAAGAAACATATCAAGGGTTACTGACTGTACTTTATATCTTAAAAGCACCACTATCATGAAAAATACTATTTTATGACAATTGCTTGTGGTGAACAAATGTCATAATTTCAGCATTTTCAGCATTTTCTGGACATGTATTAAATGAATAAGAATGTCGGAATGCCACATTAAAGGGCTTATTTAATTCTATAAATATACCATATACAAAACTTGTATCAGATTTTTACACAAATGTGACAGGTGTGATGCCGCGTACACACGATCGATTTTTTTCGACGGTGAAAACACTGTCGAGAAAATCGACGTGAAAAACGAGGAACAGCTTGTTCCCCCCACACACGGGCGTTTTACATTTTTTTTTTGGTCGAAAAAAACGACCGTGTGTGGGCTCCCCGGCAGTGTTTCCCTATGGGAAAACTGCCGCGGAAAAAAACGACGGGAATCACGACGAGAAAAATTAGAGCATGTTCTAATTTTTCTCGTCGTGATTAATGCCGTTTTTCCCGTCGAGAAAAACGACAAAAAGCCCACAGACGATAGTTTTTCTCGTCCAAAGGAAAAAATTAAATTTTTCTCGACGGGAAAAATGATCGTGTGTACGCGGCATGAGAATTTTATTTTGTCCACAGTGATACCATTTAACGATATGCTCACTGTTCAAGGTTATGGGCATAGTCTTCTACTTTCTCCCCATAAAACAAAATCATGCTCTGCCCATTTGTGGGAAAAGTTTAATTTAATTCCCCTCCCAGGGTAGCATATACTCACCTTCCCTTTACTCCCCCACCTCTTTATTCAGCTCCAGGAGCCAAAATAAATAACCAGTACTTCTGGATAGGGATGAGCTCGGTGTTCGAGTCGAACATAGGTTCGACTCGAACATCGGCTGTTCGGCGAACAATGAACGATTTGGGCCGTTCGCGCCAAATTTGAGTGACGCGAACGGCCCACAATACACTGCGCCATCGCAGTGTAATCCTGGCGCTGTGATTGGCCAAGCATGCACTGTGACCCTGCATGCTTGGCCAATCACAGCGCCGGCAGCGAGGAGAGCAATGATTGGCCACAGGCAGGATGCCTGTGGCCAATTATAGCTGAGGGGGTTTAGTACACGCCCCACACTATAAAAGGCCGCCAGCACGGCGGCCTTGTGTAGTGTGTTCCGGAGCAGGGAAAGTGAAGGATAGGCAGGGACAGTGTCAAATCTTGTCAAATCTATTCTTTGCTAAACCTTGTGTGTAGGGAGAGAGAAGGATAGGCAGGGAGAGTGTCAGTGTCATATACTTTGATAAACCTTGTGTGCAGGGAGAGAGAAGGATAGGCAGGGGACAGTGTCAGTGTCATATTCTTTGCTAAACCTTGTGTGCAGGGAGAGAGAAGGATAGGCAGGGGACAGTGTCAGTGTCATTGTTGCTAAGCCTCCTGCACATTATACACCTGAAGTTAGCCCGTATTGCTGCTTTTTCCTGGTGTGTTACACCAACAGGATTTTGCGGCACTTACAGCGGGCGGAGTGTACCTCCTGACCACATTACACCTTAACTTAGCCTGTATTGCTGCTTTTTCCTGGTGTGTTACACCAACAGGATTTTGCGGCACTTACAGCGGGCGGAGTGTACCTCCTGACCATATTACACCTTAACTTAGCCTGTATTGCTGCTTTTTCCTGGTGTATTACACCAACAGGATTTTGCGGCACTTACAGCGGGCGGAGTGTGCCTCCTGACCATATTACACCTTAACTTAGCCTGTATTGCTGCTTTTTCCTGGTGTGTTACACCAACAGGATTTTGCGGCACTTACAGCGGGCGGAGTGGGACCATATTACACCTTAACCAAGCCTGTATTGCTGCTTTTTCCTGGTGTGTTACATCAACAGGATTTTGCGGCACTTACAGCGGGCGGAGTGTACCTCCTGACAATATTACACCTTAACTTAGCCTGTATTGCTGCTTTTTCCTGGTATGTTACACCAACAGGATTTTGCGGCACTTACAGCGGGCGGAGTGTACCTCCTGACCATATTACACCTTAACTTAGCCTGTATTGCTGCTTTTTCCTGGTGTGTTACACCAACAGGATTTTGCGGCACTTACAGCGGGCGGAGTGTGCCTCCTGACCATATTACACCTTAACTTAGCCTGTATTGCTGCTTTTTCCTGGTGTGTTACACCAACAGGATTTTGCGGCACTTACAGCGGGCGGAGTGTACCTCCTGACCATATTACACCTTAACTTAGCCTGTATTGATGCTTTTTCCTGGTGTGTTACACCAACAGGATTTTGCGGCACTTACAGCGGGCGGAGTGTGCCTCCTGACCATATTACACCTTAACTTAGCCTGTATTGCTGCTTTTTCCTGGTGTGTTACACCAACAGGATTTTGCGGCACTTACAGCGGGCGGAGTGTGCCTCCTGACCATATTACACCTTAACTTAGCCTGTATTGCTGCTTTTCCCATTTCCCTGCAGGCCATTAGAATGTCTGGAAGGCAAACAAGGAGAAGCAGACAGTCAGGAGCCAAAAAAAGAGGGCAAGCAGGCTCTGTGTCTAGAGACAACAGTGCTGGTCGTGGACGCGGTGCATCGCCATCAGCACGTGGCCATGGGACACGCTTGTCCTTCTTTTCGGCAGCTGGACGTGTTGAGCCGCATCATGCCGAAGACTTGGTAGAGTGGATGACCAAGCCCTCCTCATCCTCCTCATCCTCTCTCACCCAGGCTCAGGGTACTGGCAAAGCAGCTGCCAAAGCGTCCTCTTCCCTGGTATCAATGTCATCATCAGTCACTCCTTCCCTAGACCAACCATGTCCTCCTGAGGAGTCCCCCGAACTGTTTGAGCACAGTGTTGGGTACATGCTCCAGGAGGATGCCCAGCGTTTCGAAGGGTCTGATGATGATACCCAGCTAGAGGAAGGCAGTAGCATGAGAGCAGAGAGAGGGGATGCTCAAGAAGGACACCGATCTGGCAGTCATGTTCCAGCAGCTGCAGCATACTGCCAGATTGGCTCCAGTGATGAGGAGGGAGGGGATGATGAGGTCACTGACTCCACGTGGGTGCCTAATAGGAGAGAGAGAGGAGGAGGAGGATGAGGAGGAGGCACATCTCCAACGAGGCAGGATGCCCTCGGGGGGCCAGCGTAAGCGCAGCACACCGACGGAATCACACCGCAGATCTCCGCCTGTGCAGGGCACTGCCTCTGCCCGTTATTCAAAAAGTTCTTTGGTGTGGGCCTTTTTTGAGTCGAGTGCATCAGATCGCACAGCTGCTGTTTGCAACATATGTCTCAAGCGTATATCGCGTGGCCAAAACATCACCCGCTTGGGCACCACAGGCTTGACCAGACATATGTTGACCTGCCATGCAGCTCATTGGCAAGCCTACCTTAAAGACCCACACCAAAGAACAAAGCTGACCTCTTCTTGCACCGCATCAGCTGGGATCTCCAACCCCACTATACCTTCAGTCCTCTCTGAAATCTGCTCTGAGAGGAATGAAGGTGTAGAATTAGGTGTGTCACAGCCAAGTACTTGCGGGCACTCTGCTAGCAGTACACCAACATCCGATTCTAGCAGGCAAATTTCCCTGCCCCAGCTGCTGGACCGTCAAAAGAAGTTCACTCCCAGCCATCCACATGCCCAGCGGTTGAATGCTAGCTTGGCTAAATTGCTAGCGCTTCAACTGCTGCCTTTTCAGTTGGTAGACTCGGCCCCCTTCCGTGAGTTTGTGCAATGTGCGGTTCCTCAGTGGCAGGTTCCCAAACGCCACTTTTTCTCACGGAAGGCGATTCCGGCTCTCTACCGGCATGTGGAAGGCAATGTCTTGGCCTCGCTGGACAGGGCGGTCAGCGGTAAGGTGCATATTACCGCTGACTCATGGTCCAGCAGGCATGGACAGGGACGTTACCTTTCTTTCACGGCCCATTGGGTCACTCTTTTGGCAGCTGGGAAGGATGCAGGACAAGGTGCAGTAGTGTTGGAGGTTGTTCCACTGCCACGCCTGCAAAATGCTACTACTGGTTGTGACACACTTCTGTCCTCCACCCCCTCCTCTTCTTCTTCCTCTGTGGCCTCTTCCTGTGCTTTGTCGCCACGCCAGCTTAAGCCAGGAATGGTAGTTTGCGACAATGGCACCAACCTCCTCTCCGCTCTCCGACAGGGACAACTGACCCATGTGCCCTGTGTGGCTCACGTCCTTAACCTGGTGGTGCAGCGGTGCTTGGGCAGGTACCCGGGCTTACAGGATGTCCTGAGGCAGGCCAGGAATGTCTGTGTGCATTTCCACAGATCTTGTAATGCCAGTGCTCGCCTGGCTGAGCTGCAAAAGGAGTTGAACCTGCCCAAGAACCGCCTTATATGTGACATGCCCACCTGGTGGAACTCAACGTTGGCCATGCTGCAGTGGCTGCACACGCAGCAGAGGGCCATCAATGAGTACCTGTACGACTACGGCACCAGGACAGGGTCAGGGGAGCTCGGGTTTTTTTCACCACGCTAGTGGGGCATGATCAGGGATGCATGCACTGTCCTGGCACCATTTGAGGAGGCCACGAGGATGGTGAGCAGTGACAGTGCATGCATCAGTGACACTGTACCTTTTGTCCACCTGTTGGAACATACGCTGCGTGGAATAATGGACAGGTCACTTGAGGCAGAACAGAGGCAGGAAGAGGAGGACTTCCTTGCCTCTCAAGGCCCCCTTTACCCAGACAGTGTTCCTTCTGTCCCACCCATCACACAGGAAGAAGAGGAGGAGGAGGATTGTGTCAGCATGGAGGTGGAGCCTGGCACTCAGCATCATCAGCAGCAGTCTTTTAGGCTGGGTTCACACTAGTGCGACACGACATCTGTCCTACTTTGGATCTGACTTTGCCCTGCGACATGAAGCCGACATATGTCCGACTTTCAATGAACGGGGATCCGACTTGGATCCCCGCCAATATCAGGCACTGTGGATCCCCGCCAATATCAGGCACTGTGTTTGGTATGAATCTTGAGGGGGAACTCCAGGCCAAATTTTAAATAAAAAACCGGCATGGGTTTCCCCTCCAGAGGCATACCAGGCCCTTGGGTCTGGTCTGGATTTGAAGGGGCGCCCCTACGCTGAAAAAACGGCGTGGGGGTCCCCCCAAGATCCAAACCAGACCCTTATCCGAGCACACAACCTGGCCGGCCGCAGGGGAAGAGGGGGGGACGAGAGAGCGGCCCCCCTCCCTCCTGAACCGTACCAGGCCGCATACCCTCAACATGGGGGGTTTGGTGCTCTGGGGCAGGGGGGCGACCTGCGGCCCCCCCACCCTAGAGCACCCTGCCCCCATGTTGATGAGGACAGGGCCTCTTCCCGACAACCCTGGCCGTTGGTTGTCGGGGTCTGCGGGTGGGGGGCTTATCGGAATCCGGGAGCCCCCTTTAATAAAGGGGCCCCTGGATCCCGGCCCCCCCACCCTATGTGAATGAGTATGGGGTACATCGTACTCCTACCCATTCACCTGGTGGAAAAAAATTGCAATAAAAAAACCACACAGCTTTTTAAAGTATTTTATTGCACAGCTCCGGGGGTCTTCTTCCGACTTCGGGGGTCTCCGGTGTCGTCGCCGCGCTCTCCGGTTCTTTCTTCTGCCGGGCCTCCGCTAACTTCTCCGTCGCCTTTTTCTTCTCCCGCTCTCCGGTTCTTCTCCCGCTCTCCGGTTCTTTCTTCCGCCGGGCCTCCGCTAACTTCTTTTTAGCTCTTTTGCTAACCGAGGCCCGGTCTTCTCCGTCGTCTCGTCCGGCTCTCCGTTGTCCTTCTGCCAGCCCCTCCACTAACTTCTTTAGCTCTTTTGCTAGTGGAGGGGCCGGTCTTCCCGTCGTCGCCGTCGGCGTCTTCTTCCCTCTTCTCCTCGATGTTGACGCGTCGCTTCCTCCCGCTGTAATACTGGCTCTCCGCTCCGCATTAATATAGGCTTCCCATGACGTCACAGTCACATGTTCCGGGGCACATGGCACCGGAGCATGTGACTGTGACGTCATGGGAACATGTGACCGGAGAGCGGGAGAAGAACCGGAGAGCGGGAGAAGAAGAAGGCGACAGAGAAGACCGGGCCCCGCTAGCAAAAGAGCTAAAAAGAAGTTAGCGGAGGCCCGGCAGAAGAAAGAACAGGAGAGCGCGGCGACGACACCGGAGACCCCCAAAGTCGGAAGAAGACCCCCGGAGCTGTGCAATAAAATACTTTAAAAAGCTGTGTGGTTTTTTTATTGCAATTTTTTTCCACCAGGTGAATGGGTAGGGGTACGATGTACCCCATACTCATTCACATAGGGTGGGGGGGCCGGGATCCAGGGGCCCCTTTATTAAAGGGGTCTCCCGGATTCCGATAAGCCCCCCACCCGCAGACCCCGACAACCAACGGCCAGGGTTGTCGGGAAGAAGCCCTGTCCTCATCAACATGGGGGCAGGGTGCTCTGGGGTGGGGGGGCCGCAGGTCGCCCCCCTGCCCCAGAGCACCAAACCCCCATGTTGAGGGCATGCGGCCTGGTACGGTTCAGGAGGGAGGGGGGCCGCTCTCTCGTCCCCCCCCTCTTCCCCTGCGGCCGGCCAGGTTGTGTGCTCGGATAAGGGTCTGGTTTGGATCTCGGGGGGACCCCCACGCCGTTTTTTTCGGCGTAGGGGCGCCCCTTCAAATCCAGACCAGACCCAAGGGCCTGGTATGCCTCTGGAGGGGAAACCCATGCCGGTTTTTTATTTAAAATTTGGCCTGGAGTTCCCCCTCAAGAGCAGTACAGCACAAGTCGCATGCCAAAGTCGGATCATGCAAGACTGCGGTCCGACTTTGATCCGACTTCAATGATAGTCAATGGGCTGAAGTCGGATCAAAGTCGGACCAAAGTAGTACAGGGAGCATTTTCAAAGTCGGACCGACATGTGTCGGACCAGTTAAGACGGCTCCCATAGGGAAACATTGATTTTCACACGTCATGCGACATGAGCTCCCAATGTCGGAGCGTTTGTCGCCCCAGTGTGAACCAGGCCTCAGGGATGATTTACAGTCCCAAGAAACCAGTGGACTTGTACGTGGCTGGGAGGAGGTGGCTGCGGATCATGTCGTCCTTAGTGACCCAGAGGACTCCGGACTGAATGCCTCAGCTAACCTACGCTGCATGGCCTCCCTGATCCTGCAAAGTCTGCGGAAGGATCCTCGTATTCTTCGGATCAAGGAGAGGGACCATTACTGGCTGGCCACTCTCCTTGATCCACGGTACAAGGGTAAGGTTGCGGACCTTATCTTACCGTCGCAGAGGGAGCAGAGGATGAGACAACTCCGGGAGGCCTTGCAGAAAGGTCTGTGCAACGCGTTCCCAGAGACTGGGAGGTTACAAACTCCTGGTCCTGGACAACGAGTTGCTGAGGCTTCGGCCAGTCAAAGAAGGAGCGGTGGGGAAGGTGGCCGTCTGACCGAAGCGTTCAGACAATTCTTTAGTCCGCAGCCCCAAGGTATGATCGGTTCCAGCAACCATCGCCAGCGTCTGATATACATGGTGCAGGAATACCTAGGGGCAAGGTCAGACTTGGACACCTTCCCCACCGAAAATCCTCTGGCTTACTGGGTCTTGAGGATGGATCACTGGCCAGAGCTTGCACAGTATGCAATTGAGCTACTGGCCTGTCCTGCATCCAGCATTCTTTTAGAACGCACATTCAGTGCTGCTGGAGGATTTGTCACGGATCACATGGTGCGCCTGTCCACCGACTCTGTTGATCGACTGACCTTCATAAAGATGAACCAGTCTTGGATCACCACCAGCTACCAAACACCTGAAGCTGATATAACAGACTAATTTATTTTCAAATGTCACATCCCTTCAAGACTGATGCTGATGCTGAGAGACTGTCCTGTTATGTTGACTGACTATCCTCCTCCTCCTCAATGATCCGATTGACGATGATAGCTTGGAAGAACATTTTTGTTTCTGGGTGCCGCCACCAGTGGCTAAGGCCCAATTTTTCAGCCCCTGTTTAACAGGGGTGTGTTATTACAATTTTTTATGCAATGCTTTGCAGCAGGGCTCATTCCTGCACTCCAACTAGAGTATCTGGGAGTGGTTGCAGTGTCGTGGCACCAGCACCAGTGGCTAAGGCCCAATTTTTCAGCCCCTGTTTAACAGGAGCGTGTAATTACAATTTTTGATGCAATACTTTGCAACAGGGCTCATTGCTGTGCTCCAAGTACAGTATCTGTGAGGGGTTGCAGTGTTGTGGCACCAGTGCCTAAGGCTCAATTTTTCTGCCCCTGTTTAACAGGGGCATGTAATTACAATTCTTGATCTAATAATTCACAGCAGGGCCCATTCCTGCGCCCACCAAGACTAACTGTGAGGCCTTACAGTGTTGTGTCAACACCACCACCACCACCACCACCAAAGGCCCAATTTTTCAGCCCCTGTTTAACAGGGGCGTGTAATTACAATTTTTGATGCAATACTTTGCAACAGGGCTCATTGCTGTGCTCCAAGTACAGTATCTGTGAGGGGTTGCAGTGTTGTGGCACCAGTGCCTAAGGCCCAATTTTTCTGCCCCTGTTTAACAGGGGCATGTAATTACAATTCTTGATCTAATAATTCACAGCAGGGCCCATTCCTGCGCCCACCAAGACTAACTGTGAGGCCTTACAGTGTTGTGTCAACACCACCACCACTACCACCACCAAAGTCCCAATTTTTCAGCCCCTGTTCAACAGGGGCATGCAATTACAAATTTTGATCTAATAATTCACAGCAGGGCCCATTTATGCGCCCACCAAGAGTAACTGTGAGGGCTCACAGTGTTGTGGCAACACCAACATGTAAGGGGCAAATTTCAGCTGAGTATATACGGCAGGCCCCTACTTTCAAACATCCAACTTACAAACGACTCCTCCTTGCAAACGGAAGGATACAACAGGAAGTGAGAGGAAATCTACCCCTAGAAAGGCAAATTCTCTCCTGTAAGAGTTAATATGGGAAAAAAAGTGTCTCCTCTCCACTGATGCTTTATCACCAATTCTTGTTTCAATAAAAACCCCAAATTTTCAAAAAACATTTGTCATTAGGACGGAAAGTGAGGTGAACTCTTCTGAACAGGTGCACACTGCACAGACAGCAAAACAAATGTTACAGGGGTGATAACCCTTCCCTATGTTTTCCAAAAAGCTTAAAAATAGATTTTTTGGCTGGAGCTACACTTAAACAATGTACCTGTTCAAAATTACAAACAGATTCTACATAAGAACAAACCTACAGTCCCTGTCTTGTATGCACCGCCTGTATACAGCTGTTCAGAGTATATAGGGCCTTTTTTATTTTGTGTGCGGGGTTCCCCTTAATATCCATACAAGACCCAAAGGGGCTGGTAATGGGCTGGGGTAGGGGGGGGTGTGATGGGGTAGCTATGCCATTTTTCTTAAAGATTTTCATCCATATTACCGGGTCCAGACATTACATTAAAGCCGCAAGCAGTTTTAAATGGCTTTTTTTCCTTTAGAAATGTAATTTTGTGCAGGGACAGTTCTAAACACGGGAAACACGTGGCAATTCACAGGCATACTTTAGACACCCCCCAGGTACGATATTTAAAGGAATATTTGACTTTTTTTTTTTCACTTTATGCATCATTAAAATGACTGCTCCAGAAAAACGGCTGTTTTTAAAACTTCTTTTTGCATTGATACATGTCCCCTGGTGCAGAACCCGGGTTCCTAAACCCTTTTTAGGACAATAACATGCATAATAGTCGTTATAATTAGCACTTTAGATTTCGAACGTTCGCATCCATTGTATTTAATAGGGTTATAAAGTTCGTGCGAACTTTCGGTCCGTTTGCGGGTTCTGGTGCGAACCGAACCCGGGGGTGTTCGGCTCATCACTACTTCTGGATATGGAAGATTATGTGACCCACTCCATATGGACCAATCAGCACTGTTACACAGGAAACGTAAAGCACTGTGTATGTTGTGACTCTGGGGAACTGTAGCTTGCAGGGGAAAATGAAAATAAGCAAGTATGTGCATCTGCCAATGCTGTCTGATTTAAAGTGAACCTGTTATTTGCACTGTATGGAAATGTTTCCTGCTACAGAAATGGGATGCCTAACTTAAGCCTAGTGCACACTGTTGTAAGATGTGAGCTCGGGAGGAGCCGCTGTACTAACTATGTGATGTTAATACAGCAATCCCCCCCCCCCCACTAAGCTATTGTATTCTGACAGGGGGACAGCCCTCCCGACAGAACACACAGCCATCGAATGTCGATTGGCAGACTCTTTTCGATCATGCCCCATGTGCAATGGGCCGAATTTCGGACGGTTTCTATTGAACCGGCCAATGCTGCCCTAAATTTGACTTGTGTGTATGTCCCTTTATACAACATGTCTTTGGAGAAGCTAGTGTTTTAATTGAATTGGTCATCAAAGATTTGTTGTTGTACTACTATAATGATGTAATTGATACATGTAATTTCATATTTTTACAAATGAGTGTGCTGAGGTTTATATGTGTCTGCTAGACTCTCTCGTGGCACAGGAATTAAAGCATATTTTGTGGGTACAAGGACTGTGGAATATGTTACTGAGCAGGCTCAAGTAGGCTGCGTTTTTTGCCACACTCGCAAATTGCTGCCTATTAATTTTCCCCTGAGTACCCAAGGCTAAACTCCCCAGATTTTTTTATTTTTGATCTACGGCCTTTTCCTATGTACTTTTTTTGTGCCAATAGATACAGGTGTCAAATATGCAGAGCCTGCATTTTCCTGCTACAATATACAGGCATGTTTAGATGTTAGCAGATAGTCCTATTAGTCTTAAAAATTATAGGAAAAAGCTTAGTCAGCAGGATTGAATTTTCATGGCCATTCTGATCAGCATTTCTTAGATAAGGGTGCTGCTAGGGGTGTCTGCTCTTTGTATAAATGTGAGAGCTTTGGAGATAACAAGTGTGCATGTTTATGTACAAATCCATTAGATTTTGCATATGTGATCATCTATTGGTTGGCTAACTTTACATTTTAAAGCTGCAGACACAGAATAGCAACAGGTTTTGTAATGTTCTGCTCATGACATTTAGGTAAGGTGATCTTGTTAGATACAGTTATGTTGAAATGTCTGTAGTGGTTTGCTGAACATGCAGTTATCACTGTTCTCTTGTAACACATCTGCTATCTGATACACTGCAATGTCAAATAGGAAGAAGGATTTCAAAACAAATAGGGGAAGGAAATTGTGTTTAAATATATTACAAAGTTGCATACAAATCATCTGAAACTTAAAAGCAAAATGTTTGTAAATCTATACAAATAGCACAAGTTTACAGAAACCTGTTGTAAATGAGATAAATTGTTCTGGTAACTCTAAATAAGTAGAAATAGGTCCATTGACAGACGTAATGCAGTATATTTTCACAACTAAAAGCATTTTCCATCACATATATTGAGAAACAGATATCTCATTCAGCAGTCAGCCATAATATGTAAATCCGGCAATGATCCAAACCATGACAGGGATTAAGTACAGTTCATAGATTTTGTGGCATTTCAAGATCCCAATATTCTTATCCCACTAGAGGGTTATGAAGGCTGATAAAAGCTGAATCAATAAAATCCTATATTTTACAGGACTACAATACCCCTGGGCATGAATACATACACTGCTATAAATAATAATTGATGCTAAAAGGGCACTCAAATGTTGTATAAGACACAATATAAATAGCAAATGATCAATCACTTCCAAAGCTACTAAAAAAAGAAACCTGAGGTGACAATGCTTACAGCATTCGAAAGGTCAAATTGAAGAAGAAAATACCCTCTGGTACAAGAGCATGTCATCAGCTGACACACTGGCTTCTTGATTGGCCAGCAGGCCCAGCAAACATGTCAGAATAGAAGTATGACTTTGGACTGGAACTGAATAAAGAGACAGTAGATGAGCAATGTAAAAATTGCCCAGCAGTTGAATTTTTTTAAAGTGCAAGACTAGGCCACAATGTAGAGACACAAAGCACAGGTAGGCATTTTCATGCAAGCATTAAGAATGTCAGCCTGCAGATGATAGAGCTGTGTAATATTAGCCAGGACAGTGGGCGAACCTAAAAAGCCCTAAAAACAAAAACCCTGAAAAGTAATTTGCTGACCACGCTACAGCCCTTTTACTGCTACAGGGCATCAGCTGTGTGCAGAATCACATATATATATGTGACTCTGCATTTCCGCCTGCAGGGGGCGAGCGTGCGCGCCACCGGTGGGCCGCTTTTGCCATGATAGTTCACAGCAGAAGCCGATTTGCGGGTCCTAGGCACTGATCACTCTACTAGTATCACTGGTTCCTGCAAAGTGTCAAAAGTGGCAGTTAATGTCCGGTAGCCCGCCGCAAAATCACATTCCCACTACAAGTCGCTGATCGCCACCATTTCTAGTATAAAAAAATGAAACATTTTTATTGGATATGGTTTCCAGTAGAAAGTAAAAAATATTGTTTTTTTTCAAAATTCAGTCTTTTTTTGTTTATAGCGGCAAATTGCGTGTTCGTGCCACGCTGTACCCAAATTAAATTTATGTCATTTTATTTTCACAAATAGAGCTTTCTTTTGGTGGTAAAAAAAATAAAGCTCTATTTGTGGAAAAAAAAAATATAAATTTAATTTGGGTACAGTATGGCACAAACACGCAATTGTCAGTTAAAGTAACGCAGGGCCATATCACAAACAATGGCATGGTCATAAAGAGGGGTCAATCTTCCGGAGGACAAGTGGTTAAAGGCACTTCAAGAAAATACTTCAAGAAAAGCCAGAATTGAACACAGGGGAAGGAAAAATTGCCCCACAACTGAAATTTAGGAAAATTAAGCACTGTTTGCTAACTGACCCTAATCTTTCTTTTTGCAGTTTGCCATCTCTCCCAATCAGTGTTGCCAACCCCCCCCCCCCCAAGTGAAATTTACTGGCGAGATGCCTAAAAATTATGAACAGCGCCGACATTTTTACTGACACTTCAAAAAAACACCAAAAATGGCTGGTTTCGGTGCTTAACTGTGCAACTTTTAGTATTTAACCAGTTGTCCACTGCCCACCATCAATTGACGGCGGGCGGAAGACACTCTTGTTCTGATAGGACGTCATATGACATCCTCCCTTTAAACAGGGATTCCGCGCATCCCTGTACTGTCGGTGGCGGCGTGTCACAGAGACACCGCTCATCACCGACAGGGGTGAACAGCCGCCGGCAAGTGCGGTTTAACATGTGATCGGCTGTGATAAAGTTACGGCTGATCACAGATTGTAATGCCCCATTACACGCTGCATGCACGAGATCGTGAGCGCGCTGCGCGTGTCCGTCGGTGGCAGTATGTTCCCGGGAACACTGCTCGTCACCGACGATGGTACACAGCCATTGGCCAGGGCTGTATACCATGTGATCGGCTGTGATCCATTCACAGCCTGATCACTAAATGTAAACACAGATTTGTAACTAACTGTTGCCAGCTCTTCTTATCCTCACACACCGTTTCCAGTGTGAGGAGAGAAGAGCCAGGAGCAGTGAGTTACAGATCTATGTTTAGTTGTGTCTGCACCAACACCACACCTGTCCCATCGCCCCCCCCCCAATTGTCATCTGTCACCCAAAAGTCACCCCATAAGTGCACCTGTCACATAAGAGACTGCCATTAGTGACCATCAGCGGTGCAACCGTCACCCATCAGTGACCGTGCCCTGTCACCCGTCACCCATCAGTGACCGTGCCCTGTCACCCATCAGTGACCTACCCTGTCACCTGTCACCCATCAGTGACCGTACCCTGTCACATAAGAGACTGCCATCAGTGACCATCAGCGGTGCAACCGTCACCCATCAGTGACCTGCCCTGTCGCCCGTCACCCATCAGTGACCGTGCCCTGTCACCCGTCACCCATCAGTGACCGTACCCTGTCACCCGTCACCCATCAGTGACCGTACCCTGTCACACATCACCTGTCACATCAGAGACTGCCATCAGTGACCATCAATGGTGCAACCGTCACCCATCAGTGACCGTGCCCTGTCACCCATCACCCATCAGTGACCATCAGCGGTGCACCCATCATCCATCAGTGACCATGGCCTGTCACCCATCTGTGACCATCACCCGTCACCGTCCGTGGTCTGTCACCCATCAGTGACCTTCTCCCATCACACCATCATCACCTATCAGTGAACGTCACCTGCCACCCATCGCACAGCCCATCAGTGATCGTCACCTGCTACCCATCTGTCACCTGTCGCACAGCTACCCGCCACACAGCCATGTCCAAAAGAGTCTATACCAGTGAGGAGGCATTCCAGATCCTCTCCATGACTGATGAGAGCACCGGGGAGTTCTCATCAGATTCCAATTCTGATTCCGAATCAAATTCGGAATTTGAACCGATCAAATACAGTAACGATTCGGATGAAGAATGGGTCCCTCCTAAAAGGGCACGGCAGTCTGGAAACCAGGCAGCCGCCAGCAACCAGGATTATATTCCCAGGCCCAGTACCAGTGCTGCCGCCAGCAATAGGCCCCGGGAACAAAAGCCCAGTACCAGCACTGCTGCCAGCAATAGGCCCCAGGAACAAAGGCCCAGTACCAGTGCTGCCGCCAGCCAAAGGCCCCAGGAACAAAGGCCCAGTATCAATGCTGCCGCCAGCGAAAGGCCCCGCAAACAAATGCCCAGGGCCAGTACCGGTGCTGCCACATCACACCCGAGTACCAGCACAGGAAATTTAACTCCCCCAACTACTGGAGTGTCACGTCCCCCAAGAGCCAGTGCGACATACATGCCAGATGGTCTTGCCAACCCAACATGGCTGCCTTCCGACTGGGGATCACCAATTATTCCCCCTTTCACAGCACAGCCAGGTGTGCAGGCCAACACCCAAAATTTCAGAGAGGTTGATTATTTTCACCCGACACTATTCTGCAGTTCATTGTGGACCAGACAAACTTATATGCCCAGCAGTATATTGCCAACAACCCCCAATCATCTTATGCCCGTTCATTTGAGTGGAGAGATTTGGATTTGGAGGAGTTCAAAATGTTTTTGGGCCTCACCATAAACATGGGGCTTACAAAAAAAAATCAAGGACATGCCTATTGGTCCACGAAACCCATCTACCACATGCCCATGTATTCTTACGTAATGCCCAGGTCTCGATATGAGATGATAATGAGATTCTTGCATTTTAATGACAACACCCAGTGTCCTCCCCCCAATAATCACGATTCCGATAAGCTGTATAAACTTCGCCCACTGATAAATTTCCTTTCCAAACGATTTGCAGAACTCTATGTCCCAGAGAAACATATATGTGTGGATGAGTCCCTGGTACCCTTTTCAGGCCGGCTAGGAATAAAACAATATATTCCTAGCAAAAAGGCCAAATACGGTGTAACATTTGCCCGGCCTACATGGGCACAGCTGGAAAAATTGTATGGGACCTGGTTTACCCACTTCTAAAACAAGGATATCATTTATACCTGGACAACTTTTATACCAGCCTGCCCCTTTTCAGACACTTGTACCTCGAAAAAACCCTGGCCTGCGGAACCTCCAGGAAAAATAGGAAGGGCTTCCCACAATCAATTGTGAATAAAAAGCTGTGAAGGGGGGAAAGAGCAACACTGAGGTGCAAAGAAGTGCTGGCCTTGAGGTGGAAGAATAACAGGGACATGCACATGATGTCCACCATTCATGATGACTAGAGATGGCCTTGCGGTTTGCCCCGCGGTCGGTTCGTGGCAAATTTTGCGCATTTGCGGTTTGCGAAACCGGCAGACATATGGCGCTATTCGCGGCCGGTTCGCGGCCACCATATTCTGAATCTTTTACATTGTGGAACTTTGACCTATGACACATCCATCATGTGGTACAGGACAGCCAATGAGACATTTCAGCAGATGGTCATACCCCCTACCTTATAAATAGACCTGATCTGGCTGCCATTTTACATTCTGTTATTTGTCAGCGTAGGGACAGGTTGCTGTGTGGAGCAGGGACAGACTGTAATCCTAGCTATTAGGTCCACAAAAGTCCTTTTAAGGACTGGTATAGGTGTACAATTGTTTTGTGTGCAGTGTATAGGGGTGTAATACACTTTTAGTTCATTTCAATTGTGCAGCATTGGGACTGCAGTGCTGAGCGGTTCTGCAGCTGTCTTTAGTCAGTGTAGGAAGGTTGCTGTGTGTGTACTAGCAGGGACAGACTCTACTAAAACAAAAGTCCTTCTAAGGACTGGTATAGGTGTACAGTCCGCAAAAGTCCTTTTACGGACTGGTATAGGTGTACTATTTTGTGTGCAGTAAATAGGGGTGTACTACACGCATAAAATACTCTAGGAAGAATAGTATAGTGCATTTCTACTGTGCAGCTTCTGAGCGGTTCTGCTGCAGCTCTTTTCTCGGTTTAGGTAGAAATTGCCGCTGTGTGTCGCAGGCACAGACTAGCGACTAAAATCGCTAACCAATAAAGCTCTCCAAAAGTTCATTTTAAGGACTGGTATAGGTGTACTATTTGGTGTGCAGTATATAGAGGTCTAATACACGCATAAAAAACTTTCAAACATACTATATAATATATACTATATACTATACTATATAATATATAGTGCATTTCAACTGTGCAGCATTTCTACTGTGCAGCTTCTGAGCGGTTCTGCTGCAGCTCTTTTCTCGGTTTAGGTAGAAATTGCCACTGTGTGTCGCAGGCACAGACTAGCGACTAAAATCGCTAACCAATAAAGCTTCACAAAAGTTCATTTTAAGGACTGGTATAGGTGTACTATTTGGTGTGCAGTATATAGGGATCTAATACACGCATAAAAAACTTTCAAACATACTATATAATATATACTATATACTATACTATATAATATATAGTGCATTTCAACTGTGCAGCATTTCTACTGTACAGCTTCTGAGCGGTTCTGCTGCAGCTCTTTTCTCGGTTTAGGTAGAAATTGCCGCTGTGTGTCGCAGGCACAGACTAGCGACTAAAATCGCTAACCAATAAAGCTCCACAAAAGTTCATTTTAAGGACTGGTATAGGTGTACTATTTGGTGTGCAGTATATAGGGGTCTAATACACGCATACAAAACTTTCAAACATACTATATAATATATACTATATACTATACTATATAATATATAGTGCATTTCAACTGTGCAGCATTTCTACTGTACAGCTTCTGAGCGGTTCTGCTGCAGCTCTTTTCTCGGTTTAGGTAGAAATTGCCGCTGTGTGTCGCAGGCACAGACTAGCGACTAAAATCGCTAACCAATAAAGCTCCACAAAAGTTCATTTTAAGGACTGGTATAGGTGTACTATTTGGTGTGCAGTATATAGGGGTCTAATACACGCATAAAAAACTTTCAAACATACTATATAATATATACTATATACTATACTATATAATATATAGTGCATTTCAATTGTGCAGCATTTCTACTGTGCAGCTTCTGAACGGTTCTGCTGCAGCTCTTTTCTCGGTTTAGGTAGAAATTGCCGCTGTGTGTCGCAGGCACAGACTAGCGACTAAAATCGCTAACCAATAAAGCTCCACAAAAGTTCATTTTAAGGACTGGTATAGGTGTACTATTTGGTGTGCAGTATATAGGGGTCTAATACACGCATAAAAAACTTTCAAACATACTATATAATATATACTATATACTATACTATATAATATATAGTGCATTTCAACTGTGCAGCATTTCTACTGTGCAGCTTCTGAGCGGTTCTGTTGCAGCTCTTTTCTCGGTTTAGGTAGAAATTGCCGCTATGTGTCGCAGGCACAGACTAGCGACTAAAATCGCTAACCAATAAAGCTCCACAAAATTTCATTTTAAGGACTGGTATAGGTGTGTACTATTTGGTGTGCAGTATATAGGGGTCTAATACACGCATAAAAAACTTTCACATATGGGAAGAATAGCATAGTGCATTTCTACTGTGCAGCACTGTGACTGCTGAGAGGTTCTGCAGCGATACTACAAAGAGTGACAAACGCAATTAGAAAAAACTATTATAACTGCTGCGATAGACCAGTGGCCCCCGAAAACGACAGTTTGAAGCGGGGTGTTATATACCTTCTTCCACATGTACTGCCCTTCTCTACAGCCTTTTATCACAGGGTCATTTAAAAAGATGACAGGCAGAGGAAGAGGCAGGCCCTTCCGCAGGGGTGGTAGGGGTAGGGCAGGAGCACCAGGCCGGAGCCAAAGTGGGAAGTTGCAGAAGGTGCGTTCGATTACGTCAAAGGACGCACCAGACTTGGTTGAGTGGCTCACTCAGCCTTACTCTTCTGCACCCTCCTCATCCTCTCTATCTGCACCCTCTTCACTCTCTGCTGTGTGCACCCCCAAAGACACTACCACCAATACCACCGCCACCATATACCCTCCGCTTGAGTCACAGGAATTATTTTCCGATCCATCACAAGACTTCTCTGATGCGCAGGCATTCTTGACATTGGATCAGGAAGAGGAGGTAGCAACAACCGCCACTCAGCAGTCTGACGACAGTACCCAGATCAGCCCAAGGATGTTGGTCCCCGCTGTTGCTGCCTACTCCGAGATCTCTAATGTTAGTGGTGGGGAAGGTGACGTAGATGATGATGTGTCTATGGACGTCACGTGGGTGCCCACAAGAGAGGACCAGGAGGGGAGTTCAGAGGGAGAGATGGACCAGCAGATAGGGAGGAAAGGCAGGCGGAACTTACATTGCACAGGAGTGACAAACAAGACTGCTAATGTATCAGGACTCAGAGCGAGCCATCAACCATGTACGGTCACATCTGGCGCTCCCAGGACTCCGGCACATGGCTCCGCAGTGTGGGCTTTTTTTAACGTGTCCGCTGCTGACAATAGTGTTGCCATCTGCAGCCTTTGCAGTCAACGCATAAGTCGCGGTAAGCCCAACACTCACCTAGGGACGACCGCCTTAAGAAGGCACATGAACTCCCATCACCGAGCCCAGTGGGAGCAACGCCGTCAGAACCCACAAAGCCAAACTCCAGGCTCTCACCGTCCAGCCTCTTCTACTACTTCTCCTCTCTCTTCACAGTTGTCCTCCACTCCACCTTCCATCATCACGTCCCCAAGTTTATCTGGAAAAAGGCAGGCTTCCGTGGGACAAATGTTCGAGCGTAAAAGAATGATGACGCTGGATAACCCTCTTGCCCAACGGTTGACTGCTGGCTTGTCAGAACTCCTAGCCCGCCAACTACTGCCATATAAACTGGTGGACTCAGAGGCCTTTTGAAAATTTGTGGCCATTGGAACACCACAATGGAAGGTCCCAGGAAGGAAATATTTCTCCCAGAAGGGCATCCCAGAGCTATATGGCCATGTTCAGCGGCAAGTGAATGTATCTCTGGCACACAGTGTCGGTGCCAAGATACATCTGACCACAGACACGTGGTCTAGCAAACACGGGCAGGGAAGGTATATTACTTTTACTGCCCACTGGGTGAACCTTCTGACGGCCGTCAAGCATGTAACCCGTGGCACCCGTGTAGATTTGGTTTTACCGCCACGGATTGCATGCAGGCCTGCCTCTTCTTCTCCTCCTCCTCCTACTCCATCCTCCCTCTCCTCCTCGGCTGACTCCTCCTCTTCCGCTGATACCGTCTCTTCCGCTGCACCACCCAAGATCCCCAGAACCTATTCGACATGCCAGGTGAGACGTTGCCATGCTGTGCTGCGTCTGTTGTGCCTGGAAGCCAAGAGCCACACTGGCCCTGCACTCCTTTCAGCTTTGCGTTCACAGGCAGATCAGTGGCTAACACCGCTCAATTTGACAGTTGGTAAAGTGGTGTGTGACAACGGTGCCAATCTGCTGAGCGCCTTGAAACAGGGCAAAATTACACACGTGCCATGCATGGCACACGTCTTGAACTTGGTCGTGCAGCGGGTCCAGGACGTCTTGCGGCAGGCAAGGAAAATCTCGGCCCATTTCAGAAGATCTTACACGGCCATGGCTCGCCTTGCTGACATTCAGCGGCGACACAATCTGCCGGTCAGACGTCTTATTTGTGACTGCCCAACGCGATGGAACTCAACCTTGTATATGCTTGATAGTCTGCTCCAGCAGAAACGTGCAGTTAACGACTACCTGTACGAACTCTGCGCCAGAACAGGTTCTGGGGATCTTGGTTTTTTTTCACCGTTTCAGTGGCTGCTCATGCGCGACGCATGCAGACTTTTGCGGCCATTTGATGAGATCACCAAACTGGTCAGTCGCAGCCATGGTGCCATCAGTGACATCGTACCTTATGCCTTCTTTATGGAGCGTGCATTGCGTTGTGTCATTGATCAAGCCGTCGAGGAGCAGGAGCAGGAAGATGAGGAAGTCGCAATGCTGGATGAATTCCCAGGGGGGGCTACTCTATCTGAGACAAGTCAACAACAGGAGTCTGAAGAGGAGTCAGAGGAGGATGGTGACGGGGCGGATGAGGAGGAGCAAGAAGAGCATGCTTTAAACCTTTCTGGGATCCCTGCTGTTGTTGTTCGTGGATGGGGGGAGGAGATCGAGGACGACATTATCCTGGATGATGACGAGCAGGAGCCAGGCCACCACACTGCTTCCAGTTTAGTGCAAATGGGGGCCTTCATGCTCCAGTGTTTTAAGAGGGACCCCCGTATAAAAAGCATAAAGGGCAAGGACCATTACTGGGTGGCAACGTACTTGGACCCCCGGTACAAACAAAAAATGGCAGAAATGTTACCACTATCACAGAGGGCTGTCAGAATGGAGCACTTCCAGGCCTTGCTTCGAGAAATGCTGCATTCTGCTTTTGCGTGCGCTGGCAGAGGAATTTCCACTCCCAGAGGAACAGTTGTGGATACCAATCCAACAGCGCCTGCAAGAAGAGGGCGGTTTGAAGATGTCTTGGTCACTTCTGATATGAGATCATTCTTTCAGCCGACCCATCGACAGGTCTCATCCGGATCCAGCATCAGGGAACGCCTAGACCGACAGGTGTCCGACTACATCGGATTAACGGCCGATGTGGACGCTCTGAGAAGTGATGAACCCCTGGACTACTGGGTGGGCAGGCTTGACCTCTGGCCAGAGCTTGCACAATTTGCAATGGAACTGTTGGCTTGCCCCTCGTCCAGTGTCCTGTCCGAAAGGACGTTCAGCGCAGCAGGGGGGATCGTGACCGATAAGCGCACTCGCTTAGCTCACGACAGTGTTGACTACCTCAAATTTATAAAAATGAATGAGGCATGGATCTCTGAGGAATTCAACACATGTGACCAGTAGACCATGTTTCATTCAAATTCCTCATGACAGGCCACACTTATCCACCACCACCTATAACAATTATTCATGGTCCTTGCCTTCTTGGGTAAATACAGCGGCATAAAAGGCCTTTTATGTCCGTTGAATGCCTAATTTTTGGGGCCTGTAGTGCCCGAAACGTATTTATCCTGTGAATGCCTAATGTACCTCCAGCCACAGAATTTAAAGTTCTTTGCTGTCAGATGAATGCCTGTTGGCTAATTTTTGGGGCCTGTACTGGCCGACACTTACTTCTTTATCCAGGCTGTGAATGCCTAATTTTTCAGACTGGAATTGAAAATCAATTCCGCTAAATTGTGGAACGGATGCGGACCCATTTTACAGACGTGTGAATGGACCCTATATGTATTTGACATGTATTTACCGGCTGCTGTCAGTTCCGGCTGATTTAGGCCGAGCTATTACAATAAAACCGAGCAATATTACAAAATACGAAATAAACGTTATAACTGTATAAACGATTTATACAACTTATAAAAAAAAAAAAACATTTTTGGCAACTTTTCCAATAGCAGGATCATCTCATGCACCCCCTTCATAGCCTGGCCTTGCGTCTCTTCCATGGCCTTCATGCGCTCCTGAATTGACAAAAAATTTCAGATAAAAAAAGAATGCTTGTCGTTGTCGATCTCAAATTTGCTTAATACTTCTGTTATGTCATTGTCCATGTTGTGGGACTATGTGTGCACAGCTAGTAATTATTTTGTGGCTGCAAATATGACCTGGAGGTTTTTAATGTTCGCCTCCCATTGAAATGAATGGGGCCCGCCGCGAACCCGCGGTTCGCGAACATTTACCCGCGTTCGCGCGATCGCGTTCGCGAACCGTCCCGGGAGATGTTCGTCCATCCCTAATGATGACACTGCAGTTGTAGTTCAGCGAAGACGACGAGGTCCCATTGAAAAGCCGACATGTGTCCAGGACTATAATCTCTACATGGGGGAGGGGGGTGGATTTCAATGACCAAATGATTCAGCCCTATTTGTCCATTAGGAGGTCCCGATTCTGGTACAAGAAGGTAGCAATTTATCTCATCTATTTGGCCATGTATAATTCCTACGTAGTTTACACCAAATCCACAGACAACCCAGCCCCCTTCCTACAACTCTCAGAAGAAGTAGTCACATCCCTCATCTATCAACAAAGACCCCCCCCCCAAGAAAACCTTCGCTCTGATGCTGTTAGCAGACTTCATGGATGGCACTTCCCGTACAGCATCCCACCATCCGAAGCAGGCCGAAGATGGCAAAAAAGATGTCGCGTGTGCAGCAAAGGAGGACTTCGAAAAGATACCAGTTACCATTCCCCGGTGTCCCTCCCAACCTAGCCTTTGCATTGGTGAATGCTTCGAATTTTATCACACATCCATAAAATATTAGCCCATATTTTTAACCATTTCCCCCCCATTTCTTTAATCTGTATTGACCATTTTCCATGCTTCCCCAAATAACCATGCCACTGCCTTCCACGTGAACTGACCCTTACCTGCTTTTTGACTATGCCTCTGCCTACTGTTTGGACTGCTTCCACGTAAACTGACCCTGGCCTGTTTTGTGATTATGCCTCTGCCTACCGTTTGGACTGCTTCCACGTGTACTGACCTTGGCCTGTTTTGTGATTATGCCTCTGCCTACCGTTTGGACTGCTTCCACGTGAACTGACCCTGGCCTGTTTTGTGATTATGCCTCTGCCTACCGTTTGGACTGCTTCCACGTGTACTGACCCTGACCTGTTTTATGGACTATGCTTTTGCCTACCGCTTGGACTGATCTGTTGCCCTGCTACTGTAGTACACAGGGGTCTCACATATGTGAGTGACTCCAGAATCGTTTTTTTCCGGATGGAGAAAACGATTTTTTGGTTTTCTCCGGGTTTAATTTCCGGATTAGGGTCTGGAGTCCAGAGGGTTCATAGAGATTTGGGTGGGTCGAAGCCTCTACCCCTGTGCCCCTGTGCACAGGTCTTACCCGATTGCCACCCTCAGCCTGCTGCTGACTTTCTGCCATCATGCCTTTGCCTGCCACATGAATGGACCACACCACTGCCTGCTACCTGGACTATGCAAATAATTAGCTGTAGCAAGAGGCAGTATGTTTATGAAGGGCTGGAGAGCGGTACAATAATGAGTGTCTGCAGGTAACGGTGAACCAGGACCAATAATATGGCTGTGCTGGCTGTCTCTGCCTGGACAATTTCTATGGACAAATGCTTTGGCTGTGCTGACAATATCCTTGTGCTGACCATAGACAATATTTCTGCCTGCTGCATGGATAATTACTATTGAAAAAAGGGTGATGGTGGCTGCGCTGTGATTATAACTAGTGAAGGTAGTGAAGGGAAGGATCTGGAAAAGAAAACTACCTAATACTAACCTTGGTTAGTATTAGGTAGTTTTCTTTTCCAGATCCTTCCCTTCACTACCTTCACTAGTTATAATCACAGCGCAGCCACCATTACCCTTTTTTCATTTATTCACTTTTGTCTGTTTGGATCAGACTCCCTGGTGACTGCTGCAGTGTCCCTAGCCCTTTCTCTTCCCTCCATTTCCATTGCCCTTCACTAGTTAAATACCCAGCTAGCGCAGGGGTTTCTTCTTTTGATAATTACTATTGCTGTCGCTAAGCACATCCCCGACTTCTGTCTGGACCAGTGCTCTCTTCTGTGGACACTACTAAAAGCACAGGTAATACTTTTTTTTTTTACCCTTTCCGCAATAGAATTTATTTTGGATTGTAATTCTTGGTATGTACATGCTATGTGTTAGAAATATGAAGGGCCTTCAAAAATGATAGGTTGCCAGGAAATTATATATGTAATGTATGCTCCTAGTACGCCTGATGGTGCTACTTGAATGTTGGGCCTCTGTATTTGGCCAAGCTGTGTAAAAGTCTCACACATGTGGTATCCCCATACTCAGGAGGAGTAGCAGAATGTATTTTGGGGTGTCATTTTTGCTATGTATTTGCTATGTGTTGGAAATATCTTATAAATGGACAACTTTGTGTAAATAAAATGCGTTTTAATTTTTTTTCCACATTTTCCAAAAACTTCTGGAAAAAAAATAACCGTTCAAAAGACTCATTATGCCTCATAGATTATATGTTGGGGTGTTAGCTTTCCAAAATGGGGTCATTTTGTGGGCAATTCCATTGTCCTGGTTCTCCAGGGCCTTCAAAATTGTAATAGGTGGTTGAGAAATGAGATGTGCGATTTATGCTCGTAGATCGCCTGATGGTGCTACTTCAATGTTAGGCCTCTGTATGTGGCCAGGCTGTGTAAAAGTCCCACACATGTGGTATCCCCATACTCAGGAGGAGTAGCAGAATGTATTTTGGGGTGTCATTTTTGCTATGTATTTGCTATGTGTTGGAAAAATCTTATAAATGGACAACTTTGTGTAAATAAAATGCGTTTTCATTTTTTTTCCACATTTTCCAAAAACTTCTGGAAAAAAAAAAGGGATTTTTATAACAGCTTACCTGTAAAATCCTTTTCTTGGAGTACATCACGGGACACAGAGCGACTTAGTCATTACTAATGGGTTATATAGATTACCTTCAGGTGCTGGCACTGGCCACTTCCAAACCGGAAGTACCCTCCCCTATATAAGCCCCTCCCATCCGGGAGCACCTCAGTTTTGTAGCAAAGCAATAAGTGTCCCAAAAAGAGGGGTGGGAGCTCTGTGTCCCGTGATGTACTCCAAGAAAAGGATTTTACAGGTAAGCTGTTATAAAAATCCCTTTATCTTTTTCGTACATCACGGGACACAGAGCGACTTAGTCATTACTAATGGGACGTCCCAAAGCAATGCCAAATGAGGGGAGGGATACATAAGCTGTGCGCCATCAGGCATGAGGATCTTTTGCGGCCTGCAACACACTGCGCCCAAAGGCGACATCCTCCTGACTTCTAACGTCTACCTGGTAGAATCTAGTAAACGTGTGTACCGAAGACCATGTTGCGGCCTTACATACTTGAGCCAGGGAGGCCTGGTGATGCACTGCCCATGAAGTTCCAACTGCTCTTGTGGAGTGCGCCCTAACTTTGAACGGAGGCGGTCTCTTTCTCAAGCCATAGGCTTGTATTATGACCTGTCGAATCCACTTGGCTAAAGTAGATTTTGATGCTGCCTGACCCTTTCTAGGGCCTTCCGGCAGAATAAACAAAGTATCCGTTCTGCGAATCTGAGCAGTGGCTTTTAGATAAGCTTTAACTGCTCTTACTACATCCAAAGAATGTAATAACTTTTCCTCTACCGAGCTAGGTTTGGGGAAAAAAGAAGGAAGAACCACATCTTGGTTCAAATGAAACCTCGATACCACCTTGGGAAGAAAGGCTGGATGAGGACGTAATACTACTCTGTCCTTATGGACAACCAGATATGGCTCCCTACAGGACAAGGCGGCTAATTCCGATACTCTTTTAGCCGAACAAATGGCTACTAAGAAAATCAATTTCCTGGTGAGAAGAACCAAGGAAATGTGTTGCAATGGTTCAAACGGTTGTTTCTGTAGAACCGACAGAACCAGGTTTAAGTCCCATGGACATATGGGAATACTAACCGGAGGGCTAATACGCATCACTCCTTGTATGAAAGCTTTGACTAGTGAATGCGAAGCCAAGGGCCTTTGAAAAAATATTGACAAGGCCGAAATCTGACCCTTGATAGTACTCAAGGCCAGCTTCCTATCTACAGCCCACTGTAGGAAGTCCAAAATCCTACCTATCACGTACTTACGTGGATGCCATTTCTTGGCCTCACACCACGTAATGTACGCCTTCCAGATCCTATAATAGATCTGCCTGGATACCGGCTTCCTGGCATTGATCATGGTAGATACCACAGAATTAGAGAGCCTTCTCTTTTTCAGAATGTGGGCTTCAATAGCCAGGCCGTCAAACCTAGGGCTGGTAAGGAAGGGTGGTATATCGGTCCTTGCGACAGCAGGTCCGGACGATGTGGGAGGGTCCAAGGACTCCTCACTGACATTTTTACAATCTCCGCGTACCATGCCCTTCGGGGCCACGCTGGAGCCACCAGAATCACTGGTTTCTTTTCTACCCTGATTCTGCGGAGTAATCGCGGTAACAATTGTGGTGGTGGGAATGCATATATCAGCTTGAACTGATCCCAAGGGAACACTAGGGCATCCGAGCCGCAAGCTAGGGGATCCCTTGTGCGAGACACAAATCTGTCCACCTTTGCGTTGAATCTGGATGCTAGCAGATCTACATCCGGTGTTCCCCACCGCTGGCATATTGCCTGGAAAACCTCGGGGTGAAGAGACCATTCCCCCGGGCATAATTGTTGGCGACTTAAAAAGTCCGCTCTCCAATTTTCCACTCCTGGGATGAAAACCGCGGATATGGCTGGGACATATTTTTCTGCCCACTCCAGGATGCAATTTGCTTCCCTCTGGGCTGCACGACTCCTGGTGCCACCCTGGTGATTGATATATGCCACTGCTGTGGCATTGTCTGATTGAATTCTGACAGGGGACCCTTGGAGTTTGGATGTCCATGCTACTAGGGCATACCGGGCTGCTCGTATCTCTAAGAGATTGATGGGCAGGGCCTTTTCTGCTTCTGACCACTTGCCCTGGAGAGACCATTGCTCCAGTACTGCCCCCCAGCCTATGAGGCTGGCATCTGTAGTGACCACCTTCCAAGAAACCGGACTGAAGGGTTTTCCTTTTTCCAGATTCTGGGGCACCAACCACCAATGGAGGCTCTTGCGAACGGAAGGGGACAGGGACATTGGTAAGTCTAAAGCCTGAACTTTTTTGTTCCAGGCTGACAGTATGGCCCTTTGCAAATTCCTTGAATGGAATTGACCGTAGGGTACCGCTTCGAATGAAGCCACCATTTTTCCCAGCAGCCTCATGCACAGGCGTATGGATGGTTTTCTTTTTGTACCCACTAAGTGGGTCAAATCTTTTAAAGACGACACCTTCTCTGGAGGTAAGAAAATCTTTCTCTGATTTGAATCCAGCCTTAGCCCTAAGTATTCCAGACTTTTGACTGGTCTTAGAGCTGACTTGTCCCGGTTGATAATCCAACCGTGATATTCCAGATACTTGATTGTCTTGTGAATAGCTACTTCCAGCTTTTCCACTGAGTGGTCTATTAGTAGCAGGTCGTCTAGATATGCCATTATCGTTACACCTTGTGTTCTTAGATTGGCCAATAATGGGGCCAGAATTTTTGTGAACACTCGTGGTGCTGTGGCCAGACCGAAAGGTAAGGCTCTGAACTGAAAATGGCGCCCTTCTACTGCAAAGCGTAGAAATTTCTGGTGGGCCGGAAAGATGGGAATATGCAGATAAGCATCCCTTATGTCGATCGAGGCTAACCATTCCTGCCCTTGTAGGGCGGTGGCCACCGATCGGATCGACTCCATCCGAAAAGTCCTGATATTTAGGAACTTGTTTAGCCCTTTTAGATTTAATATGGGCCTCACGTCCCCATTTGGTTTGGGGACTGTGAAAAGGTTCGAGTAAAACCCGAATCCGCTTTCTTCCAGGGGAACCTTCATGATTACACCTTGGAGCAATAGTTGTTCTAGTGCCAGAAGGAGGGATCCTCTCTTCTGGGGATCTCTTGGCATGTTTGACCTCATAAATTGGGCAGGAGGAGTGCCTTTTAACTCCAGCTTGTATCCCAGACTTACTGCGGAGAGCACCCATCTGCCTCTGATGGTGTCCCGCCAGGTCTCTGTGAACAACTGAAGCCTTCCCCCCACCCGATTGAGTGGGGGCAACGCTTCATGACTTGGGGGGAGGTTTTGTACCTCTCTTGATCCAGGGCTTCTTGTTACCCTGTGATTGTCCCTGATTTCTGCCCCCTGAATTTGACCGCGGAGGCCGTCGGAACTGCTTCACAGCCGATGTGCCCGGGACTGGAGAAGTAGGCCTCTTAAAAGAAGGACTTCTACTCTTGTTCTTAACCGGTAAGAGTGAACTTTTACCGGCAGAAATTTTCTGGATATATTTGTCCAGATCTTCTCCAAATAAGCGTTCTCCATGAAATGGGAAGCTAACCAGCAGTTTCTTACAGGGAGCTTCAGCAGACCAGTTTTTGAGCCACAGAAGCCTACGCATATGTACTATAGACAGCGTAAAGCGGGAGGCCTGTTGGATTGTATCTTTTATGGCGTCCACCGCAAAACACAAGGCTCTAGGCAGGTCAGCTAGGGCAAGAGCCTGCTGATCTGGTAAGTCCCTTAAGACTTGTTTCAACTGATCTTTCACTGCTTGGCAGACTCCAATCGCTGCTACCGCAGGTTGTGTCACCATGCTTGCTGTAGAGAAAGCAGATTTTAGTAAAGACTCCAATTTTTTATCTATTGGGTCTTTGAACATTGGAACATTATCTACTGGACATGTCAGTGATTTGTTCACAGAAGAGATGGCTGCGTCCACTGTAGGGACCCTCCATTTTTTTATGAACTTATCCTCCATGGGATAGATCACCGGAAATCTCTTGGGGGGAGCAAATATTTTATCAGGATGCTCCCAATCCTGGTAAATAAGCCCTTCTAATAAAGGGTGGATTGTGAAGGAACAGACAGCCTGGGGAGCTTTTAGCGACCCCAGCGAGGAAACCGTAGTGGATGGTGGTTCCGCCAGAGGCATTTTAAATGCTGATCGGACCATGTTAGTCAGAGACTGAACCCATAATCTTTCAGCCTGAGATGCTGAGAAAGGTTCTTCCACTGTTGATTCCTCCATAACTGAATCAACCTCATCCTGATCCCCTTCAGGTAGGTCGATCCCTGTGTGGGGCTGTTCCTCCACTAACAGGCACTCTGAAGGAGGAGACGGAGATCGGACGCGCTTTCCCTGTGACAGGGAAGCAGCGATCAATGCTGTTAATCTCTCTTCCAATCCTCCCAGAGTTGAGGATAAAACCTCCTCTGTTATATATACAGGAGCAGGTGGACTGGGGACAGCCGCAGCACCAGGCACTCCTGCGGGGTTTCTACGGCTACTGACCTCTGAATTCTCAGGGGAGATTGGTGCAGTACAAGCATGCCCAATATCCTCAGAGCCCGATGGAGACCCCTTTGGCTTCCTGGAAGACCTATTTCCGGAGCGTCTGGACGACATATCCTTTAAGCACAAAGCTGAGGTATTCCCGTCGTCATACACCAATTTTGCTGGTAATAGTCTAACACAGTTGCTGCTATATACCAGCTGGTGTCCACTAAAGTGCCTTTCTATGGGGATGCCTGCATCAACCGCCTCTGTGTGCCACTGTTTGTTGCTAGCTCTGTTTGCATCCAGCTGACACTTGTACTGTGTCTTTATACAAGCTGGGATGCCGTGGCGCGCATCGAGCGTCATCCACCCGCCCGCCCCTTTTTTTTTCTTAGGAGGCGCATGCACGCGCCCGCGCGCGTGCCCGTGCACCATTGGCGCCCTTTTCGAAATCAAACAGGGACTAGGAGCCAGGGCCCTTTTTGCCGGAGGGCCTGTGCGGTGGATGAGCGCAGCAACAGGGCAGAGGAAGTGGATTCCCACAGAGAAACTTACCAACTGCCTGGATCTTTTGACTTGAGAAAACCAAAGATCCACATGACAAGAAAAATGGACTACAGCGGCCTCTAGTGTTTAACACAGGTACCGCGGTCCTCTTTTTTTTTTTTTTTTTCTTGACTACTATTAAAATTTTACATTTTCAGTAGTTACAGGCATACACAGATATTAGCGGGAATACCGTTAGGTAACAGACAGAAAGACAAATTAAGCTTGGGGGTCCCCCAATAGAACCAAGTTCCTGGGGGCCCCCACTTACCTGATCCCCGCCGCAGGACTTTGTTTGGTCCACAGAAGCCCAAACTTCACCTATCACGGCAGGCATTGTAATTAAACCTTCAGGGACCAGGTTCCCAAGGATTCCACTCCCCTGGACCTGTATAGCACCCTGCACAGACAACATCTTGGTCGTGGGTATGACCAGAGCTCTGGATCCCAGGGTCCAGCCCTCCTAAGAGAGGCATTACAGGCAAAACCTTGCTCTTCTGCTGCAAGGCCCGGGTACCGACCGTTTAGCTATGAAGCTTTTTTGGTGGGATCCGGAACAGCTTACTAAGGCCCAAAAGAACCTGTACGCAAGCCCAGTGAAAACACATGTTACTCTTTGGCCAACACCTTAGACACTGGCAAAAAACTGAGGTGCTCCCGGATGGGAGGGGCTTATATAGGGGAGGGTACTTCCGGTTTGGAAGTGGCCAGTGCCAGCACCTGAAGGTAATCTATATAACCCATTAGTAATGACTAAGTCGCTCTGTGTCCCGTGATGTACGAAAAAGAAATAACCGTTCAAAAGACTCATTATGCCTCATAGATTATACGTTGGGGTGTTAGCTTTCCAAAATGGGGTCATTTTATGGGCAATTCCATTGTCCTGGTGCTCCAGGGCCTTCAAAAGTGTAATAGGTGGTTGAGAAATGAGATGTGCAATTTATGCTCGTAGATCGCCTGATGGTGCTACTTCAATGTTGGGCATTTGTATGTGGCCAGGCTGTATAAAAGTCCCACACATGTGGTATCCCCATACTCAGGAGTAGTAGTAAAATGTATTTTGGGGTGTAATTTGTTGTATGCATATGCTCTGTGAGAGAAATAACCAGTTAATATGACAATTTTGTAAAAAAATAAATAAAAAAAAATTAATTCTTAATTTTGCAAAGAATTGTGGGAAAAGAATACAACTTAAAAACACTCATCATGCTACTTACTTAATACCTTGGAATGTCTACTTTCTAAAAAGGGGTCATTTGGGGGATATTTGTACTTTTATGACTTGTTAGTATCTCAAGAAATGAGATAGGCCGTCAGTACTTCAGGTGTGATCAGATTGATAAATTTTCAGGGATTGGCACCATAGTTAGTAGACTCTATAACTTTCACAAAGACCAAATAATATACACTAATTTGGGTTATTTTTACCAAAGATATGTAGCAGTATAAATTTTGACCAAAATTTATGAATAAAAATTACTAATTTGCTAGCTTTTATGACAGAAACAAAGAAAAAGGCAAATTTTCACAAAATTTACGGTTTTCTTTTATTTATAGCACAAAAAATAAAAAACCCACTAGTAATTAAATACCACCAAAAGAAAGCTCTATTTGTGAGAAAAAAAGGACGCAAATTTTATTTGGGTACAGTGTTGCATGACTGAGTAATTGTCATTCAAAGTGTGAGAGCACCGAAAGTTGAAAATTGGTCTGGGTAAGAAGGGGGTTTAAGTGCACAGTATTGAAGTGGTTAAACTATAAACATGTTGCTAGTGCTATTAGCAATGTGTTTAAGTTAAACAAAAGTCAAAAACCAAGTTTCTCTATTTACATGAAGGTCAGGTTAATATAACACAGCCAGCACAGAGTTCCCCATTACAGTGCAAGGGAGAACTCTGCGAACCTTGATGTAAAGGACGATGCCACAGATCACGATCTAAGGGGGAACTCTGATGTAAGGGGGGACTCTGCGCTCCCATTTACATCAGAGTTCCCACTTACATCAGGGTCCGCAGAGTTCTCTCTTGCACTATAAGAGGAAATCCTGCAGACTCTGATGTAAAGGGGAACATTGGGAACTCTAATGAGGGGGGGGACTCTGGTGACCAGAGATTACCTTCCGCAGAGTTAACCTTTATTTCAGTGCCCTTACATTATTGTGTTTACTCCCCCCCTTACATCAGTGACCCCTCCTCAGAATGACCTCCTCTCAGATGCACCGTGCAGGGCTCAGTCAGGCAACTCCAGCTTGGCGGCTCTGGTTTTATCTGATAGTGTCCGCTACACAGTCCACACACATCTGACTTCTCTCGTGATCCCCAATCTGGCGGCGCTCCCACTCTTGACTCCTCTACTGGCTCCCCCTCAGATACTGCAGACATGATAAAAGATGAGATGGTCAGAGACTGCAGACATGGTACAGGAGATGATCAGAGACTGCAGACATAGTACAGGAGATGGTCAGAGACTGCAGACATGGTACAAGAGATGATCAGAGACTGCAGACATAGTACAGGAGATGGTCAGAGACTGCAGACATGGTACAAGAGATGATCAGAGACTGGAGACATGGTACAGGAGATGGTCAGAGACTGGAGACATGATACAGGAGATGGTCAGAGACTGCAGACATGGTACAGGAGATGGTCAGAGACTGCAGACATGGTACAGGAGATGGTCAGAGACTGGAGACATGGTACAACAGATGGTCAGAGACTGGAGACATAGTACAGGAGATGGTCAGAGATTGCAGACATGGTACAGAAGATGGTCATGCGGACAGCATACAGGAGATAGTTATGCGGACAGCATACAGGAGATGGTTATTCGGACAGGATACACTCATGCGGACAGGATACACTCATGCGGACAGGATACAGGAGATATCAGAGTGAGAGACAGCAGACAGAGATTGCATACAATGATTTTGTACAATCTCACCACCGCCATTTTTGTCTGGAAACTGCTGCCTGTGCCTGTCTGACAGCATGGTGCACCACGGGTCCACCTGAGCCCCCTCCTCCCTCCCCCCTCCACCATCAATGAATCATTCCAGCCTGGCTGTCTCCCTGCTCACCCTCACACAGTCGACTCGAGATCGTAGTCTCTCTTGTCGCACTCACTGTCTGTCCGACTACTAGTCTGCTCTGACTGACTCACCAGGTCCAAGACACCGGGCACGGAAACAGCAGGCAGCAGGCTCCACACACGTCACTCACTCAGTCGGGCAGGCTGGCAGGGGTCTGTCCATTGCTCCGGTGGGGGTGTGTGTGCTCTGTTATCTGTATCAAGACCACCGGTCACGACTGTTCAGGCTCCCTCCGCTCAGGTCACAGACCGTCACACACACAGCTCTGCTCTCCACTCTACGAGGCTCCTCTGTCCTGCCTGTTCATAGGCTGGTGGGAAAATGCGCTGACTTCATTGGCTGCACGGCGGGTGGGCTGGGCAGAGGCTGTGCAGGAGTCAGACTGGGTGGCTCAGGATCGGATATTCTCTGGGATTTCCGGCATTGCGCATGCGCAGTTCTGACCCCGAGCCGATCACCGCCATTTTTACTGGCACCTTTCCCTTACTACAGACTTTTACATACAGGGAAAAAGTGCCTTGTTTTAACGAACTGTCCGTAATTCTACGGACGGTTGGCAACACTGCTCCCAATCCTCTCCCTGTAGCAGCTTTTAATATATTGACACTATGGGGTTTATTTACTAAAGCTAAAGAGTGCAAAATCAGGCTCACTTCTTCATAGAAGCCAATCAGCTTCCAGGTTTTATAGGCAAAGCTTAAAGGGGTTGTAAAGGTTCGGTTTTTTATTTTCTAAATAGGTTCCTTTAAGCTAGTGCATTGTTGGTTCACTTACCTTTTCCTTCGATTTCCCTTCTAAATGTTTTTTTAGTTTGTCTGAATTTCTCACTTCCTGTTCCTCCTCAGTAAGCTTGCCCCCATCATTCTGGCTGGGGGTTAGACAGCGTGCTCACCCCCTCCCCTGGGACTACATCCCTGCGGGGAGATGCTGTGTAAGTGAACCAACAATGCCCTAGCTTAAAGAAACCTATTTAGAAAGTAAAAAAAAAAAACCTTTACAACCCCTTTAATTAAACAAGCTGAGGTTAGAAGCTGATTGGATTCTATGCAGAAGTGAGCCAGATTTTTATTTTTAGTAAATAAACCCCTATGACTGATCTGAGTCCACCTTTTTTGGTGATTGGGCTGCTCACCGTAAAATCACCTTGTTGGCCCTTCTAAGCTCACTGGCCATGGTTTAAAGGCCATGCACTGCAAGATGTTTGAAAAAATGTCTGTTCATTTACAATGATACCGAAACAGAGTGACAGAATCATTCTATGATGGTTACAGATTAAAAAAAACTATATGTTCTAGGATAGAATGACACCAAACATCAGTTAACAGAAATCTCACATTACTTCTGATTCATATCAACTTTAAACCCATCATGATTTGCAAAAAAGTTTTACATTTTTAAATTGAGTAGGATCATGATACAACACAACAGTGGATTAATACAAGGGCTTTGTAGATTTGGAAGCCTCTGATCAAAGATCATATCATTTGTGACTTCAAAAGAAATGCGCTGAGAGACTCTTCACAAAGATCTGACCTTAGGTAATTCTCTCTGGATATACAAAGCATCACAGAAAGTGATATATAAAAGATACATTTAAATATACAAAAGATGAAGAAATTTTTTTTTGGATGTTTGGGAAAGTGCTACGCTGCTTTTTCATTGTCTGCAGGGCAATGTTGACTACTGGAACTGACTGCATTTTTTAAGGACCATATAACAAAATCTTTATGCAGCCTTCAGAATATTTTTTTTTAAATAATATATATATATATATATATATATATATATATATACGACCATTTTGTCCTACATCTGGCAGTGTCCAAAACTGATCAATCCGGCAACGGGATTGACATCAAATTCTTCCAGACCCACAACGAATGGTGTCCAGAAGCAGTTCTGGACCAGTTGTTATCACACCTGCCGAGCCAGTCTAGCTCCAGCCCATTGTTGCCTTTTTCTTCCAGCCCATTAATAGCTAGCCAGTTCATCAGACATGTATGCATTCTGCTTGCTAATCTAGGCCTCAACCCTAACCAGTTTTCCGGGCACTTCTTCCGGATCAGAGCGAAAGATTAGGCAGATGAAAATCGACCTGCTTTACTCAGTACATTCTGAAACCCCAGGATGAGATGACGCAAGCCTTCACCAAGTTTGCCCAATAAATGTCATGTATACCAATAAAACAGTTTTCCCTATCCTGGTATTTTTGCCCCTTTTTTGGTGCACCAACCAGCTGACCAGGGCACACCTCAGGTCTATGTTATGTTGTGAGTCTTATGGCATCGTTATGTGGTTTCACTTCTATGTCAGTTGGAGACCATAAATTAGAAGGCCAGTATGGTGGCCTGAATTTATGGAAAGAGCCGGGGGGGGGGGGGGTTAAGCGACCCACTTACCTGTGTTCCTTGTCGGTTCCAGTGCGCAATACCCTCCCTCCCATTCCCTTTACAGGGCACTTCCTTTAAATCCCTCTTCTACAATCAACCATTACTTGTATTGGGTATGCCTCCAATTTGGCGTACCAACCAGCTGACCAGGGCAAACCTCAGGTCTATGTTATGTTGTGAGCCTTGTGGCGTTTTTATGTGATTTCAAGTGTATCTCGGTTGGATGGCTCTGACTATATACATATATATATATATATATATATATATATATATATATATATGACTATGTAGCGGGGTCTCCATTGAGGCCCCATGGACTACGTTACCCAGAGCCCCGTTTGGCACCTAGGGTGCATCAGGCTGCCGCAGAGACTCATGGGTGGGGTATAAAGGGGGAGGGCGAGGCTAAGCCCGGCCTCTTTGGACACTGCGCGGCTGGCAAGAGGACTTCCTGTGTGGACCTGCTGTGAGTGCAAGGCCTGGGCCTTGCGCACTTCCAGAGAGCCTTCCACCTCGCTGCGGAGCCTGTGCGGCTGCAGACATTTACCTGCTTTGGGGACGTCAGTGAACCAGAGATCAGGCGGTGGCGGATCCTGTGTGTGTGAACACAGCAGTGGGAGTCCCGGACTGGGATCGAGTCTGGAGGGGTGAGAGAGCACCTGCTCACAACTATAACCGAGTACTTTATTAGGCCTATTGACTGCTTTGGCCCATCGGGTTATACTTTCCCTTTTCCTGTCAAGAGACTAGTTGCAGAACTGAGTTACATAGTCTCCATTATTGGATTACAAATATTGTTCGTGTATGTGCACCACCGATCATCTTGCATGCGAAGATTCCTCCTCTAAAGACTGAGCTTTAACTGAGTCAGGCCTGACTGGGAGTTTATAGCATTGCTGGGCACCATATTGCTAACGGGGACTCTAGCTATATGTCAGTGTGTGATAGAACTATTTGTGCACTATAGTTGATTAGTGTTAGTATTACTGCAGGGCTCTGCATGCATGTGTTGTATGTGATATTGATCGTTACCTCTATATACAAGTAAACCTTTTTACAGTTGATCATTCTGGTATTGGAGTCTATTACTACATTCTACCACTGTTTAAATGTATTGAGGGATTGTACATGAACTGGTATAGAGCCATACATATATACCACCCCTAGACTAGCTGTGCCAGAGAAGGGTTGAGTAGATTGCCGGGGGTTGGCTGTGCTGTGTACAGGGCCCGAAACAAAACCAGCGGCTGTCTTAGTTTGGGGGTATCGCTACATATATATGATTTTTTTTTCGTGTTACTTTCATCTAGTGTGATGGTGGGCCTGGATTTGAGAAATGGTATTCCACAGCCACCCATTCCCTAAACTAAAGGTAGGGAGAGCAAGCTAAATGCAGTCTACGGGGCGTGGCCTAGACAGGCATGTGAGCAGTCGCACTACACGGAGCTCCCGCTAACGATCCTTCCTTGATCCTTTTCCCGCAACACTCCCGCACCGGCACTCGGTCCAGAGACACAGGCTTACCTAACCGACCACAGCGGAGGGAGAATCAGCGTTCGTCGGAGCCCCGGATGACCCGTAAAGGCGAAAAAGAAGCTGCGGCGGCCATGGATACCCAAGATGGCGCCGGCTCCACTCAGCCCCAGCGAACGGCGCGTGGAGAGGAAAAGCAGCATGAGGCGGCCGGTAAGTCTCTCAAAGCCCAGAAACAGCAGGGGAAGGAGCAGCCCAGAGACATGCTGTACTATGCCCAAAATCTACAAGGCCCTAGCTGCTCTCTTCCCCCACCGCCACAGGCACATGTACATGGGCCCCAGGAGCAAAATGGCGCCTCTGCTCTGGATGACACAATGCCACTAGAAAATTCCTCTGACCATATATCTGATATATTTGATGAGATGCAGGATGACACACCACAGCCCACATTGAGTGAAATCCTGCGTGCTGTGCAACGCTGCACAACTTCTGTGACAGCCTCTGTTAATGGCTTAAAGGTGCAGTTTTGGGAGCTTACAGAGACAGTATCTCTCATGAGACATGACCTCCAGAAGATTAGAGAGAGGACCATGGCTGTTGAGGGGAGGATTAGTGAGGTGGAGTACCAGCTACCACCAGAGATACCAGATCTGCACTACAAAAGTCAGCACAGGCGAGCGCAAAAACCGATGACATTGAGAACCGCCTAAGGAGAAACAATGTCCACATCGTGGGATCCCTGAGAGGGTGGAAGGTAGGGACCCCACGGCCTTTACAGAAACGTGGCTCCAGGAAATATTTGGCAAGGAGGCGTTCACCACACTGTTCGCGGTGGAAAGGGCACACCGCACACCACCTAGACCCCTTCCCCCGGGTAATCCACCCAGATCCATGCTGGCCAGGCTTTTACACTACAAAGACAGAGAGATCATACTTAGACTGGCCAGGGAAAAGGAAGCGGTGCATTACAATGGAGATAAGATATCGTTCTACCTGGACTTCTCTGCTGAGGTACAACGCAAGAGAGCCAAGTTTGCCGAGGTGAAAAAGTTCCTGCAGAGGATCCAAATTACCTACGCCATGCTTTACCCAGCCAAGCTGCGGATCACAGTTAGAGGTCAAGCTACCTTTTTTGAAACCGCTGCAGAGGCAGCCAAGTGTCTGGATCGCAATGAGCAAGACCTAGGGAGACGCCAAGATGTGGACATGGGCGACTGAGGCCCTGGTCTCCACCACACAAGGTTGGTATGTTACCTGAAAACAAGTTAAGTCTTTTACTTACAGAGCGGGACTTTACAATCTTTTACATCGTTAGCGCTTGATAAGAGCTTTGGAAGTTAAAGTTTACCTACACTGGATTCTGAGCTGCAGTGGGGGATATACGCCCACTATGACTCTTTTGACTATACAGGGTCCCAGTTGAGGGGACGTGTTCTTCGGTGCCCAGTTGGTATGGGTTCCCTGACAGGCTTGTTCGCTGGGGATGGCTGGAGGCAGCTTGCCTCTTCCCCGGACGGGTACGCTATACGTGCTCGAAGAGTCTGTTCAGGACTGTTTGTATTTTTTCTGTTGCTCACAATGCTGTACTACTTGCTGAACTTCTCCTCTCTGCTCCCTCACCAAAAACTTGTGTGGTTGTACCCACACATGGCAGCCCAACTTTTGACTGACTCTTGCGCCCGGGTCGGGCAGGCTGCCCCAGCCCACTGGCCCAGGACTCTGATGCCGTGGCCTTTTTTCTACCCACCATGACCACCACCCCGATTGTGACTTGGAACATTTGCGGTGTCCATGATCCGCTGAAACGTACCATGATTAACTCTTGCTTGAAAATATTTCATCCTGACATTGTGGGCTTCCAGGAGACCCACCTCACGAAAGACACGATTGGTTACCTGGGGTTTTCCTGTGTGGGCAAGGCCTACCACTTCACTCACACCTCATACTCCCGGGGGGTGAGTGTACTGGTACACAAATCCTTGGCCTACCAGGAAATAGACGTGGCAGTGGACTCCCTCGGGAGATATGTTTTTGTGTATTGCAAATGCAGTCTACACTCCACTTTAAATAATGTATTGGCTAGAGTTTCTACCTAATATGCACATGTATCACATAGAGCAAAACAATACAACCCCCAGCCCCGGACTAACTGCTTACCTTCTGTTTGTTTGTCTCTCTTGGAGTGGACAACTTCTTTTTGATCAATTGCTGGAGAAAATGCAAAACACTTTATTCATCTGGATATGAGGGAACATGTGGCTCTCTTCCTCCCACTCACAGTGCAGTACTGAGTACTTAACTGACCAATTACTACCCCAAGCACCCCAAGGGTGGATGAAGGGTCCTAAACTCTGTGTAAGCTCTGACTAGAAAAACTTGTAGCTTACGCTGAGCTTTTTACTTCAGAGGAATGGTAGAAGAGCTAAGGCAAGGTAAGGAATGGTAGAAGAGCTAAGGCAAGCTAAGGCCAGCAAAGGGTAGCAAATAGGGTGGTAAATAAAGTGACCCTGTTACTTTGGAGTCTTTGGACAAAGCTTGGGTTTCTTGTAAAGTTAGAGAGAGACCTGTAAAAGAATGAGGTCTTGAAAGCTTTGATTTTGCTGGTGGTAGAATTCACAGAAGTGTCACATTGACATGGTGGTCATATTAGCGAACAGTATTTTTTGTGTTATGAGCCAGTTTTAATGAGTACAGCACCATCATAGTGCTGTAGGTGTTCCCCTTGATAACTGACAAATTGATTTTAAATAACCAGGAGAAGATGCACCTATAATTTCATTCAGCCCAGACAGAAAAAAATTGAAAGATTGGACGAGATATGCCTAGACATTTAAAACACTGCCTCATCCAAAAAAGCTTCTGTGGCCTTCTTTCAAGTTTCAAGTTCACTGAGTAACATCTAAACATATGACTCACTAATGATCTCTATTTTCTGACCTAAAATGGTCTGGAAATATCCCTAAATTTACACACTATGTCTAAAATGTATTCTCTTTTTTTAAGACATACATTGACATTATAGCTTAAAAAAATAAAAATAGTATTGTTTCTGTGAGACTGAGGCTGCCTTTTGCTTATCTTAAATTTCGTAAATAACCAATTCTCTTGCTATCATGCTGACCACCTTGCTTTAACATTTTGAGTCACTGACCTAAAACCAGTTTGAAGATAAGGACTTCTGTCTTTACCTTGAGTTTCCGGAAACATTCATGTAACTGTAATTTTCGGGACTTCTGATACAAATCTCTTTTAAGAAAAAATAAAATAAAAAGTTATGCTTAAAAGGGAAACAATAAGGGGCTTGGGTAAATTTAATGTAAATGGCTGTATTTTTCTTTAAGGCGCCTTTCACACAGACGGCTGTTTTGCCGCAATTAAAAGCATGTAAAATGTTCTGTGAAATTCAAGGCTCCATGCACTGTGATTAGCTGCATTTATACATTGCGATTACCTGCGTTTAGGTGCGGTTACATGCGGCCGCGTTTAGCTACGGTAGTCATTCCCATAGCAATCCTTTTTATACCTACTGATTATGATGTGCTTCCTGTTGTTCTTTTTTTTCTCACACTGCTATCCGCAGTTGACAAAAAAGACTGCGATTACCTGCGGTTATGTGCATATAGCTGTGCTACATCGCACCTGGACGCATTCAATTCAATTTTTTCTATTCGCACCAAACCGCATATAACGAAATCGCAGCTAAACGCTGTGTGTGAATGGGGCCAAAGGAAAGCATTGTGTGCTTTTAGCTGCTGTAGAAAACTAGAAGATCCGCAGATAAAAGCACCATTCTATCCGTCTGTGTGAAAGGGGCCTAATTCTGCATGCAATCTTTGTTTTACATATACACATTTAATATATTTAATATACGTCACAAAAATCCTATAACACTATGAATTATCTAGAAAAAAAACACCTATAAAGCACTTCATTAGAGAGGGGGATAAGTAACATACTAAACTCAATAAAAAAAGAAGCCCCTGGAACACGTGAATGAAAAAAAAAACGAAGAGCTCAGGAGGAGCCTCTGTACTAACAATCCATTGTTAGTACAGTGATCTCCCCTGCTGAGCTATTGTGTCCTGACAGGACCAGAACACCCCTGTCAACGCTCTCAGCCATTGGTCGGGTGCTGATCGACAAACCTTTTTTGGTCATGCCCTTTCGACAGAAGCTGGCCGAACCCCCGGCTTCTGTCGGACAGGCTGCTGTACACACAGGCTGCATGTCAGCTGTTTTCTATTGAACTGGCCGATGCCGCCCAATATTCAGCCCGTGTGTACTGAATACAAAATCATAATATGTAATACTATATATTTACATGGCAGAAAACAATATTCTGACCATAATAAAGCAAAATAAAGAAACTACAGTGGGTACGGAAAGTATTCAGACCCCCTTACATTTTTCACTCTTTGTTATATTGCAACCATTTGCTAAAATCATTTAAGTTCATTTTTTTCCTCATTAACCCTTCCTAGAGCTGGCCATCCGGCCAAACTGAGCTATCGGGGGAGAAGAGCCTTGGTGAGAGAGGTAAAGAAGAACCCAAAGATTACTGTGGCTGAGCTCCAGAGATGCAGTCGGGAGATGGGAGAAAGTTGTAGAAAGTCAACCATCACTGCAGCCCTCCACCAGTCGGGGCTTTATGGCAGAGTGGCCCGACGGAAGCCTCTCCTCAGTGCAAGACACATGAAAGCCTGCATGGAGTTTGCTAAAAAACACCTGAAGGACTCCAAGATGGTGAGAAATAAGATTCTCTGGTCTATTGAGACCAAGATAGAACTTTTTGGCCTTAATTCTAAGCAGTATTTGTGGAGAAAACCAGGCACTGCTCATCACCTGTCCAATACAGTCCCAACAGTGAAGCATGGTGGTGGCAGTATCATGCTATGGGGGTGTTTTTTAGCTGCAGGGACAGGACGACTGGTTGCAATCGAGGGAAACATGAATGCGGCCAAATACAGGGATATCCTGGATGAAAACCTTCTCCAGAGTGCTCAGGACCTCAGACTTGGCCGAAGGTTTACCTTCCAAGAAGACAATGACCCTAAGCACATAGCTAAAATAACGAAGGAGTGGCTTCACAACAACTCTGTGACTGTTCTTGAATGGCCCAGCCAGAGCCCTGACTTAAACCCAATTGAGCATCTCTGGAGAGACCTAAAAATGGCTGTCCACCAACGTTTACCATCCAACCTGACAGAACTGGAGAGGATCTGCAAAGAGGAATGGCAGAAGATCCCCAAATCCAGGTGTGAAAAACTTGTTGCATCTTTCCCAAAAAGACTCATGGCTGTATTAGATGAAAAGGGTGCAAATACTAAATACTGAGCAAAGGGTCTGAATACTTAGGACCATGTGATATTTCAGTTTACATTTTTTAATAAATCTGCAAAAATTTCAACAATTCTGTGTTTTTCTGTCAATATGGGGTGCTGTGTGTACATTAATGAGCTTAAATGATTTTAGCAAATGGCTGCAATATAACAAAGAGTGAAACATTTAAGGGGGTCTGAATACTTTCCGTACCCACTGTATGTGCAAACTGCTCTACATTCCTGCTACAAACTCCTCACTTTATATTTCTGCAAAACCTTTGGATGAAGGTCCATCACTGCTTCTGTGTTATTACTTACCATCCTACATGCCTAATCCATGATTTGTCCATGCATGTGAAAGGTCTTACCCCTGGGACATGTTCAGGGCCACCATCAGGGGGGTACAGGCATTACACATGTAAGGGGCCCCAATGATCCCAGGGGCCCGGCCGGCCATGGCCCACTCCCCCCACAGCATAACATGTGATGAACCTTGCACCCGCTCCACTGATAATTAGATCAGCGTGCCGCTGCAGAGATGATTGATATGACACATTCACCAGCACCCCCCTCCCATTGGTGGTAACATCCCCAACAGCAGGTGATCATGGCCAGCACGCTCGCACCACATCCATTCCCTGCAGTTTGACCAGGACAGGGGTAGTGGCCAGCTCGTCGATGGTGCACATGGACACAGACAGCAATAACACATCCGAGAGTGTAGCATGGAGGGTAAGTCGCAGAAATGTAATGTGTGCTGCTGACTATGCCCCCTGTGCTGCCTGTAGATTTTAGTAGGACTTTATTTATCTCCTTCATCTTGGATGGGAAACCCTGAGGCTGACAAGCTGGTATAATTGAATTGCATTGTGAAAATGGATGACTCTGGATGCAAATAAGTTACATTTTGGAGAGCCCGCTGCCCGCCTCTTCACTATGTAACTCTCATCCCCACCCACAGGCATCCTCATCCATTTTCACAATGCAACTCCATCATCTTCATCCCCACCCAGCATCTGCTCTATCCCTCCAGTATCCACAATGCATCCCCACCGACTCCCAGCACTATCCATCCCTCCAGTCTCCACAACGCATCCCCACCCACGTGGGTGCACCGAAGGACTCAGTGGGATGGCCAGTGGGCGGATTCGGTGGGATGACCAGTGGGCAGGCCCTGGGGAATGTTGGGGATCGGGCCTAAAGCTGTGTAAGGGGGCCCAAAATTTTGGATGGCTGCCCTGGACATGTTCATGCTTGCAATTTCCATTTTGTAGTATGACCAGATGGTGCAGATAAGCATAAATTGCAGAAAAATAGTGTTATCTTAATTTTTGTTTTTCACAGAAAATTTATTTTATCAGAATTATAAGAGTTTATTTCTCAGCATTCCTCTCTCATGTTATTGCAAACTGTTAAACATTTATTTTTTTCTGTAAATACATCTTCTTTTATAATATTAATGGATCGCTCTGGTCTCCTAGGGTAAGCTTTATTTTTTTGCGCTGCTTTTACACCCTTACATTAAAGGAAACCTGTAGTGAAAAACACAGAGGCTGCCACTACTGACATTCTTCTAAGAATGCTAGTTATCTAGTTGTTTCATATCCTAGTATGGACACTAAAAAAGTATTCATGAATGTTTCAGTCTCAATTGGTCCACCAATTTTTGGCACCCATCTTTGTTTGCAGTAATCTAGAAGAGAAGGCCAACACTCAATGTAAAGTTTTGGTCTTTTAGTGTAGAAATGCAATCATCAATGTCACGTTTCAAGGGCACAAAATACTTTAATGTAGCAATTTTCAATGAAGTAAAAGAGCTAAACTTCACACAGACCATTGGTCTTTCTTCATATATTGTTACACGAGGTGCCACCACTGAATACAAAAGGTAAGGTTTGCGGGGTGGAATCGGATGCACTTTGTATATCGATTTAAGGTAGGGGCATGTGGCCATGTACCCCACCAGTTATCTGTGCTCATCTTCTTTTTTTTTTAAAGCTTTTTTGTGTTTATAAATTACATTAGCAGATTTAAATAGATAAGTTACCTTCTTTTAAAGATCTCCAGGCTTAAAGAAGGTAAAGGGCAGTTTAGAAGAGCACTTTTTATCCTCTGAAGTAAAAGTGCATGCCTTTCAATTAATTTGATTTAATATTTAGTTCTATTTCTATGCCAGCTGTATTAGATCTCATTGATTAAGATGACCCCGAAAGAAAGAGAAACTGCATCTACCTCTTCCAGAGTTAGATCCTCCTCGTGACATCTTTACAGAGGATCCTGAATTGCCCTCTAAATATCGATCAAGAGCAAAACATTTACACTCTACGCATTGGCACCACAACACAGAAATTGTGGCTGTGCATTTTCTAAAGGAGACACGTCAGATGTCACTTTGTGTGAGAACTGCTTTCTGCAAGTTCTTCTGTTCATAGCACTGTAATGCAGTTACATTTATATCTTGCTATACAAAAAAAGTAGAAGCTCCCATGAGACTATGATTGGTGTTAATGAGCAAATGCTAGCATATGCTAATATAAATGTTTTATTTTTCTCAGGAAAAAAAAAAAGGGTCAAACTGTCCTATTCAGCAATTATTTCAACAATTAGGAAAGATTCTTGGTGGAGTGACCTACTTCTATATAGAAAAATGATTTGGGTTGATTTACTAAAGGCAAATAGGCTGTTGACTTTGCAAGGTAAGTTTCATTTTGAATGGGGTTTTTCTCCAGAGCTTAGTGGATATGGTGAAAATTCACTTTACAAAAGAATAGCAGATCATGTGCATGGTATATAAAAACACATGGTTGGATGATGGAAGTCAGCACAGCTTCACTTCATTGACTAAGCTTTGGGGACAATTCCCATGCAAAGTGCAACTTCCCTTGCAAAGTGAACATTTTATTTCCCTTTAATAAATCAACCCTAAGGCATTGTCAAACTGTAAGGGTCCAGTCATATCACAGGGGTATGTTTGCATGCGCACACAGCCTATTAATTTAAATGGACTAACTAATGCACTAAAACACACTGAAAAATGTGTATGTATTTCTTCTGGCAGCACGCTATAATGTACATTAGTAGGGTGCTGAGTGCTGCACTGCAAAGCATGGCTATTGGCAAGGTGCATTGCACAAATGCATGCAATGTGTGTTGCTGTGCACTGTGTAACACACATGTTAGCAATCGCATTACCAAAACGTAATATTATGACTTGGCCCTAATTTATTATGTTCTAGCTGCTTGTAGTTTTACTTTCTGTCTTCCTAGGTAAAAAATAAATCTGTATCTGGAATTATTTTATGGAGCTAATATTTGGTTCTAATAATCTTGAGAATCTGTCTTCTTAAACAAACCTATCACCATAGCTAGTGTTTAGGTCAGGGGTCTCAAACTGGCGGCCCTCCAGCTGTTGCGAAACTCCAAGTCCCATGAGGCATTGCAAGGCTGACAGTTACAAGCATGACTCCCACAGGCAGAGGCATGATGGGACTTGTAGTTTTGCAACAGCTGGATGGCCTCCAGTTTGAGACCCCTGGTTTAGGTGATTTAACACATGGAAAAAGTCAATGTATGTGCCAAGTAGTGATGAGCCGAACACCCCCGGGTTCGGTTCGCACCAGAACCCGCGAACGGACCGAAAGTTCGTACGAACAATAGAACCCTATTAAATACAATGGATGCGAACGTTCGAATTCTAAAGTGCTAATTATAACAACTATTATGCATGTTATTGTCCTAAAAAGGGTTTGGGAACCCGGGTTCTGCACCAGGGGACATGTATCAATGCAAAAAGAAGTTTTAAAAACGGTCGTTTTTCGGGAGCAGTCATTTTAATGATGCATAAAGTGAAAAAAAAAAAGTCAAATATTCCTTTAAATATCGTACCTGGGGGGTGTCTAAAGTATGCCTGTGAAGTGCCACGTGTTTCCCGTGTTTAGAACTGTCCCTGCACAAAATGACACTTCTAAAGGAAAAAAAAGCCATTTAAAACTGCTTGCGGCTTTAATGTAATGTCTGGTCCCGGTAATATGGATGAAATTCTTTAAGAAAAATGGCATAGCTACCCCATGACCCCCCCCCCCCCTACCCCAGCCCATTACCAGCCCCTTTGGGTCTTGTATGGATATTAAGGGGAACCCCGCACATAAAATAAAAAAGGCCCTATATACTCTGAACAGCCGTATACAGGCGGTGCATACAAGACAGGGACTGTAGGTTTGTTCTTATGTAGAATCTGTTTGTAATTTTGAACAGGTACATTGTTGAAGTGTAGCTCCAGCCCAAAAATCTATTTTTAAACTTTTTGGAAAACATAGGTAAGGGTTATCACCCCTGTAACATTTGTTTTGCTGTCTGTGCCCCTGTTCAGAACATTTCACCTCACTTTCCGTCCCAATGACAACTGTTTTTGAAATGTGGTGTTTTTCTTGAAACAAGGATTGCTGATAAAGCATCAGTACAGAGGAGACACCTTTCTCACATATTTATTCTTACAGGAGAGAATTTTCCTTCCTAGTGGTAGATTTCCTCTCACTTCCTGTTGTCTTCTTGCGTTTGCAAGTAGGAGTCGTTTGTAAGTTGGATGTTTGAAAGTAGGGACCTGCCGTATATACTCTGCAGAAATAGGCCCCTTAGTTGTTGGTGTTGGCACAACACTGTAAGCACTCACAGTTACTCTTGGTTGGTGCTGGAACGCCCTGCTGTCAACTATTATATCAGGAATTTTAATTACATATAATTGTTGAACAGTGGTAGTAAAAATTGGGCCTTTGATGGTGGTGCTGGTGCCACAACACTGTAAGCCCTGACAGTTACTCTTGGTGGGTGCAGCAATGGGCCCTGCTGTGAATTATTAGATCAAGTATTGTAATTGCATGCCCCTGTTGAACAGGGGCTGAAAAATTGGGCCTTTCGTGGTGGTGGTGGTGGTGGTGGTGTTGCCACAACACTGTAAGCCCTCAGAGTTACTCTTGGTGGGTGCAGGAATGGGCCCTGCTGTGAATTATTAGATCAAGAATTGTAATTACATGCCCCTTTTGAACAGGGGCTGAAAAATTGGGCCTTTCGTGGTGGTGGTGGTGGTGGCGTTGCCACAACACTGTAAGCCCTCAGAGTTACTCTTGGTGGGTGCAGCAATGGGCCCTGCTGTGAATTATTAGATCAAAAATTGTAATTACATGCCCCTTTTGAACAGGGGCTGAAAAATTGGGCCTTTCGTGGTGGTGGTGGTGGTGGCGTTGCCACAACACTGTAAGCCCTCAGAGTTACTCTTGGTGGGTGCAGCAATGGGCCCTGCTGTGAATTATTAGATCAAGAATTGTAATTACATGCCCCTTTTGAACAGGGGCTGAAAAATTGGGCCTTTCGTGGTGGTGGTGGTGGCGTTGCCACAACACTGTAAGCCCTCAGAGTTACTCTTGGTGGGTGCAGCAATGGGCCCTGCTGTGAATTATTAGATCAAGAATTGTAATTGCATGCCCCTGTTGAACAGGGGCTGAAAAATTGGGCCTTAGGCACTGGTGGCACAACACTACAACCCCTCACAGATACTGTACTTGGAGCACAGCAATGAGCCCTGTTGCAAAGTATTGCTTCAAAAATTGTAATGACACGCCCCTGTTAAACAGGGGCTGAAAAATTGGGCCTTAGGCACTGGTGCCACAACACTCCAACCCCTCACAGATACTGTACTTGGAGCACAGCAATGAGCCCTATGGCAAATTATTGCTAAAAAAATTGTAATTACACGCCCCTGTAAAACAGGGGCTGAAAAATTGGGCCTTAGCCACTGGTGGCGGCACCCATAAACAAAAATGATCTTCCAAGCTATCATCATCAATCGTATCATTGAGGACTCGGAGGAGGAGGATAGCCAGTCAACATAACAGCACAGGCACTCAGCATCAGCATCAGTCTTGAAGGGATGTGACATGTTAAAATCAATTAGTCTGTTATATCAGCATCAGGTGTGTGGTAGCTGGTGGTGATCCAAGACTGGTTCATCTTGATGAAAGTCAGTCGATCAACCGAGTCGGTGGACAGGCGCACCCTGTGATCCGTGACAAATCCTCCAGCAGCACTGAATGTGCGTTCCGAAAGAACGCTGGATGCAGGACAGGCCAGTAGCTCAATTGCATACTGTGCAAGCTCTGGCCAGTGATCCATCCTCAAGACCCAGTAAGCCAGAGGATTTTCGGTGGGGAAGGTGTCCAAGTCTGACCTTGCCCCTAGATATTCCTGCACCATGTTTATCAGACGCTGGCGATGGTTGCTGGAACCGATCATACTTTGGAGCTGCGGACTAAAGAATTGTCTGAACGCATCGGTCAGACGGCCACCTTCCCCACCGCTCCTTCTTTGACTGGCCGAAGCCTCAGCAACTCGTTGTCCAGGAGTTTGTAACCTCCCAGTCTCTGGGAACGCGTTGCACAGACCTTTCTGCAAGGCCTCCCGGAGTTGTCTCATCCTCTGCTCCCTCTGCGACGGTAACATAAGGTCCGCAACCTTACCCTTGTACCGTGGATCAAGGAGAGTGGCCAGCCAGTAATGGTCCCTCTCCTTGATCCGAAGAATACGAGGATCCTTCCGCAGACTTTGCAGGATCAGGGAGGCCATGCAGCGTAGGTTTGCTGAGTCATTCGCTCCGGAGTCCTCTGGGTCACTAAGGACGACATGATCCGCAGCCACCTCCTCCCAGCCACGTACAAGTCCACTGGTTTCTTGGGACTGTAAATCATCCCTAAAAGACTGCTGCTGATGATGCTGAGTGCCAGCCTCCACCTCCATGCTGACACAATCCTCCTCCTCCTCCTCCTCTTCCTGTGCGATGGGTGGGACAGAAGGAACACTGTCTGGGTAAAGGGGGCCTTGAGAGGCAAGGAAGTCCTCCTCTTCCTGCCTCTGTTCTGCCTCAAGTGCCCTGTCCATTATTCCACGCAGCGTGTGCTCCAACAGGTGGACAAGAGGTACAGTGTCACTGATGCATGCACTGTCACTGCTCACCATCCTCGTGGCCTCCTCAAATGGTGCCAGGACAGTGCATGCATCCCTGATCATGCCCCACTGGCGTGGAGAAAAAAAACCAAGGTCCCCTGACCCTGTCCTGGTGCCGTAGTCGCACAGGTACTCATTGATGGCCCTCTGCTGCGTGTGCAGCCGCTGCAGCATGGCCAATGTTGAGTTCCACCAGGTGGGCATGTCACATATAAGGCGGTTCTTGGGCAGGTTCAACTCCTTTTGCAGCTCAGCCAGGCGAGCACTGGCATTATAAGATCTGCGGAAATGCACACAGACTTTCCTGGCCTGCCTCAGGACATCCTGTAAGCCCGGGTACCTGCCCAAGAACCGCTGCACCACCAGGTTAAGGACGTGAGCCACACAGGGCACATGGGTCAGTTGTCCCTGTCGGAGGGCGGAGAGGAGGTTGGTGCCATTGTCGCAAACCACCATTCCTGGCTTAAGCTGGCGTGGCGTCAACCACCTCTCGGCCTGGCCCTGCAGAGCAGACAGGACCTCTGCCCCAGTGTGGCTTCTGTCCCCCAAACACACCAGCGCAAGCACGGCATGGCATCTTTTTGCCTGCGTACTTGCGTAGCCCCGTGAACGGCTACGGAGCACCGCTGGTTCATAGGACAAACCACAGGAAGAGGCCATGGAGGAAGAAGAAGAGGAGGGGGTGGAGGAGAGAGGTGTGTCACAACCAGTAGTAGCATTTTGGAGGCGTGGCGGTGGAACAACCTCCAACACTACTGCACCTTGTCCTGCATCCTTCCCAGCTGCCAAAAGAGTGACCCAATGGGCCGTGAAAGAAAGGTAACGTCCCTGTCCATGCCCGCTGGACCATGAGTCAGCGGTAATATGCACCTTACCGCTGACCGCCCTGTCCAGCGAGGCCAAGACATTGCCTTCCACATGCCGGTAGAGAGCCGGAATAGCCTTCCGTGAGAAAAAGTGGCGTTTGGGAACCTGCCACTGAGGAACCGCACATTGCACAAACTCACGGAAGGGGGCCGAGTCTACCAACTGAAAAGGCAGCAGTTGAAGCGCTAGCAATTTAGCCAAGCTAGCATTCAACCGCTGGGCATGTGGATGGCTGGGAGTGAACTTCTTTCGACGGTCCAGCAGCTGGGGCAGGGAAATTTGCCTGCTAGAATCGGACGTCGGTGTACTGCTAGCAGAGTGGCCGCAAGTACTTGGCTGTGACACACCTAATTCTACACCTTCATTCCTCTCAGTGCATGTTTCAGAGAGGACTGAAGTTATAGTGGGGTTGGAGATCCCAGCTGATGCGGTGCAAGGAGAGGTCCGCTTTGTTCTTTGGTGTGGGTCTTTGAGGTAGGCTTGCCAACGAGCTGCATGGCAGGTCAACATATGTCTGGTCAGGCATGTGGTACCCAAGCGGCTGATGTTTTGGCCACGCGATATACGCTTGAGACATATGTTGCAAACAGCAGCTGTGCGATCTGATGCACTAGCCTCAAAAAAGGCCCACACCAAGGAACTTTTTGAATGACGGGCAGAGGCAGCGCCCTGCACAGGCGGAGCTCTGCGGTGTGATTCCGTTGGTGTACTGCCCTTACGCTGGCCACCAAAGGGCATCCTGCCTCGTTGGAGATGTGCCTCCTCCTCATCCTCCTCCTCCTCCTCTCTACTATTAGGCACCCACGTGGAGTCAGTGACCTCATCATCCCCTCCCTCCTCATCACTGGAGCCAATCTGGCAGTATGCTGCAGCTGCTGGAACATGACTGCCAGATTGGTGTCCTTCTTGAGCATCCCCTCTGTCTGCTCTCACGCTACTGCCTTCCTGTAGCTGGGTTTCATCATCAGACCCTTCGAAACGCTGGGCATCCTCCTGGAGCATGTACCCAACACTGTGCTCAAACAGTTCGGGGGACTCCTCAGGAGGAGGACATGGTGGGTCTAGGGAAGGAGTGACTGATGATGAGTCTGACATTGATACCAGGGAAGAGGACGCTTTGGCAGCTGCTTTGCCAGTACCCTGAGCCTGGGTGAGAGAGGATGAGGAGGAGGAGGAGGGCTTGGTCATCCACTCTACCAAGTCTTCGGCATGATGTGGCTCAACATGTCCAGCTGCCGAAAAGAAGGACAAGCGTGTCCCATGGCCATGTGCTGATGACAATGCACCGCGTCCACGACCAGCACTGTTGCCCCCAGACACAGAGCCTGCTTGCCCTCTTTTATTGCCTCCTGACTGTCTGCCTCTCCTTGTTTGCCTTCCAGACATTCTAATAGATGGCCTGCAGGGAGATGGGAAAAAAGCAATAAGGGCTACCTTCAGGTGTCCTTCTCTGTCCCTTTACTTAAGGATTTCTAAATATGGTTGAGGATGATTGCTTTTGCACAGAATAGCACAACGACAATTTCCCTGACTGTCGAAAAAACAAGGATTTCAAAGATGGTTGATGAGGAATGCTTTAGCACACTATAGCACAAGGAGAATTTCCCTCACTGTCCTTCCCTGTCCCTAGAAACAAGGATTCGCACAGTGAAAGAAACTGACACTCTCCCTACCTAGAGTTTTCTGTCCCTAGAAAAAATGTTTTTTTAAAGCACACTATAGCACAAGGAGAATTCCCCTCACTTTCCTTCTTTGTCCCTAGAAACAAGGATTCGCACAGTGAAAGAAACTGACACTCTCCCTACCTAGAGTTTTCTGTCCCTAGAAAAAATGTTTTTTTAAAGCACACTATAGCACAAGGAGAATTCACTCACTGTCCTTCCCTGTCCCTAGAAACAAGGATTCGCACAGTGAAAGAAACTGACACTCTCCCTACCTAGAGTTTTCTGTCCCTAGAAAAAATGTTTTTTTTAAAGCACACTATAGCACAAGGAGAATTCCCCTCACTTTCCTTCTTTGTCCCTAGAAACAAGGATTCGCACAGTAAAAGACACTGACACTCTCCCTACCTAGAGTTTTCTGTCCCTAGAAAAAATGTTTTTTTAAAGCACACTATAGCACAAGGAGAATTCACTCACTGTCCTTCCCTGTCCCTAGAAACAAGGATTCGCACAGTGAAAGAAACTGACACTCTCCCTACCTAGAGTTTTCTGTCCCTAGAAAATTTTTTTTTTTAAAGCACACTATAGCACAAGGAGAATTCCCCTCACTTTCCTTCTTTGTCCCTAGAAACAAGGATTCGCACAGTGAAAGAAACTGACACTCTGCCTACCTAGAGTTTTCTGTCCCTAGAAAAAATGTTTTTTTAAAGCACACTATAGCACAAGGAGAATTCCCCTCACTTTCCTTCTTTGTCCCTAGAAACAAGGATTCGCACAGTGAAAGAAACTGACACTCTCCCTACCTAGAGTTTTCTGTCCCTAGAAAAAATGTTTTTTTAAAGCACACTATAGCACAAGGAGAATTCACTCACTGTCCTTCCCTGTCCCTAGAAACAAGGATTCCCACAGTGAAAGAAACTGACACTCTCCCTACCTAGAGTTTTCTGTCCCTAGAAAAAATGTTTTTTTAAAGCACACTATAGCACGAGGAGAATTCCCCTCACTTTCCTTCTTTGTCCCTAGAAACAAGGATTCGCACAGTGAAAGAAACTGACACTCTCCCTACCTAGAGTTTTCTGTCCCTAGAAAAAATGTTTTTTTAAAGCACACTATAGCACAAGGAGAATTCACTCACTGTCCTTCCCTGTTCCTAGAAACAAGGATTCGCACAGTGAAAGAAACTGACACTCTCCCTACCTAGAGTTTTCTGTCCCTAGAAAAAATGTTTTTTTAAAGCACACTATAGCACAAGGAGAATTCACTCACTGTCCTTCCCTGTCCCTAGAAACAAGGAATCGCACAGTGAAAGAAACTGACACTCTCCCTACCTAGAGTTTTCTGTCCCTAGAAAAAATGTTTTTTTAAAGCACACTATAGCACAAGGAGAATTCCCCTCACTTTCCTTCTTTGTCCCTAGAAACAAGGATTCGCACAGTGAAAGAAACTGACACTCTCCCTACCTAGAGTTTTCTGTCCCTAGAAAAAATGTTTTTTTAAAGCACACTATAGCACAAGGAGAATTCCCCTCACTTTCCTTCTTTGTCCCTAGAAACAAGGATTCGCACAGTGAAAGAAACTGACACTCTCCCTACCTAGAGTTTTCTGTCCCTAGAAAAAATGTTTTTTTAAAGCACACTATAGCACAAGGAGAATTCACTCACTGTCCTTCCCTGTCCCTAGAAACAAGGATTCGCACAGTGAAAGAAACTGACACTCTCCCTACCTAGAGTTTTCTGTCCCTAGAAAAAATGTTTTTTTAAAGCACACTATAGCACAAGGAGAATTCCCCTCACTTTCCTTCTTTGTCCCTAGAAACAAGGATTCGCACAGTAAAAGACACTGACACTCTCCCTACCTAGAGTTTTCTGTCCCTAGAAAAAATGTTTTTTTAAAGCACACTATAGCACAAGGAGAATTCACTCACTGTCCTTCCCTATCCCTAGAAACAAGGATTCGCACAGTGAAAGAAACTGACACTCTCCCTACCTAGAGTTTTCTGTCCCTAGAAAAAATGTTTTTTTAAAGCACACTATAGCACAAGGAGAATTCCCCTCACTTTCCTTCTTTGTCCCTAGAAACAAGGATTCGCACAGTGAAAGAAACTGACACTCTCCCTACCTAGAGTTTTCTGTCCCTAGAAAAAATGTTTTTTTAAAGCACACTATAGCACAAGGAGAATTCCCCTCACTTTCCTTCTTTGTCCCTAGAAACAAGGATTCGCACAGTGAAAGAAACTGACACTCTGCCTACCTAGAGTTTTCTGTCCCTAGAAAAAATGTTTTTTTAAAGCACACTATAGCACAAGGAGAATTCACTCACTGTCCTTCTTTGTCCCTAGAAACAAGGATTCGCACAGTGAAAGAAACTGACACTCTCCCTACCTAGAGTTTTCTGTCCCTAGAAAAAATGTTTTTTTAAAGCACACTATAGCACAAGGAGAATTCACTCACTGTCCTTCCCTGTCCCTAGAAACAAGGATTCCCACAGTGAAAGAAACTGACACTCTCCCTACCTAGAGTTTTCTGTCCCTAGAAAAAATGTTTTTTTAAAGCACACTATAGCACAAGGAGAATTCCCCTCACTTTCCTTCTTTGTCCCTAGAAACAAGGATTCGCACAGTGAAAGAAACTGACACTCTCCCTACCTAGAGTTTTCTGTCCCTAGAAAAAATGTTTTTTTAAAGCACACTATAGCACAAGGAGAATTCACTCACTGTCCTTCCCTGTCCCTAGAAACAAGGAATCGCACAGTGAAAGAAACTGACACTCTCCCTACCTAGAGTTTTCTGTCCCTAGAAAAAATGTTTTTTTAAAGCACACTATAGCACAAGGAGAATTCACTCACTGTCCTTCTTTGTCCCTAGAAACAAGGATTCGCACAGTGAAAGAAACTGACACTCTCCCTACCTAGAGTTTTCTGTCCCTAGAAAAAATGTTTTTTTAAAGCACACTATAGCACAAGGAGAATTCACTCACTGTCCTTCCCTGTCCCTAGAAACAAGGATTCCCACAGTGAAAGAAACTGACACTCTCCCTACCTAGAGTTTTCTGTCCCTAGAAAAAATGTTTTTTTAAAGCACACTATAGCACAAGGAGAATTCCCCTCACTTTCCTTCTTTGTCCCTAGTAGGGATGAGCTTCGTGTTCGAGTCGAACATACGTTCGACTCGAACATTGGCTGTTCGATCGTTCGACGAAGATCGAACGATTTGGGCCGTTCGCGCCAAATTCGAGTGACGCGAACGGCCCACAATGCACTACGCCATCGCAGTGTCATCCAGGCGCTGTGATTGGCCAAGCATGCACTGTGACCCCGCATGCTTGGCCAATCACAGCGCCGGCAGCGAGGAGAGCAATGATTGGCCACAGGCAGGATGCCTGTGGCCAATTATTGCTGAGGGTGTTTAGTACACGCCCCACACTATAAAAGGCCGCCAGCACGGCGGCCTAGTGTAGTGTGTTCCGGAGCAGGGATAGAGTAGCATAGGCAGGGACAGTGACTGTTATTTCTTTCTTGCTTAACCTGGATTCCTTTAGTTTAGGGAAAGAGAAGGATAGGTAGGGAGAGTGTCAGTGTGTTTTGTGCTTCTGCTATAGTGTGCTTAAAAAAAAACATTTATTCTAGGGACAGAAAACTCTAGGTAGGGACAGTGTCAGTTTCTTTCACTCTGCAAGTCCTTGTTTCCAGGGACCTGGAAGGACAGTGAGTGAATTGTCCTTTTGCTATATTGTGATTAAAAAAAAACATTTATTCTAGGGACAGAAAACTCTAGGTAGGGACAGTGTCAGTTTCTTTCACTCTGCAAGTCCTTGTTTCCAGGGACCTGGAAGGACAGTGAGTGAATTGTCCTTTTGCTATATTGTGATTAAAAAAAACATTTATTCTAGGGACAGAAAACTCTAGGTAGGGACAGTGTCAGTTTCTTTCACTCTGCAAGTCCTTGTTTCCAGGGACCTGGAAGGACAGTGAGTGAATTGTCCTTTTGCTATATTGTGATTAAAAAAAACATTTTTTTCTAGGGACAGAAAACTGTAGGTAGGGAGAGTATTTTTTTTCTTTCACTCTGCAAGTCCTTGTTTCCAGGGACCTGTAAGGACAGTGAGTTAATTGTCCTTGTGCTATATTGTGCTGAAAAAAACATTTATTCCAGGGACAGAAAACTCTAGGTAGGGACAGTGTCAGTTTCTTTCACTCTGCAAGTCCTTGTTTCCAGGGACCTGGAAGGACAGTGAGTGAATTGTCCTTTTGCTATATTGTGATTAAAAAAAACATTTTTTTCTAGGGACAGAAAACTGTAGGTAGGGAGAGTGTTTTTTTTCTTTCACTCTGCAAGTCCTTGTTTCCAGGGACCTGTAAGGACAGTGAGTTAATTTTCCTTGTGCTATATTGTGATTAAAAAAAACATTTATTCTAGGGACAGAAAACTCTAGGTAGGGACAGTGTCAGTTTCTTTCACTCTGCAAGTCCTTGTTTCCAGGGACCTGGAAGGACAGTGAGTGAATTGTCCTTTTGCTATATTGCGATTAAAAAAAACATTTATTCTAGGGACAGAAAACTCTAGGTAGGGACAGTGTCAGTTTCTTTCACTCTGCAAGTCCTTGTTTCCAGGGACCTGGAAGGACAGTGAGTGAATTGTCCTTTTGCTATATTGTGATTAAAAAAAACATTTTTTTCTAGGGACAGAAAACTGTAGGTAGGGAGAGTATTTTTTTTCTTTCACTCTGCAAGTCCTTGTTTCCAGGGACCTGTAAGGACAGTGAGTTAATTGTCCTTGTGCTATATTGTGCTGAAAAAAACATTTATTCCAGGGACAGAAAACTCTAGGTAGGGACAGTGTCAGTTTCTTTCACTCTGCAAGTCCTTGTTTCCAGGGACCTGGAAGGACAGTGAGTGAATTGTCCTTTTGCTATATTGTGATTAAAAAAAACATTTTTTTCTAGGGACAGAAAACTGTAGGTAGGGAGAGTATTTTTTTTCTTTCACTCTGCAAGTCCTTGTTTCCAGGGACCTGTAAGGACAGTGAGTTAATTTTCCTTGTGCTATATTGTGATTAAAAAAAACATTTATTCTAGGGACAGAAAACTCTAGGTAGGGACAGTGTCAGTTTCTTTCACTCTGCAAGTCCTTGTTTCCAGGGACCTGGAAGGACAGTGAGTGAATTGTCCTTTTGCTATATTGTGATTAAAAAAAACATTTTTTTCTAGGGACAGAAAACTGTAGGTAGGGAGAGTATTTTTTTTCTTTCACTCTGCAAGTCCTTGTTTCCAGGGACCTGTAAGGACAGTGAGTTAATTGTCCTTGTGCTATATTGTGCTGAAAAAAACATTTATTCCAGGGACAGAAAACTCTAGGTAGGGACAGTGTCAGTTTCTTTCACTCTGCAAGTCCTTGTTTCCAGGGACCTGGAAGGACAGTGAGTGAATTGTCCTTTTGCTATATTGTGATAAAAAAAAACATTTTTTTCTAGGGACAGAAAACTGTAGGTAGGGAGAGTGTTTTTTTTCTTTCACTCTGCAAGTCCTTGTTTCCAGGGACCTGTAAGGACAGTGAGTTAATTTTCCTTGTGCTATATTGTGATTAAAAAAAACATTTATTCTAGGGACAGAAAACTCTAGGTAGGGACAGTGTCAGTTTCTTTCACTCTGCAAGTCCTTGTTTCCAGGGACCTGGAAGGACAGTGAGTGAATTGTCCTTTTGCTATATTGTGATTAAAAAAAACATTTATTCTAGGGACAGAAAACTCTAGGTAGGGACAGTGTCAGTTTCTTTCACTCTGCAAGTCCTTGTTTCCAGGGACCTGGAAGGACAGTGAGTGAATTGTCCTTTTGCTATATTGTGATTAAAAAAAACATTTTTTTCTAGGGACAGAAAACTGTAGGTAGGGAGAGTATTTTTTTTCTTTCACTCTGCAAGTCCTTGTTTCCAGGGACCTGTAAGGACAGTGAGTTAATTGTCCTTGTGCTATATTGTGCTGAAAAAAACATTTATTCCAGGGACAGAAAACTCTAGGTAGGGACAGTGTCAGTTTCTTTCACTCTGCAAGTCCTTGTTTCCAGGGACCTGGAAGGACAGTGAGTGAATTGTCCTTTTGCTATATTGTGATTAAAAAAAACATTTTTTTCTAGGGACAGAAAACTGTAGGTAGGGAGAGTATTTTTTTTCTTTCACTCTGCAAGTCCTTGTTTCCAGGGACCTGTAAGGACAGTGAGTTAATTTTCCTTGTGCTATATTGTGATTAAAAAAAACATTTATTCTAGGGACAGAAAACTCTAGGTAGGGACAGTGTCAGTTTCTTTCACTCTGCAAGTCCTTGTTTCCAGGGACCTGGAAGGACAGTGAGTGAATTGTCCTTTTGCTATATTGTGATTAAAAAAAACATTTTTTTCTAGGGACAGAAAACTGTAGGTAGGGAGAGTATTTTTTTTCTTTCACTCTGCAAGTCCTTGTTTCCAGGGACCTGTAAGGACAGTGAGTTAATTGTCCTTGTGCTATATTGTGCTGAAAAAAACATTTATTCCAGGGACAGAAAACTCTAGGTAGGGACAGTGTCAGTTTCTTTCACTCTGCAAGTCCTTGTTTCCAGGGACCTGGAAGGACAGTGAGTGAATTGTCCTTTTGCTATATTGTGATAAAAAAAAACATTTTTTTCTAGGGACAGAAAACTGTAGGTAGGGAGAGTGTTTTTTTTCTTTCACTCTGCAAGTCCTTGTTTCCAGGGACCTGTAAGGACAGTGAGTTAATTTTCCTTGTGCTATATTGTGATTAAAAAAAACATTTATTCTAGGGACAGAAAACTCTAGGTAGGGACAGTGTCAGTTTCTTTCACTCTGCAAGTCCTTGTTTCCAGGGACCTGGAAGGACAGTGAGTGAATTGTCCTTTTGCTATATTGTGATTAAAAAAAACATTTATTCTAGGGACAGAAAACTCTAGGTAGGGACAGTGTCAGTTTCTTTCACTCTGCAAGTCCTTGTTTCCAGGGACCTGGAAGGACAGTGAGTGAATTGTCCTTTTGCTATATTGTGATTAAAAAAAACATTTTTTTCTAGGGACAGAAAACTGTAGGTAGGGAGAGTATTTTTTTTCTTTCACTCTGCAAGTCCTTGTTTCCAGGGACCTGTAAGGACAGTGAGTTAATTGTCCTTGTGCTATATTGTGCTGAAAAAAACATTTATTCCAGGGACAGAAAACTCTAGGTAGGGACAGTGTCAGTTTCTTTCACTCTGCAAGTCCTTGTTTCCAGGGACCTGGAAGGACAGTGAGTGAATTGTCCTTTTGCTATATTGTGATTAAAAAAAACATTTTTTTCTAGGGACAGAAAACTGTAGGTAGGGAGAGTATTTTTTTTCTTTCACTCTGCAAGTCCTTGTTTCCAGGGACCTGTAAGGACAGTGAGTTAATTTTCCTTGTGCTATATTGTGATTAAAAAAAACATTTATTCTAGGGACAGAAAACTCTAGGTAGGGACAGTGTCAGTTTCTTTCACTCTGCAAGTCCTTGTTTCCAGGGACCTGGAAGGACAGTGAGTGAATTGTCCTTTTGCTATATTGTGATTAAAAAAAACATTTTTTTCTAGGGACAGAAAACTGTAGGTAGGGAGAGTGTTTTTTTTCTTTCACTCTGCAAGTCCTTGTTTCCAGGGACCTGTAAGGACAGTGAGTTAATTTTCCTTGTGCTATATTGTGATTAAAAAAAACATTTATTCTAGGGACAGAAAACTCTAGGTAGGGACAGTGTCAGTTTCTTTCACTCTGCAAGTCCTTGTTTCCAGGGACCTGGAAGGACAGTGAGTGAATTGTCCTTTTGCTATATTGTGATTAAAAAAAACATTTATTCTAGGGACAGAAAACTCTAGGTAGGGACAGTGTCAGTTTCTTTCACTCTGCAAGTCCTTGTTTCCAGGGACCTGGAAGGACAGTGAGTGAATTGTCCTTTTGCTATATTGTGATTAAAAAAAACATTTTTTTCTAGGGACAGAAAACTGTAGGTAGGGAGAGTATTTTTTTTCTTTCACTCTGCAAGTCCTTGTTTCCAGGGACCTGTAAGGACAGTGAGTTAATTGTCCTTGTGCTATATTGTGCTGAAAAAAACATTTATTCCAGGGACAGAAAACTCTAGGTAGGGACAGTGTCAGTTTCTTTCACTCTGCAAGTCCTTGTTTCCAGGGACCTGGAAGGACAGTGAGTGAATTGTCCTTTTGCTATATTGTGATTAAAAAAAACATTTTTTTCTAGGGACAGAAAACTGTAGGTAGGGAGAGTGTTTTTTTTCTTTCACTCTGCAAGTCCTTGTTTCCAGGGACCTGTAAGGACAGTGAGTTAATTTTCCTTGTGCTATATTGTGATTAAAAAAAACATTTTTTCTAGGGACAGAAAACTGTAGGTAGGGAGAGTGTTTTTTTTCTTTCACTCTGCAAGTCCTTGTTTCCAGGGACAGAGAAGGACACCTGAAGGTAGCCCTTATTGCTTTTTTCCCATCTCCCTGCAGGCCATCTATTAGAATGTCTGGAAGGCAAACAAGGAGAGGCAGACAGTCAGGAGGCAATAAAAGAGGGCAAGCAGGCTCTGTGTCTGGGGGCAACAGTGCTGGTCGTGGACGCGGTGCATTGTCATCAGCACATGGCCATGGGACACGCTTGTCCTTCTTTTCGGCAGCTGGACATGTTGAGCCACATCATGCCGAAGACTTGGTAGAGTGGATGACCAAGCCCTCCTCCTCCTCCTCATCCTCTCTCACCCAGGCTCAGGGTACTGGAAAAGCAGCTGCCAAAGCGTCGTCTTCCCTGGTATCAATGTCAGACAAATCATCAGTCACTCCTTCCCTAGACCCACCATGTCCTCCTCCTGAGGAGTCCCCCGAACTGTTTCAGCACAGTGTTGGGTACATGCTCCAGGAGGATGCCCAGCGTTTCGAAGGGTCTGATGATGAAACCCAGCTAGAGGAAGGCAGTAGCGTGAGAGCAGACAGAGGGGATGCTCAAGAAGGACACCAATCTGGCAGTCATGTTCCAGCAGCTGCAGCATACTGCCAGATTGGCTCCAGTGATGAGGAGGGAGGGGATGATGAGGTCAATGACTCCACGTGGGTGCCTAATAGGAGAGAGGAGGAGGAGGAGGATGAGGAGGAGGCACATCTCCAACGAGGCAGGATGCCCTTTGGTGGCCAGCGTAAGGGCAGTACACCGACGGAATCACACCGCAGAGCTCCGCCTGTGCAGGGCGCTGCCTCTGCCCGTCATTCAAAAAGTTCTTTGGTGTGGGCCTTTTTTGAGGCTAGTGCATCAGATCGCACAGCTGCTGTTTGCAACATATGTCTCAAGCGTATATCGCGTGGCCAAAACATCAGCCGCTTGGGTACCACATGCCTGACCAGACATATGTTGACCTGCCATGCAGCTCGTTGGCAAGCCTACCTCAAAGACCCACACCAAAGAACAAAGCGGACCTCTCCTTGCACCGCATCAGCTGGGATCTCCAACCCCACTATAACTTCAGTCCTCTCTGAAACATGCACTGAGAGGAATGAAGGTGTAGAATTAGGTGTGTCACAGCCAAGTACTTGCGCCCACTCTGCTAGCAGTACACCGACGTCCGATTCTAGCAGGCAAATTTCCCTGCCCCAGCTGCTGGACCGTCGAAAGAAGTTCACTCCCAGCCATCCACATGCCCAGCGGTTGAATGCTAGCTTGGCTAAATTGCTAGCGCTTCAACTGCTGCCTTTTCAGTTGGTAGACTCGGCCCCCTTCCGTGAGTTTGTGCAATGTGCGGTTCCTCAGTGGCAGGTTCCCAAACGCCACTTTTTCTCACGGAAGGCTATTCCGGCTCTCTACCGGCATGTGGAAGGCAATGTCTTGGCCTCGCTGGACAGGGCGGTCAGCGGTAAGGTGCATATTACCGCTGACTCATGGTCCAGCAGGCATGGACAGGGACGTTACCTTTCTTTCACGGCCCATTGGGTCACTCTTTTGGCAGCTGGGAAGGATTCAGGACAAGGTGCAGTAGTGTTGGAGGTTGTCCCACCGCCACGCCTCCAAAATGCTACTACTGGTTGTGACACACCTCTCTCCTCCACCCCCTCCTCTTCTTCTTCCTCCATGGCCTCTTCCTGTGGTTTGTCCTATGAACCAGCGGTGCTCCGTAGCCGTTCACGGGGCTACGCAAGTACGCAGGCAAAAAGATGCCATGCCGTGCTTGCGCTGGTGTGTTTGGGGGACAGAAGCCACACTGGGGCAGAGGTCCTGTCTGCTCTGCAGGGCCAGGCCGAGAGGTGGTTGACGCCACGCCAGCTTAAGCCAGGAATGGTGGTTTGCGACAATGGCACCAACCTCCTCTCCGCCCTCCGACAGGGACAACTGACCCATGTGCCCTGTGTGGCTCACGTCCTTAACCTGGTGGTGCAGCGGTTCTTGGGCAGGTACCCGGGCTTACAGGATGTCCTGAGGCAGGCCAGGAAAGTCTGTGTGCATTTCCGCAGATCTTATAATGCCAGTGCTCGCCTGGCTGAGCTGCAAAAGGAGTTGAACCTGCCCAAGAACCGCCTTATATGTGACATGCCCACCAGGTGGAACTCAACGTTGGCCATGCTGCAGCGGCTGCACACGCAGCAGAGGGCCATCAATGAGTACCTGTGCGACTACGGCACCAGGACAGGGTCAGGGGAGCTTGGTTTTTTTTCTCCACGCCAGTGGGGCATGATCAGGGATGCATGCACTGTCCTGGCACCATTTGAGGAGGCCACGAGGATGGTGAGCAGTGACAGTGCATGCATCAGTGACACTGTACCTCTTGTCCACCTGTTGGAGCACACGCTGCGTGGAATAATGGACAGGGCACTTGAGGCAGAACAGAGGCAGGAAGAGGAGGACTTCCTTGCCTCTCAAGGCCCCCTTTACCCAGACAGTGTTCCTTCTGTCCCACCCATCGCACAGGAAGAGGAGGAGGAGGAGGAGGAGGAGGAGGATTGTGTCAGCATGGAGGTGGAGGCTGGCACTCAGCATCATCAGCAGCAGTCTTTTAGGGATGATTTACAGTCCCAAGAAACCAGTGGACTTGTACGTGGCTGGGAGGAGGTGGCTGCGGATCATGTCGTCCTTAGTGACCCAGAGGACTCCGGAGCGAATGCCTCAGCAAACCTACGCTGCATGGCCTCCCTGATCCTGCAAAGTCTGCGGAAGGATCCTCGTATTCTTCGGATCAAGGAGAGGGACCATTACTGGCTGGCCACTCTCCTTGATCCACGGTACAAGGGTAAGGTTGCGGACCTTATGTTACCGTCGCAGAGGGAGCAGAGGATGAGACAACTCCGGGAGGCCTTGCAGAAAGGTCTGTGCAACGCGTTCCCAGAGACTGGGAGGTTGCAAACTCCTGGTCCTGGACAACGAGTTGCTGAGGCTTCGGCCAGTCAAAGAAGGAGCGGTGGGGAAGGTGGCCGTCTGACCGATGCGTTCAGACAATTCTTTAGTCCGCAGCCCCAAAGTATGATTGGTTCCAGCAACCATCGCCAGCGTCTGATAAACATGGTGCAGGAATATCTAGGGGCAAGGTCAGACTTGGACACCTTCCCCACCGAAAATCCTCTGGCTTACTGGGTCTTGAGGATGGATCACTGGCCAGAGCTTGCACAGTATGCAATTGAGCTACTGGCCTGTCCTGCATCCAGCGTTCTTTCGGAACGCACATTCAGTGCTGCTGGAGGATTTGTCACGGATCACAGGGTGCGCCTGTCCACCGACTCGGTTGATCGACTGACTTTCATCAAGATGAACCAGTCTTGGATCACCACCAGCTACCACACACCTGATGCTGATATAACAGACTAATTGATTTTAAAATGTCACATCCCTTCAAGACTGATGCTGATGCTGAGTGCCTGTGCTGTTATGTTGACTGCCTATCCTCCTCCTCCGAGTCCTCAATGATACGATTGATGATGATAGCTTGGAAGATCATTTTTGTTTATGGGTGCCGCCACCAGTGCCTAACGCCCAATTTTTCAGCCCCTGTTTAACAGGGGCGTGTAATTACAATTTTTGAAGCAATACTTTGCAACAGGGCTCATTGCTGTGCTCCAAGTACAGTATCTGTGAGGAGTTGCAGTGTTGTGCCACCAGTGCCTAAGGCCCAATTTTTCAGCCCCTGTTTAACAGGGGCGTGTCATTACAATTTTTGAAGCAATACTTTGCAACAGGGCTCATTGCTGTGCTCCAAGTACAGTATCTGTGAGGGGTTGCAGTGTTGTGCCACCAGTGCCTAAGGCCCAATTTTTCAGCCCCTGTTCAACAGGGGCATGTAATTACAATTCTTGATCTAATAATTCACAGCAGGGCCCATTGCTGCACCCACCAAGAGTAACTGTCAGGGCTTACAGTGTTGTGGCACCAGCACCACCATCAAAGGCCCAATTTTTACTACCACTGTTCAACAATTATATGTAATTAAAATTCCTGATATAATAGTTGACAGCAGGGCGTTCCAGCACCAACCAAGAGTAACTGTGAGTGCTTACAGTGTTGTGCCAACACCAACAACTAAGGGGCCTATTTCTGCAGAGTATATACGGCAGGTCCCTACTTTCAAACATCCAACTTACAAACGACTCCTACTTGCAAACGCAAGAAGACAACAGGAAGTGAGAGGAAATCTACCACTAGGAAGGAAAATTCTCTCCTGTAAGAATAAATATGGGAGAAAGGTGTCTCCTCTGTACTGATGCTTTATCAGCAATCCTTGTTTCAAGAAAAACACCACATTTCAAAAACAGTTGTCATTGGGACGGAAAGTGAGGTGAAATGTTCTGAACAGGGGCACAGACAGCAAAACAAATGTTACAGGGGTGATAACCCTTACCTATGTTTTCCAAAAAGTTTAAAAATAGATTTTTGGGCTGGAGCTACACTTCAACAATGTACCTGTTCAAAATTACAAACAGATTCTACATAAGAACAAACCTACAGTCCCTGTCTTGTATGCACCGCCTGTATACGGCTGTTCAGAGTATATAGGGCCTTTTTTATTTTATGTGCGGGGTTCCCCTTAATATCCATACAAGACCCAAAGGGGCTGGTAATGGGCTGGGGTAGGGGGGGGGGGGGTCATGGGGTAGCTATGCCATTTTTCTTAAAGAATTTCATCCATATTACCGGGACCAGACATTACATTAAAGCCGCAAGCAGTTTTAAATGGCTTTTTTTTCCTTTAGAAGTGTCATTTTGTGCAGGGACAGTTCTAAACACGGGAAACACGTGGCACTTCACAGGCATACTTTAGACACCCCCCAGGTACGATATTTAAAGGAATATTTGACTTTTTTTTTTTCACTTTATGCATCATTAAAATGACTGCTCCCGAAAAACGACCGTTTTTAAAACTTCTTTTTGCATTGATACATGTCCCCTGGTGCAGAACCCGGGTTCCCAAACCCTTTTTAGGACAATAACATGCATAATAGTTGTTATAATTAGCACTTTAGAATTCGAACGTTCGCATCCATTGTATTTAATAGGGTTCTAATGTTCGTTCGAACTTCCGGTCCGTTCGCGGGTTCTGGTGCGAACCGAACCCGGGGGTGTTCGGCTCATCACTAGTCCCTAGAAACAAGGATTCGCACAGTGAAAGAAACTGACACTCTCCCTACCTAGAGTTTTCTGTCCCTAGAAAAAATGTTTTTTTAAAGCACACTATAGCACAAGGAGAATTCACTCACTGTCCTTCCCTGTCCCTAGAAACAAGGAATCGCACAGTGAAAGAAACTGACACTCTCCCTACCTAGAGTTTTCTGTCCCTAGAAAAAATGTTTTTTTAAAGCACACTATAGCACAAGGAGAATTCCCCTCACTTTCCTTCTTTGTCCCTAGAAACAAGGATTCGCACAGTGAAAGAAACTGACACTCTCCCTACCTAGAGTTTTCTGTCCCTAGAAAAAATGTTTTTTTAAAGCACACTATAGCACAAGGAGAATTCCCCTCACTTTCCTTCTTTGTCCCTAGAAACAAGGATTCGCACAGTGAAAGAAACTGACACTCTCCCTACCTAGAGTTTTCTGTCCCTAGAAAAAATGTTTTTTTAAAGCACACTATAGCACAAGGAGAATTCACTCACTGTCCTTCCCTGTCCCTAGAAACAAGGATTCGCACAGTGAAAGAAACTGACACTCTCCCTACCTAGAGTTTTCTGTCCCTAGAAAAAATGTTTTTTTAAAGCACACTATAGCACAAGGAGAATTCCCCTCACTTTCCTTCTTTGTCCCTAGAAACAAGGATTCGCACAGTAAAAGACACTGACACTCTCCCTACCTAGAGTTTTCTGTCCCTAGAAAAAATGTTTTTTTAAAGCACACTATAGCACAAGGAGAATTCACTCACTGTCCTTCCCTGTCCCTAGAAACAAGGATTCGCACAGTGAAAGAAACTGACACTCTCCCTACCTAGAGTTTTCTGTCCCTAGAAAAAATGTTTTTTTAAAGCACACTATAGCACAAGGAGAATTCCCCTCACTTTCCTTCTTTGTCGCTAGAAACAAGGATTCGCACAGTGAAAGAAACTGACACTCTCCCTACCTAGAGTTTTCTGTCCCTAGAAAAAATGTTTTTTTAAAGCACACTATAGCACAAGGAGAATTCCCCTCACTTTCCTTCTTTGTCCCTAGAAACAAGGATTCGCACAGTGAAAGAAACTGACACTCTGCCTACCTAGAGTTTTCTGTCCCTAGAAAAAATGTTTTTTTAAAGCACACTATAGCACAAGGAGAATTCACTCACTGTCCTTCCCTGTCCCTAGAAACAAGGAATCGCACAGTGAAAGAAACTGACACTCTCCCTACCTAGAGTTTTCTGTCCCTAGAAAAAATGTTTTTTTAAAGCACACTATAGCACAAGGAGAATTCCCCTCACTTTTCTTCTTTGTCCCTAGAAACAAGGATTCGCACAGTGAAAGAAACTGACACTCTCCCTACCTAGAGTTTTCTGTCCCTAGAAAAAATGTTTTTTTAAAGCACACTATAGCACAAGGAGAATTCACTCACTGTCCTTCCCTGTCCCTAGAAACAAGGATTCGCACAGTGAAAGAAACTGACAATCTCCCTACCTAGAGTTTTCTGTCCCTAGAAAAAACGTTTTTTTAAAGCACACTATAGCACAAGGAGAATTCCCCTCACTTTCCTTCTTTGTCCCTAGAAACAAGGATTCGCACAGTGAAAGAAACTGACACTCTCCCTACCTAGAGTTTTCTGTCCCTAGAAAAAATGTTTTTTTAAAGCACACTATAGCACAAGGAGAATTCACTCACTGTCCTTCCCTGTCCCTAGAAACAAGGATTCGCACAGTGAAAGAAACTGACACTCTCCCTACCTAGAGTTTTCTGTCCCTAGAAAAAATGTTTTTTTAAAGCACACTATAGCACAAGGAGAATTCCCCTCACTTTCCTTCTTTGTCCCTAGAAACAAGGATTCGCACAGTAAAACACACTGACACACTCCCTACCTAGAGTTTTCTGTCCCTAGAAAAAATGTTTTTTTAAAGCACACTATAGCACAAGGAGAATTCACTCACTGTCCTTCCCTGTCCCTAGAAACAAGGATTCGCACAGTGAAAGAAACTGACACTCTCCCTACCTAGAGTTTTCTGTCCCTAGAAAAAATGTTTTTTTAAAGTACACTATAGCACAAGGAGAATTCCCCTCACTTTCCTTCTTTGTCCCTAGAAACAAGGATTCGCACAGTGAAAGAAACTGACACTCTCCCTACCTAGAGTTTTCTGTCCCTAGAAAAAATGTTTTTTTAAAGCACACTATAGCACAAGGAGAATTCCCCTCACTTTCCTTCTTTGTCCCTAGAAACAAGGATTCGCACAGTGAAAGAAACTGACACTCTCCCTACCTAGAGTTTTCTGTCCCTAGAAAAAATGTTTTTTTAAAGCACACTATAGCACAAGGAGAATTCACTCACTGTCCTTCCCTGTCCCTAGAAACAAGGATTCGCACAGTGAAAGAAACTGACACTCTCCCTACCTAGAGTTTTCTGTCCCTAGAAAATTTTTTTTTTTAAAGCACACTATAGCACAAGGAGAATTCCCCTCACTTTCCTTCTTTGTCCCTAGAAACAAGGATTCGCACAGTGAAAGAAACTGACACTCTCCCTACCTAGAGTTTTCTGTCCCTAGAAAAAATGTTTTTTTAAAGCACACTATAGCACAAGGAGAATTCACTAACTGTCCTTCCCTGTCCCTAGAAACAAGGATTCGCACAGTGAAAGAAACTGACACTCTCCCTACCTAGAGTTTTCTGTCCCTAGAAAAAATGTTTTTTTAAAGCACACTATAGCACAAGGAGAATTCACTCACTGTCCTTCCCTGTCCCTAGAAACAAGGAATCGCACAGTGAAAGAAACTGACACTCTCCCTACCTAGAGTTTTCTGTCCCTAGAAAAAATGTTTTTTTAAAGCACACTATAGCACAAGGAGAATTCCCCTCACTTTCCTTCTTTGTCCCTAGAAACAAGGATTCGCACAGTGAAAGAAACTGACACTCTCCCTACCTAGAGTTTTCTGTCCCTAGAAAAAATGTTTTTTTAAAGCACACTATAGCACAAGGAGAATTCCCCTCACTTTCCTTCTTTGTCCCTAGAAACAAGGATTCGCACAGTGAAAGAAACTGACACTCTCCCTACCTAGAGTTTTCTGTCCCTAGAAAAAATGTTTTTTTAAAGCACACTATAGCACAAGGAGAATTCCCCTCACTTTCCTTCTTTGTCCCTAGAAACAAGGATTCGCACAGTAAAAGACACTGACACTCTCCCTACCTAGAGTTTTCTGTCCCTAGAAAAAATGTTTTTTTAAAGCACACTATAGCACAAGGAGAATTCACTCACTGTCCTTCCCTGTCCCTAGAAACAAGGATTTGCACAGTGAAAGAAACTGACACTCTCCCTACCTAGAGTTTTCTGTCCCTAGAAAAAATGTTTTTTTAAAGCACACTATAGCACAAGGAGAATTCCCCTCACTTTCCTTCTTTGTCCCTAGAAACAAGGATTCGCACAGTGAAAGAAACTGACACTCTCCCTACCTAGAGTTTTCTGTCCCTAGAAAAAATGTTTTTTTAAAGCACACTATAGCACAAGGAGAATTCCCCTCACTTTCCTTCTTTGTCCCTAGAAACAAGGATTCGCACAGTGAAAGAAACTGACACTCTCCCTACCTAGAGTTTTCTGTCCCTAGAAAAAATGTTTTTTTAAAGCACACTATAGCACAAGGAGAATTCACTCACTGTCCTTCCCTGTCCCTAGAAACAAGGAATCGCACAGTGAAAGAAACTGACACTCTCCCTACCTAGAGTTTTCTGTCCCTAGAAAAAATGTTTTTTTAAAGCACACTATAGCACAAGGAGAATTCCCCTCACTTTCCTTCTTTGTCCCTAGAAACAAGGATTCGCACAGTGAAAGAAACTGACACTCTCCCTACCTAGAGTTTTCTGTCCCTAGAAAAAATGTTTTTTTAAAGCACACTATAGCACAAGGAGAATTTTCTCACTGTCCTTCCCTGTCCCTAGAAACAAGGATTCGCACAGTGAAAGAAACTGACACTCTCCCTACCTAGAGTTTTCTGTCCCTAGAAAAAACGTTTTTTTAAAGCACACTATAGCACAAGGAGAATTCCCCTCACTTTCCTTTTTTGTCCCTAGAAACAAGGATTCGCACAGTAAAACACACTGACACTCTCCCTACCTAGAGTTTTCTGTCCCTAGAAAAAATGTTTTTTTAAAGCACACTATAGCACAAGGAGAATTCACTCACTGTCCTTCCCTGTCCCTAGAAACAAGGATTCGCACAGTGAAAGAAACTGACACTCTCCCTACCTAGAGTTTTCTGTCCCTAGAAAAAATGTTTTTTTAAAGCACACTATAGCACAAGGAGAATTCCCCTCACTTTCCTTCTTTGTCCCTAGAAACAAGGATTCGCACAGTGAAAGAAACTGACACTCTCCCTACCTAGAGTTTTCTGTCCCTAGAAAAAATGTTTTTTTAAAGCACACTATAGCACAAGGAGAATTCCCCTCACTTTCCTTCTTTGTCCCTAGAAACAAGGATTCGCACAGTGAAAGAAACTGACACTCTCCCTACCTAGAGTTTTCTGTCCCTAGAAAAAATTTTTTTTAAAGCACACTATAGCACAAGGAGAATTCCCCTCACTTTCCTTCTTTGTCCCTAGAAACAAGGATTCGCACAGTGAAAGAAACTGACACTCTCCCTACCTAGAGTTTTCTGTCCCTAGAAAAAATGTTTTTTTAAAGCACACTATAGCACAAGGAGAATTCACTCACTGTCCTTCCCTGTCCCTAGAAACAAGGATTCGCACAGTGAAAGAAACTGACACTCTCCCTACCTAGAGTTTTCTGTCCCTAGAAAAAATGTTTTTTTAAAGCACACTATAGCACAAGGAGAATTCCCCTCACTTTCCTTCTTTGTCCCTAGAAACAAGGATTCGCACAGTAAAAGACACTGACACTCTCCCTACCTAGAGTTTTCTGTCCCTAGAAAAAATGTTTTTTTAAAGCACACTATAGCACAAGGAGAATTCACTCACTGTCCTTCCCTGTCCCTAGAAACAAGGATTCGCACAGTGAAAGAAACTGACACTCTCCCTACCTAGAGTTTTCTGTCCCTAGAAAAAATGTTTTTTTAAAGCACACTATAGCACAAGGAGAATTCCCCTCACTTTCCTTCTTTGTCCCTAGAAACAAGGATTCGCACAGTGAAAGAAACTGACACTCTCCCTACCTAGAGTTTTCTGTCCCTAGAAAAAATGTTTTTTTAAAGCACACTATAGCACAAGGAGAATTCCCCTCACTTTCCTTCTTTGTCCCTAGAAACAAGGATTCGCACAGTGAAAGAAACTGACACTCTGCCTACCTAGAGTTTTCTGTCCCTAGAAAAAATGTTTTTTTAAAGCACACTATAGCACAAGGAGAATTCACTCACTGTCCTTCCCTGTCCCTAGAAACAAGGAATCGCACAGTGAAAGAAACTGACACTCTCCCTACCTAGAGTTTTCTGTCCCTAGAAAAAATGTTTTTTTAAAGCACACTATAGCACAAGGAGAATTCCCCTCACTTTTCTTCTTTGTCCCTAGAAACAAGGATTCGCACAGTGAAAGAAACTGACACTCTCCCTACCTAGAGTTTTCTGTCCCTAGAAAAAATGTTTTTTTAAAGCACACTATAGCACAAGGAGAATTCACTCACTGTCCTTCCCTGTCCCTAGAAACAAGGATTCGCACAGTGAAAGAAACTGACAATCTCCCTACCTAGAGTTTTCTGTCCCTAGAAAAAACGTTTTTTTAAAGCACACTATAGCACAAGGAGAATTCCCCTCACTTTCCTTCTTTGTCCCTAGAAACAAGGATTCGCACAGTGAAAGAAACTGACACTCTCCCTACCTAGAGTTTTCTGTCCCTAGAAAAAATGTTTTTTTAAAGCACACTATAGCACAAGGAGAATTCACTCACTGTCCTTCCCTGTCCCTAGAAACAAGGATTCGCACAGTGAAAGAAACTGACACTCTCCCTACCTAGAGTTTTCTGTCCCTAGAAAAAATGTTTTTTTAAAGCACACTATAGCACAAGGAGAATTCCCCTCACTTTCCTTCTTTGTCCCTAGAAACAAGGATTCGCACAGTAAAACACACTGACACTCTCCCTACCTAGAGTTTTCTGTCCCTAGAAAAAATGTTTTTTTAAAGCACACTATAGCACAAGGAGAATTCACTCACTGTCCTTCCCTGTCCCTAGAAACAAGGATTCGCACAGTGAAAGAAACTGACACTCTCCCTACCTAGAGTTTTCTGTCCCTAGAAAAAATGTTTTTTTAAAGTACACTATAGCACAAGGAGAATTCCCCTCACTTTCCTTCTTTGTCCCTAGAAACAAGGATTCGCACAGTGAAAGAAACTGACACTCTCCCTACCTAGAGTTTTCTGTCCCTAGAAAAAATGTTTTTTTAAAGCACACTATAGCACAAGGAGAATTCCCCTCACTTTCCTTCTTTGTCCCTAGAAACAAGGATTCGCACAGTGAAAGAAACTGACACTCTCCCTACCTAGAGTTTTCTGTCCCTAGAAAAAATGTTTTTTTAAAGCACACTATAGCACAAGGAGAATTCACTCACTGTCCTTCCCTGTCCCTAGAAACAAGGATTCGCACAGTGAAAGAAACTGACACTCTCCCTACCTAGAGTTTTCTGTCCCTAGAAAAATTTTTTTTTTAAAGCACACTATAGCACAAGGAGAATTCCCCTCACTTTCCTTCTTTGTCCCTAGAAACAAGGATTCGCACAGTGAAAGAAACTGACACTCTCCCTACCTAGAGTTTTCTGTCCCTAGAAAAAATGTTTTTTTAAAGCACACTATAGCACAAGGAGAATTCACTAACTGTCCTTCCCTGTCCCTAGAAACAAGGATTCGCACAGTGAAAGAAACTGACACTCTCCCTACCTAGAGTTTTCTGTCCCTAGAAAAAATGTTTTTTTAAAGCACACTATAGCACAAGGAGAATTCACTCACTGTCCTTCCCTGTCCCTAGAAACAAGGAATCGCACAGTGAAAGAAACTGACACTCTCCCTACCTAGAGTTTTCTGTCCCTAGAAAAAATGTTTTTTTAAAGCACACTATAGCACAAGGAGAATTCCCCTCACTTTCCTTCTTTGTCCCTAGAAACAAGGATTCGCACAGTGAAAGAAACTGACACTCTCCCTACCTAGAGTTTTCTGTCCCTAGAAAAAATGTTTTTTTAAAGCACACTATAGCACAAGGAGAATTCCCCTCACTTTCCTTCTTTGTCCCTAGAAACAAGGATTCGCACAGTGAAAGAAACTGACACTCTCCCTACCTAGAGTTTTCTGTCCCTAGAAAAAATGTTTTTTTAAAGCACACTATAGCACAAGGAGAATTCCCCTCACTTTCCTTCTTTGTCCCTAGAAACAAGGATTCGCACAGTAAAAGACACTGACACTCTCCCTACCTAGAGTTTTCTGTCCCTAGAAAAAATGTTTTTTTAAAGCACACTATAGCACAAGGAGAATTCACTCACTGTCCTTCCCTGTCCCTAGAAACAAGGATTTGCACAGTGAAAGAAACTGACACTCTCCCTACCTAGAGTTTTCTGTCCCTAGAAAAAATGTTTTTTTAAAGCACACTATAGCACAAGGAGAATTCCCCTCACTTTCCTTCTTTGTCCCTAGAAACAAGGATTCGCACAGTGAAAGAAACTGACACTCTCCCTACCTAGAGTTTTCTGTCCCTAGAAAAAATGTTTTTTTAAAGCACACTATAGCACAAGGAGAATTCCCCTCACTTTCCTTCTTTGTCCCTAGAAACAAGGATTCGCACAGTGAAAGAAACTGACACTCTCCCTACCTAGAGTTTTCTGTCCCTAGAAAAAATGTTTTTTTAAAGCACACTATAGCACAAGGAGAATTCACTCACTGTCCTTCCCTGTCCCTAGAAACAAGGAATCGCACAGTGAAAGAAACTGACACTCTCCCTACCTAGAGTTTTCTGTCCCTAGAAAAAATGTTTTTTTAAAGCACACTATAGCACAAGGAGAATTCCCCTCACTTTCCTTCTTTGTCCCTAGAAACAAGGATTCGCACAGTGAAAGAAACTGACACTCTCCCTACCTAGAGTTTTCTGTCCCTAGAAAAAATGTTTTTTTAAAGCACACTATAGCACAAGGAGAATTCCCCTCACTTTCCTTCTTTGTCCCTAGAAACAAGGATTCGCACAGTGAAAGAAACTGACACTCTCCCTACCTAGAGTTTTCTGTCCCTAGAAAAAATGTTTTTTTAAAGCACACTATAGCACAAGGAGAATTCACTCACTGTCCTTCCCTGTCCCTAGAAACAAGGATTCGCACAGTGAAAGAAACTGACAATCTCCCTACCTAGAGTTTTCTGTCCCTAGAAAAAACGTTTTTTTAAAGCACACTATAGCACAAGGAGAATTCCCCTCACTTTCCTTCTTTGTCCCTAGAAACAAGGATTCGCACAGTGAAAGAAACTGACACTCTCCCTACCTAGAGTTTTCTGTCCCTAGAAAAAATGTTTTTTTAAAGCACACTATAGCACAAGGAGAATTCACTCACTGTCCTTCCCTGTCCCTAGAAACAAGGATTCGCACAGTGAAAGAAACTGACACTCTCCCTACCTAGAGTTTTCTGTCCCTAGAAAAAACGTTTTTTTAAAGCACACTATAGCACAAGGAGAATTCCCCTCACTTTCCTTTTTTGTCCCTAGAAACAAGGATTCGCACAGTAAAAGAAACTGACACTCTCCCTACCTAGAGTTTTCTGTCCCTAGAAAAAATGTTTTTTTAAAGCACACTATAGCACAAGGAGAATTCACTCACTGTCCTTCCCTGTCCCTAGAAACAAGGATTCGCACAGTGAAAGAAACTGACACTCTCCCTACCTAGAGTTTTCTGTCCCTAGAAAAAATGTTTTTTTAAAGCACACTATAGCACAAGGAGAATTCCCCTCACTTTCCTTCTTTGTCCCTAGAAACAAGGATTTGCACAGTAAAACACACTGACACTCTCCCTACCTAGAGTTTTCTGTCCCTAGAAAAAATGTTTTTTTAAAGCACACTATAGCACAAGGAGAATTCACTCACTGTCCTTCCCTGTCCCTAGAAACAAGGATTCGCACAGTGAAAGAAACTGACACTCTCCCTACCTAGAGTTTTCTGTCCCTAGAAAAAATGTTTTTTTAAAGCACACTATAGCACAAGGAGAATTCCCCTCACTTTCCTTCTTTGTCCCTAGAAACAAGGATTCGCACAGTGAAAGAAACTGACACTCTCCCTACCTAGAGTTTTCTGTCCCTAGAAAAAATGTTTTTTTAAAGCACACTATAGCACAAGGAGAATTCCCCTCACTTTCCTTCTTTGTCCCTAGAAACAAGGATTCGCACAGTGAAAGAAACTGACACTCTCCCTACCTAGAGTTTTCTGTCCCTAGAAAAAATGTTTTTTTAAAGCACACTATAGCACAAGGAGAATTCACTCACTGTCCTTCCCTGTCCCTAGAAACAAGGATTCGCACAGTGAAAGAAACTGACACTCTCCCTACCTAGAGTTTTCTGTCCCTAGAAAAAATGTTTTTTTAAAGCACACTATAGCACAAGGAGAATTCCCCTCACTTTCCTTCTTTGTCCCTAGAAACAAGGATTCGCACAGTAAAAGACACTGACACTCTCCCTACCTAGAGTTTTCTGTCCCTAGAAAAAATGTTTTTTTAAAGCACACTATAGCACAAGGAGAATTCACTCACTGTCCTTCCCTGTCCCTAGAAACAAGGATTCGCACAGTGAAAGAAACTGACACTCTCCCTACCTAGAGTTTTCTGTCCCTAGAAAAAATGTTTTTTTAAAGCACACTATAGCACAAGGAGAATTCCCCTCACTTTCCTTCTTTGTCCCTAGAAACAAGGATTCGCACAGTGAAAGAAACTGACACTCTCCCTACCTAGAGTTTTCTGTCCCTAGAAAAAATGTTTTTTTAAAGCACACTATAGCACAAGGAGAATTCCCCTCACTTTCCTTCTTTGTCCCTAGAAACAAGGATTCGCACAGTGAAAGAAACTGACACTCTCCCTACCTAGAGTTTTCTGTCCCTAGAAAAAATGTTTTTTTAAAGCACACTATAGCACAAGGAGAATTCACTCACTGTCCTTCCCTGTCCCTAGAAACAAGGAATCGCACAGTGAAAGAAACTGACACTCTCCCTACCTAGAGTTTTCTGTCCCTAGAAAAAATGTTTTTTTAAAGCACACTATAGCACAAGGAGAATTCCCCTCACTTTCCTTCTTTGTCCCTAGAAACAAGGATTCGCACAGTGAAAGAAACTGACACTCTCCCTACCTAGAGTTTTCTGTCCCTAGAAAAAATGTTTTTTTAAAGCACACTATAGCACAAGGAGAATTCACTCACTGTCCTTCCCTGTCCCTAGAAACAAGGATTCGCACAGTGAAAGAAACTGACACTCTCCCTACCTAGAGTTTTCTGTCCATAGAAAAAACGTTTTTTTAAAGCACACTATAGCACAAGGAGAATTCCCCTCACTTTCCTTCTTTGTCCCTAGAAACAAGGATTCGCACAGTGAAAGAAACTGACACTCTCCCTACCTAGAGTTTTCTGTCCCTAGAAAAAATGTTTTTTTAAAGCACACTATAGCACAAGGAGAATTCACTCACTGTCCTTCCCTGTCCCTAGAAACAAGGATTCGCACAGTGAAAGAAACTGACACTCTCCCTACCTAGAGTTTTCTGTCCCTAGAAAAAATGTTTTTTTTTAAAGCACACTATAGCACAAGGAGAATTCCCCTCACTTTCCTTCTTTGTCCCTAGAAACAAGGATTCGCACAGTAAAACACACTGACACTCTCCCTACCTATCCTTCTCTTTCCCTAAACTAAAGGAATCCAGGTTAAGCAAGAAAGAAATAAATGTCACTGTCCCTGCCTATGCTTCTCTTTCCCTGCTCCGGAACACACTACACTAGGCCGCCGTGCTGGCGGCCTTTTATAGTGTGGGGCGTGTACTAAACACCCTCAGCAATAATTGGCCACAGGCATCCTGCCTGTGGCCAATCATTGCTCTCCTCGCTGCCTGCGCTGTGATTGGCCAAGCATGCGGGGTCACAGTGCATGCTTGGTCAATCACAGCGCCTGGATGACACTGCGATGGCGTAGTGCATTGTTGGCCGTTCGCGTCACTCGAATTTGGCGCGAACGGCCCAAATCGTTCGATCTTCGTCGAACGATCGAACAGCCGATGTTCGAGTCGAACGTATGTTCGACTCGAACACGAAGCTCATCCCTAGTGCCAAGTGGATATGAAACAGAAATTAGCTGCAAGACCCTGAGACCTGTTCGGTAGATGTTTTCGAGTAAAGCTGAAAAGAGTTATGTCTTCTTGTACTTTATGCCTTATGTATGAGTAACATTATGAACAAGAAAGTTTTCCATCTCAGTCATTTTAAGAAAGCATCGCTGGACAGAGATGGGGCTCAGGTAAGCATTAGGGGGGCTGAGGGGGGCTGCTACACACAGAAGATTTTTTATCTTAATGCATAGAATACATTAAGAAAAAAAAACTTCTGACTTTACAACCACTTTAAGCTTAATTTGCTGACTATATTCTACAGTGATTAAATGAACAGAAAATAAAGTATTTCAGCACATAGCTGCATTTAGTTTTGCTGCTAGAGAAAGTAGTGATAACAATTTAGACTGTAAATCTTGTAAGGGTCATGTTGTACTAAAGTGATTGCTTTTGCACAATGCGGCCCCTGAACGTCCACTTCTGGGGTCAACCGCTGGTGCTCTTGGCTCCTCCTCTTCTCTGAGTACCCCCATAGCAAGCCGCTTGCTATGGGGCACTTGTGTGGGCTCGATCCTGAGCTGAATTGTGTGTGTCTATAGACACACACAGCCTGGCTCGACCTAACCCCCCACTCCATTCTCACTGGATTTGACTGAGCCAAGCTTGTGAGAGCACGGAGAGGGGAGAGAAGAACTGAATCCTGAAACAGTGCTAATCAATACAGAAGTCAGGTAAGTGTTACGGAGGGGTGGCAGGGGGCACTGCTATTTTAAGTTGTTTTTTTTTGTTTTTTTTTTACCTTCAATACAAGGCCTTTCCCCGCTTCCTGCCCAGGCCAATTTTCAGCTTTTAGCGCTGTCGCATTTTGAATGACAATTGCACGGTCATTCAACACTCTACCCTCTACACTCTACCCAAAGCAAATGTTTATCGTTTTGTTTCCACAAAATGTTTTTTTTGTTTCTGTTTTAAAATGTTGTATATAAGTACGTTTTCTCCTTCACTGATGGGCACTGATGAGGCTGCAATGAAGGGCACTGATGAGGCGGCACTAGTGTGCGCTGATGAGGTGGCACCAATGAGTTGGCACTGAGGATGGGCACTAATATGCAGCACTGATGGGCACTGATAGGTGGCACTGATATGCAGCACTGATGGGCTTTGATAGACGGCACTGATGGCAACTGATAGGCGGCACTGATGGGCACTGATAGGTGGCACTGATGGATACTGATGGGCGGAACTGATGAACACTGATAGATGGCACTGATAGGCATCACTGATAAGGAGGCACTGGCAGGCATTACTGATGGGAACTGATTGGCATCATATATGGGTGCTGATTGGCATCATTTATGGGCGCTGATTGGCATCCCTGGTGGTCATGGGTGGCATACCTGGTGCTCATCAGTGGTGGGCATCCCTGGTGATCCTGGTGGCATCCCTGGTGGTCATGGGTAGGAATCCCCGGGGGGCTGCGCTGATAATCAATCAGCGCAGACCCCCCCTGTAAGGAAAGCCGCCAATCGGCTCTCCTCTACTCACGTCTGTCAGATGGAGTTAGAAAAAGGCGATACATGGCTCTGCCTGTTTACACCATGATCAGCTGTGATTGGACACAACTGATCACGTGGTAAAGAGTCTATGTCAGAGACTCTTTACCGTGATCTGTGTTGCAGTGTGTCAGACTGACACGCTGCCCCACGCTGTTATCCTGAAAGACATCATATGAAGTCCAGTCAGGATAACGGAACCACCCCCCGGCCATCACTTTGCTATAGGCCGGGTGGGAAGTGGTTAAAGAGGTTGAAAACCCTTACATATACACAGTGAACCGACTGACTTCTGGTGATACACAAAGATGAAACAAATCATTCTACATAAGTTGAATCTGTTTAACTGCAGTTTCTTCTCTACATCCGTTCAAAGTCCAGAATTTATAAAGCTTGTCTGAGTTGTCAGAAAACAGGGGGCGGAGAGCGTAAATTACACTCTGCAGAGCTCAGTGAGGAGAGCTCTGGGGGCTGACTGGAGGGAAGGGACACACCCATTTTACACAGCACACAGGAACAGAGCTGAGGCTGTCAGTCACAGGTTGTATGCTGGAGATCGCTCCCCTGTCACTTTTTTATCTCTTATGCCACGTACACACGATCGGAAATTCCGACAAGAAAAGTTTGATGTGAGCTTTTGGTCGGAAATTCCAACCGTGTGTAGGCTCCAATGGACTTTTTCTGTCGGAATTTCTGACAGCAAAAATTTGAGAGTTGGTTCTCAAATTTTCCGACAAGAAAAGTTCTTGTCGGAAATTCCGATCGTCTGTATGCAATTCCAACACGCAAAAAAACATGCGTGCTCTGAATCAATTCGACGCATGCTCAGAATTATTGAACTTAATTTTTCTCGGCCCGTAGTGTTGTACGTCACCGCGTTCTTGACGGTCGGAATTTTGTGTGACCGTGTGTATGCAACACAAGTTTGAGCCAACATTCCGTCAAAAAAATCCACGGTTTTCTTGACGGAATTTCCGATCGTGTGTACACGGCATTAGTGTCAGGAAAACTTGTCAGAAGGGACGTGGGAGCAGACGGAAATTAAACTTAGTACTGGATTGAGATAAGTATACACTATAGAAGGATATGCTTTGTTCTCATTTCATGTTTGAGGTTTACAATCATGTTAATGCAAAGAATGCATAAAAGGATAGGTTCACCTTTGGGAACAGCGTGTAATATGTTCCCACTGCTGCAGCGACTCCTCGCTGCCTTCTGTCCCTGTTCTGCCCACATGGCTGCGTCATTCATACACAGAGTTCTGTGTATGAATGAACTACAAGTCCCGCCATCCTTTGTGGCAGTTAGCTTGTAGTTTTCAATGAACTACCACGGTGCTTTTGAGCGCTGTGGTAGTTCACTGAGTCTTCTGGTCAGTGTGAAAGCTCACACCGACAGCCTGCAGAAGACCTGCAATGGAATCAGCGTTCTGCTGATCATTAGTGCAATGCTTTCCAGGCAATTAAAAAAAAAAAAAAAATGCACATTATTTTACCTGCAAAAAAAATGTGCATTTTTTTTTTTTTAAGCAAACTTATCCTTTAAGGCAGGGGTCTCCAAGTTGTCTTAACAAAAGGGCTGATTTACTGTCCTTCAGACTTAAAGTGGATTGTAAACCCGAATTTTTTTTTTTTTTTGCTGTCACAATGTAGAGTATAAGATTTCCTATCATTTGTGCCAGGTCTTGCCACAAAGAGTTAATCCAGCTCTGAGCAATCCTCTTTTATTGTTCAGTGAGATAAAACAGACAAACAGAGAAGAACCTTTGTCCGTTCCGCCCCCTTGCTTTGAGTGACAGGTTATTTACATATCTCATGCACTAGCTTTAGACAGGCATTATTTTTTAATTCCCACTACCACTCTTTTTCTGAAGTCATGTGGTTACTTTTCTGGATTTTGACTGGATGTTAGTGATCATAGCAGAAGTTCAGTGTAAGGAATACACAGGAGAAAATGCATGTTGACAAGGGGAGTGTAGAGGTGGGCGGGGAGTCTACTAACATCCCAACACCCACCGAGCTCCAGACAACAGATCCACCCACAGAATCTGCATTTTTTCAGGTCTCATAACAGACAGAGGGGAGACATTTGACAGATAAGGATACATGCAGGAGGCATCTATATCCTTATAGATCAGCACTATGGCAGTAGTTTAGAAAGGATGAGAGTGGGTTTACATCCACTTTAAGGAGCGCCGGACTGTGGCCATTGGGAGTAGAAAAGGTCCAGAGGGCAGTAGGAATAAGCCCTCGGGACTTACAGCTCCGGAGTGGCCGCAGTGCACATCGGAAAAGGGGCCTGTGAATCCTTGGCTCAGTTTCAGGTGCTAATTCAGAAATTCGGACCTGAATCAGTGTACAGGGAAGCACCAAACCCCTGCTGGGACCCGTGGCCGCATCAGTGTGAACCCAGCCTTAGGCCCCTTTCACACTGGGGTGGGCATATGCGGTGACGGTATAGCAGCGTGATTTTCAGCGCCCTATACCGTCGTGTTTACCGCAATATTCGGCCGCTAGCGGTGCGGTTTTAACCACCGCTAGCGGCCGAAAAGGGGTTAATACCGCCCGCAAACCACGGCTACAGCCGCGGTTTGCGGGCGGTATTACCGCGGTGTCCAATTGATTTCAATGGGAAGGAGCGGCGGTAAAGGAGCGGTATACACACCGCTCTTTCACCGCTCCAAAGATGCGGCTTGCAGGAGATTTTTTTGTCTCCTGCCAGCTCACCGCCTCAGTGTGAAAGCCCTCAGGGCTTTCACATTGAGAATGCTGGGGCAGGAGTATTTCAGGTGTGATTTATGCGCTATTTTTAGCGCAAAAACACCTGAAATACGCCTCAGTGTGAAAGGGGCCTTAAGGTAAACAAATCTATTACCTTTACAACCACTTTAATTGCTTGCTGACCAGCCGCCCTCATTATACTGTGGCAGTTTGGCCGTAAAAAAATGTCAAAAGTGTCCGATCTGTCCGCTGTAATGTCGCAGTCCCGCTAAAAATCGTTGATCACCACCTTTACTAGTAAAAAAATAATTAATAATAAAAATGACATAATGATATAACCTTTGCGCAAACCACTCAATATACGTTTATTGCAATTTTTATTTTTTTTACCAATAATATGTAGAAGAATACATACAGTATTGGCCTAAATTGATAAAGATTCTTTTGTTTTGTTTTTTTTTGGGGGGGGGGATATTTATTATCGCAAAAAGTAAAAATCATTGCTATATTTATTATAGCAAAAAGTAAAAATCATTGTTTTTTTTGTTTATAGTGCAAAAAAAAAAAAACGCAGAGGTGATCAAATACCACCAAAATAAAGCTCTATTTGTAGGGAAAAAAAGGACATACATTTTGTTTGTGTACAACATTGCATGACCGCGCAATTGTCAGTTAAAGCGTCACAGTGCCGTATCGCAAAAAATGACCTGGTCATTAAGGGGGCAAATCCTTCCGGGGCTGAAGTGGTTAAGCATATTGTGTGAAAGGGTTGCTATTCCCTTTAAAGCTGTAAAATAATTGTCTAATTTTTAAATGCAGATGACATGTTCCAAGACCTTGTGAAATTGTATGTTTACAAAAGTATTTGAGATTTAGATCATATGTTGCATAATGTCTGCCAAAGACAAAGAAGTGTATTTTACAATCCAGCAAGATGACACAAGCACTCCCCAGGTTATTGTGACCGTTTTACCTGTTTCTTGGCCTCATAAATGTGTTATTGATGTTAATTCTATTAGACATGTGGGCATAAATTATTAAAGAGATAGGAAGGGTTTACATAGATTATTTGGGGTAAAATTTCTAATTCAAATTTCAATTCCTTTAATAGTCTTTTTGTATTTTATGTATGGTTTTAAGTTCTAATGTTGATGTTCCAGGTTCTACAGCCTGTTCAAAATGGTGTCATGTTGCCATTGATTTCCAATTACTAGTTAATACATTTTGCAGCTGAAGGCTTTGGTCTATTAATTTCTTATAATCTATGCTCAAGGGTGAAGCTGCCCTACAAAATAGACGCAGCCGGGTTGCTAAATATTTAATGCATGTTTCCCATAGCAGAAATGTTTCTGCTTTGGGTGTTTACACAAACAGATATTAGCATACATAACATCTTCTCCAGCATATTATAAATTACTCCTGTGTGTATGCTTCCCCTTGAAAAGTAACTGAATGTTACAGTATTTTGATGTAACTAACCGTATTTAAAACCAAAGTTTAGCATGGCAGAGCCCATCTTATCAAACTTGTTATATCACTTACATTCTGTAATCTTCACATTGTATTGCTTTCATCCCAACTGAAACTTCAGTTCAAATCAGTTAAATACTTTCTAGGTTCATGACGTTATAACTTCTTTAGAATGTCTTCTGGCAGCCATCATGGTTCTACCACCCTGGTTTTTTACACCAGCAACCTGTGCACTATGCTTTCAAGGGGGTGGGGGTTCCGGTATGCGAGCCCCCCCCCAGCACATGACTCTTGAATACCTCTGCTCCTGGGACAGACGAGTATACTGGCCCTGGCTCTACAGTCTCCACAACCCATTGCATGATTTTCATGTAAGTACTTAGGGTGGGCTAACTTGCCCTCCCCTAGGATCAGTTACTACCTGATATACCAACCACCTTTCATTATATTTTGTAGATATCCTTGAGCATCTGCCCCTGATGAGTGTTCACACATGAAACGCGTCGGGCACTAGGGATGCATTTTCAGGCCTACACCACACCATCTACCAAGAACATCATTCACCCAATGAACAATGGTTTTACTGTATATTAATATGTTCACCCCCTCTGCCTATGCTGCTCAGATGTTTTATGTACATAGATTAAATAGTTTTGTGTTAATCTAGTTTTGTATGCCACTACGTGATACCAAGTCGATATATATTATGTACCTTTGATATTTTGCACACACGCACATATGTGTGTGTGCCCATGGAATGACATTTACCCTCAATGTTTTTTCTTGTATGTGGTTTGATTGCTGGTATGCACTTTTTACTTTTTCTCATGTCCAATAAACATTTATCGGTATTCCATCCACCATCACCATGGTGAATAGCCTCATTGAAAGTTCCAACCTTCCCACTTTATTTCCTTGAACCAGGGATGGAGGCACATCATGTGTGCTCATCTAAAGTCCCAAACTCCCCCCCTTTTTTCATTTCTCTACCGCGTACAGACGATCGGACATTCCGACAACAAAACCGTGGATTTTTTTCCAACGGATGTTGGCTCCAACTTGTCTTGCATACACACGGTCGCACAAATGTTGTTGGAAATTCCGATCGCCAAGAACGCGGTCACGTACAACACGTACGACTGCACTATAAAAGGGAAGTTCAATACCAAGTGCGCCACCCTTTGGGCTCCTTCTGCTAATCTTGTGTTAGTAGAAGTTTGGTGAGAGACGATTCACGCTTTTCAGCCTTGCATTAAAAGATTAAAAACCTTGCAGCGTGACGAATGTGCTATCTCCATTACAAACGCTAGTTTTACCAGACTGAGCGCTTCTGTCTCGTACTTGATACAGAGCATGCATGGAATTTTGTGCGTCGGAATTGTCTACACACGATCGGAATTTACGAGAACGGATTTTGTTGTCGGAAATTCCAACATGGAGCCTACACACGGTAGGAATTTCCGACAACAAGCTCCCATCGAACTTTGTTGTCGGAAATTCCGAGCGTGTGTACGCGGCATAAGTGTTTTTTTCCCCCAATGGATCAAAAGCTTAAAAAAACGTTGGTGAGCCGTGAGTGTTTATCTGCGTTTTTATGCGTTTTTTTACGTTAGAGCAATTTTACAGCTGAAAACAGCTGAAAAACTTCTCTCAGAACCCATTAGTTTTGAGGGTTTTTTACAGCCAAAGGACGCCCTAGCCAAAAACAGTTGATAACAACCTATGTGTGCATGGATACATAGGATAACATGCTGGAGAGCTTATTGACTGTAGAAAAAAACATCTGAAGCCAAAAACAGCAGCTGTAAAAACATCCAAAAACGTCAAGTGTGCATGAGGACTTTTGCTCTCCTGTGACCCAGCTCTAGAAGGATCACAACCATATTGTCGGGATCCACCCACCTGCCTGACTAACAGTCACTGCTCTGCGATCCAATAAGATTGCGAGCTATTGCGATCAGCATTCATGTGAATTTGCTTAGTTCTGGGGCTTAGATCCAGCAGGGTACAGCTGCGGCATCAAACTGATGCTGCAGCATGGAGGCGAGTATGTGTGTTTATTTTATTTTTTTAACCCCATACATCTCCTTTAATTGAACCCAAACCCATTAGTATTTCCTTTTAAACCTTAACACTTGTTGCTCTTTCCTATCCTCTCTAGAGCTACATAAAAGCCAAGCATTTTCTATATATATCAAAAATAAAGATTTTGTTTGTTGTAAACTTTTGTAAATGTAGCTGTAATAAAGGGCCCAGATGAATCTTAAATATACTGTTTAATGTGTGAAACCTAAAGTGGAAAATATTTGAACTCCCACAAATGCATATTGGATTCACAACAGATACACAGGCATTTAGTTACTGGTGAGCAGGTGCGGATTCAGGGGGGGGCAATTGGGCAATTTCCCCCCAGAAAACAGTGAGCGGGCTGGCGGGTGAGCAGCCTAGTCAGCCGGCCCGGTGGGTGAGCAGGCTGGCGGATGGGCAGCCCAGTCAGCAGCCCGGTGGGTGAGCGGGCGGGCAAGCGGGCAGGCATACGGGTGGGTAGCTGAGCTGAGAGATGATCATCTCTCACCGCACGCCCTTCTACACCACAGTTCTGATCTCACTGTGCAGCCAGGGCAGCAGAGAAATCACATCATCTCTATGCTGCCTGCCCTCACTCTGGGACAAAGCGATTGTCTACCACAATCTGCATCTTGTGGTAGACAAGTGACATGGCAAGTGACAATCTGCATCTTGTGGCAGGCAAGTGATTTGGCAAGGGACAATCCGCATCTTATGGCAGGCAAGTGACATGGCAAGTGACAATCCGCATCTTGTGGCAGGCAAGTGACGTGGCAAGTGACAATCCACAATCCACATCTGGTGGCAGGCGATGTGGCAAGTGACAATCTGCATCTGGTGGCAGGCGATGTGGCAAGTGACAATCCGCATCTAAAGGCAGGTCAAGTGGCAAGTGACAAGCTGCATCTGAAGGCAAGTGATATGGCAAGTGACAATCCGCATCTGGTGGCAGGTGACGTGGCAAGTGACAATCCGCATCTGGTGGCAGGCGATGTGGCAAGTGACAATCTGCATATGATGGCAGCCGATGTGGCAAGTGATAATCCACATCTAAAGGCCGGTGAAGTGGCAAGTGACAAGCTGCATCTGAAGGCAAGTGATATGGCAAGTGACAATCCGCATCTGGTGGCAGGTGACGTGGCAAGTGACAATCCGCATCTGGTGGCAAGTAGCTTGGCAAGTGACAATCTGCATCTGGTGGCAGGTGATGTAGCAAGTGACAAGCTGCATCTGAAGGCAGGTGACATGGCAAGTAACAATCCACATCTAGTGGCAGGTGACATGGCAAGTGACAATTCACATCTGGTGGCAGGCTACGTGGCAAGTGACAATCCGCATCTGGTGGCAAGTAACATGGCAAGTGACATGCTACATCTGGTGGCAAGTGACACACTCTGGGCTCCAACTGATTCTGCATTATGGTGAGTTGAACTATTTTATTTTATTTTACATGGTAATAATAAAAATAATGCACTTCAATCATCCTGACACCATATCAACCATGGTTCCCTGATGATTGAATTGCCAACATCAGCCATTGCCCTGATAAATTGCCTGTGAAAAACCTTATTTTCTGGCAGTGCCCCTCCCAAGACTAGACTCTGGATCCACCCCTGCTGGTCAGTAATCTGCCGAATGATCAGAGAGTAACTGTAACATGCAGTTTACTAAACCAATGCAAAGTTAGAAGAAATTATGCAAAACTGAGCAATAATGGCATACATGCACTGTACATTAATACAAAACAGATTATGAAAGCTGCAAAAACATAGATCCTTAACAACACAGTCAGGGTAACATGCGGCTGCATAGCATAGTCTTCACAGTATAGGAATTTCTAACAACCAAGAGTCAAGCTGAGAACCACTTCTTCAGTAAAACAGATCAGAACAAGTCTGAGAACACAGGATGACTACTGGGCTAGAAGTAGAATAGTCTGGTAGCAATTCAGTAGGTTATGCCCACAGTAGCTGTGTCTTTTTTTTCACTTTATCCTTTTATTTTGTTTTGAAACAAACAGAAAGCAAAAACAGATATCACAAGATACATTCTATATACTTCTTACATCACACACGGTCCATTTGTCTACTACTTTATATATCATACATCCTAATATACATGTAGCGCCCCTCCCAAATATTGGGACGCTATGTTAAATTTAGGGGTATGTCTGAGCCGTAGTTAGGCTCAGACCAGCTGATTGTTCTAAATTTTGCTTCTGCTCTGGGTGTGATACTGCCTGGCAGTTGTGTTCCCTGTTTGCCTGTAGGTGGCACTGCCACCACCGGCCCAGGTTGAAATACAGGGGTATCACAGCACATTGGGTGTCCTTTCTCGGCAGCCGTGCAGTGGGCGTGGTTATCCCGCTGTGCATGCTGGGAGGGGGTTACATAAGGGGCAGATGCATTTGATTGGGATGGTTGGTGTGTGCGTCTCGTGGCCCGCATGGCACGGGGTGCGTGTGTGTGTTCCAGCCCCGGGCACCTTCAGCCCGAGGCTGCATCGCTGCCTGGTAGGTCCGGCTCCGCTGGCTGGAGCCTACACTTTTGAAGAGGATCCCATGCTACCCATCTTCGGGAAGTCTGCTCTTGAGGAGGAAAGCCGGGGGAGGACCTTCCCTAGAGGAGACTGGCGATGGTACTGCTGTCTCGGGAGAGGCCTGGCAACCTACTCAAGAAGGGATCCAAGAACTTAAAGGCCCTGCAATACGCCAATCTGGCATAAAGGTTCTCTCTTATTGCTTGGCTAGGAGGTTTGGGACTTTAAAAATCCTGTGGCAGAGGATTCCTGAACGCATCCTCAGATTCACCTCAGGGTCTGTAACAGAGACCGTTAAAGATAGATCCGTGCATCATTCCGGCTGCTAGGACCGAAGGAAACTGAACTATCCGGGTGAGCAATACCCACTCAGGCTTGAGTGGCGACGTTGACAAAATTCTGTGTGCCTTTAGTGCTGCGTGCCTGAACCTTCCCCTATACTTCTCTCGTTTCCTGCTTTCGCTACAAGTTCCCACAGCAAAAGGAAAATAAAGCCTTCCTGTTTAGGTTTTACATTTGTGTGGACATTGACTTTTCTACAGACTTTCTATACCCTTCTCAACAACCCTGGGCTGTGGTTGTGAGGGGCTGCGGGTGGGGGCTTACCAGAATCTGGAAGCCCCCTTTAACAAGGGGGACCCCAGATCCTGGAGCCCCCATGTCAATGAGTAGGAGTACATTGTACCGCTACTCATTCACCCAAAAAATTGTGACAAAGAAAAAATTCTTCTTAAATTTAAAGGAATTTTTCATTTTTATTTTTTCACTATAAGCATCTGTAGCGGGTATTTACTTTTTAAACTGGTGAGGACACCAGTGATGCATAGTTCCCTGCGGCCCAGCGAGGGAGGGATTGTCCTAGGGGGCCCCGGGAGTGGGGCACCCGAATCCAGAGGCGTAAGGGACCGGAGGAGGGACTCACCCGAAGACCTGGTGCAGCAGATTGCCAGTGCCGAGTGAACCTCTGGAGACTGCCCAGAGGGATATCTTTCCCGAACAGGGGCCAAGTTCAAAGAGGAAGTTCAGTCCACGCTCAATGACTGGTGGCAGCGGTCCAGCTATTTCACTCAGGTCAGTGGCAGAGGCCTGCAATTAGGCCTGTGGCAGGGGCCTCAACAGTTCATCCGGTCGGTGGCAGCGACCAAAACTCACGGTCGGTGGCAGAAACCGTGCGCCAGGCCTATTCGCTAAAAAGGAATAGGATAGTACAGTTGTGCCTGGGCCTACTCATTCCCACACCCCCATGTTCGTTTGTTAATGGAAGTTCAACTGATTGTGCTACGAGAAATAAAGGAGTGTTGGACTTTCGATTGGTGTGGGGCTCTATTATTGGCAGACACTTTTCCATGGAACAACAAGGCTTCGTATGCAGTGGACAGACCCGGGAGGTAATTCAAGTAACTTTGCTCAACCCTCTTATACACACGAGGGGAGAGCTTGGCGTAGTGTTCCTGCACTCTCCTCTCCCATGTACCCCTAGACACAAGCCATTCGCAATAGGCAAGAGGGAGAGTGTGGACCGCTACACGTGGGGGCTCTGGTCTGGGATGTGTTCGTGCTACAATGGAGCTGGAGTTTTTGGAATTTGAAAGTGTCTGCCCGAAAGAGTTCCGAGTAGGTCGGCCATGTTGTTGGCCATGGCGCCATCAGGCACACCCTCCCTGCTCAGTTCGTGGGCGTGACCCAGGGAAGGAGAAAGCCCGCAAACTGAAGTGCAAGAAGGGAGGAGTCCAATCGTGTGAAGGACTACACGTGGGGACTTTGGCGCCAACAAGGCAGTGCGCAATGGATCAGCAAAGAGTCGCCATGTTCACCAATGCATCGTGGATTCCCATTCATCCCACTACCATGAGTCTGACTACTGCTGCTCCAATAACGGATACGGGGATTCGGCTAAAGCCCCGGGGACGATTCGCCCTGCACTCATGCATGGACGTTGAGGCCCTGGGTTTGATTTGTCCCGGATGTTCGGGACTGGTGTGTCAGCTGAAGCCATTTGGGCGCTGCGGAGATTTGAGGTGGAACCAACCATTGAAAAACCCAGAATCATCCACCTCAACCGCGCTACAGGCCACACCACTCATGAAGGAGGAATCGCTGCTTTTACAGCCATCCCTGTGCGCACTGCAGCGACCGCAGGGGAGGTCGAAATCACTGAGGTACGGGAGAAATCTGAGGATGCTGACTCGGTCGCCACTGTTTCCCAGCGTCCACCGTTAAAGAGGAAGACCGGCTTGGTTGCCCCGTCCAGCGGCCGCGGTGGATCACCCTGCTTGCCCACGCCCGCCCCGGATGGATCCGGTAGGAAGAGTTTTGAACATCCCTTTTCAACTTTGGGCCGAGGTAAGCCGGACAAAGGGACTTGGTGTTGGGACGGAGGTGTCGGGGAGTCACGGCCCTGTGTGCCCACGGGAGGTGGCAATTCAGCCTCCACTACAGGCTACCTGCCCGCGGAGGAGTGTGACACCTCCAACCTAGAATCGCTCTCCGATCCGGGAGACAATGTCATCATAAATGAACTTTTCGCTAATAAGGGCTGGGACAAGATGCCTCTCTCCTCGTTCCGCAGAGTCAGGGATCCACCCATGTCTACAGGGGATAGTACACCCCGGGTGGAGGCACCAGCGCCTGAGGAGGGATCCCGTCCCCAGTCTGCCCTTCTACCTCCGGTGCCTCCTGCATCTGGCACCGGGGAAAAGAGACTGTTATTGCGGTCGTCTATGCCTAGAGTGGAGGTGGTCAAGGCACCTCGCCATCCAGACGCCATCATCCAACTGGGTGAGGGAGACCGGGCCACTATGCCTCCACTGGCGAGACTTCAGCGTCTTTTCGGCCAAAACGTTGCTACCGAGTACGGGTGGGAGTACCCGTACTTACCCAAGGAGCTTCTGTACGAAGTGGAAGTCTGCCGGGACCGCTGGTACAACAAATTTGTGTGGACGCACCTTCAGGTCCCACATGCCCGCAGGTACCTCGCGTGTTTCCCGAAAACCTCTGAGCGGTTCAAAGACTGTAAAGCAGAGTGAATGTTGGGTCGGCACATCCATGCTGACAAAGTGTTGATTCGACGGAAAGAAGGGGAGGATGTTGAATATCACATAGAGACTGGAGCCCCCATGTCAATGAGTAGGAGTACATTGTACCGCTACTCATTCACCCAAAAAATTGTGACAAAGAAAAAATTCTTCTTAAATTTAAAGGAATTTTTCATTTTTATTTTTTCACTATAAGCATCTGTAGCGGGTATGTACTTTTTAAACTGGTGAGGACACCAGTGATGCATAGTTCCCTGCGGCCCAGCGAGGGAGGGATTGTCCTAGGGGGCCCCGGGAGTGGGGCACCCGAATCCAGAGGCATAAGGGACCGGAGGAGGGACTCACCCGAAGACCTGGTGCAGCAGATTGCCAGTGCCGGGTGAACCTCTGGAGACCGCCCGGAGGGATATCTTTCCCGAACAGGGGCCAAGTTCAAAGAGGAAGTTCGGTCCATGTTCAATGACCGGTGGCAGCGGTCCAGCTATTTCACTCAGGTCAGTGGCAGAGGCCTGCAATTAGGCCTGTGGCAGGGGCCTCAACAGTTCATCCGGTCGGTGGCAGCGACCAAAACTCACGGTCGGTGGCAGAGACCGTGCGCCAGGCCTATTCGCTAAAAAGGAATAGGAGAGTACAGTTGTGCCTGGGCCTACTCATTCCCACACCCCCATGTTCGTTTGTTAATGGAAGTTCAACTGATTGTGCTACGAGAAATAAAGGAGTGTTGGACTTTCGATTGGTGTGGAACTCTATTATTGGCAGACACGTTTCCACGGAACAACAAGGCTTCGTATGCAGTGGACAGACCCGGGAGGTAATTCAAGTAACTTTGCTCAACCCTCTTATACACACGAGGGGAGAGCTTGGCCTAGTGTTCCTGCACTCTCCTCTCCCATGTACCCCTAGACACAAGCCAATCGCAATAGGCAAGAGGGAGAGTGTGGACCGCTACACATCATTGAAGTCACTGTTCCCTTAAAAACAATCTTTTTAAAAGTTTTTTTTTTGCATTGGTACATGTCCCCCAGGGCAGTAGCCAGACCCCATACCCTTTTTATGACCAATAACTTGCATATAAACCTTCAAAATGGGGACTTTTGACTTCAAGTTCGGGTCCCATAGACTTCAATGGGGTTCCAGAGTTATGGCACAAACCGAACAAGGGGGTGTCAGCCCATCTCTACTGTCTAGTGTCTAGGCCTCCCTGGTACTGCCCACAGCGCTGCCAGTTTCCCCTCCTCTCCCTCCTGCTGGCTGTTTCAGCTACTAGGGTTTGTTCCAGGATGGAGAGAAAGGTGGGGCCAGTAAATATGTCATATTTACCTACTCCTTCCTTTTCTGAATGAACACAATGACACAATACCGATCACTCAATTTGTTAATTCATAACTGAAACATAGTAAACTATGTTCATTGAGCTTCAATTTGTGAATGAAAATTAAACTCTGTACAGGGGTCTTCCTGCACAACCATTGGACTGTGTCCCCAATCACTGTCTCTGTCTCAAAAGTGATACATCACTAAAGCCCCCCCCCCCACCCAACAGGGCTGTTAAAAATGTAAAAAATAATAAAAATTAAAAACACATGATAAAGGGCTCATTGCCACAAGTCCTCTGCCCTTTACAGGCTGTTTGTTTGTTGCAGCTGGAGCCGCCTGTTACTCTATGGGGATTCAGCGGCTGCACAAACACAGCTACAGGTATTAATTTGACACGTGCAGGTGTGGATGAGTGGCACCGAATGTGCACTCTCTGTGTAGGAGCCATAGACCTGCACTCACACACCTGTCAAATTAGGACTGTGCTCATACAGCCACTGCGTCCCCATAGCCCTATAGGCTGCCTGCACACAGCTCTAGCCACATTTAAACAAAAAACAATGCTAATTCACACTGTATAGGCCACAGCACCCATATGAATAAGCCCTAAGACCTCATTCAAACACAGAACTTTATTAACTCAATACAGTTTTATTTTTTTAGATTTACCAGGCATTTTGTAAGTAAGCAATGATGTGTTTGTGTCTGCTTATAATGATTTTAATCAGTGGTAGCCCGTAATGGGACCCGTTTCCCGATTGGACAAAAGGGGAAGTGATTTTGTTGGCCTAGGAGGAGGAGGGAGGACACGCACGGCGGAAGCCGTTGTGATGCTGAGAAGGAGATGCAGACCTGTCACGCCATAGATGGAGTAAGTGCAAGGCTGTTAACTGACCGGGGGGGAAAGTTGCAGGTGACTTGATCGACCGGGGGAGTGGTGGATGTGGGTGCGCTGTTTGCCGCCCACCCCTGAAAATATACCACCAGCTGCCACTGATTTTAATGTATTTGTATTCACATATTCTGATATTTTCCCGGGGGAGGGGTAGGTGGGTTACCCTGTCAGGTAGGCTGTACGGGGCTCAGTGATTTCTTACAGCGGCCCTGGCTAGCGGCAATGTGGTCATTACAGAGATTATAGGTAGGCTACTGTCTTTGCAAGCCTTTTTTAAATCACTATCCAGTAAGTAATAAATTAAAACATCTGGATTTTTTTTTACAGAATTTATACATATTTGTATACTATTTTTACATAATTTACGATAAATAATCTATTCTGCTCTACTCATGAAAAGGTTTATAAAGACTATTTTCTGGTTGTTCTTCAGAAAAGTTCATATATTCTCACATAATCCTTTTATCTGTATTAGTTTTACTTGTATCTAGCAGAGTGTATCACTAGCAGACTTTAATATATAATTTTCTGTTAGACCTCAACTAGAAGACAACACAAGAGGAACTTCACCCTTATCATAAAAAAGAGACACATTTAGAAATCTTTGGTAAAAGCTACAAACAGATATTTATAGATATTGCAGGCATTTTATTGTTTGCATGCTTTATTTTCCTCCTCATTCTCATGGTAGCCATTTTCACTAAGGGCAGATGAATTCATCTCACTTTACTTTTTGTAATTCTAACTAGAAATCTGGGCCTGTTTCCTGGAACACGTGGCAGGAACTTCCCAGAATACATCTGTGAGGGTTACGTCATCAATGCCTTACTAAACCAAAAAGCGGAAAAACATTAATTAAAAAGCAAATTAATTCAAAGAAAAACATGATTGTTTAGTTAATGGATGTAAGATGATCTCATATATACATGCAGAGCTGCATGCTGCATGCTGATTATTTTTAGCAAAAGGTCCTCTTTAAATGTACTGTTTTTATAATGCAGCTGTACTGTTGAATATTTATTTATATTCTTCAAATATAAAATGAGTAAATTAGTCAACAATACAAACATTAGTATTAACTTTTAAGATGACCAAGGGGATCAAAAGGTACTGCTTAGACATGATTTATCTTATCAGATATAACCCTGTATAGGTGCCTCACGATAAATGCTTTGGATGCTTTGGATGCCTGTGACTAGTGAGGGTGCAGACTTGGGAAAGGTTCGTCCAGACCCAAAGCACCCTGTAAAAATAGAAAGAAATATGCCAGCTGACGCACACTTTGCCTGACTCAAGTAGTTAGCAGGTTGAAGCAGCCACAGCTTGATTCATTCTGGCTTCCTGGCTACGCCCCAACATGTTTCACCTCGCCCTCAGGCTTAATCATGGAGGTCGGGATGAAACATGTTGGGAGGCATGGTCTGGATAAATTAAGCTTAGGCTGAGGCTGCTTTTAGCTGTGGCCAGGCTATTTCTTTCTATTTCTACAAACTATATAAGTGAATTTAAAAGAAAGCCATTAGCAGCAGATATCTAGCAAGGTACAAATAACTTTAAAAGGGGCTAAGGTTAAATAAATACTAAAGCTTCCAGTAGTGTTGAATACATTTTGATCTCCCAATGATATTTGCTCACATACATGGTTTGGGTCTGCAACAACTTTTCAACTGCAAATTAGTCTGTCCTGAGGCATGGTGTTTCATAGAATTCTTATAGATCAGGGGTGTCCAAACTTTTTTCAAAGAGGGCCAGATTTGATGAAGTGACCATTTTGCCTGACATTCTTTGAACCATTAAAATTCGGTCTACGTGTGTTTGTCCGAGCACTAATACACTGCCCAACAAGAATTCTCTTGCCTTTGTGGCTGTGTGTGGTGAAGAGATGAGCTCAGGCGTGTTATTTGGATATACCGTATTTATCAGCGTATAACACGCAACGTCACTTTAAAATAATCTTAAATTTAAAATAAAGAACTGTGAATCAAATGCCCATCAATACAGCCTCACAAGTGCCATAAATGCAACACCCCCCTTGCCCTGAATGCAGCACCCCGTTTCCCTGAATGCAGCACCCTGTTGTGATGAATGCAGCACCCCCTTGCCCTGAATGCAGCACCCCCTTGCCCTGAATGCAGTACCCCCTTGCCCTGAATGCAGCACCCCCTTGCCCTGAATGCAGCACCTCCCTTGCCCTGAATGCAGCACCCTCCTTGCCCTATATGCAGCACCCTCCTTGCCCTGAATTCAGCACCCCCCTTGCCATGAATGCAGCACCCCCCTTGCCATGAATGCAGCACCCCTGTTGTCCTGAATGCAGCACCCCCATTGTCCTGAATGCAGCACCCCCTTTGCCATGAATGCAGCACCCCAGTTGTCCTTAATGCAGCAACCCCATTATCATGAATGCAGCACCCTCCTTGCCCTGAATGCAGCACCCCCGTTGTCATGAATGCAACACCCCCATTGCCCTGAATGCAGCACCCCCCTTGCCCTGAATGCAGCACCCCCCTTGCCCTGAATGCAGCACCTCCATTGCCCTGAATGCAGCGCCCCCCTTGCCCTGAATGCAGCACCCCCCTTGACATGAATGCAGAGGCGCATTGTGGGCGGTATTACCGTGGTTTCCCATTGCTTTCAATGGGCAGCAGCGGTAAAGGAGCGGTAAACACACCGCTCCTTCACCGCTGCAAAGATGTGGCTAGCAGGACTTTTGGAGCGGTCCTGCTAGCGCCCTGCTTCAGTGTGAAAGCCTTCGGGCTTTCACACTGAAGACTGCAGGGCACGATTTTTTCAGGCGGTATAGCAGCGCTATTTTTAGCGCTAAACCACCTGAAAAACGTGTCAGTGTGAAAGGGGCCTAAGTCTCGAAAAACCTGGATCACATATAAAGGTCTGCAGGGAAAAGCTGTAATATCTGCCCTTCTGGAGATGTATCTATTATGAGAGAATATAATATGATCTAGAGAAAAGGCTGATTGCTTAAAAAATAATAACTGTATAGCGCACCCACCCCAGACTTTACCTGCTTTTCTTAACTTGGCTCCTCCGCAGGAAAGACTGAGGCACACTGCACTACATGCCCGTACCCTCCTGGATGGGGAGGTTGAGCGGCGTTAGTTTTCTCGGGCCTGCTTGCGGCTGGTGTTTGAATCCTCCCGAGCTGATCTCACTTCTGGCTTGGCCAGAAACAAGTCCTTAATTCTCCCCAGTAAAGCCACTGTCCACACCAACTGAAAGTCCAACTTCTGTATTTATTTCACATGGATAATAAATAGTCCCTTTAAGAGCAGACAGGTTGAGACAAGACACAGGTCAGATAAGGTGGGAGAGAGGTCCAGGCACAAACTCAAATCTTGGTTCTCTTACTGTTCTGATATGCACGAACAGGTTTGGCGTGCGATCTTTATCACAGACCTAATGAATATGAAAGTCACAGCCACTGACTTGGTGAAGATGGTCACTGCCACTGACCGGGTGAATAGGGCCTTGCCCTATTTGGTCACTGCCACTGACCTGGTTTGCGTAGAGTCACTGCCACTATGACCTACAGAACATGCACTGCCTTCTTGGAGAACTTGGCCCATGTCAAAGAGAAAAGCATCCCTCCGGAGAGTTACCAGAGGCCCTGACTGTCACCACGACTCTGTGCTGGGTCTTCAGAAAGGGTCACCTCCCTGACCTCCTCGATCCAAGATACGGGTCCCCTCGCAAGGCGGTACCCTCGATCCTTAGCGGACCCCAGCCGAAGGTTGCTTGGCCCCGGGCCTCCTATTCAGTACCTCACCCCGGACTGAAGGTGTCTGGGATGGAACAGCAACTTCACCTCCGGGCCTAGGGCACCAGGAGGCAACACACACACACGCAGGACTCTGAGCCTAGAGCACCCGGAGGCGACACGCACACACCTAGGCCTAAGGTGCCTGGGCGTGGACCCCGACTGGAAGATGGCTGCCCCTTTTTATACCCTCTCCCGACAGGCACAGCAGGTTCCCCGCCCCACCACACTGCTGTCAAGAGGGGACAAGAAAAGGCACAACCCTGTACTGTGGTTCAACCCGGGGCCTATGTCAACAGCGCCACCTATAGGCCCCAGGGAACTACACATCAATACTATCTCCCAGGGACAGAAATGATCCATGAACCCTAACAATTTGTGTATCTGAGCCTTATTACCACTCAGATACTTCCCTTAAATATAGCACCCCGCTACAACTAAAACTGATTATAAGTTTTCATTCATTTTTAATATGTAGCTCTGATTAAAATAATGCCTGCCACAAAGCAGTTTCAATTCCCAATTGTCACCTTGTTGCACGTCTTGTAAAGACCACAAGTCATTCTGATACACAGTGTTCAGGCATGGCTTATTGTGGTTGCCATCAGGCCAATCCAGAGCAATGATATGTTGCCAATGCAGGGGTGAGACAATGAAGCAGGAAGTAATTGAAAGAAGCTGAAGGATTTCAGCAACACTGAAGCCTCGTACACACAAACGAGTTTCTCGGCAAAAACCAGCAAGAAACTTGCTGGCAGAGATTTTTTGCCGAGAAATTTGTTCGTGTGTATGGTTTCTCGTCAAGAAAAGCGTCAAGAATCTCGACGAGAAAATAGAGAACCTGCTCTCTATTTTCTCGTCGAGATTCTCATCAGCATGTTTCTCGACGAGAAAATTGTGTGTGTGTACACTTACCTTTTCGCCGGGAAGCCCGCGCATGCTCGAAATGACTTTGACGCATGCGCGGTAGCTTCCTAGGCATAGGTAGGGTGAACCAAGATGGCGGCGACGGCATCGAATGTGACGAGCGCATGCTCGTCGTATTCAATGACGTCACCGCGTTCGCTCCATTCAAAGAACCGCGGGTTCTTTGAAAGGAGAGTGTGTACACTCGGCCGGGACAAGTTTCTTGTCCAAGAATCTCGTCGAAAAAAACGACATGTTTTTTTCGACGAGAATCTCGGCCGTGTGTACGAGGTTTGAGATACAAAAAAGGATGAGTAAGAGAGAAAACAGTAATTTCTGAAAAAAACTTAATTGTTGATGATGATACACATTGGTTTGGCAAAGTAATTATCATCCATTTAGGGTTTACAACTTCTTTAAGATGGATTTGTCAAAAATCCCAAATTTCTATTGTAGAATAGTGATGAGCCGAACACCCCCGGGTTCGGTTCGCACCAGAACCCGCGAACGGACCGAAAGTTCGAACGAACATTAGAACCCTATTAAATACAATGGATGCGAACGTTCGAATTCTAAAGTGCTAATTATAACAACTATTATGCATGTTATTGTCCTAAAAAGGGTTTGGGAACCCGGGTTCTGCACCAGGGGACATGTATCAATGCAAAAAGAAGTTTTAAAAACGGTCGTTTTTCGGGAGCAGTCATTTTAATGATGCATAAAGTGAAAAAAAAAAAGTCAAATATTCCTTTAAATATCGTACCTGGGGGGTGTCTAAAGTATGCCTGTGAAGTGCCACGTGTTTCCCGTGTTTAGAACTGTCCCTGCACAAAATGACACTTCTAAAGGAAAAAAAAGCCATTTAAAACTGCTTGCGGCTTTAATGTAATGTCTGGTCCCGGTAATATGGATGAAATTCTTTAAGAAAAATGGCATAGCTACCCCATGACCCCCCCCCCACCCCAGCCCATTACCAGCCCCTTTGGGTCTTGTATGGATATTAAGGGGAACCCCGCACATAAAATAAAAAAGGCCCTATATACTCTGAACAGCCCTATACAGGCGGTGCATACAAGACAGGGACTGTAGGTTTGTTCTTATGTAGAATCTGTTTGTAATTTTGAACAGGTACATTGTTGAAGTGTAGCTCCAGACCAAAAATCTATTTTTAAACTTTTTGGAAAACATAGGTAAGGGTTATCACCCCTGTAACATTTGTTTTGCTGTCTGTGCCCCTGTTCAGAACATTTCACCTCACTTTCCGTCCCAATGACAACTGTTTTTGAAATGTGGTGTTTTTCTTGAAACAAGGATTGCTGATAAAGCATCAGTACAGAGGAGACACCTTTCTCCCATATTTATTCTTACAGGAGAGAATTTTCCTTCCTAGTGGTAGATTTCCTCTCACTTCCTGTTGTCTTCTTGCGTTTGCAAGTAGGAGTCGTTTGTAAGTTGGATGTTTGAAAGTAGGGACCTGCCGTATATACTCTGCAGAAATAGGCCCCTTAGTTGTTGGTGTTGGCACAACACTGTAAGCACTCACAGTTACTCTTGGTTGGTGCTGGAACGCCCTGCTGTCAACTATTATATCAGGAATTTTAATTACATATAATTGTTGAACAGTGGTAGTAAAAATTGGGCCTTTGATGGTGGTGCTGGTGCCACAACACTGTAAGCCCTGACAGTTACTCTTGGTGGGTGCAGCAATGGGCCCTGCTGTGAATTATTAGATCAAGAATTGTAATTACATGCCCCTGTTGAACAGGGGCTGAAAAATTGGGCCTTAGGCACTGGTGGCACAACACTGCAACCCCTCACAGATACTGTACTTGGAGCACAGCAATGAGCCCTGTTGCAAAGTATTGCTTCAAAAATTGTAATGACACGCCCCTGTTAAACAGGGGCTGAAAAATTGGGCCTTAGGCACTGGTGGCACAACACTGCAACTCCTCACAGATACTGTACTTGGAGCACAGCAATGAGCCCTGTTGCAAAGTATTGCTTCAAAAATTGTAATGACACGCCCCTGTTAAACAGGGGCTGAAAAATTGGGCCTTAGGCACTGGTGGCACAACACTGCAACTCCTCACAGATACTGTACTTGGAGCACAGCAATGAGCCCTGTTGCAAAGTATTGCTTCAAAAATTGTAATTACACGCCCCTGTTAAACAGGGGCTGAAAAATTGGGCGTTAGGCACTGGTGGCGGCACCCATAAACAAAAATGATCTTACAAGCTATCATCATCAATCGTATCATTGAGGACTCGGAGGAGGAGGATAGCCAGTCAACATAACAGCACAGGCACTCAGCATCAGCATCAGTCTTGAAGGGATGTGACATGTTAAAATCAATTAGTCTGTTATATCAGCATCAGGTGTGTGGTAGCTGGTGGTGATCCAAGACTGGTTCATCTTGATGAAAGTCAGTCGATCAACCGAGTCGGTGGACAGGCGCACCCTGTGATCCGTGACAAATCCTCCAGCAGCACTGAATGTGCGTTCCGAAAGAACGCTGGATGCAGGACAGGCCAGTAGCTCAATTGCATACTGTGCAAGCTCTGGCCAGTGATCCATCCTCAAGACCCAGTAAGCCAGAGGATTTTCGGTGGGGAAGGTGTCCAAGTCTGACCTTGCCCCTAGATATTCCTGCACCATGTTTATCAGACGCTGGCGATGGTTGCTGGAACCGATCATACTTTGGGGCTGCGGACTAAAGAATTGTCTGAACGCATCGGTCAGACGGCCACCTTCCCCACCGCTCCTTCTTTGACTGGCCGAAGCCTCAGCAACTCGTTGTCCAGGACCAGGAGTTTGCAACCTCCCAGTCTCTGGGAACGCGTTGCACAGACCTTTCTGCAAGGCCTCCCGGAGTTTTCTCATCCTCTGCTCCCTCTGCGACGGTAACATAAGGTACGCAACCTTACCCTTGTACCGTGGATCAAGGAGAGTGGCCAGCCAGTAATGCTCCCTCTCCTTGATCCGAAGAATACGAGGATCCTTCCGCAGACTTTGCAGGATCAGGGAGGCCATGCAGCGTAGGTTTGCTGAGGCATTCGCTCCGGAGTCCTCTGGGTCACTAAGGACGACATGATCCGCAGCCACCTCCTCCCAGCCACGTACAAGTCCACTGGTTTCTTGGGACTGTAAATCATCCCTAAAAGACTGCTGCTGATGATGCTGAGTGCCAGCCTCCACCTCCATGCTGACACAATCCTCCTCCTCCTCCTCCTCTTCCTGTGCGATGGGTGGGACAGAAGGAACACTGTCTGGGTAAAGGGGGCCTTGAGAGGCAAGGAAGTCCTCCTCTTCCTGCCTCTGTTCTGCCTCAAGTGCCCTGTCCATTATTCCACGCAGCGTGTGCTCCAACAGGTGGACAAGAGGTACAGTGTCACTGATGCATGCACTGTCACTGCTCACCATCCTCGTGGCCTCCTCAAATGGTGCCAGGACAGTGCATGCATCCCTGATCATGCCCCACTGGCGTGGAGAAAAAAAACCAAGCTCCCCTGACCCTGTCCTGGTGCCGTAGTCGCACAGGTACTCATTGATGGCCCTCTGCTGCGTGTGCAGCCGCTGCAGCATGGCCAACGTTGAGTTCCACCTGGTGGGCATGTCACATATAAGGCGGTTCTTGGGCAGGTTCAACTCCTTTTGCAGCTCAGCCAGGCGAGCACTGGCATTATAAGATCTGCGGAAATGCACACAGACTTTCCTGGCCTGCCTCAGGACATCCTGTAAGCCCGGGTACCTGCCCAAGAACCGCTGCACCACCAGGTTAAGGACGTGAGCCACACAGGGCACATGGGTCAGTTGTCCCTGTCGGAGGGCGGAGAGGAGGTTGGTGCCATTGTCGCAAACCACCATTCCTGGCTTAAGCTGGCGTGGCGTCAACCACCTCTCGGCCTGGCCCTGCAGAGCAGACAGGACCTCTGCCCCAGTGTGGCTTCTGTCCCCCAAACACACCAGCGCAAGCACGGCATGGCATCTTTTTGCCTGCGTACTTGCGTAGCCCCGTGAACGGCTACGGAGCACCGCTGGTTCATAGGACAAACCACAGGAAGAGGCCATGGAGGAAGAAGAAGAGGAGGGGGTGGAGGAGAGAGGTGTGTCACAACCAGTAGTAGCATTTTGGAGGCGTGGCGGTGGGACAACCTCCAACACTACTGCACCTTGTCCTGAATCCTTCCCAGCTGCCAAAAGAGTGACCCAATGGGCCGTGAAAGAAAGGTAACGTCCCTGTCCATGCCTGCTGGACCATGAGTCAGCGGTAATATGCACCTTACCGCTGACCGCCCTGTCCAGCGAGGCCAAGACATTGCCTTCCACATGCCGGTAGAGAGCCGGAATAGCCTTCCGTGAGAAAAAGTGGCGTTTGGGAACCTGCCACTGAGGAACCGCACATTGCACAAACTCACGGAAGGGGGCCGAGTCTACCAACTGAAAAGGCAGCAGTTGAAGCGCTAGCAATTTAGCCAAGCTAGCATTCAACCGCTGGGCATGTGGATGGCTGGGAGTGAACTTCTTTCGACGGTCCAGCAGCTGGGGCAGGGAAATTTGCCTGCTAGAATCGGACATCGGTGTACTGCTAGCAGAGTGGGCGCAAGTACTTGGCTGTGACACACCTAATTCTACACCTTCATTCCTCTCAGTGCATGTTTCAGAGAGGACTGAAGTTATAGTGGGGTTGGAGATCCCAGCTGATGCGGTGCAAGGAGAGGTCCGCTTTGTTCTTTGGTGTGGGTCTTTGAGGTAGGCTTGCCAACGAGCTGCATGGCAGGTCAACATATGTCTGGTCAGGCATGTGGTACCCAAGCGGCTGATGTTTTGGCCACGCGATATACGCTTGAGACATATGTTGCAAACAGCAGCTGTGCGATCTGATGCACTAGCCTCAAAAAAGGCCCACACCAAAGAACTTTTTGAATGACGGGCAGAGGCAGCGCCCTGCACAGGCGGAGCTCTGCGGTGTGATTCCGTCGGTGTACTGCCCTTACGCTGGCCACCAAAGGGCATCCTGCCTCGTTGGAGATGTGCCTCCTCCTCATCCTCCTCCTCCTCCTCTCTCCTATTAGGCACCCACGTGGAGTCAGTGACCTCATCATCCCCTCCCTCCTCATCACTGGAGCCAATCTGGCAGTATGCTGCAGCTGCTGGAACATGACTGCCAGATTGGTGTCCTTCTTGAGCATCCCCTCTGTCTGCTCTCACGCTACTGCCTTCCTCTAGCTGGGTTTCATCATCAGACCCTTCGAAACGCTGGGCATCCTCCTGGAGCATGTACCCAACACTGTGCTGAAACAGTTCGGGGGACTCCTCAGGAGGAGGACATGGTGGGTCTAGGGAAGGAGTGACTGATGATTTGTCTGACATTGATACCAGGGAAGACGACGCTTTGGCAGCTGCTTTTCCAGTACCCTGAGCCTGGGTGAGAGAGGATGAGGAGGAGGAGGAGGGCTTGGTCATCCACTCTACCAAGTCTTTGGCATGATGTGGCTCAACATGTCCAGCTGCCGAAAAGAAGGACAAGCGTGTCCCATGGCCATGTGCTGATGACAATGCACCGCGTCCACGACCAGCACTGTTGCCCCCAGACACAGAGCCTGCTTGCCCTCTTTTATTGCCTCCTGACTGTCTGCCTCTCCTTGTTTGCCTTCCAGACATTCTAATAGATGGCCTGCAGGGAGATGGGAAAAAAGCAATAAGGGCTACCTTCAGGTGTCCTTCTCTGTCCCTTGAAACAAGGACTTTCACAGTGAAAGAAACTGACACTCTCCCTACCTACAGTTTTCTGTCCCTAGAAAAAATATTTTTTTTAAGCACAATATAGCACAAGGACAATTCACTCACTGTCCTTACAGGTCCCTGGAAACAAGGACTTGCAGAGTGAAATAAACTGACACTCTCCCTACCTACAGTTTTCTGTCCCTAGAAAAAATGTTTTTTTTAAGCACAATATAGCACAAGGACAATTCACTCACTGTCCTTACAGGTCCCTGGAAACAAGGACTTGCAGAGTGAAAGAAAAAAAACACTCTCCCTACCTACAGTTTTCTGTCCCTAGAAAAAATGTTTTTTTTAATCACAATATAGCACAAGAACAATTCACTCACTGTCCTTACAGGTCCCTGGAAACAAGGACTTGCAGAGTGAAAGAAAAAAAACACTCTCCCTACCTACAGTTTTCTGTCCCTAGAAAAAATGTTTTTTTTAATCACAATATAGCACAAGGACAATTCACTCACTGTCCTTACAGGTCCCTGGAAACAAGGACTTGCAGAGTGAAATAAACTGACACTCTCCCTACCTACAGTTTTCTGTCCCTAGAATAAATGTTTTTTTTAAGCACAATATAGCACAAGGACAATTCACTTACTGTCCTTACAGGTCCCTGGAAACAAGGACTTGCAGAGTGAAATAAACTGACACTCTCCCTACCTACAGTTTTCTGTCCCTAGAATAAATGTTTTTTTTAAGCACAATATAGCACAAGGACAATTCACTCACTGTCCTTACAGGTCCCTGGAAACAAGGACTTGCAGAGTGAAAGAAAAAAAACACTCTCCCTACCTACAGTTTTCTGTCCCTAGAATAAATGTTTTTTTTAATCACAATATAGCACAAGGACAATTCACTCACTGTCCTTCCAGGTCCCTGGAAACAAGGACTTGCAGAGTGAAATAAACTGACACTCTCCCTACCTACAGTTTTCTGTCCCTAGAATAAATGTTTTTTTTAAGCACAATATAGCACAAGGACAATTCACTCACTGTCCTTACAGGTCCCTGGAAACAAGGACTTGCAGAGTGAAATAAACTGACACTCTCCCTACCTACAGTTTTCTGTCCCTAGAAAAAATGTTTTTTTTAAGCACAATATAGCACAAGGACAATTCACTCACTGTCCTTACAGGTCCCTGGAAACAAGGACTTGCAGAGTGAAAGAAAAAAAACACTCTCCCTACCTACAGTTTTCTGTCCCTAGAAAAAATGTTTTTTTTAATCACAATATAGCACAAGGACAATTCACTCACTGTCCTTACAGGTCCCTGGAAACAAGGACTTGCAGAGTGAAATAAACTGACACTCTCCCTACCTACAGTTTTCTGTCCCTAGAATAAATGTTTTTTTTAAGCACAATATAGCACAAGGACAATTCACTCACTGTCCTTACAGGTCCCTGGAAACAAGGACTTGCAGAGTGAAAGAAAAAAAACACTCTCCCTACCTACAGTTTTCTGTCCCTAGAAAAAATGTTTTTTTTAATCACAATATAGCACAAGGACAATTCACTCACTGTCCTTACAGGTCCCTGGAAACAAGGACTTGCAGAGTGAAAGAAAAAAAACACTCTCCCTACCTACAGTTTTCTGTCCCTAGAAAAAATGTTTTTTTTAATCACAATATAGCACAAGGACAATTCACTCACTGTCCTTCCAGGTCCCTGGAAACAAGGACTTGCAGAGTGAAATAAACTGACACTCTCCCTACCTACAGTTTTCTGTCCCTAGAATAAATGTTTTTTTTAAGCACAATATAGCACAAGGACAATTCACTCACTGTCCTTACAGGTCCCTGGAAACAAGGACTTGCAGAGTGAAAGAAAAAAAACACTCTCCCTACCTACAGTTTTCTGTCCCTAGAAAAAATGTTTTTTTTAATCACAATATAGCACAAGGACAATTCACTCACTGTCCTTCCAGGTCCCTGGAAACAAGGACTTGCAGAGTGAAATAAACTGACACTCTCCCTACCTACAGTTTTCTGTCCCTAGAATAAATGTTTTTTTTAAGCACAATATAGCACAAGGACAATTCACTCACTGTCCTTACAGGTCCCTGGAAACAAGGACTTGCAGAGTGAAAGAAAAAAAACACTCTCCCTACCTACAGTTTTCTGTCCCTAGAAAAAATGTTTTTTTTAATCACAATATAGCACAAGGACAATTCACTCACTGTCCTTCCAGGTCCCTGGAAACAAGGACTTGCAGAGTGAAATAAACTGACACTCTCCCTACCTACAGTTTTCTGTCCCTAGAATAAATGTTTTTTTTAAGCACAATATAGCACAAGGACAATTCACTCACTGTCCTTAGAGGTCCCTGGAAACAAGGACTTGCAGAGTGAAAGAAAAAAAACACTCTCCCTACCTACAGTTTTCTGTCCCTAGAAAAAATGGTTTTTTTAATCACAATATAGCACAAGGACAATTCACTCACTGTCCTTCCAGGTCCCTGGAAACAAGGACTTGCAGAGTGAAATAAACTGACACTCTCCCTACCTACAGTTTTCTGTCCCTAGAATAAATGTTTTTTTTAAGCACAATATAGCACAAGGACAATTCACTCACTGTCCTTACAGGTCCCTGGAAACAAGGACTTGCAGAGTGAAAGAAAAAAAACACTCTCCCTACCTACAGTTTTCTGTCCCTAGAAAAAATGTTTTTTTTAATCACAATATAGCACAAGGACAATTCACTCACTGTCCTTCCAGGTCCCTGGAAACAAGGACTTGCAGAGTGAAATAAACTGACACTCTCCCTACCTACAGTTTTCTGTCCCTAGAATAAATGTTTTTTTTAAGCACAATATAGCACAAGGAGAATTCACTCACTGTCCTTCCAGGTCCCTGGAAACAAGGACTTGCAGAGTGAAATAAACTGACACTCTCCCTACCTACAGTTTTCTGTCCCTAGAATAAATGTTTTTTTTAAGCACAATATAGCACAAGGACAATTCACTCACTGTCCTTACAGGTCCCTGGAAACAAGGACTTGCAGAGTGAAAGAAAAAAAACACTCTCCCTACCTACAGTTTTCTGTCCCTAGAAAAAATGTTTTTTTTAATCACAATATAGCACAAGGACAATTCACTCACTGTCCTTCCAGGTCCCTGGAAACAAGGACTTGCAGAGTGAAATAAACTGACACTCTCCCTACCTACAGTTTTCTGTCCCTAGAATAAATGTTTTTTTTAAGCACAATATAGCACAAGGACAATTCACTCACTGTCCTTACAGGTCCCTGGAAACAAGGACTTGCAGAGTGAAAGAAAAAAAACACTCTCCCTACCTACAGTTTTCTGTCCCTAGAAAAAATGTTTTTTTTAATCACAATATAGCACAAGGACAATTCACTCACTGTCCTTACAGGTCCCTGGAAACAAGGACTTGCAGAGTGAAAGAAAAAAAACACTCTCCCTACCTACAGTTTTCTGTCCCTAGAAAAAATGGTTTTTTTAATCACAATATAGCACAAGGACAATTCACTCACTGTCCTTCCAGGTCCCTGGAAACAAGGACTTGCAGAGTGAAATAAACTGACACTCTCCCTACCTACAGTTTTCTGTCCCTAGAATAAATGTTTTTTTTAAGCACAATATAGCACAAGGACAATTCACTCACTGTCCTTACAGGTCCCTGGAAACAAGGACTTGCAGAGTGAAAGAAAAAAAACACTCTCCCTACCTACAGTTTTCTGTCCCTAGAAAAAATGTTTTTTTTAATCACAATATAGCACAAGGACAATTCACTCACTGTCCTTCCAGGTCCCTGGAAACAAGGACTTGCAGAGTGAAATAAACTGACACTCTCCCTACCTACAGTTTTCTGTCCCTAGAATAAATGTTTTTTTTAAGCACAATATAGCACAAGGAGAATTCACTCACTGTCCTTCCAGGTCCCTGGAAACAAGGACTTGCAGAGTGAAATAAACTGACACTCTCCCTACCTACAGTTTTCTGTCCCTAGAATAAATGTTTTTTTTAAGCACAATATAGCACAAGGACAATTCACTCACTGTCCTTACAGGTCCCTGGAAACAAGGACTTGCAGAGTGAAAGAAAAAAAACACTCTCCCTACCTACAGTTTTCTGTCCCTAGAAAAAATGTTTTTTTTAATCACAATATAGCACAAGGACAATTCACTCACTGTCCTTCCAGGTCCCTGGAAACAAGGACTTGCAGAGTGAAATAAACTGACACTCTCCCTACCTACAGTTTTCTGTCCCTAGAATAAATGTTTTTTTTAAGCACAATATAGCACAAGGACAATTCACTCACTGTCCTTACAGGTCCCTGGAAACAAGGACTTGCAGAGTGAAAGAAAAAAAACACTCTCCCTACCTACAGTTTTCTGTCCCTAGAAAAAATGTTTTTTTTAATCACAATATAGCACAAGGACAATTCACTCACTGTCCTTACAGGTCCCTGGAAACAAGGACTTGCAGAGTGAAAGAAAAAAAACACTCTCCCTACCTACAGTTTTCTGTCCCTAGAAAAAATGTTTTTTTTAATCACAATATAGCACAAGGACAATTCACTCACTGTCCTTCCAGGTCCCTGGAAACAAGGACTTGCAGAGTGAAATAAACTGACACTCTCCCTACCTACAGTTTTCTGTCCCTAGAATAAATGTTTTTTTTAAGCACAATATAGCACAAGGACAATTCACTCACTGTCCTTAGAGGTCCCTGGAAACAAGGACTTGCAGAGTGAAAGAAAAAAAACACTCTCCCTACCTACAGTTTTCTGTCCCTAGAAAAAATGTTTTTTTTTAAGCACAATATAGCACAAGGACAATTCACTCACTGTCCTTCCAGGTCCCTGGAAACAAGGACTTGCAGAGTGAAAGAAAAAAAACACTCTCCCTACCTACAGTTTTCTGTCCCTAGAAAAAATGTTTTTTTTAATCACAATATAGCACAAGGACAATTCACTCACTGTCCTTACAGGTCCCTGGAAACAAGGACTTGCAGAGTGAAAGAAACTGACACTCTCCCTACCTACAGTTTTCTGTCCCTAGAATAAATGTTTTTTTAAGCACAATATAGCACAAGGACAATTCACTCACTGTCCTTCCAGGTCCCTGGAAACAAGGACTTGCAGAGTGAAAGAAACTGACACTGTCCCTACCTACAGTTTTCTGTCCCTAGAATAAATGTTTTTTTTAAGCACACTATAGCACAAGCACAAAACACACTGACACTCTCCCTACCTATCCTTCTCTTTCCCTAAACTAAAGGAATCCAGGTTAAGCAAGAAAGAAATAACAGTCACTGTCCCTGCCTATGCTGCTCTATCCCTGCTCCGGAACACACTACACTAGGCCGCCGTGCTGGCGGCCTTTTATAGTGTGGGGCGTGTACTAAACACCCTCAGCAATAATTGGCCACAGGCATCCTGCCTGTGGCCAATCATTGCTCTCCTCGCTGCCGGCGCTGTGATTGGCCAAGCATGCAGGGTCACAGTGCATGCTTGGCCAATCACAGCGCCTGGATGACACTGCGATGGCGTAGTGCATTGTGGGCCGTTCGCGTCACTCGAATTTGGCGCGAACGGCCCAAATCGTTCGATCTTCGTCGAACGATCGAACAGCCGATGTTCGAGTCGAACGTATGTTCGACTCGAACACGAAGCTCATCCCTATTGTAGAATAGTGGGCACCTGATGAGTTATGAACACACATATACTAGTAGTATATTGTTCTGATAGCGGTCAATAACCAAGGGTTGCTTATATTCCATGCCTCATTGAGTGGGAGGAGTTACTTTGTTATACTTTAGTTATACTGTTATTTCATTAGACTAAGTTTGTGTTTATATGTTTACTGGAATTACAGTCATTATTTAAATATATTTTACAAATAAATATATGTCTATATTATTCAATCTGACACACAATTTTTACATAATTTTTTGGACATTTTTGAGTGGTGGCCATCATTTTTGTACTGAAACCAGATACATTTAGTATGCTTTTCCTGACACCAACATGGCAGCATACTAGTGATAGAGCTCTTGACCACTCCCTCAGGACTAGTGAATAGTATAAAAAAGGAAGTAGCTAGCCGCCGCCCCCCATTCTTCCTTTTTTCCTCATACCTCAACGCACCAGTGAAGAGTAAAAAATGTTATGTCCTCTCTGCATCAGTGCAGCATTCGTCTGGGTTCAGCCTCTCCCAGAACACAGTACCAGCGCTTAAGCTGATAAATGCGCTAAATAGCCTGGGTATCACTGTCAGATAAGTACTTACCGAGGCCGAGATGCCGAGAGCGGTTCACCCTTGCGACTAAGCGCACTTCGCCCCCTGGAGGTGAGACAGGGGGTGAATGGCACAAAGAGGCACAGGCTACCCAGCAGGTGGAAACATACTTGTATCTGGGTCTTTTGTGAGGTCAAGCAGCTGAGCAAACTGGAAGGTGAGCGACTTGCTGGGAGAGCTTGATCAGAAAGTCCAGAACCAGGCTGAGGGTCAAACACAGGCAGGTAAGGCAGTGTAAGTCACTGGCTGAGGTACTGTGTCAGGGAGACACAAGGCAAGTCCAGGTCACAAGCAAAAGGTCTAGGCAAAGAGGCAAAGTCTGGGTCACAGGCTGAGGGTCAAACACAGGAGACAAGGTGGAGTCCATAGCACAAGCCGAGGTCAGGTCCAGGAGAAGATCAGCAGAGTCAGAGGCAATCCGGGTCACAGCAGGTAATCAAACACAGGAAACAAGGTCACAGGTAACAGGAAGCTGAAGATGAACCAGCAACTAGACAAAGCGCCAGAGCTCCTTTTATAGGCCAGCCAGAGGGTCACGCTGGGCGTGTGCTAGTGCGCATGCGCACGCGCCGTTCCATCGGGCCGCGAGCACGCATGCGCCGGAGCGCCGTTACGCCGCACACGCGTGCAGGGACACGGCTGATGTGGCTGGAAGAACCATTTCTCTGACAGTGCCCCCCCAAGGGGTGGACTCTGGACACCCAAACTGGACATTAATTCTGGATGTTCTTGGTGGAAGGCCTGGATCAAACGTGGAGCATGCAAGTTCCGAGAGGGCTCTCAGGAATTGTCCTCAGGAGGATACCCCTTCCATGCAACCAAATACTGGAGTTGCCTACCCCTCTTCCTGCAACTTAATATCTTCTCTACCTCAAACTCGTTCTCTCTGTCCACCAGGACTGGTGGAGAAGGTGGTTCTTCTCTGTCCGGAAAGGAGCTGGGAACAACAGGTTTGAGTAATGATGCATAAAATACAGGATGTATTCTGTAGGATCTGGATAGAACTAGTTCAAAGGCCACAGGATTGATCATTCTCTTGATTTTGAAAGGGCCTATGAACTTTGGGCCCAGTTTCCGCAAGGCAAATGGTAATCTAAGGTTGATTGTTGATAGCCACACCTCTTCGCCCGCCTTAAAGGCTGGATTCTCCTTTCTACCCTTGTCATAGTACCTCTTGTAGTCCTCATGTGCTTTTTGCATGGCTTCCTGGATCTTCCGGAAGTTCAACTGAATAGAGGTTACACTGACCTGTACAGCAGGGACAGACATCTCAGGAAGGGAGTTTGGGAGGAAGGAAGGGTGGAAGCCAAACTTTGCCCAGAAAGGTGTTTGATTGGTGGCTGTGTGGATAGAATTGTTGTACGCAAATTCAGCGTAAGGCAGGAGAGTGGACCAGTCATCTTGGGAGCCAGAACAAAAGCAGCGGAGGTACTGCTCCAAGGTTTGGTTTGTCCTCTCCGTCTGCCCATTGCTCTGGGGATGGTATGCAGAGGAGAGGCAGATTTTTATTTCCAGAGACTTGCAGAGTTCTTTCCAAAATTTAGAGATAAATTGAACACCTCTATCAGAGACGATGCTCTCAGATACACCATGAAGGCTTATTACTTCTTTTAAGAAAATATTGGCCGTGTCAAAAGCAGAAGGAGTACCCACCATGGGTAGGAAATTTGCCATTTTCGAGAGTCGGTCAATAATGACCAGGATGGTGGTGAATCCCCCCCCCCCGAGGGAGGCAGGTCCACTATGAAGTCCATGGAGACTTCCGCCCATGGCCGTTCTGGAATGGAAAAGGGCTTTAGTAGACCCCAGGACTTAGTGTTTGACCCTTTACTGTGCTGGCATGGGATGCAGGAAGCGTCATAGTCCTTACAGTCCTGTCTCCAACCTGGCCACCAAACAGAACGGGAGATCAATTTCATAGTCTTCTGCGTACCAAAGTGACCTGCCAATTTGTGATCATGGAAGATCCTCAATGTCAGGGGTCTTACTTCCAGTGGAACAAAGATTTTCCCCTTGGACCAGAATAGGTCATCACGCTTCTCCAAGGAGGGTACTTCAGGGTCAGAACAGTGATGGGATGCTGCTTTGATAGAGGATATTAGATCAGTTTGGGTGATTATAAGAAAATTTTGTGGAGACAGGATGGTACTCGGTTTGGCTGATTGGGGAGTTTCGATGAACATTCAGGAAAGTGCATCTGCTTTTCCGTTTTTTGAGCCTGATCAGTAAGAGATGTGAAAGTTAAATCTAGAGAAAAAGAGAGCCCACCGGGCCTGTCTGGGTTTTAAACGTTTGGCTGTTCTGAGGTACTCTAGATTCTTATGATCGGTGAAGATCATGACAGGATGAGGAGCACCTTCCAGAAGATACCTCCACTCCTCCAGGGCGAACTTGATGGCCAACAACTCCCTGTTACTGTACCTACATCATAGTTCTTTTCCGGTGGACTTAGCTTCCGAGATGCGAAAGCTACGGGGTGTAGAAGGGTCTTGGGGCCCTGTCGTTGGGAGAGAATGGCCCCAGTGGCTGTTTCGGAGGCGTCTACTTCCAGTACAAAGGGCAGGGCCTGATCTGGATGCTGTAGTATTGGTGCAGAAGAGAAAAGAGACTTTAGTGTGCTGAAGGCTTCCTGGGCTTCTGGGGACCACTGGAAGCGATTATGCTGATGCTTCAATTGAGTGATGGGTGACACAATAGATGAGAAGCCTGCGATAAACCTTTGATAGAAATTTGCAAAACCAATGAATCGCTGTACCCCCTTTCTATCCGCAGGAGCTGGCCACTCCTGGATTGCTTTGACCTTCTGAGGGTCCATTGCGACCCCATTAGTGGAGATAATGAATCCTAAGAATTGCACTTCTCAAACTCACACTTTTCTGCCTTAAGGTATAATTTATGTCCCCTGAGGATTGCCAGGACCTGTTTGACATGTACTTGGTGTAGCTCGATCGTGGCGGAGAAGATGAGGATATCATCAAGGTAAACAACTAGGAAGTCATCAAGATATTATCGGAAGATGTAATTCACCAGGTGTTGAAAGGTGGCCGGAGCGTTGCAAAGCCCGAATGGCATTACCAGGTACTCGTAATGCCCACACCCGGACCTGAAATCGGTCTTCCATTCATCACCGGCCCGAATCCGAATGAGGTTGTAGGCACCATGAAGATCTAGTTTGGAAAAGATTTGGGCGGTTTTGAAAGTTGGAATAACTCTGGGATTAGTGGAAGCAGGTACTGGTTTTTAATAGTCACTTTATTCAGTAACCTATAGTCGATGCAGGGTCTCAGGGAGCCATCTTTTTTTTCCACAAAGAAAATACTTTTTCCGGCCGATGAAGAGGAAGGACGAATAAAGCCTTTTTCCAGGTTTTCATCTATGTAAGTGTAGCTCCCTGCTCCCAATGAGCATACCGGGGAAGGGTACTTAAGGGGCAGACGCCATTTTTTGGGGGTCCTTCATCCCCTCGCGGCCCTCCTGGCACGGGGAGTGTGTTGTGTGATTTTTGCCTCGGGACCATGTTGGTCCGAGGCTGCAACTCTACCAAGTAGGCCCAGTTATGCTGACTGGGCCTACACCTTGAAGGTGATCCTGTGCTGTCCGTCCTGCCACTCAATGGAGGAAACCAGGGGAGGACCTGTCCTGGAAAAGACCGAGCGGAAGGCTGGTGTCTTGAGGAGGGCCTGGTAATTCTATTGGAGGATGCACCGTAGCTATAGTTCACCTTGCAGTCTGCCGGGTCGGCTTAAAGGCTCTTGACTGTTTGGCTGGAAGTTCGGGTGTTAATTCCTGTGGCAGAGGATCCCGGATTATCCAATTTTGTGCACAACCAGTCTGTGGCAGAGACTGGTCCTGATCATTGTCCGTGCATCATTCCGGCTGCTAGGCCAAGTGAGAGGGGCCTATCCGGGTGAGCAATACCCACTCCAGGAAGAGTGGTGAATGACTGTATAGTTGAGGAGTTTCTCCCAGTGATCTGTACTGCGTACCTGAACCTACCACTTCCCTTCACCCTTCTACTATTCTTCAAATGTTTTATGCAAAGGAAAATAAAACCTTAATAAAACAGCTTAAGGTTTTACATCTTGTGTGGACATTGGAGTTTTTACAGACTTTCTTCCCCTAGACAACGAATACTGAGGTAACGTGCAAGGCCCAAATTAAAACCAGCAGCTCCTACGGGGGTGTGCTACATACGATTTGAGGGCCTTTAGTTAATTTTCAGACAGCGGGAAAATCGGGCCAAAAGGGATCTCGGAGCCGGGTAGGAGGTCAATGGGACAATCATAAGGCCTGTGAGGTGGTAGACAGTCAGCCCCTTGTTTGTCAAACACATCTTTAATCTCGAGGTAAACTGGAGGTACATGTTGGTGATTGTCAGGTGCAGGTGTCACACTCTGGCAAGAAGCTGAAGTTGGGGAAAGTGCTGGGAGCAGTATTGGGAGGAGAAGGAAACCTCTTTCTTGTTCCAGTTTATTTGGGGTTCATGTAGCTGTAGGCAAGGAAGCCCCAGGATGATGGGGAACATAGGAGAGGGGATGACGTCAAAACGTAGGAACTCCTGGTGACCGGAGTCCGTGGTGGTGAGAATGGGTCTGGTTTCTTGGGTGATAAGTCCAGAGCGGGGAATAGACTCGTCGGCCAGGTGTACCTGGAGGCTTCGCTTTTTAGTCAGAAGAGGGATATGCAAATCTTTAGCAAGTGAGGAGTCCAAAAAGCAGCTGCATGCTTCGGAGTCAACTATAGCTGGAAGACGGGTTTCCTTTTCCGCTAGCTGCAGGGAGATAAAGAGGGTAACATAAGTCTGAGAAATTCCAGAAATCTGATAGTTCATGACAAATTGTGGGCAGAACTTACTGGGCAGGTGCGTAGGAAGTGTCCCGTGCCCCCACAGTATAGGCACAGATTGGCTTGATGACTGCAAAGTCTCTCCTCTGGGGTGAGAGGGCCACGGACCAGTCTCAGTTGTATGGGCTTGGCCTCCGGGACAGAGGAAGCTGGAGGAGCCGGAAAAGGCAGATGTATGGGAGTCGGCTTAGGAAGCATCCAACTGGGTCGGGAGCCCTGAAAGCGTTCTGCACGCCGTTCCCGCATACGTCGGTCCAGTTTGGTGGCTGCTTGGATCAAGTCCTCTAGGGTAGCAGGGGTCTCAATCCTGGCCAGCTCATCTTTAAGAGCCTCAGACAACCCCTGGCGGAATTGGTACTTTAGAGCAGGCTCGTTCCAGCCGGTGTCAGCCGACCACTTCCGGAACTCAGCTGTGTAGTCCTCAACAGGCCTCTGACCCTGAGACAAGTTGTGCAGGATGGCTTCAGCTGTGGCCATGCGTTGTGGATCATCATAAAGCTGAGACATACTTTCAAAGAAGGTGTCAACTGAATTTAATACAGGGCTTCTCTGTTCCATCAGGCTGTGGGCCCAGGCTTGTGGTTCATCGGCCAGGAGAGAGATGATGAACCCTACTTTAACTACCTCAGAGGAAAAGGTCCTGGGTTGGAGAGCGAGGTATAGAGAGCAGGCGTTTTTGAAGGCCCTATATTTTTTGCGATCGCCAGAAAATCGCTCTGGTGTAGGGACCCTGGGTTCAAGGGAGGCCATGATCACAGTGGGACTTGAAGAAGTTGGAGAGGGAGAGGCCCCACTAGAAGGTGCAGCTGCTGATGCAGATGGCCCAGGAAGTTACTGGAAACGATTGTCTATTTGGGTGTAGCCTTCCTGCAATTTTTGAACTGCGTCTGTGAGTGCGGAGACTTACTGGCACAGGATATCGAGAGGGGAACGCGCTCTGTCGGCCTCTGACATGGCTAGTTCGTACTATCACTGTCAGACAAGTACTTACCGAGGCCGAGATCCTGAGAGCTGTTCACCCTTGCGACTAAGCGCACTTCGCCCCCTGGAGGTGAGACAGGGGGCGAATGGCACAAAGAGGCACAGGCTACCCAGCAGGTGGAAGCATACTTGTATCCGGGTCTTTCATGAGGTCAAGCAGCTGAGCAAACTGGCAGGTGAGCGACTTGCTGGGAGAGCTTGATCAGAAAGTCCAGAACCAGGCTGAGGGTCAAACACAGGCAGGTAAGGCAGTGCAAGTCACTGGCTGAGGTACTGTGTCAGGGAGACACAAGGCAAGTCCAGGTCACAAGCAAAAGGTCTAGGCAAGGAGACAAGAGGCAAAGTCCGGGTCACAGGCTGAGGGTCAAACACAGGAGACAAGGTGGAGTCCGTAGTACAAGCCGAGGTCAGGTCCAGGAGAAGATCAGCAGAGTCAGAGGCAATCCGGGTCACAGCAGATAATCAAACACAGGAAACAAGGTCACAGGTAACAGGAAGCTGAAGACGAACCAGCAACTAGACTGAGCGCCAGAGCTCCTTTTATAGGTCAGCCAGAGGGTCACGATGTCACAATGTCTCAATTTTTGGATAGTTTTTGTCTTATTGTTGCCCTCTTGCTTGCGTGGGCGGGAATCCATGCCGCAATCCCTATAGGGAGAGTACTTCCACCCAGTGCTGCTTTTCTTTACCAAGGACACTCTTGATGATGTAATTTGGCTGTGCCGGGCCGAACATGCACGCTGGCCGGCAGGGAAGGCTGGGCACCATCTTGGTTTGGGCACAGGCCGCTTTCTTGTCATCAGTGGATGGGGGAGTCCTGAGGGGGTCTCTTGCTCTCCCTGGACAATTCAAAAGGCTCAGGCATGCTTTTGTTTGTTGGGCAATGCACAGCCTTCTTGATTTGGCTCCTGGCTGTGATTACTTCCTGATCTGAATCAGCAGGCTTCCCTCTGGCGCCCTCTGCTGTTATTTTCAAGTATATCACCCAAACATACAAATAAAAAAGGGAATACTTATTTTTAGGGCTGTGGAAATTAACTATTAATTCCTCGATTAATCGATTAAGTTTTTTGATCGATCATAATTCTTTTGATCGATCAAAATTCCGGGTCTTCAGGGAGTTCCGTCGGAGATCCGGTGACGCCACAGACACCGGCGGGACTTGCCGTGTCAATCTGAAGGGCTCCTTTGCTGTGCCTTCATATCTGCATGCCGGCGGGACCTTACTATCTGCCACATGCAAGGGCTGTTACACTTCCCTCTATCACCCTGGGATTCTATAGCCATCCACTGGGAGTTGTGATAGTTCCCTTCACGGGACATCTACATGCCGACGAACTGATGTCAACCCCTCCTCATCTGGATTCAGCAGTGGTACTCATTTTTATACCAGTATCATACTTAGCTACATGTTTTAATGACTGCTTTTGCTACCGTTTGGTATTACTCGCACCATTTTTACAGTTTATGTAGCTACATCGATTTTATCTCCAATGCAATATTTATTTTGTTACCTACTTGAAGACTATAAAAGTTTTAATGCTATTCCCATCGAGCGCTGCCTTTTGTGTGTTTTTTGTATCCTGCTATCCATTTTTCCAGTGGTTGGTAGCTGCACTGGGAATCAGCCTGCAAGGAAATCAGCTAAAAGTAGTTGGATCTGTATGTGCGTTATAATTAATCGAAATTAGTTGATTAATCGATAAAAAAAAATCGATTAATCGAACACGAAAATTTTAATCAGTAACAGCCCTACTTATTTTATTTCCTTGGGATTTTTTGGCTAAAACACACCCTCTGGTACTGTTTTCCTTTCAGCAATCCTCATTTCAGCTGGCCATCCTATTTTTCCTCAATCATGAGTCAGTCACCACTTATGCAAAAACACTCTCAAATTTAAAAGATAGGGGAACGCCGTGTTGATACGTTTTCAGGAAAAATAGTGCTTCCTTATGTGGATTGCTTTGATTTATTTCAGCCCCAAATGCTCACGCTCTAAAAGATCAAGAGCCAGAGAGGACAGACGTTCTTCAGTGGAGTGTAGCCCTAGATGCCTCTCCCACTCAAGGGAAAAATTCCAAGGAAGAGCAATGCCAGAGCCCCAGTAGAAGCAGCTCTGGCCATGGCTGAGTGGTCAAATGCATCTTTCAAGCGAATGCAATTCTGAATCCTGCAGGGCCTGTGGTGCAGTACCTATGTCCAACAGATTGGTGTATGTAAAGGCTGTCATGCAACGCCCAAATGTCATCATTATGAAAGAGGGTGGAAAGGCTGCAGTGACAGACCTGGTAAGTCATGATCCAGTCTGTGGGAGACCCCAATTCAAGACCCGGGCATTCAGTTCCTGACACTGCTATTTACTTAGCAAAGTGAATGTTGACCACTTCAATAATGCTGGCCAGGCAGTCCCCCGAGTTGCCAGTCAGGCCACTGGAAAAGCAACCTGGTACCTAGGCAGGTAGCGCTTATCCACTTAGTTCTGCTACCCTGCAGAATGGGCAGCCTGCAGAAAATAGTAGCTCCTCTTTATCAGAGAAAGACCCAGAGTTGCTTGGTTTTAGTTGTTCCCCCAAGGGAACTATATACCCAGGCAGTCAGGCAAGCCATTACCGGGGTTAAAAGACAAAGTCGTATTTCCACTTTCTTCAAAAAATATTACAATAGCTAATAAAGCAGGAGTGGCAAAAGACCGAAAAGAGATTCTCCTTCAATCGTCTATTCGAATCTTATCCTTGTCAAGAATCAGCTATAGCATCACTTGAATCTCTGCCTACAGTAGATGCAACAGTAGTCTAGTAAAGAGGTGGCCAGAAGGGCCTGCCATCGGCTTTGGCGGCTAATGGTCTAGGGTTCTGGACCCAGGACATAGAGGCAGCATTTGAAGAGGGAATCCCTAAAGCTGATAACATTCGGGCCCTAGCCTAAATTAATGTGTTGGCGTACTCTATTGGAGAGGCGGCAATAGACTCAATTAGGTGCTCGGCCAGGGCAATGCTATACTCGGTCATGACTAAGAGGGCCATATGACTGAAACTTCGGACTGTGTTTGTTTCATCAAAGCAAAATTAGTGTAAGATAGCGTATGACACATAAAATCTCTGGTAGTAAATTGGAGGCAGCCATATCAGGAATGAGAGGTGGCAGGCCTGGTCTGCTCCCACAAGATGGAAAGAAAAAGGCATCACATTTTTTTTTCTCCCAGCAGGTTCCACTTTTCTAGGTCCAGGGAGCCTAGAGCCTGTGGTCAGGCCAGGGTCCCAGGTAGAGGATGGAAGGAAACAGACAACATTTCTCAAGGCCCATAAGTCAAAAACCCTGAATATGCCTCAGGAACCCACTAAGCCCTTTAATGAGCGCATGCCCTGACTCTTTTGCAGGAGCCAGATTGGTGTGCTTCATGGGTATCTGGACAGCAACTTGTGCAGATTCTTGGGTAAAGGCATCAGTCACTCATGGTCATTTTGGGAGATTCCTCACTGCTCCTTCTCCAGACCAGTTCTCTCCCACCAAGCTGTCAGATTTACCACAAAACCAGGTGGGCAGCTACAATACATACAGACACTTCAGACCCAGGAGGGCGTCGTCCACGCTCCATTCACAGAAATATATACAGGTTTTTTTTCGACACTGTGGCTGGTGGCTAGTGTCCAATTACAGATCTGAAGAGGTTGAACTTACTCCAAAATATGTAAGTGTTGCAAACGGTCAGACGCATCTTCAGTTTAACAGCTTATTTTTTGGCCTGTGCATGTCTCCAAGAATGTTCTCAGTGCCGTGTTAGCTCCACTCACAAAACAGGGTCTCGGGGTTCGCCACTCCCTGGACGACATTCTTCTTTTAGCCAAAGGTCTGGAACAATTGTTGACACACTAAGAGATCCTCATACACACCCTGCAGAGATATGGCCGGATAATTAACTCAAAAACTATCTCAGACCCAACAGTTGGTGTACCTGGGGGCGATTTACCAATTCCTCTGTTTTGCCTCCTTCAGAGGTAACAGGTGCAGTCAGGAAGGGAATTCTGAGGACAGTAGCCTCCGCTTTTTTGACGGCTTCTCAGTGCCTCAATCTTTTGGGCACAATGTTATCACCCCTAGGGCACCCTGGCACCTGCGCCAGTTTCAGATGGAATTCTTAATTCGCTGAAGGAAACAGAGTCTAGCACAGTTAATAACAGTGTCACTCAGTATAAGTAGGAGTTTGCGGTGGTGGCCAAAGAGAGAGACCTTGAGGAAGTCACATCCCGTTAGAGCCATTAGACTAGATCACTGTTAGGAATCATGTTCGCAAGACAGCCTGGAAGGCACACTGCGAGGGACTATCGGTCAAGGCAAGTGGAGATTCCCAACCAATGGGGATGGTCTCAAATGCGCAGGAAATTTAAGCAGCCTTTTTAGCACTTTTTGACCTTGCTGCACAGATTTAGGGGAAGACCAGTCCCTGTGTAGTTGGTCAGCAGGGCCATATTCAACACTAGGGAGAAACTTGCAGCAATATGCTATTGAGAGAGGTGAAACCCATAATGTCCGGGGCAGAAAATCACCTACAAGTTCCGAGAGCAGTTCACCTCCTAGGGAATCTGAACATGCAGGCAGACCGACTATCATGCAAGCTTCTCAGACCATGAGTGGACCATACGCCCCAGGTCTGCTCCGAGCTGGTCCACAGGAGGGACCTAGCACAGACAGACCTCTTCACTTCCCACAGCAATTACAAACTTGGGAGATGTCTGAACTCATTTTCGCACAACCAGGCAGAGGGGACAGATGCTTTAATCTCCATTGGAACTGCAATCTAGCCTATATATTTCCCCCAACATCTCTCGTAATGAGATTCCTCTTGAAGCTGTGGAGAGAAAATATGGTAGTGATATTCATTCCTCCATATTGGCCACGGAGGCCTTGGTTTTCCGTGGACATTCACTTCAAGATACAGGAGCCATAAGCAGACTGGGGCTGCAAGCATTCCAGCTGAAAGGGGATGCTGAAGAACCTAGGTTGCTTCAGAGTGATCTCTACTTTGTTGAGTGCTAGAAGGCACTATACTAACATCTATGCCAAAATCAGGAACAAATTTGCATTTTTCTTGGCAGTGCAAGACTTTGATCCTATTGTGCCTCCGGTGACAGCTGTTCTGGACTGCCTCTAGGCCGGATTAGACATGGACCTTAACCCATACTCATTGAGGTTGCAAATGTCGGTTGTAATGGCAATAAAAACATTTAAATTGGCCAAAGATCCTTTAGTTGCACAATTTTTGAAGGCAGTCATAAGGATTCAACCACCAAGAAGGAGAGTCTTTCCCAAATGAGATCCATCAGTGCTACTGGATTTCCTGTCAGTTCAATCGTTTGCTCCAAAAGAGCAGTGTCCAGTTTGGGACATTACCTACAAAGCAGTATCTTTTACAAAATCTTTGGGCAGAAGGATGTCCGATATTCAAGCTATTGGAGCTCCAGAAAAACATATTGTTTTCTTTCCAGAAAGAGTAGAGTTGCGTCCTGTAGGTCATCTTGTATCAAAGGTAGCGACGGTCCTCCATTTAACAGACATCTGAGCAATACCTAACTTTCCAGAAGATCACACAGGAAAGTCACACGAATTGGAAGTTTTCAGAACTTTAGAAGAAGTATCTGTCCACAATTACTCCTTTCAGATTATCTGATAACCCTTTCATCGTTTGAGCTGGAAATCATCAAGAATAAGAGGCTACTGCCTGGTTGTGCATTTAGGGCGACGGGTCGTGAGCCTCCATCAGTGGTGGATGCGCACAATACCAGAGCGGTTGCAGTCCCATGGGTAAGCCCGTATAAGAGCATCTATGGAATCCATCTGTAGAGAGGTATCATGGTCGTCCCAGCAAACCTTTTCAAGCATTACAGAGTAGACCCGGGTGCCATGTCAACAGTGGACTTTGAAGGAATGACTATGCAGTCTTCTGTCCCATCCTAATTAAAAAATGTATTTGACAAGCAGAACCCATCCTGGAAGCTAGTTATTTACCACCAGTATGCTGCCATGTTGGCTTCAGGAAAAAGGAAAATTGTATTAATTACTTCCTGTAATATTCCTTTGCTAATGCCAAACCATGGCAGCATACTGGCCCACCCTTGTACGTTTAGGTATGTGGCTTGTTACAATTGAATGGGGGGGGGGGCTAACTACTAAATCACTTGTTCATTGACAACATAAACACAAAACCTTACCCTCCCTCCTTACCCTTATCACATTCCTTATCTCCTACTTCCTCCCCCCTATTACTAGCCCCTCTCTTCTCCCCCCATTTTATTTATTTCTCTCTTTTACTCCATTGCAGTTATCAATTTAGCCCCCGTCAGGAGGGTCTCATTGTCTCGAGTCTCCTTTTTGCATTTTCTGTACCGTCGACAAACCCTCCTCCCTTAGACAGATATGTTTTGTACTCCCCCCCACCAAATTTACCCAGTTATTTGTTGCTTATCGACAGATAATTGATACTGTATATGTTGCCTTCCATGTCTTAGCACAACAACGGCTTATTGGTTGACAATTTGGTGTATCTGTGATGCCGCGTACACACGATCGTTTTTCATGTCGTTAAAAATGCAATTTTTTAAATTAGGCATTAAAAACGATCGTGTGTAGGCTCCAGAGCATTTTTAACGACGTGAAAAATGGCCTAAAAAAATTAGAACCTGCTCTATTTTTTCACGTCGTTTTTCACGTCGTTTTTTTTAACGACATGAAAAACGGTAGTGTGTATGCTTTTACGAGGGGAAAAAAACGTGCATGCTCAGAATCAAGTATGAGATGGGAGCGCTCGTTCTGGTAAAACTAGCGTTCGTAATGGAGATAGCACATTCGTCACGCTGTAACGGACTGCAAAGCACAAGGCTGAAAAGCGTGAATCGTCGCTCAAAAAACTTTACTAAGATGAAGGGTGGTGCCATTCGAACGGAACTTCCCTTTTATAGTGTCGTTGTACGTGTTGTACTTCATTGTGCTTTGCTCGAGCGTTTTTTTTAATGAACGTGTGTATGCAAGACAGGCTTGAGAGGAAACAAGAAAAATCACGTCGAGAAAAACGTTGTTTTTGAAAATGACATTAAAAACGATCATGTGTACACGGCATAATAGTTCTTATGCTGATTCTTACAACACACCAATTGTATAATTCACATATTCTTACACTATGTTTAAAAAAAAATGCAATAAATCTTGTTTGGGGAAAAAATAAAATAAAAATTCTCCTTGGAAGGATTTGCATACAGTTTTGGAGTGCATCTGTGGAAATTTGTGCCCATTCAGTCAAGACTCAGTTAAACGAATTTGTGAGGTCCTGGCTCATAGACTGCGTTCAAATTAATTTCAGAGATATTCAGTATACTTGAGTTCAAAGCTTTCTGCTGGCCACTCAAGTAAGTTCCTCCACACCAGACTTATCAAAACATGCCTTTATGGACCTAACCTTGTACACAGGGGTTCAGTCATGTTGGAAGAGAAAATGACCCTGCTTAAACTATTGCCACAAGGTTGGAAATACCCTTAACTAGAAATACCTTAACTCAATAATTTGGAGGGGTGTTTATATACTTTTGGCCAGAGTGTGTAAGAGTGATGGTCAGGTGTCCAAAAATGTTTGACCATACTGTGTATTAAATAGTTGCACAGGGCTTTTAAATACTGTATTTATTGGCGTATAACACTCACTTTTTTACCCTGAAAATAGAGGGTAAACTGTGCCTGCGTGTTATACGCAGAGGGCTGTGGAAAGTTTTTTTCCTGAAACTTCTCTCTTAAAGTTAGGGTGCGTGTTATATGCCTGTGCATGTTATACGCCGATAAATATGGTAATTATTGTAACTAAATCTATTGGGCCAATTCCACATGGACAGCCAGGGGGAGTAAAACCATGGCTTAATTGCCTGTTTTTACCTTCCCTAGCAATTCGTATGAAAGAGTTCAAACAGACTGGCCACCTAAAAGCTACCGTACAGCCAGAGAAGGCTGTACACATTCTGCAGCCATCATGCAGCCACGGCAAGTTAAATGCTTCTTATCAGGTTCACAGGTGGTACCACCTGTCAACCTATCCCATTCAAGTCAATGGGGCTACACCACAACAATATGCCAAATGCTCGGCTTGCGGTAGGTTAGTTCCATTAAAAACGATGGCAAAAAAAAAACCCAACAAACCAAAAAAAACAAAACAACACAGGCATTAAGCCTGGGCTCACACATGCTTCGGCCGCGGCTCACAGCAAGGGGTCCGGTGCGTCCCTGTTAACTGATTCAGGTGTGAATCAGGTCTGAATTTAAGCCTGAATTTGCACCTGATTCGGAGCCAAAGACGCACAGGACCCTTTCCAAATGCGGACCGCGGCCGCCTCGGAGGTGTGTGAACCGGCTCCATTGAGACCCTGTCACACTTTCCTGTCATGCGAATTGGATGCAGGGAAGCATAAGTGTGAACCCAGCCTAAAGTAGAATTAAAGATTATCCTATCTAATCTTAAAAATACTCCCTCACCCTTTACACCTGTACATGCTGCGCATTTCCTGTGTGATTCATTGAATAGGCTGAAATCTCTGCAGACTGCATTAAAAATAATGTATGCACTACTTGAAAAAGTGCACGGCACCTGGATCGCATGGTTCTACTGTACCATGCAATCCAGTGCAGGTAAAATGCACTGCTGTTGTGAACTGCATTTGGGGTGTTGTTAAATTGACACTCAAACACACTATTCCTAATGCACCGGTTCCTGCGAGGTGGCTGTAGATGTTAAGGGTTGCTGCAGAGCAATAGAATGTCACCATCCCACCACGGATCTCCAGAACGGTTTCAAAGTTTAATTCAGCGATCATTTTATTAAAACTGAAGAAATGTTTTGGAGCCTCACAGGACCCCTTCATCAGGCATGTTACCACGGAGAAACACTACAGGGTCTGTGTCCCTTTAGAAGTATTTAACCTTTTGTAATTTCTCACCGAAACATAAATTCCTATAGCAGGGGAGCCTAAAATTTGACTTACACCTTAATGCAGATTTCTGGGAAAATCACACAAGCATTCCCATTTGAATCAGTGTAGTCTTTTGAGAAAAGCAGTGAGCCAATCACACAAGCATTGAATATGTTTTTAGTTTAAATTGTCTTTATTGAGGTTTTACAAAGAAATGGTACAACAAGTCAGATACAACACAGTTTATCTATCTGTAGTTTAATTAACATCCAATAATTCTGTCTACATAGTTAATCCAGACAGCAAAGGAAAGTGAGAAACATAGGAGCGGAGGGGAAAAATTAGAGGGAGGGGGGAAGGCAGGAGGACCCACCAGCTTAACATTGGTTCAATAAGAAGGTAAACACTTCCGGTTTCGGCGCCGTATGGAGTAGCTGCCTCCCTCACTAGCTCCGCAGCTCGACCCCAAAAATCGGCATATAAATCAGCAGGACGACTACCCTTATCACCCGCCCACCCCCCTGGTCATTCACGGCCACGCCATGGACCGTTTCGTTGAAAAAAACGGCATTCGCCCGCACGCGACCGCGGCGGCTCCACAAGCGCACCCGCAAATCGAGTCCGCGGCTTCGGCCTACTCGGCTCCCTTCTCGGGAACGGTGCCTGCAATGGAGGTAAGCAGTGATTCGCTCACCTCCCCACCACAGCCTTCTCCTCTTTCACCTCCTGCTGGGGATGACACCACAGAAAGGATTGCACAGGCTGTAGCAGCTCTCCTCACCCCCATGATAGCTGCCTCTGTGGAGAAAGCTGTCAGTGCAGGCATGCAACAGCTCAAGGCTCAATTAGGAGAACATTCCACTAGGCTCAATGAGGCAGAACACCGCATATCTACCTTGGAGGATGAATTGTACCAAGCCCAGGCCCTGGAACATGCTCAGGATAAAACCAATCAGTTCATATTAGACAAGCTGGACGATTTGGAAAATAGGTCCAGGAGGTGCAATCTGCGCTTCATTGGTATACCAGAATCTATGCAACCATCAGCCCTCACGGATCTATGTGCAAGACGTATTCCAGAGTCCTTAGGCCTCCCCGGCCCCTGCACAGTGGAAAGGGCTCACCGCATGGGTCTTTTTAACTCAGAGCGCAAGTCGCCACGACCGATTATTGCCAAATATCTAAACTACGCAGACAAAGCCTCCATCCTGCAAAACTTCCGGCAATCCAGATCTCTCCAGATAGATGGAATGCAGATCTTAATTTTTGCGGACTACTCCATAGAAGTGTCAAAAAAAGGAAGGCTTTCCAGCAAGTCTGCACGGAACTACACCGCCAACAAATAAAATTCACCTTGGCCTTCCCCGCCACCCTGCGGCTCAAAGCTCCCAATGGCGACCAGCTATCATTCCAAAACCCATCTGAAGCGGAAGCCTTCCTACGCTCTCTTCACTCGGGACCTCACATCAGCCCCTCACCCAGGACGCCTCCAATCAACCGTGGTCTCGACCAAAGAAGCCCGCGTAAGGACTCTCCAAAAAGATTCAGGCCCTCGAAACCAGACCTACACCAACCCATGCTCAGCTGAATCGACTAATACTCTTCTTCCATCTTCTCGGCTATAGCCACGCCTGACCCAACTGAACTGATCAGCCCTACCCCTGAGGCGAGGTACCTCACCGGTCTCTCCTACAGACTTTGAAAACCAGACTTGCATTTTGATGGTAGGCCAGTCCTTTTCCTTTTTTTTTCCCTTTTCTCTCCTTGCTCTCTACATGTTTATGAAAATCTTTTTTTTTTCTCTCTCTCGCTTTTAAATTGCCGGTACAAATGTTTGTTCCCTCTGGCCTCTCTGCGTAGAGCCTTTATATCTCTCCGTACACGATTCGAATCTGCTCCTTTGACCACCCCTGAAAACGTGGGTTTTCCTTTTGTCAGGGCTGCATTATTCGGGTCTTGCAATGGGAGCTGGACTACACAGCGACTCCATGCGGAAAAAAGTGAAGTCCATACGATATATTTTTTTGTTCTTATTTTCACAACCCCTCCCCCGCTATCCTTCTTTTCTTCTACCTCACCCAAGCCAAGTTATGCTTCCAACACTGATCACTTCATCACCACCTCCCTATACCGTAGACACCTCATTGTCCCATACTACTCTCATAGCTCGCTTCCGTTACCAATCCAATCCTGTCATACCGGCCCAACTCCTATCGATTGACCCCTTATTATGAGAATAGTCTCCTGGAATGTTAAAGGCCTTCGCTCCCCTAATAAGAGACTGAAGATTCTCCGTCATCTAAAAAGACTCAAAACAGACATTGCCCTCCTTCAGGAATCCCACCTCTCCACTTCAGATTTCCCACGCATGAAAAAACTATGGGTGGGCTCAGTCCTCGGCTCCGGATCTCAGGGGCGCAGGGCAGGGGTCCTAATACTCATTCACAAAAATCTTCCATGCACGGTGGTCTCTACCCACTCAGATACACAAGGACGTCTCCTATCGATTCATGTTCAGTTAGGGACAAAAGACTTCATTATCTCTAACATTTACGCCCCTAATAACCCCTCCAAACTTTTTTTTAGCGAACTGTCTACTTGGCTCCTTCGAGATCCGCTTATCCCACATATTATCGGCGGAGATTTTAACACTATCCTTCACCCTATTGACGACAGGTCTTGCTCCAGAAGCCCCCGATCTCTAGGTGTCCCCAGAGACACGACCCTCTTTGCCTCCATGATTGACTCCCTTCAACTTCATGACGTTTGGCGTCTCAGGCACCCAGCTGACAAAGAATTCACTTTCTACTCCAACCCCCACAACGTTTTCACCAGGATTGACTACATTTTCTGCTCTGACGACATAGTCCCCATGATATCGGAATCTGACATTCATGACATTGTCATCTCAGACCATGCTCCTGTTTCGGTATCACTCGACATCCCCGACCTTCACCCGAACCCCAGACTATGGCGATTCCCCACATACCTACATAATAACTCTGATTTTTTACAGTACATAGAAAAATCATGGTCCGAATACGCCTCGGCCAATGCTCTGCACCTAGATAACCCTAATTTGTTTTGGGAAGCTGGAAAATCCTTCCTGAGAGGTCGGATCATATCCTATGCCGCCTCTTTCAAAAGGAATGCCGTGGCAAATTACAAATTGGCTAGCTCCCGGCTACACCACACCCAACGATCCCTGTACTTAAAGGACTCCCCTGAAAATAGGAAGGCTTGGCAGGTAGCTAAACGAGCCTTTGAATCATGGGCAGACACCCTTGAACTGACGAAAAAAGCGCACATTGACGCCTCCCTACATAAATTCGGGAACAAAGCAGGGAAACTACTGTCCAGACTTTGCAGGGGTCCTCAACGCCCGACATGTATCTCCTCCCTCCGAGACGCTACCGGTTCTATTAGAACCTCACAGCGAGACATCAACGAAGCTATGCTCCAATACTACTCATCCCTATACGCTGCCGATCCCATAGATAAACCATTGGCACTCTCATTCCTTGAAAAAATATCCCTCACCAAAATCACTACCTCACAATTGGAAAGCCTGAACCTGCCCATATCCCTCTCTGAGATATCATTGGCCATCCGGAACCTAGCCCCTTCTAAAGCCCCTGGCCCTGATGGTTTCACAGGCGAATTTTACAAGTCCCTAAGATCACTATTGGAACCCACCCTATGTAAGGTATATCAACATATATGGTCTGGTGGCCCGTACTTACCCACAGGAAACCAAGCCACCATAAAATTGCTGTCCAAAAAAGGAAAAGACCCCCTAGACCCAGGTTCATATCGGCCTATCTCACTTCTAAATCTAGATGTCAAGATTCTCTCAAAAATTATTGCCACCAGGTTAGCATCCATCATTCCTTCTTTGATCCACTCCGCTCAATCGGGTTTTGTTAAAGGCAGGACTGCCACTCTAAATATCAGGAAAGTGATGCTGGCCCTGGATCATGCCAAAAATAATCTGAGGGGTGATTTTGCAATCATTACTCTAGATGCGGAGAAAGCCTTCGATAACGTTAGTTTCGAATGGCTTTCTTTAGTAATGTCCTCAATGGGATTCACCGGCCCCTTCTACCGCCTCATAGAGTCCATGTATACTGCTCCAGCAGCTAGGCTGGTGGCAGCGGGCCTTCTTTCAGAGGAATTTCGTCTTCATAAAGGCACCAGGCAGGGATGTCCTTTGTCCCCGCTCCTGTTCAATATAGCATTAGAACCCTTATCGCGATTTTTAAACCAAACGGCCCCACTACATGGCATTCACATTGGTGATCACGAACTACGTACTTCCCTCTTTGCCGACGATGTCCTTATTTTCTCTTCTAACCCATCTTTGGATATGCCCACGATCAAATCAGTATTCGATGAATTCAGAACATGTTCGGGCCTTCGTATAAATTATAGCAAAAGTGAAATCCTTCCCATAGGCTCACGCCCTGACCCTCCATGGATGCATCACTCTATCTTCAAGGTAGCACATTCACATATCACATACCTAGGGATCAAAATAGGGAAAACACCTGCCTCTCTCTATCATCTCAACTATCCCCCTCTACTCACGAAAATAACTCAGGAACTTGATAATTGGATAGATCTGCCTCTCTCGCTCTTGGGAAGATGTCACCTGGTGAAAATGGTCAGCTTTGCTCGTTTACTTTACCCACTCCAGACTATACCACTGCTTCTACACCATAAGCATACAAAAGCTCTCAATGCAGCTATCTCTAAATTCCTTTGGAAAAGTAGGCGACCGCGTATAGCCTTCCAGAAACTATATCTTCCCAGGCGCGAAGGGGGTATTAGTCTTCCCAATATTAGAACCTATAACCTAGCCTGCCTACTACGGACAGGTCTAGACTGGATAGCCCAAGCGTCCCGCTACTCCAATTATGCCTTGGAAACTCAAATGGCACACCCATACTCCCTAGTAGCTCTTCTCCACTGCAAGTGGAAATCTGTTCCAATACCATTCCAACATAACCTTTTACTAAGAGACACGGCCATTGCTTGGAGAGAAGTCAGAAAAAGCCTACATCTTTCGCCCTTCATATCCGGCCACCTTCCAATTCAAGGCCACCCGAGTTTCATCCCAGGCCTAGAGCAACATCCTTTTGCCTCCTGGCATCGGAAAGGTCTCACGAAATTTTCACAACTCTGTGACCCGGAGACAGGTCGTCCCATAAATTTCAAATCCCTAGCCGACACATTCTCACTTCCACATTCCCAAGCTTTTCACTATGGACAATGTGTCAGTTTCCTAAAGAATGCATGTAGACACGACAACACACGGTTCAAAAGTTCTATAACGGAAGTCCTTCTTTCGGAAGGTTCGTATAAGATCTCAGATATATATCGCCCTCTTCTACTAAAAACAACGTCATCCCTAGCCTCCTCATCAGTGGCCAACTGGACCAAAGACTTCCCAGACACAGAACTGGTCAACAAACTATTACAGGGTCTTAATACTATACATAAACTGATCCCCAATGAAATTTGGAGGGAAACTCAGCTGAAAATTATGCATCGTGCTCACATTCCCTTTCTCTATGCCAATCAATCACAAACCTCCTCTTCATGCCCTCTCTGCCGTCAACTCAAACCTTCCCTGACGCATCGCTTCTGGTCGTGCCCCCACATATCTGTCTTCTGGGATAAAGTCCTGGCTTACATCTTCAAAGTGACCCTGATGAAACTACCTAAGGACCCACTCCTCCTCATCTTTGGTTATTGGAACCCGTTGTTGCTGCCATGGTCCCCGAAGGCCCCCCCTTCACATAAAGATTGGTCTTTGATATGCCTACTACTCGCCAGGAGAGCCATCTTGAAAAATTGGATATCCAATATACCCCCGAATACATCACAAGTCAAAAAGGAACTTCTGCTGCTTCTTTTCAAAGACAGACTAAATACAGACTTCTCGATTGACACTGCTAAACATCATTTCTACCACAGATGGCAAGCATACTTGGTCTATGATCACTCCCCTGAAGACCGGGCAAACCTCGAGCTGTTTTCATTCTCCTATTACGGGACACCCCTCCCATCACCTCCAGTGACTCTACTCTCCCCCCCCCAGGTGACCTATCTTGATGGGACAAATTCTAATTCTAATTCTAAATCTGGATCTGAATCTATATGGTGTGATGCACTCTAGATATTTCCAGTGTAATTTGATGTCTACCTCCTTGTTACCTCTCATAATGGTAGCTTGGTGTCTACTTCCACCCCCCCTCCCCCCCCCATCATCTCCCATTCTTTCTCCCTAGGTTTTTTTTTTTTTTTCTCTCGGTTTTTGTTTTTGTTCTGTTCTCTGCTCTCCAGTTTTCCTAGGGTCCTCCCCAGTTCCAGGATCCATTCATTTATCCTCCCCCCTTACATAGGGATGTTTAGCTTTGAAAGCTCTTACCTCCTACATTGTTTACGCATCCCTTGCATGGGACCTTATTCTTTTATCACCTTTATCTCCTAGGATGCGTATTGTTATCTAGGCATTATTGTCTTCTTTTACCATATTTACTGGTTTGACACAACTATTGATATGTTAAAATAGAATTACTTCTATTGCTGTAGTAATCTGTATGACTTATGCCTTCAATAAAATCTATTTAAAAAAAAAAAAAAAAAAAAAAGAAGGTAAACAACAGTTGGTTCATGTTTGTACTGTACATTTCCAGTGAAGAAGCCACTTTGACCACTTACGGATAGACTTTTCTAGTTGCATATTTTTCCTAGTGAGCATTTTCTCCATTTCACACTGGTATTTAGGATCGGCAGCAATTCTGTCTTTAGATGCAGCCAAGGCGTTTGATAGCCTTGAGTGGCACTTTTTGTGGAGGGTATTGGCAGAGTTTCAGTTCGGCCCAAAGTTCATCAAATGGGTTAAGATAATGTATGAGGGTCCAAGGGCCAAAGTAAGAGTGAATGGCGAGTGTTCAGAGTGGTTCCGGTTGGCGAGGGGGACGAGACAGGGGTGTCCATTGTCGCCCTTGGCCATCTCAATAAGGGCATCCCCAGAAGTACAGGGATTTAAGAGGAAGTACGGGGAAGAAAAAGTTGCCATGTATGCAGATGACATTCTGCTTTTTTGGGGGGACACGCAGTTCTCATTGGATGCGGTAATGAGGATAGTTGGAGATTATGGCAAATTCTCAGGGCTGAGGATTAACTGGGAAAAATCTGCACTTTTACCGATAGACCCAATATCACAGCAGATAACCCAAGTAAAAGTTGTAAACCAGATGAGGTATTTGGGAATAAACGTAACAAGAGATCCAGGACAATATATAGCCGGAAACCTAGTGCCATTGATGACAAAACTAAAACAGAAGTGCCGTGTTTGGAAGAGGCTCCCACTTTCAGTAACTGGACGGTGTAACCTGGTCAAGATGGTGTGGATGCCTCAGATCTTGTACGTCTTACACAACTCCCCAGTGTGGATTCCAAAGTACTGGTTTAAAAAAACTGGACAGCACATTCAGGGAATTAATATGGAAAAATGGAGCTGCAAGAATCCGCCTCCGAACCTTACAGCAACCCAGAGAGAAGGGGGGTTTGGCATTGCCAAACCCGAGATACTACTTCCTAGCTGCACAAATGCAGCATATGAGTGGACGTAATTTACCGGCGGGTAGGGAGCTGGGGAAAAATCTATTACTAAATGATACAAATCATGATACAGAGGTGGAGGCAGTGGAGGCAGACTCTTTTCGCTCCAGGAGCCTCACCGGAAAACTGATGGTAAAAAGTTGGGAAACAGTTAAGGGGATACTGGGGTATAATGGATTCTCTGAATTCTCCCCTATTTGGGACAACAGTAACCTAAAAGATCTTAAAACTATGGGAAAAATTGTGGAATGGGATATGTGTGGGGTACACCTTTTGACGCAGCTTTTTAAGGAGGGGAGAATAAAAACATTTCAGGAGATAAGGCAGGAGTTCTCAGTCCCCAATAAATCATTTTACAGATACTTGCAGGTTAGGCATGCCCTGAACTCACAATTTGGGCAGGAGACACTAGTATGGAGGAAATGCCCCAGCTCCGTAAATTAGTAAATTCGGATACATCTAAAGGGACAATCTCAGTGATGTATAAGTGTATAAGTGAGGCGGACCAGGAAGAGAGACCTGATATTAAGAATAAAGGGAAATGGGAAAGAGATGTGGCTCCCATAACACAGGAACAGTGGAAGAAGATATTGGAAGCAGGCCCTAGAGTCTCACTCTCCCCCTCTCAAACGGTCTCCCAATTATATTTAATACATAGAGCGTACTACACACCCCAAAGAATGTTACAGTTTGGTAGGAGACAAGATGCGAAGTGTCAGAGATGTGGAAATGAGGAAGGAGATTTGATACATATGGTGTGGAGGTGTCCTAAGCTGTACTGGTATTGGAAAGAAATAATAGATGGAATACATTTTGTATTCGGGACATCTTTACAGCCAGAGGCCAGGCTATGTGTGCTAGGCTTGATGGAAGAAAGGGGAATACCAGGAGATACGTAAACGGCAATATTAAGATGCCTGTTCCAAGGTAGGAAACTCATAGCGCAAAGGTGGCAAGCAAAAGATCCCCCAACAGGAACAGAATGGAGGAAGGTAATAGACAACACCATTAGGAAAGAAGAATTTATATACAATAAGAGAGGAAATGGAAAGAAATTTATGAAGATATGGAAACAATGGATAGAGGTGGAGGTATGGTAGAGGGGGGGGGGTGGGAGGGAGGAATGAAGGGGAGGGGAGAGGAAGGGAATTGTATGGGGTGTGAAAGGGAGAATGGGTTCACTGTTTTATTATATGTGGTAAAGGATATTTACAATGTTGTATATGGAAGAGAGTACATACGTATAAGTATGTTAATATAAAAAGAAATAAAGAATATTTGATCTAAAAAAAAGGATTGGTAAGCTGCAATATAATACATTTTTGGTCTTGGGTTTAATGCCAGTTTAAATAGAGAAAACTGACTCTGGGTGTTTTTATTGTATTGTTACCTTTTTATCTATTGCTATTAGATCCTTTTAGGGTCCAATCATTTCCTTCTTTTAATTTTTTTCGATGAAAACTACAGGATGATTGGCAACACTGGCAGAACAACAAAGCAGCACATTTTTTCCTTTTGTTTGGTTTAGATCTCTCTATTACAATTCTTAGCAGCAATTTACTGTACCAAAGATCCAAATCCTCTTCATTTAAAAGCAATCAATTATTTTGTAAACTTTATGTTATCGCTTTACAAAATATGAACACTTGTGTGTGCCTTTCATTTTGTCTATGGATTTGATCCATAAGCATTGAAAAGATAGATTTGTATTCCTTTGTTATCTAAGCAATGAAAAGCCAGTGGATCTATACAACATCACTTTCTTTGCTTTCAAATATAGGTCAGAAATACAGAGAATGCTTACCTACTGTGTCCATCTCCATTTGCTGAATCCTTTTAATGCTTAACACACTTGTCACTTTGCAGCTGCTCTGTAGTCACTTCATCCAGTACAATGGTATGATTCGAAATGTAATACCCTAGGATTTACAGTGGCTGTTGTGAAAGAAAAGAAAGATGAAATTAATATAAGGTCTTTTCCATTATACTATTCTACACACAAACGTTTAGCTGTCCTATGCCACATTACATTTCATAAAAGTAGAATAAGTCAAGATGATAAGTAGGATATTTGTACCACTTTTTCGATCGGCCTTAAAACGCTTTCTAATAGTACTGGCATTCACGGGGAGAAATTAATGTGAACTTTAAAGGCTAAACTGGTTGTTTGCCAGAGGAATACATTATGGTAGCCAGCATCTAAATAGCAACTGGGAAAAGCCCTGGCCCACTAGCTTATGCTTGTCAAAACAATCTGACATTTTATCCTCTCACTTCCTGAAAACCTTCAGTTCCATGATGGCAAACATATCTTAATTTTCCCTGCTACATCTTGCAAAACTAACAAATAAAGGTAGTACAAACTTGTTTGCTATACATTGCCCAAACACAGCTTGTGACAATATTGAGGTTCAACAAGCCCCAGACTGTGTCATACTGAACACAGTATAAATTTATTGTTCTAAAATTCTCCATTCAGTAAAAATAATCAGGTCTTCTGGTCATCTTTAGACATATTTCATATCACCCCCCTTCTAATAACAACAAGCTCAGCAGATCCAGTTGAATGAACAGTCTGAGGCTCGGTTCATACGTAAGATCCATCTCACAGCATGGGTCCGATGCATGCTGGTTTACTGTTTCTGGTCTGATTTCAGCCCGAATTTAAAAATAAATTAAAAAAAACAATATTTTAAACTTTTTGCTATAATAAATATCTCCAATTTAAAAAAAAAAAAAATCTTCTTCATCAGTTTAGGCCGATATGTATTCTTCTACATATTTTTGGTTAAAAAAATCTCAATAAGCATATATTGATTGGTTTGCTCAAAATTTATAGCATCTACAAACTATGGGAAAGATTTATGGCATTTTTATGGCTTTTTCTTTTTTTCTTACTAGTAATGGTGGCAATCTGCGATTTTTAGCGGTACTGCGACATTGAGACGGACAGATTGGACACTTATGACACATTTTTGGCACCATTGACATTTATACAGTGATCAGTGCTATAAATATGCACTGATTACCGTATAAATGTCACTGGCAGGGAAGGGGTTAACACCAGGGGGCGATCAAGGGGTTAAATGTGTGTTCCCTCGGTGTGTTCTAACTGTATGGGGATGGGACTGACTAGATGAGGAGACATATTGTTGTTCCTACTTAGTAGGAACAAACAACATGTCTCCTCTTCCCTGACAGCACAGTTATCTGGCAGCTCTTAAAGGGTACCCCGTACCCGTACAGAGTTTCGCGCAGGGGTGCCATCCTTTCCCCGTAAAAAGACGTGAGACAGTCTGGAACCGGTTAAGCTATTATGTATAATTGGGATTATTCCTATTAAGTCATTATGCATTATGAATGATTTTAACTATATTTAGTGTCAATGTTTATGTGCACTTGTTTCACCGTCTGTATATTTGCTTGAGTGACCAAAATGTACAGTGGTTACTAATTTGTAATAAAATAAACTTTTCCCTGGGATCGTTCACCGAAAGAGGTATGATGATTGTTCACCAATTAGATTGCCTAGCCCAGCTTAGCAGGGTATATAAGGCTACAAGAAAATAGTGACAAGCAAGCTTCCTGATGACATGTTGATCACAAAATGCATTGAGGCTCTGGGCTCGCTCTTGATGACATAATTTCCGGTACGGTTGGTTCCGATTCTTGGAACGCAGGCCGAGACACGGTGTTCCAGTCTTAGTGATGCCGTTGTATATGTTGGTGCTAGCACATTAGCACCCCACAATGTAAGTGTGTATTTTATCACTATTTGGCATCTGTGTACATCATGTGAATCATTTTGCTTATACCGAGCTAAATTGTCCTATGAACACAAGGATACATTAAGGGATGCAATACACCTTCTAAAGGATCTGAGCCTACGATATCTCCTAATATCTATGTAGCACACAGACCCTTCCGCTACATCCATCTTTAGCAGTAAGGCACACCTGCTACTTGCCCGTTGTCCAACTCCAGATATGGAGAGGCGAGCGGTGTTAGATATTTTTGGGCCTTGTGGCAAGTTACCCCTCACGAATGGATCCCCGGCCTCCGTTCTCTAAGGTTGTAAGTCTTTGGCCTCGTACACACTACCGAGTTTCTCGTCGTAAAAAACACGTCGTTTTTTTCGACGAGATTCTTGTTAAGCTTGTCGATTTTCTCGTCAAGCTTTCTATGCGTACACACTGTCATTTCCCAATTTCCTCGTTGTTCTCCGCGCTCACGTCCAGCACGTACGACGGCACTATAAAGGGGAAGATCTTTTTTCTTGACGCCACCCCTTGGGCTGCTTTTGCTGATCTCGTGTTACCGCGTGTGAAGTAAAAGTTTGGGAAGCGACGATTTGCGCTTTTCAGTCTTCGTACTTTTCAGATCGTTTTCTGCCGTTCAGTTTGTGCTTGTGGGTTCGTATCTTGACTTTCAGGGCGTCTAGGCAGGTCGTATCTGTTTTACAGTGCGTTCTTGCCTGTTCGTTTCTGATTTTCAGTTCGTTATTCATAGGCCTTGCTGTTCTAAAGTGCGTTCTGTTCTGTACGTTCTGATTAGACGACCGTTTCCTAGCCATGTCGCCTGGACGGTCTCGTCGTCGAGTTCGTGCTGTGCGTGCGCTTGGTGTTGGTCTGCTTGTTTTGGACCAAGACCAGTCCATGAATGGTGTGAGGAGGAGTTCATGGACCAAGAATTGGTTGCTCCAGCGGGACCAATTCTGCCACATGCCTCTGCTGCGGGAGATCGTCGAGAATAATCCTGAGGACTACAGGAATTTTCTGAGGATGTCTGACCCCGTTTTTCAGGAACTGTTGGCTTTGGTGTCCCCCTATATTACCAGGAAGGACACCGTTATGTGGGAAGCCATCAGTGCTGAGCAGAGGCTCATCGCCACGTTGCGTTACCTGGCGACAGGGAGAAGTCTTCAGGACTTGAAGTTCACCACAGGCATCTCCCCCCAGGCTCTGGGCCTCATAATCCCAGACACCTGTTCTGCCATCATCCAAGTCCTGCAGGAGGACTATATTAGGGTAAGTTTGCTCCCTTAACATCACATTTTATGTATTACATGTATGCTAATGTATTGTATTTCTTTCATCCTTCCCTAATTACCATGATTGTAATATGCTGAGAATGTCCCCTTTGTCCCCATGCATGTTGGAAGCTTTAGATTGCCCCTTTTTTCTCCTCCCTAAATATTTCCCTTCACTAACTTTTCCAGCAGGGGCGCCTGTTGCTCCAAATGTTTGGGGGTTCAAACCCCAATTTAGGAAATAAACTTCCTCCTTTTTTGCTCTGGTGCCTATTAAACGCCCCCAGTTGTCCCCTCCAATGCAGCCATTTTGTTCCCTCAAATGCAGCCATTTAGTCCCCTCTAATGCAGCCAGTTTCCCCCCAGCCCTGCACTTACCTTCTTGTGGTCAGCGCCATCCTTCTTCTGTCCTTGATGTCTTCTCCTTCCCTTCATGTTGCATCAGCCAATCATGTTACCATTAAACAGACTTGGTGAACATGATTGGCAGAGCAGCCTGTCAGTGTTTACCCAAGGAATGCCCCCCCCCCCCCCTGCGTCCCCGATTTTTCTTTTAGGAAGCCAATTACATCCCTCAGGTTGTAATTTGCAAGACTATTTTACTACCTGTTTCTGCTATGCAATTTTAACCCCCTAAATGCCGCAATGATTCATATGTCGGTCGCTTTACAAGAGGCCATCCACCTGAATAGTGTGCGGCATAGACAATACATAGGTTCATGCAACGCATGAACCTATGTATTGTTCTGAGTGATGGGCACAGGAGAGAGGGGGCAGTGCTCCAGCGCCCACTCTGGACGCACCGCCACTGCAATGCTATCCTGTGGCCAAACACATCTCCCCCCCCCCAAATAATTTAGTAATGGCCCATCAGAGGGGGTGATGAATATGATAAATGAGCCTTCCATTATCCTTTTTTTACACACCTTAATAAACGTATAATTTGATTGATGTTGGCCTCTAATTTTTTGGGATAGAATTTCCTTGTAATGTATGACTTTGTTTTTCTAATATTATTTCATCTTGTTTCACTCCACAGCTTCCTTCCACGCCACAGGAATGGCAGACTGTGGCATCGGAGTTTGCCACGCGGTGGGACTTCCCCAACTGCGGTGGTGCCATAGACGGGAAGCACGTCCGCATCGTGCCGCCACCCCGTTCTGGGTCCTACTACTACAACTACAAGGGGTTTCATAGCATTGTGCTGATGGCGGTGGTGTCAGCACGGTATGAATTCCTCTATGTTGATGTAGGGAAGAATGGCCGGATGTCCGATGGGGGATCCTTCATCCAGACAGGGTTTGCCCTCCATCTCCAGAGTGATTACCTTGCATTGCCACCGGATGCAGGGAATATTGAAGGACTCCCCTTTGTTTTTTTGGCTGATGAAGCTTTCGGACTCGGACGGCATCTTATGAGGCCATTTCCACAGAGGACCCTGACCCCAGAGAAGAGGGTGTTCAATTACCGGCTGGCCAGGGGCCGAAGAGTCGTTGAAAATGCCTTTGGCATAATGGCCAGCCGGTTCCGCCTTTTTATGACTTCCATCCACTTGGCGGACTACAAAATAAACTATGTAGTGTTATGCTGCTGTGTGCTACACAATTTTCTTTGCCGCAAATCTAATTCATATATGGCCTCAGTTTTGCCAGAGGCTGGACTTTCCCCTGCAAATCCCCTTCCGGGCCTGGAATCTGCCCGTCTTGGCTTGCCCCCCCAAAATGCCCGTGTGGTTCGGGACAAATACATGGAGTATTTCACGGGTAGGGGGGCAATTCCTATGCCAGCCTATGTCTAAGTATCCCAATAAAAAGCTTGTTTAAACCTTTAATTATTTGTTCTTTCCTGTCTCCTAGTTTGTCTTTGTGCATTTGTAGTGGCAAGTGTATTTTACTTTAGTAAATAACAACCATTTCACTATGTAACCTTACAAAAGAACCAAATAAGCTTAGAGGGTATTATGAAAAGAATCTACACGTTGTTTGTGGTCAAATATTTTACTCTGTGCACATTCTCTTCATTTTTTTTTTTTTTTTTTACTTTGGGGTTGGCCTGGCCCCAACCCGTCAATTTTTTGCTTATGAAAATACAAAAATAACAGTTGCATTTCAAAAATTACAACATTGGATACCTCTGAGCAATCAGAGACATTCACTTACACAAACTATGTCTCTATGTGCCCGTCCTAATATGGGGTCCTGCCACCCCTTGGCCAGCCAAAAATTGAATATGCACACATTTGTGTTTTTTTTTCATATAGGAAGTTTACAATCCTGATCCCTATTGTCAACATGTGCTATCTGCCATCAGGGGTGATCAATGGACGTGTTTTGGGGGTGCATCCCCTTCCTCAGTTCACCGACTTTTGATACGAGGAAGGGGTTGCACCCACAAAAGACGTACATGGATATCCCCTGATGGCAGATAGCACATGTTGACACACTGTGTGCATATTCAATTTTTGGCTGGTTTGATAGTCAAAAAAATTCAAAAAATTACAAAAACAAACATGTAAAAACAAATGTGTTTGGATGACTTATTGAATTCTCCCCAAAACATCGAGAATGTCTTTAAATGTTTGTTCCATCACATGGATTCTTTGTTTAATTAGGTCCAGTTCCGTGCTACATTCCATCACTTGCTGGATGAGGCGGAGGGCACTGTCAGCAGAGAACCGTGTACTATCCTTCACAACATTTACATCCCCTAAAAACCCCCAAAAAAATGTATTATAACTCTGCAGGCCTACCTCACTTACCTGAAGCTGTGGTGACAGATACTGACCTGTTGTGGTGACCAGATCCACAACGTCATCCACCTCTCCTTCCTGCACTTCTCCTTCCTCCACCTCAACTTCCTGCACATCTTTCGGTTGTGGGTCTTTGGGAGTTTGGGGTTGCTTGGAAGTTGTGGGGTGCATGTGCTCCCTGGAGTGTCCTCCTCCCAGTCTTCTCTCCCCTATGAGAATAAAACCAAAGGTCTATTTATCACACTGTAAATCTCATTGTTAAAATAAAAACAGGCTAAATTGCTTGGAAGTGGGGTACAAGTGTGTGTTTGTGCGGAATTTAAAGAAGAATGCATTATTTATGACCCCAAATATGTTTAGTAGTGATGAGCCGAACACCCCCGGGTTCGGTTCGCACCAGAACCCGCGAACGGACCGAAAGTTCGTACGAACATTAGAACCCTATTAAATACAATGGATGCGAACGTTCGAATTCTAAAGTGCTAATTATAACGACTATTATGCATGTTATTGTCCTAAAAAGGGTTTGGGAACCCGGGTTCTGCACCAGGGGACATGTATCAATGCAAAAAGAAGTTTTAAAAACGGTCGTTTTTCGGGAGCAGTCATTTTAATGATGCATAAAGTGAAAAAAAAAGTAAAATATTCCTTTAAATATCGTACCTGGGGGGTGTCTAAAGTATGCCTGTGAAGTGCCACGTGTTTCCCGTGTTTAGAACTGTCCCTGCACAAAATGACACTTCTAAAGGAAAAAAAAGCCATTTAAAACTGCTTGCGGCTTTAATGTAATGTCTGGTCCCGGTAATATGGATGAAAATCTTTAAGAAAAATGGCATAGCTACCCCATGACCCCCCCCCCCCTACTCCAGCCCATTACCAGCCCCTTTGGGTCTTGTATGGATATTAAGGGGAACCCCGCACATAAAATAAAAAAGGCCCTATATACTCTGAACAGCCGTATACAGGCGATGCATACAAGACAGGGACTGTAGGTTTGTTCTTATGTAGAATCTGTTTGTAATTTTGAACAGGTACATTGTTTAAGTGTAGCTCCAGCCCAAAAATCTATTTTTAAACTTTTTGGAAAACATAGGTAAGGGTTATCACCCCTGTAACATTTGTTTTGCTGTCTGTGCCCCTGTTCAGAACATTTCACCTCACTTTCCGTCCCAATGACAACTGTTTTTGAAATGTGGTGTTTTTCTTGAAACAAGGATTGGTGATAAAGCATCAGTACAGAGGAGACACCTTTCTCCCATATTAATTCTTACAGGAGAGAATTTTCCTTCCAATGGGTAGATTTCCTCTCACTTCCTGTTGTCTTCTTGCGTTTGCAAGTAGGAGTCGTTTGTAAGTTGGATGTTTGAAAGTAGGGACCTGCCGTATATACTCTGCAGAAATAGGCCCCTTAGTTGTTGGTGTTGGCACAACACTGTAAGCACTCACAGTTACTCTTGGTTGGTGCTGGAACGCCCTGCTGTCAACTATTATATCAGGAATTTTAATTACATATAATTGTTGAACAGTGGTAGTAAAAATTGGGCCTTTGATGGTGGTGCTGGTGCCACAACACTGTAAGCCCTGACAGTTACTCTTGGTGGGTGCAGCAATGGGCCCTGCTGTGAATTATTAGATCAAGAATTGTAATTGCATGCCCCTGTTGAACAGGGGCTGAAAAATTGGGCCTTTCGTGGTGGTGGTGGTGGTGGTGGTGTTGCCACAACACTGTAAGCCCTCAGAGTTACTCTTGGTGGGTGCAGGAATGGGCCCTGCTGTGAATTATTAGATCAATAATTGTAATTACATGCCCCTTTTGAACAGGGGCTGAAAAATTGGGCCTTTCGTGGTGGTGGTGGTGGTGGCGTTGCCACAACACTGTAAGCCCTCAGAGTTACTCTTGGTGGGTGCAGCAATGGGCCCTGCTGTGAATTATTAGATCAAGAATTGTAATTACATGCCCCTGTTGAACAGGGGCTGAAAAATTGGGCCTTAGGCACTGGTGGCACAACACTACAACCCCTCACAGATACTGTACTTGGAGCACAGCAATGAGCCCTGTTGCAAAGTATTGCTTCAAAAATTGTAATGACACGCCCCTGTTAAACAGGGGCTGAAAAATTGGGCCTTAGGCACTGGTGGCACAACACTCCAACCCCTCACAGATACTGTACTTGGAGCACAGCAATGAGCCCTGTTGCAAAGTATTGCTTCAAAAATTGTAATGACACACCCCTGTTAAACAGGGGCTGAAAAATTGGGCCTTAGGCACTGGTGGCACAACACTCCAACCCCTCACAGATACTGTACTTGGAGCACAGCAATGAGCCCTATGGCAAATTATTGCTTCAAAAATTGTAATTACACGCCCCTGTTAAACAGGGGCTGAAAAATTGGGCCTTAGCCACTGATGGCGGCACCCATAAACAAAAATGATCTTCCAAGCTATCATCATCAATCGTATCATTGAGGACTCGGAGGAGGAGGATAGCCAGTCAACATAACAGCACAGGCACTCAGCATCAGCATCAGTCTTGAAGGGATGTGACATGTTAAAATCAATTAGTCTGTTATATCAGCATCAGGTGTGTGGTAGCTGGTGGTGATCCAAGACTGGTTCATCTTGATGAAAGTCAGTCGATCAACCGAGTCGGTGGACAGGCACACCCTGTGATCCGTGACAAATCCTCCAGCAGCACTGAATGTGCGTTCCGAAAGAACGCTGGATGCAGGACAGGCCAGTAGCTCAATTGCATACTGTGCAAGCTCTGGCCAGTGATCCATCCTCAAGACCCAGTAAGCCAGAGGATTTTCGGTGGGGAAGGTGTCCAAGTCTGACCTTGCCCCTAGATATTCCTGCACCATGTTTATCAGACGCTGGCGATGGTTGCTGGAACCGATCATACTTTGGGGCTGCGGACTAAAGAATTGTCTGAACGCATCGGTCAGACGGCCACCTTCCCCACCGCTCCTTCTTTGACTGGCCGAAGCCTCAGCAACTCGTTGTCCAGGACCAGGAGTTTGTAACCTCCCAGTCTCTGGGAACGCGTTGCACAGACCTTTCTGCAAGGCCTCCCGGAGTTGTCTCATCCTCTGCTCCCTCTGCGACGGTAACATAAGGTCCGCAACCTTACCCTTGTACCGTGGATCAAGGAGAGTGGCCAGCCAGTAATGGTCCCTCTCCTTGATCCAAAGAATACGAGGATCCTTCCGCAGACTTTGCAGGATCAGGGAGGCCATGCAGCATAGGTTTGCTGAGGCATTCGGTCCGGAGTCCTCTGGGTCACTAAGGACGACATGATCCGCAGCCACCTCCTCCCAGCCACGTACAAGTCCACTGCTTTCTTGGGACTGTAAATCATCCCTAAAAGACTGCTGCTGATGATGCTGAGTGCCAGCCTCCACCTCCATGCTGACACAATCCTCCTCCTCCTCCTCCTCCTCCTCTTCCTGTGCGATGGGTGGGACAGAAGGAACACTGTCTGGGTAAAGGGGGCCTTGAGAGGCAAGGAAGTCCTCCTCTTCCTGCCTCTGTTCTGCCTCAAGTGCCCTGTCCATTATTCCACGCAGCGTGTGCTCCAACAGGTGGACAAGAGGTACAGTGTCACTGATGCATGCACTGTCACTGCTCACCATCCTCGTGGCCTCCTCAAATGGTGCCAGGACAGTGCATGCATCCCTGATCATGCCCCACTGGCGTGGAGAAAAAAAACCAAGCTCCCCTGACCCTGTCCTGGTGCTGTAGTCGCACAGGTACTCATTGATGGCCCTCTGCTGCATGTGCAGCCGCTGCAGCATGGCCAACGTTGAGTTCCACCTGGTGGGCATGTCACATATAAGGCGGTTCTTGGGCAGGTTCAACTCCTTTTGCAGCTCAGCCAGGCGAGCACTGGCATTATAAGATCTGCGGAAATGCACACAGACTTTCCTGGCCTGCCTCAGGACATCCTGTAAGCCCGGGTACCTGCCCAAGAACCGCTGCACCACCAGGTTAAGGACGTGAGCCACACAGGGCACATGGGTCAGTTGTCCCTGTCGGAGGGCGGAGAGGAGGTTGGTGCCATTGTCGCAAACCACCATTCCTGGCTTAAGCTGGCGTGGCGTCAACCACCTCTCGGCCTGGCCCTGCAGAGCAGACAGGACCTCTGCCCCAGTGTGGCTTCTGTCCCCCAAACACACCAGCGCAAGCACGGCATGGCATCTTTTTGCCAGCGTACTTGCGTAGCCCCTTGAACGGCTACGGAGCACCGCTTGTTCAGAGGACAAAGCACAGGAAGAGGCCATGGAGGAAGAAGAAGAGGAGGGGGTGGAGGAGAGAGGTGTGTCACAACCAGTAGTAGCATTTTGGAGGCGTGGCGGTGGAACAACCTCCAACACTACTGCACCTTGTCCTGCATCCTTCCCAGCTGCCAAAAGAGTGACCCAATGGGCCGTGAAAGAAAGGTAACGTCCCTGTCCATGCCTGCTGGACCATGAGTCAGCGGTAATATGCACCTTACCGCTGACCGCCCTGTCCAGCGAGGCCAAGACATTGCCTTCCACATGCCGGTAGGGAGCCGGAATAGCCTTCCGTGAGAAAAAGTGGCGTTTGGGAACCTGCCACTGAGGAACCGCACATTGCACAAACTCACGGAAGGGGGCCGAGTCTACCAACTGAAAAGGCAGCAGTTGAAGCGCTAGCAATTTAGCCAAGCTAGCATTCAACCGCTGGGCATGTGGATGGCTGGGTGTGAACTTCTTTCGACGGTCCAGCAGCTGGGGCAGGAAAATTTGCCTGCTAGAATCGGGCGTCGGTGTACTGCTAGCAGAGTGGCCGCAAGTACTTGGCTGTGACACACCTAATTCTACACCTTCATTCCTCTCAGTGCATGTTTCAGAGAGGACTGAAGTTATAGTGGGGTTGGAGATCCCAGCTGATGCGGTGCAAGGAGAGGTCCGCTTTGTTCTTTGGTGTGGGTCTTTGAGGTAGGCTTGCCAACGAGCTGCATGGCAGGTCAACATATGTCTGGTCAGGCATGTGGTACCCAAGCGGCTGATGTTTTGGCCACGCGATATACGCTTGAGACATATGTTGCAAACAGCAGCTGTGCGATCTGATGCACTAGCCTCAAAAAAGGCCCACACCAAAGAACTTTTTGAATGACGGGCAGAGGCAGCGCCCTGCACAGGCGGAGCTCTGCGGTGTGATTCCGTCGGTGTACTGCCCTTACGCTGGCCACCAAAGGGCATCCTGCCTCGTTGGAGATGTGCCTCCTCCTCATCCTCCTCCTCCTCCTCTCTCCTATTAGGCACCCACGTGGAGTCAGTGACCTCATCATCCCCTCCCTCCTCATCACTGGAGCCAATCTGGCAGTATGCTGCAGCTGCTGGAACATGACTGCCAGATTGGTGTCCTTCTTGAGCATCCCCTCTGTCTGCTCTCACGCTACTGCCTTCCTGTAGCTGGGTTTCATCATCAGACCCTTCGAAACGCTGGGCATCCTCCTGGAGCATGTACCCAACACTGTGCTCAAACAGTTCGGGGGACTCCTCAGGAGGAGGACATGGTGGGTCTAGGGAAGGAGTGACTGATGATGAGTCTGACATTGATACCAGGGAAGAGGACGCTTTGGCAGCTGCTTTGCCAGTACCCTGAGCCTGGGTGAGAGAGGATGAGGAGGAGGAGGAGGGCTTGGTCATCCACTCTACCAAGTCTTCGGCATGATGTGGCTCAACATGTCCAGCTGCCGAAAAGAAGGACAAGCGTGTCCCATGGCCATGTGCTGATGACAATGCACCGCGTCCACGACCAGCACTGTTGCCCCCAGACACAGAGCCTGCTTGCCCTCTTTTATTGCCTCCTGACTGTCTGCCTCTCCTTGTTTGCCTTCCAGACATTCTAATAGATGGCCTGCAGGGAGATGGGAAAAAAGCAAAAAGGGCTACCTTCAGGTGTCCTTCTCTGTCCCTTTACTTAAGGATTTCTAAATATGGTTGAGGATGATTGCTTTCGCACAGAATAGCACAACGACAATTTCCCTGACTGTCCAAAAAACAAGGATTTCAAAGATGGTTGATGAGGAATGCTTTAGCACAGTATAGCACAAGGAGAATTTCCCTCACTGTCCTTCCCTGTCCCTAGAAACAAGGATTATCACAGTGAAAGAAACTGACACTCTCCCTACCTATAGTTTTCTGTCCCTAGAAAAAATGTTTTTTTAAAGATGGTTGATGATCAATGCTTTAGCACAGTATAGCACAAGGAGAATTTCCCTCACTGTCCTTCCCTGTCCCTAGAAACAAGGATTAGCACAGTGAAAGAAACTGACACTCTCCCTACCTATAGTTTTCTGTCCCTAGAAAAAATGTTTTTTTAAAGATGGTTGATGATCAATGCTTTAGCACACTATAGCACAAGGAGAATTTCCCTCACTGTCCTTCCCTGTCCCTAGAAACAAGGATTAGCACAGTGAAAGAAACTGACACTCTCCCTACCTATAGTTTTCTGTCCCTAGAAAAAATGTTTTTTTAAAGATGGTTGATGATCAATGCTTTAGCACAGTATAGCACAAGGAGAATTTCCCTCACTGTCCTTCCCTGTCCCTAGAAACAAGGATTAGCACAGTGAAAGAAACTGACACTCTCCCTACCTATAGTTTTCTGTCCCTAGAAAAAATGTTTTTTTAAAGATGGTTGATGATCAATGCTTTAGCACAGTATAGCACAAGGAGAATTTCCCTCACTGTCCTTCCCTGTCCCTAGAAACAAGGATTAGCACAGTGAAAGAAACTGACACTCCCCCTACCTATAGTTTTCTGTCCCTAGAAAAAATGTTTTTTTAAAGATGGTTGATGATCAATGCTTTAGCACAGTATAGCACAAGGAGAATTTCCCTCACTGTCCTTCCCTGTCCCTAGAAACAAGGATTAGCACAGTGAAAGAAACTGACACTCTCCCTACCTATAGTTTTCTGTCCCTAGAAAAAAATGTTTTTTTAAAGATGGTTGATGATCAATGCTTTAGCACAGTATAGCACAAGGAGAATTTCCCTCACTGTCCTTCCCTGCCCCTAGAAACAAGGATTAGCACAGTGAAAGAAACTGACACTCTCCCTACCTATAGTTTTCTGTCCCTAGAAAAAATGTTTTTTTAAAGATGGTTGATGATCAATGCTTTAGCACAGTATAGCACAAGGAGGATTTCCCTCACTGTCCTTCCCTGTCCCTAGAAACAAGGATTAGCACAGTGAAAGAAACTGACACTCTCCCTACCTATAGTTTTCTGTCCCTAGAAAAAATGTTTTTTTAAAGATGGTTGATGATCAATGCTTTAGCACAGTATAGCACAAGGAGAATTTCCCTCACTGTCCTTCCCTGTCCCTAGAAACAAGGATTAGCACAGTGAAAGAAACTGACACTCTCCCTACCTATAGTTTTCTGTCCCTAGAAAAAATGTTTTTTTAAAGATGGTTGATGATCAATGCTTTAGCACAGTATAGCACAAGGAGAATTTCCCTCACTGTCCTTCCCTGTCCCTAGAAACAAGGATTAGCACAGTGAAAGAAACTGACACTCTCCCTATCTATAGTTTTCTGTCCCTAGAAAAAATGTTTTTTTAAAGATGGTTGATGATCAATGCTTTAGCACAGTATAGCACAAGGAGAATTTCCCTCACTGTCCTTCCCTGTCCCTAGAAACAAGGATTAGCACAGTGAAAGAAACTGACACTCTCCCTACCTATAGTTTTCTGTCCCTAGAAAAAATGTTTTTTTAAAGATGATTGATGATCAATGCTTTAGCACACTATAGCACAAGGAGAATTTCCCTCACTGTCCTTCCCTGTCCCTAGAAACAAGGATTAGCACAGTGAAAGAAACTGACACTCTCCCTACTGTGAGGGGGTTAGCTCGGCAGCGGGTGTGGGTGACCCCCGGGATGGGCTCCCCACACAAAAACAGGCCCAGCAAACGGAGGTTGTGGTTTTCAAAATCAAAAAGGTGCGGTTTATTTTCTATTTACAGTGACAAAACACAGCAAAGCAAAAGAAACATAAACAAAATAAATCCTGGTCAACTTGACCTCTAACTAAACATACAGGTTTCCTAACTAACAACTGGGATCAGCCTAGTGCTGTCCTAGTCCCTAAGTCCCTGGTTTTAAATGTCCAAGCAAATAGCCACACAGGCTTTGTCTCACCGCACAGGGGTTCACTCTCCCTAGACAGTCCACACAGGTCTGGTTCCAGGCATGAGCAAACACCTAATGAATCTGGGAGTTTTTATAGAGGCCTTAAACGAACTGACAGGCTTCAGCTGGTCTCATCAACTCCCTGCCTGCACGACGCCCAGCCCTCTCCCTAGAGGTATGAGTCATCCATGAGCCCACTAGCCCCAGCTGGGCTTATACAACTCTCCGCCTAGTTGTATAAGTCGGCGTAAAGCCTGAATCTGGGCGAAATATATCTACCCCCCTGGATGCAACCAGGTGACTTTACCTTCCTGCTGTCACACTACCTATAGTTTTCTATCCCTAGAAAAAATGTTTTTTTAAAGATGGTTGATGATCAATGCTTTAGCACAGTATAGCACAAGGAGAATTTCCCTCACTGTCCTTCCCTGTCCCTAGAAACAAGGATTAGCACAGTGAAAGAAACTGACACTCTTCCTACCTATAGTTTTCTGTCCCTAGAAAAAATGTTTTTTTAAAGATGGTTGATGATCAATGCTTTAGCACAGTATAGCACAAGGAGAATTTCCCTCACTGTCCTTCCCTGTCCCTAGAAACAAGGATTAGCACAGTGAAAGAAACTGACACTCTTCCTACCTATAGTTTTCTGTCCCTAGAAAAAATGTTTTTTTAAAGATGGTTGATGATCAATGCTTTAGCACAGTATAGCACAAGGAGAATTTCCCTCACTGTCCTTCCCTGTCCCTAGAAACAAGGATTATCACAGTGAAAGAAACTGACACTCTCCCTACCTATAGTTTTCTGTCCCTGGAAAAAATGTTTTTTTAAAGATGGTTGATGATCAATGCTTTAGCACAGTATAGCACAAGGAGAATTTCCCTCACTGTCCTTCCCTGTCCCTAGAAACAAGGATTAGCACAGTGAAAGAAACTGACACTCTCCCTACCTATAGTTTTCTGTCCCTAGAAAAAATGTTTTTTTAAAGATGGTTGATGATCAATGCTTTAGCACAGTATAGCACAAGGAGAATTTCCCTCACTGTCCTTCCCTGTCCCTAGAAACAAGGATTAGCACAGTGAAAGAAACTGACACTCTCCCTACCTATAGTTTTCTGTCCCTAGAAAAAATGTTTTTTTAAAGATGGTTGATGATCAATGCTTTAGCACAGTATAGCACAAGGCAAATTTCCCTCACTGTCCTTCCCTGTCCCTAGAAACAAGGATTAGCACAGTGAAAGAAACTGACACTCTTCCTACCTATAGTTTTCTGTCCCTAGAAAAAATGTTTTTTTAAAGATGGTTGATGATCAATGCTTTAGCACAGTATAGCACAAGGAGAATTTCCCTCACTGTCCTTCCCTGTCCCTAGAAACAAGGATTATCACAGTGAAAGAAACTGACACTCTCCCTACCTATAGTTTTCTGTCCCTAGAAAAAATGTTTTTTTAAAGTTGGTTGATGATCAATGCTTTAGCACAGTATAGCACAAGGAGAATTTCCCTCACTGTCCTTCCCTGTCCCTAGAAACAAGGATTAGCACAGTGAAAGAAACTGACACTCTCCCTACCTATAGTTTTCTGTCCCTAGAAAAAATGTTTTTTTAAAGATGGTTGATGATCAATGCTTTAGCACAGTATAGCACAAGGAGAATTTCCCTCACTGTCCTTCCCTGTCCCTAGAAACAAGGATTAGCACAGTGAAAGAAACTGACACTCTCCCTACCTATAGTTTTCTGTCCCTAGAAAAAATGTTTTTTTAAAGATGGTTGATGAGCAATGCTTTAGCACACTATAGCACAAGGAGAATTTCCCTCACTGTCCTTTCCTGTCCCTAGAAACAAGGATTAGCACAGTAAAAGAAACTGACACTCTCCCTACCTATAGTTTTCTGTCCCTAGAAAAAATGTTTTTTTAAAGATGGTTGATGATCAATGCTTTAGCACAGTATAGCACAAGGAGAATTTCCCTCACTGTCCTTCCCTGTCCCTAGAAACAAGGATTAGCACAGTGAAAGAAACTGACACTCTCCCTACCTATAGTTTTCTGTCCCTAGAAAAAATATTTTTTTAAAGATGGTTGATGATCAATGCTTTAGCACAGTATAGCACAAGGAGAATTTCCCTCACTGTCCTTCCCTGTCCATAGAAACAAGGATTAGCACAGTGAAAGAAACTGACACTCTCCCTACCTATAGTTTTCTGTCCCTAGAAAAAATGTTTTTTTAAAGATGGTTGATGATCAATGCTTTAGCACAGTATAGCACAAGGAGAATTTCCCTCACTGTCCTTCCCTGTCCCTAGAAACAAGGATTAGCACAGTGAAAGAAACTGACACTCTCCCTACCTATAGTTTTCTGTCCCTAGAAAAAATGTTTTTTTTAAAGATGGTTGATGATCAATGCTTTAGCACAGTATAGCACAAGGAGAATTTCCCTCACTGTCCTTCCCTGTCCCTAGAAACAAGGATTAGCACAGTGAAAGAAACTGACACTCTCCCTACCTATAGTTTTCTGTCCCTAGAAAAAATGTTTTTTTAAAGATGGTTGATGATCAATGCTTTAGCACAGTATAGCACAAGGAGAATTTCCCTCACTGTCCTTCCCTGTCCCTAGAAACAAGGATTAGCACAGTGAAAGAAACTGACACTCTCCCTACCTATAGTTTTCTGTCCCTAGAAAAAATGTTTTTTTAAAGATGGTTGATGATCAATGCTTTAGCACAGTATAGCACAAGGCGAATTTCCCTCACTGTCCTTCCCTGTCCCTAGAAACAAGGATTAGCACAGTGAAAGAAACTGACACTCTCCCTACCTATAGTTTTCTGTCCCTAGAAAAAATGTTTTTTTAAAGATGGTTGATGATCAATGCTTTAGCACAGTATAGCACAAGGAGAATTTCCCTCACTGTCCTTCCCTGTCCCTAGAAACAAGGATTATCACAGTGAAAGAAACTGACACTCTTCCTACCTATAGTTTTCTGTCCCTAGAAAAAATGTTTTTTTAAAGATGATTGATGATCAATGCTTTAGCACAGTATAGCACAAGGAGAATTTCCCTCACTGTCCTTCCCTGTCCCTAGAAACAAGGATTATCACAGTGAAAGAAACTGACACTCTCCCTACCTATAGTTTTCTGTCCCTAGAAAAAATGTTTTTTTAAAGATGGTTGATGATCAATGCTTTAGCACACTATAGCACAAGGAGAATTTCCCTCACTGTCCTTCCCTGTCCCTAGAAACAAGGATTATCACAGTGAAAGAAACTGACACTCTTCCTACCTATAGTTTTCTGTCCCTAGAAAAAATGTTTTTTTAAAGATGGTTGATGATCAATGCTTTAGCACAGTATAGCACAAGGAGAATTTCCCTCACTGTCCTTCCCTGTCCCTAGAAACAAGGATTATCACAGTGAAAGAAACTGACACTCTCCCTACCTATAGTTTTCTGTCCCTAGAAAAAAAGTTTTTTTAAAGATGGTTGATGATCAATGCTTTAGCACACTATAGCACAAGGAGAATTTCCCTCACTGTCCTTCCCTGTCCCTAGAAACAAGGATTAGCACAGTGAAAGAAACTGACACTCTCCCTACCTATAGTTTTCTGTCCCTAGAAAAAATGTTTTTTTAAAGATGGTTGATGATCAATGCTTTAGCACAGTATAGCACAAGGAGAATTTCCCTCACTGTCTTTCCCTGTCCCTAGAAACAAGGATTAGCACAGTGAAAGAAACTGACACTCTCCCTACCTATAGTTTTCTGTCCCTAGAAAAAATGTTTTTTTAAAGATGATTGATGATCAATGCTTTAGCACAGTATAGCACAAGGAGAATTTCCCTCACTGTCCTTCCCTGTCCCTAGAAACAAGGATTAGCACAGTGAAAGAAACTGACACTCTCCCTACCTATAGTTTTCTGTCCCTAGAAAAATGTTTTTTTTAAAGATGGTTGATGATCAATGCTTTAGCACAGTATAGCACAAGGAGAATTTCCCTCACTGTCCTTCCCTGTCCCTAGAAACAAGGATTAGCACAGTGAAAGAAACTGACACTCTCCCTACCTATAGTTTTCTGTCCCTAGAAAAAATGTTTTTTTAAAGATGGTTGATGATCAATGCTTTAGCACAGTATAGCACAAGGAGAATTTCCCTCACTGTCCTTCCCTGTCCCTAGAAACAAGGATTAGCACAGTGAAAGAAACTGACACTCTCCCTACCTATAGTTTTCTGTCCCTAGAAAAAATGTTTTTTTAAAGATGGTTGATGATCAATGCTTTAGCACAGTATAGCACAAGGAGAATTTCCCTCACTGTCCTTCCCTGTCCCTAGAAACAAGGATTAGCACAGTGAAAGAAACTGACACTCTCCCTACCTATAGTTTTCTGTCCCTAGAAAAAATGTTTTTTTAAAGATGGTTGATGATCAATGCTTTAGCACACTATAGCACAAGGAGAATTTCCCTCACTGTCCTTCCCTGTCCCTAGAAACAAGGATTAGCACAGTGAAAGAAACTGACACTCTCCCTACCTATAGTTTTCTGTCCCTAGAAAAAAATGTTTTTTTAAAGATGGTTGATGATCAATGCTTTAGCACAGTATAGCACAAGGAGAATTTCCCTCACTGTCCTTCCCTGTCCCTAGAAACAAGGATTAGCACAGTGAAAGAAACTGACACTCTCCCTACCTATAGTTTTCTGTCCCTAGAAAAAATGTTTTTTTAAAGATGGTTGATCATCAATGCTTTAGCACAGTATAGCACAAGGAGAATTTCCCTCACTGTCCTTCCCTGTCGCTAGAAACAAGGATTAGCACAGTGAAAGAAACTGACACTCTCCCTACCTATAGTTTTCTGTCCCTAGAAAAAATGTTTTTTTAAAGATGGTTGATGATCAATGCTTTAGCACAGTATAGCACAAGGAGAATTTCCCTCACTGTCCTTCCCTGTCCCTAGAAACAATGATTAGCACAGTGAAAGAAACTGACACTCTCCCTACCTATAGTTTTCTGTCCCTAGAAAAATGTTTTTTTAAAGATGGTTGATGATCAATGCTTTAGCACAGTATAGCACAAGGAGAATTTCCCTCACTGTCCTTCCCTGTCCCTAGAAACAAGGATTAGCACAGTGAAAGAAACTGACACTCTCCCTACCTATAGTTTTCTGTCCCTAGAAAAAATGTTTTTTTAAAGATGGTTGATGATCAATGCTTTAGCACAGTATAGCACAAGGAGAATTTCCCTCACTGTCCTTCCCTGTCGCTAGAAACAAGGATTAGCACAGTGAAAGAAACTGACACTCTCCCTACCTATAGTTTTCTGTCCCTAGAAAAAAAGTTTTTTTAAAGATGGTTGATGATCAATGCTTTAGCACAGTATAGCACAAGGAGAATTTCCCTCACTGTCCTTCCCTGTCCCTAGAAACAATGATTAGCACAGTGAAAGAAACTGACACTCTCCCTACCTATAGTTTTCTGTCCCTAGAAAAAATGTTTTTTTAAAGATGGTTGATGATCAATGCTTTAGCACAGTATAGCACAAGGAGAATTTCCCTCACTGTCCTTCCCTGTCCCTAGAAACAAGGATTAGCACAGTGAAAGAAACTGACACTCTCCCTACCTATAGTTTTCTGTCCCTAGAAAAAATGTTTTTTTAAAGATGGTTGATGATCAATGCTTTAGCACACTATAGCACAAGGAGAATTTCCCTCACTGTCCTTCCCTGTCCCTAGAAACAAGGATTAGCACAGTGAAAGAAACTGACACTCTCCCTACCTATAGTTTTCTGTCCCTAGAAAATTTTTTTTTTTTAAAGATGGTTGATGATCAATGCTTTAGCACAGTATAGTACAAGGAGAATTTCCCTCACTGTCCTTCCCTGTCCCTAGAAACAAGGATTAGCACAGTGAAAGAAACTGACACTCTCCCTACCTATAGTTTTCTGTCCCTAGAAAAAATGTTTTTTTAAAGATGGTTGATCATCAATGCTTTAGCACAGTATAGCACAAGGAGAATTTCCCTCACTGTCCTTCCCTGTCGCTAGAAACAAGGATTAGCACAGTGAAAGAAACTGAGACTCTCCCTACCTATAGTTTTCTGTCCCTAGAAAAAATGTTTTTTTAAAGATGGTTGATGATCAATGCTTTAGCACAGTATAGCACAAGGAGAATTTCCCTCACTGTCCTTCCCTGTCCCTAGAAACAATGATTAGCACAGTGAAAGAAACTGACACTCTCCCTACCTATAGTTTTCTGTCCCTAGAAAAATGTTTTTTTAAAGATGGTTGATGATCAATGCTTTAGCACAGTATAGCACAAGGAGAATTTCCCTCACTGTCCTTCCCTGTCCCTAGAAACAAGGATTAGCACAGTGAAAGAAACTGACACTCTCCCTACCTATAGTTTTCTGTCCCTAGAAAAAATGTTTTTTTAAAGATGGTTGATGATCAATGCTTTAGCACAGTATAGCACAAGGAGAATTTCCCTCACTGTCCTTCCCTGTCCCTAGAAACAAGGATTAGCACAGTGAAAGAAACTGACACTCTCCCTACCTATAGTTTTCTGTCCCTAGAAAAAAAGTTTTTTTAAAGATGGTTGATGATCAATGCTTTAGCACAGTATAGCACAAGGAGAATTTCCCTCACTGTCCTTCCCTGTCCCTAGAAACAATGATTAGCACAGTGAAAGAAACTGACACTCTCCCTACCTATAGTTTTCTGTCCCTAGAAAAAATGTTTTTTTAAAGATGGTTGATGATCAATGCTTTAGCACACTATAGCACAAGGAGAATTTCCCTCACTGTCTTTCCCTGTCCCTAGAAACAAGGATTAGCACAGTAAAACACACTGACACTCTCCCTACCTATAGTTTTCTGTCCCTAGAAAAAATGTTTTTTTAAAGATGGTTGATGATCAATGCTTTAGCACACTATAGCACAAGGAGAATTTCCCTCACTGTCCTTCCCTGTCCCTAGAAACAAAGATTAGCACAGTAAAACACACTGACACTCTCCCTACCTATAGTTTTCTGTCCCTAGAAAAAATGTTTTTTTTAAAGATGGTTGATGATCAATGCTTTAGCACACTATAGCACAAGGAAAATTTCCCTCACTGTCCTTCGCTGTCCCTAGAAACAAGGATTAGCACAGTAAAACACACTGACACTCTCCCTACCTATAGTTTTCTGTCCCTAGAAAAAATGTTTTTTTAAAGATGGTTGATGATCAATGCTTTAGCACACTATAGCACAAGGAGAATTTCCCTCACTGTCCTTCCCTGTCCCTAGAAACAAGGATTAGCACAGTAAAACACACTGACACTCTCCCTACCTATAGTTTTCTGTCCCTAGAAAAAATGTTTTTTTAAAGATGGTTGATGATCAATGCTTTAGCACAGTATAGCACAAGGAGAATTTCCTTCACTGTCCTTCCCTGTCCCTAGAAACAAGGATTATCACAGTAAAACACACTGACACTCTCCCTACCTATAGTTTTCTGTCCCTAGAAAATTTTTTTTTTTAAAGATGGTTGATGATCAATGCTTTAGCACACTATAGCACAAGGAGAATTTCCCTCACTGTCCTTCCCTGTCCCTAGAAACAAGGATTCGCACAGTAAAACACACTGACACTCTCCCTACCTATCCTTCTCTTTCCCTAAACTAAAGGAATCCAGGTTAAGCAAGAAAAAAAAATGTCACTGTCCCTGCCTATGCTTCTCTTTCCCTGCTCCGGAACACACTACACTAGGCCACCGTGCTGGTGGCCTTTTATAGTGTGGGGCGTGTACTAAACACCCTCAGCAATAATTGGCCACAGGCATCCTGCCTGTGGCCAATCATTGCTCTCCTCGCTGCCGGCGCTGTGATTGGCCAAGCATGCGGGGTCACAGTGCATGCTTGGCCAATCACAGCGCCTGGATGACACTGCAATGGCGTAGTGCATTGTGGGCCGTTCGCGTCACTCGAATTAGGCGCGAACGGCCCAAATCGTTCGATCTTCGTCGAACGATCGAACAGCCGATGTTCGAGTCGAACGTATGTTCGACTCGAACACCGAGCTCATCCCTAATGTTTAGTATTCACATTTGGATGTAATTTTTTTGACATGGAGGCACCACAAAAATTCTCTGATGCACCTGTGTGGGACACCCAAAAAAGGCGGGTCTGGTGGCCCACACTATAGTGCTCCAAAGTACAGATGTGGAAGCAGCTGCTGAGTGTCCTCTCCTTTACACTGATAAAAGTTTGCATTTCATTCTCTTTACAAACACATCATCTAGACTAAAAAATTATCCACAATAGTTGATCAAAAATGGCAGATGTCTAATTACTTTTGTGGCTCTAAAATAAGCCAAAACCGCGGATAGTGGCCGAACGAAGTGTCGGTAACGTAACGAACGATTACTGTGCCCAACCAAGTTCAAAATATTACATTTTGGAAGGGAGTCCAATATGAGAAAAAAAAAAAACATGTCAGTTTATAAAAAGATTAATAGCAGAAAAGTCGACATTTTACTTACTTTTAGCGAGCATCCTCTTTATGCTCCTCAACTGGTCTGGCTCCCTCAGTTTAAGGTCTGACCACCTCTTTCTGAGCTGCTCATTTGAGCGTTTCACCCCGAACTTCGCCCTCAGACTCTTCACAACTTTAGTGAGGATTTTGGCCTTCCTTCTATTTGGTTTGCTATACGGCCCATGCTTGGCATCATAATCAGCCTTGACCAAGATGTCCACCATCTCCGCCATCTCCGCCAAAGACATATTCGATGCCTTGAATCTCCTCCTTGATCGTGACGTGTCCTCGGTCTCCGGGCTTGTCTCCTCGTTAGTTGCGGAATTATCAGACACCTGCTGTAACTCCCCCATATCTGTCTGCGCGCCGAAAGAGAAGGGGCGGGGAAAAAATGTTAGTTAGAACGTCATGGGCGGGCGACGTGTGCGGAGCGACGTGTTCGAATTTTGACGCATGCGTGGTGTGTATATAGCAAACACACATGTGACTATAGTACGTTCGTTGTGCGGAGAGAGGAGTTCAAGTGACGGACGTGCGAACGAAGGTATGTGATTTTGTGACTTGTAAAAATTGTTGGCCTATACTGTCTTGAGATTGTTGGAGGATATATATGGTGACTAGGATGTTAAGGAGGTTAGACTGTTTGCCTCACATTAGTTAAATATAATTTTTTTAACTTGCAGATACAATATGAATGTCTTTATTAGTGACAAAGAGTTCCTGGCGGAATTTATTGACCGGGTAAGGGAGCTGCCGGCTCTGTGGGAGACGAAAAACCCCATCCATAAAAAAAAGGGGTGAGAAAAGCAGCGCTGGAGAAGCTGCTCCCATTTGTGCATACCAAGGTGCCCACAGCCACAGCAAAACAAGTGGACACTAAAATTGGGAGCTTGAGAGGTACCTACAGGACTGAACGCTCTAAGGTGCTGGCTTCTCAGAGGTCAGGAGCAGCAGCAGATGATGTTTATGTCCCGATTTTGTGGTACTACAACAGGATGTCCTTCCTGGATGACCACATTGACACAAGGCCATCACTCTCCACTCTTCCCCCCAGACTTCCCTGCAGCCAACCTGAGCCTTCTCTGGAGCAAGAGGAGGCAGCCATCCTGGATGATCCTGATTTGGCCATCTGGAGCCAGGCATAGTATTAACTGAAAATGTATTGGGATAAAATTAATGTTTGACAAATATGTCAGGATGAGAAACATATATTATTTTGGATTCCACAAGTGAAATCAAGATCTGTAGACATTATTCTGCACTTAATTGGGTGCTAAATAGTCAATCTGATGTAGTGGTAAATTTAAAGCAAGGATTTATGCATTTACATTCTAATTGCTTCAATCAGGATTACAAAGTTTGATGCAAAGATTAAACCAACATATTAAACTATGTTCCTTTTTCATACACAGGATGAAATCAGCCAGGAGGAGGGTCTGGAAACTGTCAGGCAGGAGGAGGAAGGGCCCAGTGGCAGCCAGGAGGTGGCAGGGCCCAGTGGCAGCCAGGAGGTGGCAGGGCCCAGTGGCAGACAGGAGGTGGCAGGGCCCAGTGGTAGACAGGAGGTGGCAGGGCAAAGGAGAAGCACCAGATCCCAGGTGCCTCCCATCCGGCTTCACAAAAGAGGCAGGAGGGACAGGACCACCAGTGAGGCAGCAATGGCCCTTATTAAAGAGGCCCATGCCACCCTCAAGGAGCCCACATCCCCTGAAGAGGCCATTGCCGGCCTAGTGGAGGCTAAGTTCAAGGTGATGAGCATGGAGCAACGCCTCCTATGCGAGCCCCTGCTCATCACCTTGCTCAACAAGGGGGTGATGGAGAAAATTACACCCAATACCGCCATATGTGAGGTGGCCCAACTGACCCAACCTCAACCTCCACCTCCACCTTCTTCTTCTTCCCCACCCCCTTCTGCTACACCTCCACCTTCTTCTTCTGCCCCACCCCCTTCTGCTACACCTCCACCTTCTGCCCCACCCCCTTCTGCTACACCTCCACCTTCTGCCCCACCCCCTTCTGCTACACCTCCACCTTCTGCCCCACCCCCTTCTGCTACACCTCCACCTTCTTCTTCTGCCCCACCCCCTTCTGCTACACCTCCACCTTCTGCCCCACCCCCTTCTGCTACACCTCCACCTTCTTCTTCTGCCCCACCCCCTTCTGCTACACCTCCACCTTCTTCTTCTGCCCCACCCCTTCTGCTACACCTCCACCTCCTCCTCCTGACAGGAGTACCCCTCCAGTGGGCCAGCCTCCAGCCAAACGAAGAAGGAAGGCTGCAGGGAAGGCTTCAGGAAAGGCTGCAGGGAAGGCTTCAGGAAAGGCTGCAGGGAAGGTTGCCAGGAAGAAGAGGAAGTGATGGCCTTGCTTCATTGTGGTCGGACAGAAGGCAGCCTGTTGTAGTACCACACACTTGGGACATATATATCACCTGCTGCTGTTCCTGACCTCTGGGAGGCCAGCATCAGATTGTGTTCAGAAATGTTGGCCTTCTCAAGCTCCCAATTTTAGTGTCCACACAGGGTTGCTGTGTGCTCTGGGGTCCCTGGGATGCACAAATGGCAGCAGCTTCTCCAGCGCTGCCTTCTCTTTATTTAATTTATAAACATGAATAAATGTGATTTTTGTTTAAGTTCATACTTGACTATGTGTATTTTTAAATAAACAAAATCAAGCTTTGGAGTAAGCAGATACATTTGACTGACAATAAAAGGCACAGATATCACCCCCCCAAAAGAATAACTAAATCTGATTAGCACAAAAACATGGTGGGAAATTTAAATAATATAGATTCCAAAATTAAATGGGAGATCACTATCAAAACATTGTGAAATTATAATTAACTTCATTTTGAAAAATCTAACCATTTAAATTATTCCTAAAAACTTGCACGATATAATACACATAAATCTTATAAAGAGCAGCATGAAAAAGGTTAAAAATAAGGCATAACTCTGTGTGAATATCAGCAGCAAAAGAAGGTCACTCGTTTTGATTAATGTAACATTCTAACGAAGATTTCAATGCAGAAAATTTAAACGATGAAATATTTTTGAGCGTGACGAATATGCTCTCTCCATTACGAAGGCTTGTTTTACCAGAAGATGCGCTCCCGTCTCATAGTTGCTTGTGAGCATGCGCGCTTTTGGAAGAGTCGTAAAAGCATACACACAAACCATTTTCTCGTCACAAAACAGGCCGACGAGAAACACGACGAGGAAATCTGGAATCCTGACGAGAAAATAGAGAGCAGGTTCTCTATTTTCTCGTCGAGATTCTCGGCAATTTTCTCGTCGTAAAACCATACACACGAACGTTTTTCTAGACAAAAAAACTCTGGCGGCACTTTCCTTGACTGTTTTGGACGAGAAAAACGGTCGTATGTACGAGGCCTTTCACTTGAATAAAGCAATGTCCACACATGGGTAAAAACCTAAGCAGTTAGGTTTTATTCTTTGCTTGGGGTGAAACTTGGAAGAAGAGAGAGTAGAAGGAATAGAGTAGGGGAAGGTTCAGGCACGCAACACCCTGAAGAACACTCTCATCGCCACTCAAGCCTGAGTGGGTTTTTGCTCACCCGGATAGTCCCGTTATGAATGGTCCTAGCAGCCGGTGTGGAGCACGAAGCAACTACTTGCGGTTTCCCTGGGATACGATCAGGAGATCCTCTACCTCAGAATCCTTAAGTCCCGAACTTCCCGAACTAGAAACAACTAGAACTTAGGTGCCAATGGGGCACGTTACAAGGCTTTTGGTGGATAGGAATCCTTCCCTCTGATAGGTAACCAGGCCTCTCCCGAGACAGCAAATCTTTCACTAATCCCCTTGGGACTGATCCTCCCCTGGCTTCCTCTCCTTCAGAGCGGGTCACCCCTCACTTGGGTACCCTGGGACTCCTCTTCGGGTGTAGGCCTCAGCTAAAGGTGCTGGGCCTACCTGTAGCGATGCAGCCTCAGGCTAAAGGTGCCCGGGGCTGGTACACACACACGCGTCCCTGGCCTGGAGGGCCAGGAGGCGCAAACTTCTCCCCGAATAATGGCGTCTGCCCCTTAATTACCCTCTCCCAGCATGCACAGCGGGTTGACCACGCCCACCACACAACTGCTGAGAGAGGACACCCAATGGTGTTGCAACGCCACCTGTGGTTCAACCTGAGCCTGAGGCGACAGTGCCACCCACAGGCCACAGGGAACTGTACTGCCAGGCAGCATCACACCCAGGCAGAAGCAAATTTGTACACAATCAATAGGTCTGAGCTAAATTACTAGCTCAGACCACCCTTAAATTTAAGTATAAGGCGCCCCAGAATTGGGGTGGGAGCTACATCTAGTTATCTGGTGAGTCTGTATTTCTCCTAATACCCGAGTAATGGTGGAGCACGTAGAACTAAGAGCACCTGTCATTACACAGACATTTTACTTGTGGAGTTTGGATTACTTAATTTGAGCACTTCCTCTTATTTTGTTTATGGTTATTGGTTTGTATGGTTACGCAACATGCACTAAATGTATTTGTATGTGTATTTGAGTTAGCGCCAACTTTTTATATATTTTGAACTGTAATCCCAGTGGCTAAACAAACTCATGCTCCAGTCAATTCCTTAAAAAAGACATACGGTGTATAGTATAAAGGTAGGCTCTACTCCTTCCCTATAATCTATCCATCCATTCCCATTTATGGAAGGAATAATGCCTAGGTTTACACTATATATAATATTAGCATGCTTCACACTTGAAGGGGCAGCTGCACTTTATTTGAATTAGGTTACTTACTAATTGTTATTGGGTTGGCACCTCTCTTATCATGATTTATGTTAAACTACTTAAAAAATACAGCCACCCTCTATACTTATCTGGAAATGATATAGAAGAGACAATACTTTATGTTATTGTATTCCATGTCACAATAACCAGGTGCATAAGGAATGTTGCATCATACTGCTTTTTCCTTCTGGTGTGGTGTGGGGGGACCCAGCAGGAACGCTACATCAACGCATGTTGATTGCACCTGTAATCTTCATCTGGATGCCTACTACACATTTGTCAAACAGTTCCTATTTAACCACCTCCCTACTGTGCACGAAAACCCCCTACTGTGCACGAAAACCCCCTTCCTGCCCAAGCCATTTTTTAGCTTTCAGCGCTGTCACACTTTGAATGACAATTGCGCGGTCGTGCGACGTGACTCCCAAACAAAATTTGTGTCCTTTTTTTCCCACAAATAGAGCATTCTTTTGGTGGTATTTGATCACCTCTGCGGTTTTTATTTTTTGCGCTATAAACAAAAGAAGAGCGTCCAGTTTGGAAAAAAAACACTATTTTTTACTTTTTGCTATAATAAATACCCATTTTTTTTTTTAAATAAAATTTTTCTCAGTTTAGGCCGATACGTATTCTTCTACATATTTTTGGTAAAAAAAAAAAATCGCAATAAGCGCGTATTGATTGGTTTGCGCAAAAGTTATAGCGTGTACAAAATAGGGGATAGATTTATAGCATTTTTATTTTTTTATTTTTTTATTAGTAATGGCGGCGATCTGCGATTTTTTATTGTGACTGCGATATTGCGGCGGACACATCGGACACTTTTGACACATTTTTGGGACCATTCACGTTTATACAGCGATCCCTGCTATAAAAATGCATTGATTACTGTATAAATGTGATTGGCAGGGAAGGGGTTAACCACTAGGGGGCGGGAAGGGGTTAAATATGTTCCCTCAATGTGTTCTTACTGTGGGGGGAGGGGACTGACTGGGGGAGGTGACTGATGGTTGTCCCTATGTACAAGGGACACACCATCAGTCTCCTCTCCCTCACAGGACGTGGATCTCTGTGTTTACACACAGAGACCCACTTTCCTGCTCGTTTCCCGGGCAATCGCGGGTGCCCGGCGGCAATCGCGCGCACCGGGGCCTTGTGAACGCGGCGGGCGCGCGCGCCTTCTAGCTCGTTTTAAAGGGAGGACGTCATATGACGTCCTCCCAGAACGAGAGTATCCTCCGCCCGCCGTCAATTGACAGTGGGCGGTGGACAAGTGGTTAAAGCCTGCACTGGGGGCAGGAGTTTTCTCAGCTAAGCACACCTTCCCGCCTGCATACCTGAGCTAAGGGCAGATGGATTTCAGCAAGTAATTTCTACAAGAATCATCAGCCTTTACTCAACATGGCAAAAGCCAGAAATGGGTGTTTTTCAAAGTGATTTCTTAGAAAAATAAAGCATGGAGACATGGATGGATGGATGAGTTTGCTTGACATATTAAAAATAAATTAAATAGCATTTTTGGCTAGCGATACTCAGATGCTGTGTAGTTCTGCTTTAAGTGTAAGATTCTCTACTTTAAAACCTTTTTGGTATTTTTTTATGATGTGATTCAAAATATATCGCCACTGGATTGTTCTCATACCCTAAATAAATGTGTCTTATGTGTTCCTCTGTACACCTTGCAGGGCATGCTCCAGGTGGGAAATGGAGAGCAGCTGAGAGGGGGGCTGCAGGAGCTGCAGGGAGAGATTCAGAGGGAGTGGTGGCTGCAGCGTGACTGGTGCTGGTGCTCCTAACACACACAATGGATATAAGGCAGGTTTCGGGAGGTGTCGATTTGGGATGATTCTTAGGGTGTGGGGTATTTAAAAAATAAGTTCCATAAAATTTCCAAAATACGCTGAAACCGCCAAGCTACTAATTAGCTTGTTATCTCTTGCTTGACTATTGCAACTCTTTCTTCAATGGCATAACTCTACCACAAGCTATGCTCTCTAAAGTGTACCATGCATGCTTCTTCCACATTCATCCACCTTACCAGCCACTCAGTGTCTGCCACCTCTCTACACTAATCCCTCTGCTGGATTTTGATCACTTAAAAAATACATTTAAAAAAATAATAATAGCCTACAAAGTCATTAGTAAATCTTACCCCAATTATATCACCAACCTTGTCTCAAAATATTACCCAAACTGTCCTCTTTGCTCCAAACCATCCTCCCGCTGTCTAGCTTCTCCATCTTCTGGAGCTTCCTACCCCAACCTTTATTGCTATAACCTACTCTGTACACTTTTAGGTGATATCCTGCCTCTACCTACTGTAACTGACAGTTTACTTTATCGAACAATTTATCCCCATACAGTTACTACCTTTTTTAACACTTGCCCTTTGCCTTTTAGACTGGGTGGTCACTGGAGTAGGGCCCTCCTAATCCTCTTGTTTTGAATTGTATTCAAAATGTACTGTCCCCTTTAATTTTGTAAAGTGCTGTGCAAGCTGCTGGTGCTATATACAGTAAATCCTGTATATAATGATAACAATATACTAATTAAATCCTTTCTGATAGAAATAATCAAAAGATATCATTAAATGCTGCTACTTAAAAAACAAATATATCACCAATTGTGCTATTAATATTAGTGTACAAACCAATAATTAATCACACCATAGCACATAACACTACATGTAAATAGTGTCAAAATCACTTAAACTTTACATAAAAATATATTAATAAATAAAATAAAAAAATAGAAAAAAAAAAAATTGGAATGAACAATGTGCAACATCTAGGGATGTCAGTGAATCACGTTGGTGGTGGAACATATGGTGCATTAAGTTTGTCACTATTCACATGGCGGAGAAATGATCAGTTCGATGGACTCATTGTGAAGATTTATGTTACCTTAAGGACTGTCTGTTACACTACTAAATTTTGCACATTGTTCATTCCAATTTATTTATTTTCTCAGTTTTTTTTGATTTGTTAATACATTTTATGTAAAATTTAAGTGATTTTGACACTATTCACATGTAGTGTTATGCGCTACAGTGTGATTAATTATTAGTTTGTACACTAATATTAATAGCACAATTGGTGAAATTATAAAAATTATGTTTTTTTTTATTTAAACATTACCAAAATATAAAAGTCTTAGCTTTAAACTAAAGACTTTAATACATCCTATTGTGTTTTTTTTTTTTTTTCATTTTTATTCTGTGGTTACTATATTATATTACACTAACCTATATATTTTTAATAACACTGTTTAAAGATTGACAAGTTACTGCTCATTAACTAAAGATGAACACATATATGTTGGATTCATGTAAATCAATACAGTAATAGAAAAATAAACCTCTAGAAGTGCATATTTAAAATGTAATCCTCTATAGTAAATTGACTCTGTTTCTGTTAAAAAAAAAAAACCTTATATAATTGCAATATGCCCAAATGATTTTTTAAAGAAATGCAGAATGTGTTTTTTTAATAGATAGTGAAGAAAATCCTCAGGCATTTTAAAGAACTGCTTTACTTTGTAATAGTATAGTTTTGTTAGATAATATGTTTACTTTTTACTGGTATTGCTAATATATTACCAGATGGTATTTGTTTTTACTCAGAAAAAATATTTTAAAGCTTCTTAAACATCTTCTTTTTTGTAAAACATTTAATCTGCTATGAAGTTAATGTATACCTGTCAGTAAATCAAAGTCATTTGATGCCTGTACAGACTTTTCCAGGGCTTCACAAGTGACCCAAGAATCCTGGAATGCTGTGATATACAAATATTAACATTTGCCGTAAAGTCAAGGTCTGACCTGTCCTTCTGTCTTTTGTTATCACCTATTGGGCAAAGAAGTGGACAAGAACAAGTGTGTCAGCCTCAACAGTATAGCGGGGAAAAAAAAATGAGATTTGCATATTAACATGTATAATATGTTTTTACTGCAATACAAAGGGTAAAACTTGAGATATTTTGTTTAATGCATATGTATTAACCTTTTGACTACAATTATAGCTGAGTATATTTGGGGTAAGTTCCTGACAGCCTTGCACTTCTGCATCTTGCAATTTTTTCCCATTATTCTTGGCAAAGTTGCTATGCCTCTATCAGGTTCGCAACACTGTTGTAGCTCGGAACGTTTTTTACTTTACTGCATAGAATGCATCACTGCTCATCCATGGCACATACATGCCACATCAGTGTTCATTCGTGCCACATTAGGGCCATCACAGTGACCATCAGTGCCACTACAGTGCTCATCAGTGCCATCAGTGCCCTACAGTGCCCCACAAAAGTGTAATAGGTAGTCAGGAAATTAGATGTGTAATTTATGTCCTTAAAACACCTGACAGTGCTCCCTGCATTTTGGGCCTCTGTATGTAGCCAAGCTGCGTAAAAGTCTCACACATGTGGTATCCCCATGCTCAGGAGAAGAAGCAAAATCTATTCTGAGGTGTATTTTTTGCTATGTACATGCTATGTGTTGGAAATATCTTATAAATTGACAAATTTGTGTAAAAAAAAAAATATGTTTCCATTTTCGTTCTACATTTTCATAAAATTGGAAAAAAAATTACAACTTCAAAAAACTCACCATGCCTCTTACTAAACACCTTGGGACATCTACTTTCCAAAAAGGGGTCATTTGGGTGGTCTTTTACTGTCCTGGCTTGTTGGTGTCCCAAGACAGTACATCAGGTGTGATCAATTTTCAATGATTGGCACCATAGCTTGTAGATTCTATAACCTTCACAAAGACCAAATAATATAAACGGATTTGGGTTATTTTTACCAAAGATATGTAGCAGTATATCTTTTGGCCAAAATGTATGAAGAAAAATTACTACTACCGTATTTTTCGGACCATAAGACGCACTTTTTTCCCCAAAAAATATGGGGGAAAATGTCTCTGCGTCTTATGGTCCGAATGTACATCAGGCAACGCCCCCCGCCACTGCCGGCACCGCCCCCCGCCGCCGCTGGTAACTCCCCCGCCACTGCAAGAAAGTGCCCCCCCGTACGAAAAAAGGCCCCCCACGAGTTCCGACGGCCGCACAAATAGAGTCTCCCGTAAAGCGGCATAATGTGAATTTCCTGCTGGGCTCGGCTATACTCGGGCAGGAGGGGGCGGTTCCCGCTCAGCTGGGCTCGGCTATACTCGAGAAGAGGGGCGGACCCCGCTCAGCTGGGCTCGTCTATACTCGGGCGGGAGGGGGCGGTCCTCGCAAAGCTGGGCTCGGCTATACTCGGGTGGGGAGGGGGCAGTCTCCACTCAGCTGGGCTCGGCTATACTCGGGAAGAGGGGCGGTCCCCACTCAGCTGGGCTCGGCTATACTCGGGTGGGAGGGGGCGGTCCCCGCTCAGTTCACTTCGGCTGTGCTCGGGTGGAAGGGGGCGGCCCCCACTCAGCTCACTTCGGCTGTTCTCGGCTATGCTCGGGCGGTCGGTATTGACGTCGGCTTGGCTCAGCAGAGGGACGGTCACAGTGATGTAACATGTAAGCAATAATGACCGGAAAATGTATTAGAAGAAGGATACTGACCATGTCGGCAGCCCCTGTCCTTGTCCATGTCCACAGCCCCTGCCCCTGTCCGCAGCCCCTGTCCATGTCCATGTCCGCAGCCCCTGTCCATGTCCATGTCCGCAGCCCCTGTCCATGTCCATGTCCGCAGCCCCTGTCCATGTCCGCAGCCCCTGTCCATGTCCGCAGCCCCTGTCCGCAGCCCCTGTCCGCAGCCCCTGTCCATGTCCGCAGCCCCTGTCCGCAGCCCCTGTCCGCAGCCCCTGTCCATGTCCATATTTTAGTACACCATTTGGTTCAGAATATTTATTTTTTTCTTGTTTTCCTCCTCTAAAACCTAGGTGCGTCTTATGGTCAGGTGCGTCTTATAGAGCGAAAAATACGGTAATTTGTAACATTTTATAACAGAAACAAAGAAAAATTCATTTTTTTACAAAATTTTTGGTCTTTTTTTTTATTTATAGCGCAAAAAATAAAAAACCTACAGTGGGGATTAATTACCACCAAAAGAAAACTCTATCTATGTTTTTTTCAGCAGGTTGACAGACGTCTTTCATCATGGTTGATGTGAATTTACATCACTAGGTAATGGGATTGTTGACATTTTTTAATAAAACACTTCTAAAAGTAAATCAGTGTTTTTATTTATGTAGCGGGTGCCGCTCAGTCCCATGGCCCTGTATCTCCCACTGCAGCCCGAGACTCACACAAGCACAGACAGGCTAACAGGGACATACAGGCTGTCAGCAGCTGCGGGGAAATTCCCCCCTCTCTCTCCTTCTCTCACTGTGCAGTAAGTGAGAGGCACTCACAGACATCGCTGCCCATTCTGCTCCCTCCCCTGTTTCTCCATTGGCAAAGAGGAGCTGGCCAATCAAGGGAGGACTGCAGGAGCAGCAAGGAACTCTGGGATATGTAGTCCCCAACACAGGCTGCCTTACTGTAATCCCTAGGGAGAAAGCTACATAATGCAGCAGCCCACAGGGACAGAGGAGGAATCTTACAAAAGAGGCTGTCTGGGAGAAACTAGCTTTTAAAAAGGGAATAAATGGGCACAGAAGTTCTTAATAGCCCAACCTCCCTCTTTCAAATGGTATTCTCAATAGCCTCACCTCCCTCTTCCAAATGGTGCTGTCTTGTTTGGTAAGTAAACCTTCACTATGTCACTAACCTTGATGGTAATGTAAAAGAAGGACCAGAAACAACAGCCATCCAGTGCCTAGGGAAAAGTTGCCTACTCATCCCCCCCCCCCCCCAGCTTTATTATGAATAAATCTGTGTATTTTCAAGACAAAAAATATTGTTCATTCACACCATAGAGGCATTTTTATTTTGTATATAAAAAAAACTACTTTTTTTTCTATATGCCCCATTCACACTACAATGTAGCAATGATGTGCAGTGTGGGAAAATGCAACATGTTGCTGTGATTTCTTTATATGCGTTTCTGTGATAATTCATACATATGCAAATTCAATTGCAGTTCATTCACATGCACATCCTGTGGCAAATGGCATATGAATGCACCCTTCCTCTACATTAAAACGACACACCAAAGGCAGCTGCCCTTTCTGCCTCCTCCTCCCTTGTCCCTGCCCTAAGCCCAAAGAGTGAAACAATTAAAGAAGACTAAATAGCATCCTTTTCAAGGAAACCTGCACTGAAAAATACATATCTGGTTCCGCCCAGGAGAGAGGATTGGTTGGGCTGGCATTGAGTAAGGGGGGAGGGGATAGCGCGGTGTGCATGCATGGTTCCCTGCCTTGCACTCACATCCCGCTGTGACATCACACATGATGGAGGACGGGGGGGGGTATTAAACAGCTTGGCCCAGGGGAGCCTTTGCATCACACATAGGTTAGCTGACACTGCTTTATCTGATACAGCATGGAATTGGAAATAGTTGCCATCCCATAGACATGTCCAGACCCTTATGTAACGCCTGACCGTTTCTCTCTCATACAGACCTGGTGTAATTTTACCATTTGTGGATATGCAACATTTGCACATCTTTACTAAACACTTGAAAGGTAATCTATATTCTACCTTATGCGGTATGCTTGATTGTCAAAAAAAGGCTAAAAGGAAAAATCCATGGAAAATTCCAAGCTCTACTTACCGACCAGCCTACGACCAACCAAATTGACCTGTCTAACAGTATATGTTAAAAACAGGGGTTTAATCTGCACACATTTTCAAATACATGCGTAAGCTACAGGCCCTGGCAAGGCACCCTGTTACATGTAGTCCCTACCACTAACTTTTAAGAGGCTCCACAGTGAAAGCATATGCATTCTGATGGATATCTATATTCTTCCCTATGCGGTATGCTTGATTGACTGGTTGCAGATGTCCTTTCACCTAAGTACATTAGACACTTAATGCGCACATTGGATCATATTGATCTACATGCATTATATTTTTTGTTTTTTCGTAGATTGAAATATACTTTATTACAACAGTTCTTCCCAGTGACTAACAGGCTTCCCTGGTGGTAGTATATGTTTCTTTCTTTTTTTAGTAAGTAAAGAGGTAAACTATGACACTCTTTAACATATATATAATTTGATGATGAACACTTTCTTATTGAGAGTAATTCCATGGTTTATGTTTACATCTTTAGTACTCTGTGGTCTGTACACCCTCCTCTATGGATGATCTAACATTGGTTTCGACCTTTCCTGTTGGGGGTCTCCTGAGGTGATAGTGGGCAAAGTTTTCTCTTTTCTTCGTTTTCCACGCTTGGCTTCCTGACACACAGTTAGGGGGTCAAAAATCCATTGGACCTGTGTTTATCTGGTGGGTTTGGTTGTACATGACAATGGTTGATTATGGTTATTGCATGTTTCAGTTTTTTTAATATTTGTGAATCTTTTCTCCTTTAGTAGAATCCCTTACATGTACTTCCTGAAGAAGCCAGGACGGCGAAACATGTAGAAGAACAAGTGTAAGGGGATCCTATCTTTACTTGGCTTATATTAACACACAGATATGTCAATGTGTCACTGTTTTTCATGAATTTTGTAAATAAAAACTTGTTATTTTAACAGTAGTATGTGTAGCAATAGTTTTGCACCTACAAAATCCCATCCTTAACCTCTTTCCCACTGGGCCATTTTTCAGCTTTTAGTCCTCTCACACTTTGAATGACAATTATTCAGTCATGCAACACTGTACCCATAGGAATTGTGTGTCCTATTTTTCACACAAATAAGATTCACTCTAAACACTAATCACTTAGGATGTGTATTCTCAAAGTGAAAAGTCTAAGAAGCTTCCATGGGACATATGGCAACTTTCTGTGCATATGCAAGCATTTAGTGCAAAAAAAATCTAATGTACTTGTTTTGCTTTTTTGACTTAAATTGAAAGGCTACAAAGTTCATGGTTAACAATGTGGCAATAATTCCAATACACCATTTAGTTAAAAAATGTAAGTTAGGAACAACCTTTGTTTTTCAGGGTGGCAGTCTGTGCCTCCTTGCAAGTGCAGTTGTACTTATTTTCCTCCGAGCTTAGTAAATGTGATTAAGCTCTGCTGATTTCCATCATCCAATCAAGTGCAAGCAAAAATTCATTTTTTTTTCTTTCCTTGCAGTGTTGGGTATTTTTTACAAAATGAAGTTTTACCACAAGTGCACTGCATTTACAATGTGCACAGTCTTTGCCTTTAGCAAAACCATCCCCTTGTATCAAGGTTATCACTGGCCATATTAATAATGGCTAAGCGGTGAGATCGTTACCACTTATAGAAGGCCAGCCTCCTATGTCATGGTTTTGAAGTTGTTGTTGAAGATGAGCCATGGCTGATAGATAATTTAAAATCCATACATCAACATGAGCCGATAGTGGCCAAAAAGTTACTTGAAAAAGGTTGAGTTGGACTGCATAACTGGGAATTTTCCAAACCCCCTCTTATCATAACCTAAGGGTATCTCCACATGAGATCATCCCTAATACACCACTCATCCCAACCCGTTGCTTCATCAGTAAATAAAGGTATAGACAGGAAGGAATCTAGGGTGCAGTATGTTTCATTTGATAAGGCTTTGCAAAAGTGACATATTCCAAGAGACGGAAGGTCCATTCAGCAGGGGAACTTTGTGAGATCTTGCTCCGGTATGATGGCAACATTTAAACTACATGTCCTAGGGGGTCAGCTGCAAAAACTAGGAAGAGACAGTTGGCTCCCAATAATGTGACGTAAGAAAGATGCAGTACAGTCCTGGATGTGTAGCAGAGATCCCTGCAGATTAGAGGTCACAACAGGATTTATTGGACTTAGAAGTATTTTTTTTAGCATTAAAGAGCGAACATGGTAAAATTGGAATTGAGAACAATTTTACTCAAGCAAGAAGGTCCTCTTTAATGTTTTAATGCCTTTGAGTCACGTTCAGTAGGGATAGTTGATGAAAAGCCCTAATTATTTTGCTGTCTTATTCAGACTTGGCATGGAACCAATGCTTTTTTTTAAATCTATACTTAGTCACTGTCACTGTCCCATAACATTTTATTCAACTCTCTGCAAAACAAACCTGCAGTAGAAGCTCAGTGAGACACTTGTGCTCACAGGTGGTGTGGACTGTGTGTGCTAATATTTGGCTTGAAAAATGTTTTGCATTTCATGGGTGAGATTGAATCAAGCTGACTGCACATTGGTGGGGAGCCAGACAGCACAATATGTGGAAAGACAATTTATACAAAGAAAATGTTGGGAATTGCAAAAGGCAGTGGCCTTTCAGCAGTAATTTGTAGGTTGGATTGAAAAGCCTAATAATAGTAATTGAAGAATATCTCGGCGTGCTACCTAAAGAATAAAGGTATTTTGTATTGATCAGCATGCTTTCAGATACATCACATACTGTTTAAGAAGCTTCACAGAGACATGTAAGAAAAAATTACTGTGCATGTGTATATATATATATTGTGAGGGGGTTAGCTCGGCAGCGGGTGTGTGTGACCCCCGAGATGGGCTCCCCACACAAAAACAGGCCCAGCAAACGGAGGTTGTGGTTTTTCAAAATCAAAAAGGTGCGGTTTATTTTCTATTTACAGTGACAAAACACAGCAAAGCAAAAGAAACATAAACAAAATAAATCCTGGTCAACTTGACCTCTGACTAAACATACAGGTTTCCTAACTAACAACTGGGATCAGCCTAGTGCTGTCCTAGTCCCTAAGTCCCTGGTTTTAAATGTCCAAGCAAATAGCCACACAGGCTTTGTCTCACCGCACAGGGGTTCACTCTCCCTAGACAGTCCACACAGGTCTGGGTCCAGGCATGAGCTAACCCCTAATGAAGCTGGGAGTTCTTATAGAGGCCTAAATGAGCTGACAAGCTTCAGCTGGTCTCATCAACTCCCTGTCTGCACGACGCCCCACACTCTCCCTAGAGGTATGAGTCATCCATGAGCCCACTAGCCTTAGCTGGGCTTATACAACTCTCCACCTAGTTGTATAAGTCGGCGTAAAGCCTGAATCTGGGCGAAATATATCTACCCCCCTGGATGCAACCAGGTGACTTTACCTTCCTGCTGTCACATACCCCCCCTCTTGTTTTAACCTCGGGGTTGGAACACCAGCAATCAGGCATTCATGTACTCGAGACAAAGCATCCACATTCCCCATTTGAACGCCAGGGCGATGCTTTACTGTGAAGTTGAATTCCTGGAGGGCCAGGAACCACCTATTCACTCTTCTATTTGTTTCCTTGTTTTGAGCCATCCACTTTAACGGAGCGTGATCCGTAACCATGTCAAAGTGCCTACCTAGCAGGTAGTACCGAAGGGAATCTAGAGCCCACTTCACCGCTAAACACTCCTTTTCAACGGTGGCGTAATTTACCTCATGGGACTTCAACTTCCTGCTGAGGTAAATGACTGGGTGCTCTTCCCCGTTCCAGACCTGGGACAATACTGCTCCTAACCCCACATCTGACGCATCACTTTGTACGACAAAGTCTTTAGAGAAGTCGGGTGAGTACAACACTGGCTGGCTACATAAGGCTTGTTTCAAGAATTGGAATGCTGCCTCAGCCTCGGGGGTCCATTTAATCATGACCGACCCTTTCCCCTTCGTCAGGTTGGTTAGGGGCACAGCCTTAGAAGCAAAGTGGGGAATGAATCGCCGATAATACCCAGCGATTCCCAGAAAGGCTTGTACCTGCTTCTTGCTGTTGGGACGTGGCCAACTCTGGATGGCCTCGACTTTGTTGAGTTGGGGTTTTATTACTCCCCTCCCAATGGTGTACCCAAGATATTTGGCCTCCTCCTGCCCAATGGTACACTTCTTGGGGTTAGCCGTAAACCCCGCTTCCCGAACAGAGTCCAGGACTGCTTGCACTTTTGGCAGATGTGAGGCCCAATCTGTGCTATGGACAATTATGTCATCCAGGTAAGCCGCAGCATACTTCCGATGGGGCCTCAGCATCTGGTCCATTTTCCGCTGGAATGTGGCCGGCGCATTCTGTAACCCGAACGGCATTCTTTTATATTGGAACGCCCCGTCTGGGGTTACAAATGCGGTTTTCTCTTTGGCCGACTTGGCCAGGGGGATTTGCCAATACCCTTTTGTGAGGTCAAGAGTCGTCATGTATCGGGCTGTTCCCAGCCGGTCGATCAACTCATCTATACGTGGCATGGGGTAGGTGTCAAATTTTGTAACTTTGTTCAACTGACGAAAATCGTTACAAAATCGCCAGCTCCCATCCGGTTTAGGCACCAACACAATGGGACTAGACCAATCACTTTGGGACTCCTCTATCACCCCTAAGTTCAGCATTTTCTGTACTTCCTCCCGTATTGCCTCCCGTCGGGCCTCTGGGATCCGATAGGGTTTTAACTTCACCCTTTCACCGGGCGGGGTAATGATGTCATGCTCTACCCCAGATGTTTGTCCCGGCAGCTCAGAGAATACCTCCTTGTTGCGAAGCACAAACTCCTTAACCTCCTGTTGTTGGGGTTGTGACAAGGTGGCTGCTATTCCAACCTCAGGAATCACGCAACCAGTTTGAGCTGGTGACCAAGTGTCTGCGACTAGGGACTCTCTATCCCTCCAGGCTTTCAACAGATTAACGTGATAGATCTGTTCGGGCTTTCGCCTTCCTGGTTGTCTGACCTTGTAATTCACTTCGCTCACTTTTTCCATTATCTCGTAGGGGCCTTGCCATTTGGCAAGGAATTTACTTTCAACCGTAGGGACAAGTACCAGTATCCTATCCCCCGGGGAAAAGGTACGGGTCTTGGCTCCACGGTTGTACACTCTCTGCTGTGCTAACTGCGCTTGGGCCAAATGTTCCTTCACGATGGGCATTACCTGTGCAATTCGGTCTTGCATCAGGGCGACATGCTCAATCACACTCCTGTGGGGAGAACTCTCACTTTCCAAAGTTTCCTTGGCAATATCCAACAGCCCTCTTGGGTGTCTCCCATACAGTAACTCAAAGGGGGAGAATCCCGTAGAGGATTGGGGCACCTCCCTAATAGCAAACATCAGATAAGGAAGTAGACAGTCCCAATCCTTTCCATTTCTATCCACCACTTTCTTCAACATTTGTTTTAGGGTTTTGTTGAACCTTTCAACCAGCCCATCGGTTTGGGGGTGATACACAGATGTACGTAATTGCGTCACTTTGAACAATTTACACAGCTCCTTCATAACCCGGGACATAAAGGGTGTACCTTGGTCCGTAAGCAGTTCTTTACAAATACCCACCCGGCTAAACACAAGAGATAGCTCTTTGGCTATGGTTTTGGCCGAGGTATTTCGGAGAGGGATCGCTTCTGGATAACGGGTGGCATAGTCCATTATAACTAATATGTACTGGTGCCCCCTAGCGGACTTGATTATAGGACCTACCAAATCCATGGCGATCCTCTCAAACGGGACCTCAATGATGGGTAGAGGGACCAGCGGGCTACGGAAATGTGGCATCGGGGCCGACCTCTGACACACAGGGCAGGAGGAACAATAATTTTCTATGTCCTTCATCACCCCCGGCCAATAGAATCTCTGTAATACCCTCTCTCGGGTTTTCTCTGTCCCCAGATGCCCTCCAAGAATGTGCCCATGGGCCAACTCCAACACCAACTTCCTGTAAGGTTTGGGCACCACAAGCTGCTCAACGGTTTCTTCTGCCCTTTTTGCCACCCGATACAGTAGGTCCTTCTCTACGCTGAAGTATGGGTAAGTGCAGGTATTATCTGGGTTCACTAACTCGCCATCTATTTCCACTACGTTTTCCCGTGCCTTTATTAGGGCGGGGTCTTTCAACTGTTCTGTGGCAAAGTTTTCCCTGTGAACCTCAAGATCAGAAAACTCCACAGACGGTAGGTTTTCGTCTGAGGAGGTGGGCTCCTCTCCAGTTTCTTGAGTCTCGCCTGCCAATACTGACAAGGGAAATTCTGGAGAGTCCTCACCACTCTCAGAGGAGTTCTGGCTATCACCTTCCTGGTACATAGGGGCACCAGTGGGGGGCTCAGGATCATCCCACAGTTCCCAGAACTTCGGAAAATCCCTTCCCACAATGGCGTCATGCGGTAACTGAGATACTAAGCCCACTGGATGAGAGAGGGTACCTTTGGGGGTCTCGAAACACACTGTAGTCACTGGATACTCTCGGGTGTCCCCATGCACACAAATAACAGCTACCTTGCTATTCCCAGAGACCTCTGCTTTAACTAACTCAGCCTTTATCAGGGTCACAAGGCTACCTGAATCCAGCAATACCACAACATTTCTACCATTAACACACATTTTGCATAAATGTTTCTCAGTTCCTCGAATGACAGTGCATGCGACTGTCGCACACAGCGACTGACGTCTGCCCGTCAGAAAGTCACACTGCATGGGTTCCTCCACAACCGGGCAATTGGCTGCAATATGTCCCGCTTGCCGGCAGCGGTAGCAAACGATCCTTCTTGCGGCCTCTTGAGCCGCTGATTTCCCAGGCTGTTCTCGCCAAACTTGGGGTAGAGCTCCCACCCTCTCACTCTCTGTAGCCAAGTATTTCTCCACACGATCCACAAGACCATCGGCCGTCTCTGGGTCTCCATGGCTTACCCACTTTTGGATGGCAGTAGGAAGAGCTCTCAAAAACCGATCCATTACAACACGTTCCACAATCTTTGGTGCAGACAAAGTCTCTGGCTGTAGCCACTTTCTGCTCAGGTGAATGAGATCATACATTTGAGACCTGGGGGGTTTTCCAAGCTGGAAAGTCCAGTTATGCACACGCTGAGCCCGGACAGCCTGGGTAACACCCAGCCTTGCCAATATTTCAGCTTTTAGCATCGCATAGTCTTTTGCTTGGTTAGGCTCTAGGTCATAGTAAGCTTTCTGCGATTCACCAGTTAACAGAGGAGCCACCAGTCCAGCCCACTGCTCCTCAGGCCACTTTTCTCTTTCAGCGGTCCTTTCAAATGTGGTCAAAAATACCTCTGGATCATCCTCTCCAGTCATTTTTGTCAATAAACGACTCACCCCAAAGGACGCAGTATTAGTGGGACGGCTTTCCTCACTGGTCTGCGGGCGTTGCTGCATTGCTGCTTCCATCTGTTGTTGTAGTCTCTGCTCTTGCTTCTGCAACAGGTCTATGAAGCGGGCCTCAGATTGCTGCTGGGCTTGTTGCTGAGCCTCCAGACTCTGTTGCAAAGTTGCGTTTGTCTGCTGCTGGGCTGCAAGGCTCTGTTGATGAGCTTGCTGCTGGGCTGCAAGGCTCTGTTGATGAGCTTGCTGCTGGGCTGCGAAGTTCTGTTGTTGAGCTGCAAGGCTCTTTTGCAAACCTGCATTTGTCTGCTGTTGATTGGCATTTGCTAGAGCCAGCTGCTTCAGTATCTCCTCCATGCTGGCTTAAAAAAAAACTGCCCGCATTCTCCACCAACTGTGAGGGGGTTAGCTCGGCAGCGGGTGTGTGTGACCCCCGAGATGGGCTCCCCACACAAAAACAGGCCCAGCAAACGGAGGTTGTGGTTTTCAAAATCAAAAAGGTGCGGTTTATTTTCTATTTACAGTGACAAAACACAGCAAAGCAAAAGAAACATAAACAAAATAAATCCTGGTCAACTTGACCTCTGACTAAACATACAGGTTTCCTAACTAACAACTGGGATCAGCCTAGTGCTGTCCTAGTCCCTAAGTCCCTGGTTTTAAATGTCCAAGCAAATAGCCACACAGGCTTTGTCTCACCGCACAGGGGTTCACTCTCCCTAGACAGTCCACACAGGTCTGGGTCCAGGCATGAGCTAACCCCTAATGAAGCTGGGAGTTCTTATAGAGGCCTAAATGAGCTGACAAGCTTCAGCTGGTCTCATCAACTCCCTGTCTGCACGACGCCCCACACTCTCCCTAGAGGTATGAGTCATCCATGAGCCCACTAGCCTTAGCTGGGCTTATACAACTCTCCACCTAGTTGTATAAGTCGGCGTAAAGCCTGAATCTGGGCGAAATATATCTACCCCCCTGGATGCAACCAGGTGACTTTACCTTCCTGCTGTCACAATATATATATATATATATATATACACATACATAAATTGTATATATATATATATATATATATATATATATATATATATATAATGTGTGTGTGTGTGTGTGAATGAAAATGATATATACTAGTGTATATATTTCCACCCACGCCCTCGATAAATCCAAATGTGTATCTTCAGATAAATTCTGTATTTAAAAGCAGCTGCTGTTAAAAACCTGAGCTTCCTGATGACGCAAATGGAACTGCGAAACGTGTAGAGGCTGCTGGGGAGTTTTTTGTCATTTCCTGCCATACGAGAACGAGGGTTGAGGCGCACGCCGACAGAGAACACACAGCGGTGCAATAGCCGACATCACCCTCCCTGCATACACGGCTGGATTAGCTTGGTGCCGGTGTAATGGCACTGTAAAATGTGAGTTTGAAATCTGTTGTTTTTAACCTTTTTTAATAAATAGTGGTAACATACTGTACCATGATGGCTATTATTTTTTAATGAGAAATATTAGAGCCAAACATTCCACCATACTGTTAGGAAAAGCTGCTGGCGGATCTATTGCAACGGAGTGGTTATCCTGTAATGAACCAAAGGCGCACACATACATCCATCTGGTGAGTGGCCATTTTTACTAGATGGTGGTGGCGAGCACTTTAATGGTGGAAGTAGAAACACTGAACCACGAAATAGGAACAGCAGCGAAAGGAGTGATCACTCACTAAGGACATTCATTTATACTTGCTATCTCATACCAATTATTTATATTTGTCATTAAATATCAATTTTTTTGCACATTGCACTTTATGGATACAGTGGAATAAGCTAGAGGATAGCATATGCACTTATTGCTGTTGGTTTACACGTTTATTAGTTGCATTTGCACTTTGCTGTTCAATTTTTGTTAAAAATTGAGAACATTGCACAGGTTTTTGGCATCCACACTGGGATGATTTATTAGTTGTCATTATTTGGGAATATTGCACATTGTTATCTAAAAGATCTTTTAATATATTTGTATTTGATTTGTTTGGCACATTATATTGATTAAATAGTAGGCATTGGAAGCACTAGTAAGGATTTCCCACAAGAAGCAGGGTATACTTACCCACATATTTATATATGTATTTGGCACGATAAAATATTATTTAATTGGGCATAGTAGTTGGCGCAATCCACAACTGGTTATGTTACAAACCTGTGGGTTAAACTGTGATATATGTTACACCTAACGCTGTATTTGGCCTAGGCCAACAAGGCCCAGGCCTAGGGCAGCACTTTGCAGGGGGGCAGCATGAAAAGAGTCCCCGCCGACTGGCGCTACAATTTTAGTGCAGCGCCAGTCTTATGAGGTGGACTGGGCCGCAAGACAAATCGGTCTGGCGCCCCCATGAAGCGGCTGCACTGCTGCCGGTATGATAGGGATGGCTAGTGATGAGCCGAACACCCCCGGGTTCGGTTCGCACCAGAACCTGCGAACGGACCGAAAGTTCGCACGAACTTTAGAACCCTATTAAATACAATGGATGCGAACGTTCGAAATTTAAAGTGCTAATTATAACGACTATTATGCATGTTATTGTCCTAAAAAGGGTTTGGGAACCCGGGTTCTGCACCAGGGGACATGTATCAATCCAAAAAAAAGTTTTAAAAACGGCTGTTTTTCGGTAACAGTCATTTTAATGATGCATAAAGTGAAAAAAAAAAGTCAAATATTCCTTTAAATATCGTACCTGGGGGGTGTCTAAAGTATGTCTGTGAAGTGCCACGTGTTTCCCGTGTTTAGAACTGTTCCTGCACAAAATGACATTTCTAAAGGAAAAAAAGCCATTTAAAACTGCTTGCGGCTTTAATGTAATGTCTGGTCCCGGTAATATGGATGAAAATCTTTAAGAAAAATGGCATAGCTACCCCATCACAGCCCCTACCCCAGCCCATTACCAGCCCCTTTGGGTCTTGTATAGATATTAAGGGGAACCCCGCACACAAAAGAAAAAAGGCCCTATATACTCTGAACAGCCGTATACAGGCGGTGCATACAAGACAGGGACTGTAGGTTTGTTCTTATGTAGAAACTGTTTGTAATTTTGAACAGGTACATTGTTTAAGTGTAGCTCCAGCCAAAAAATCTATTTTTAAGCTTTTTGGAAAACTAGAGCAGCCACCTCCTCCCAGCCACGTACAAGTCCACTGGTTTCTTGGGACTGTAAATCATCCCTAAAAGACTGCTTCTGATGATGCTGAGTGCCAGGCTCCACCTCCATGCTGACACAATCCTCCTCCTCCTCCTCTTCTTCCTGTGCGATGGGTGGGACAGAAGGAACACTGTCTGGGTAAAGGGGGCCTTGAGAGGCAAGGAAGTCCTCCTCTTCCTGCCTCTGTTCTGCCTCAAGTGCCCTGTCCATTATTCCACGCAGCGTATGTTCCAACAGGTGGACAAGAGGTACAGTGTCACTGATGCATGCACTGTCACTGCTCACCATCCTCGTGGCCCCCTCAAATGGTGCCAGGACAGTGCATGCATCCCTGATCATGCCCCACTGGCGTGGTGAAAAAAACCCGAGCTCCCCTGACCCTGTCCTGGTGCCGTAGTCGCACAGGTACTCATTGATGGCCCTCTGCTGCGTGTGCAGCCGCTGCAGCATGGCCAACGTTGAGTTCCACCTGGTGGGCATGTCACATATAAGGCGATTCTTGGGCAGGTTCAACTCCTTTTGCAGCTCAGCCAGGCGAGCACTGGCATTATAAGATCTGCGGAAATGCACACAGACTTTCCTGGCCTGCCTCAGGACATCCTGTAAGCCCGGGTACCTGCCCAAGAACCGCTGCACCACCAGGTTAAGGACGTGAGCCACACAGGCCACATGGGTCAGTTGTCCCTGTCGGAGAGCGGAGAGGAGGTTGGTGCCATTGTCGCAAACTACCATTCCTGGCTTAAGCTGGCATGGCGTCAACCACCTCTCGGCTTGCCCCTGCAGAGCAGACAGAACCTCTGCCCCAGTGTGGCTCCTGTCCCCCAAACACACCAGCGCAAGCACGGCATGGCATCTTTTTGCCTGGGTACTTGCGTAGCCCCTTGAACGCCTATGGAGCACCGCTGGTTCCGAGGACAAAGCACAGGAAGAGGCCATGGAGGAAGAAGAGGAGGGGGTGGAGGAGAGAGGTGTGTCACAACCAGTAGTAGCATTTTGGAGGCGTGGCGGTGGAACAACCTCCAACACTACTGCACCTTGTCCTGCATCCTTCCCAGCTGCCAAAAGAGTGACCCAATGGGCCGTGAAAGACAGGTAACGTCCCTGTCCATGCCTGCTGGACCATGAGTCAGCGGTATTATGCACCTTACCGCTGACCGCCCTGTCCAGCGAGGCCAAGACATTGCCTTCCACATGCGGGTAGAGAGCCGGAATCGCCTTCCGCGAGAAAAAGTGGCGTTTGGGAACCTGCCACTGAGGAACCGCACATTGCACAAACTCACGGAAGGGGGCCGAGTCTACCAACTGAAAAGGCAGCAGTTGAAGCGCTAGCAATTTAGCCAAGCTAGCATTCAACCGCTGGGCATGTGGATGGCTGGGAGTGAACTTCTTTCGACGGTCCAGCAGCTGGGGCAGGGAAATTTGCCTGCTAGAATCGGACGTCGGTGTACTGCTACACCTTCATTCCTCTCAGTGCAGGTTTCAGAGAGGACTGAAGGTATAGTGGGGTTGGAGATCCCAGCTGATGCGGTGCAAGGAGAGGTCCGCTTTGTTCTTTGGTGTGGGTCTTTAAGGTAGGCTTGCCAACGAGCTGCATGGCAGGTCAACATATGTCTGGTCAAGCATGTGGTGCCCAAGCGGGTGATGTTTTGGCCACGCGATATACGCTTGAGACATATGTTGCAAACAGCAGCTGTGCGATCTGATGCACTCAACTCAAAAAAGGCCCACACCAAAGAACTTTTTGAATAATGGGCAGAGGCAGCGCCCTGCACAGGCGGAGCTCTGCGGAGTGATTCTGTCGGTGTGCTGCCCTTACGCTGGCCCCCGAGGGCATCCTGCCTCGTTGGAGATGTGCCTCCTCCTCATCCTCCTCCTCCTCCTCTCTCCTATTAGGCACCCACGTGGAGTCAGTGACCTCATCATCCCCTCCCTCCTCATCACTGGAGCCAATCTGGCAGTATGCTGCAGCTGCTGGAACATGACTGCCAGATTGGTGTCCTTCTTGAGCATCCCCTCTCTCTGCTCTCACGCTACTGCCTTCCTCTAGCTGGGTATTATCATCAGACCCTTCGAAACGCTGGGCATCCTCCTGGAGCATGTACCCAACACTGTGCTCAAACAGTTCGGGGGACTCCTCAGGAGGACATGGTTGGTCTAGGTAAGGAGTGACTGATGATGACATTGAAACCAAGGAAGAGGACGCTTTGGCAGCTGCTTTGCCAGTACCCTGAGCCTGGGTGAGAGACGATGAGAAGGATGAGGAGGGCTTGGTCATCCACTCTACCAAGTCTTCGGCATGATGCGGCTCAACACGTCCAGCTGCCGAAAAGAAGGACAAGCGTGTCCCATGGCCACGTGCTAATGGCGATACACCGCGTCCAAGACCAGCACTGTTGTCTCTAGACACAGAGCCTGCTTGCCCTCTTTTATTGGCTCCTGACTGTCTGCCTCTCCTTGTTTGCCTTCCAGACATTCTAATGGCCTGCAGGGAAATGGGAAAACCAGCAATAAGGCCTAGCTTCAGGAGTATATTTTGCAGGAATCACACTACGCCTGCTGTAGGTGCTGCAAATGCCTGTTGGTGTATCACACCAGGAAAACGCAGCAATACAGGCTAACTTCAGGTGTAATATGATCAGGAGGCACACTCCGCCCGCTGTAAGTGCTGCAAATGCCTGTTGGTGTAACACACCAGGAAAAAGCAGCAATACAGGCTAACTTCAGGTGTAATATGATCAGGAGGCACACTCCGCCCGCTGTAAGTGCTGCAAATGCCTGTTGGTGTAACACACCAGGAAAAAGCAGCAATACAGGCTAACTTCAGGTGTAATATGATCAGGAGGCACACTCCGCCCGCTGTAAGTGCTGCAAATGCCTGTTGGTGTAACACACCAGGAAAAAGCAGCAATACAGGCTAACTTCAGGTGTAATATGATCAGGAGGCACACTCCGCCCGCTGTAAGTACTGCAAATGCCTGTTGGTGTAACACACCAGGAAAAAGCAGCAATAAAGGCTAACTTCAGGTGTAATATGATCAGGAGGCACACTCCGCCCGCTGTAAGTGCTGCAAATGCCTGTTGGTGTAACACACCAGGAAAAAGTAGCAATACAGGCTAACTTCAGGTGTATAATGTGCAGGAGGCACACTCCGCCCGCTGTAAGTACTGCAAATGCCTGTTGTTGTAACACACCAGGAAAAAGCAGCAATACAGGCTAACTTCAGGTGTAATATGATCAGGAGGCACACTCCGCCCGCTGTAAGTGCTGCAAATGCCTGTTGGTGTAACACACCAGGAAAAAGCAGCAATACGGGCAAACTTTAGGTGTATAATGTGCAGGAGGCTTAGCAACAATGACACTGACACTGTCCCCTGCCTATCCTTCTCTCTCCCTGCACACAAGGTTTATCAAAGTATATGACACTGACACTCTCCCTGTCTATCCTTCTCTCTCCCTGCACACAAGGTTTAGCAAAGAATATGACACTGACACTGTCCCCTGCCTATCCTTCTCTCTCCCTGCACACAAGGTTTATCAAAGTATATGACACTGACACTCTCCCTGCCTATCCTTCTCTCTCCCTGCACACAAGGTTTAGCAAAGAATATGACACTGACACTGTTCCCTGCCTATCCTTCTCTCTCCCTGCACACAAGGTTTATCAAAGAATATGACACTGACACTCTCCCTGCCTATCCTTCTCTCTCCCTGCACACAAGGTTTAGCAAAGAATGTGACACTGACACTGTCCCCTGCCTATCCTTCTCTCTCCCTGCACACAAGGTTTAGCAAAGAATGTGACACTGACACTGTCCCCTGCCTATCCTTCTCTCTCCCTGCACACAAGGTTTAGCAAAGGATATGACACTGACACTCTCCCTGCCTATCCTTCTCTCTCCCTACACACAAGTTTGAGGTACAAATAGCACTGACACTGTCCCTGCCTATGTAACTCTTTCCCTGCGCCGGAACACACTACACAAGGCCGCCGCGCTGGCGGCCTTTTATAGTGTGGGGCGTGTGCTAAACCCCCTGAGCTATAATTGGCCACAGGCAACCTGCCTGTGGCCAATTATGGCTCTCCTAGCTGCCGGCGCTGTGATTGGCCAAGCATGCGGAGTCACAGTGCATGCTTGGCCAATCACAGAGCCGGGATTGCACTGCGATGGCGCAGTGTATTGTGGGCCGTTCGCGTCACTTGAATTTGGCGCGAACGGCCCAAATCGTTCGATGTTCTCCGAACGGTCGAACAGCCGATGTTCGAGTCGAACTTATGTTCGACTCTAACACCGAGCTCATCCCTAGGGATGGCACAGACAAAAAGGACACTGACATGGTCACCTATACCTGTCAGTTAGGTAGTAGGACTCCCCTGCAATCCTTTGCGTGTGTCAGTTGTACATATTAAGGAATCTTAATTTTATTTCTGTTGATTGCTGATGAGAAAAATAAACAGATGGATTTATTTGTTCCTGCCCCCAATAATTCCTTTGCTCACTGCCTGGACCACATACCTTCATCACTGTGCTACATGTTTTCTGCTGCACCACTGGCATGGTTATATCATCTTAGTCCTCCATAAATTTAGCAGAAATTTGTGCTTATAGTAGAACTATAGGCAATACTTTTTTATTCTGTTTTGGAAAGAGTAAGGGATAGGTATAGCCCCTGTTCATTTATCTTTTTACCATCTGTTAATTTCCCTTTATTTCCTGACCCGTAGCCAAACAGGAAGTGAGAGGAAATCTCTGAAGATTAAGGGAACCCCCCCCCAAGGCCCTCAGAGCTAGTGTCCTCACTGGAAAATTTCAGTGCAGGTCTTAAACAGGAAGGGGTGTGACCTTGACAGGAAGGGGTGGATTATATTTAAATTAGGGGTTGCACGAGTTTAGTCAGGCCTAGGGCAGCACATAACCTAAATACACCACTGGTTACACCAGAGAAAATCTCCACGTTTAACAGCGCTTGCTACAGTGTATCCATCAATTAGTGAATTAACATTAAAGTGACATTGTGCACACAATAAAAAATTGAATATTGTGACATAAAACTAAATTATAAAGTCCACATAACAGATATTGTGATCTCCGTGATCTTATATATGCAAGTCTCTCAGGTACACAAATAGCCTTAACTGCTTGTGACCCACAGTGGCTGATGAAAAGCAAGAATGTTTCTTCCCAATGGATTAACAAAGAAGGTGAAGGAATATCATCCCATGATCCCATGATGGATGTTACCTTGTTGAAGGATTTTTTATAAAACTTTTTTACGCTATGAGGAGCTTCTTCTTTTTTTCTTTTTTACCCTACCAATTGAGAGACCCACCCCTGGATTCCTGGATTGCCATGCAGAAAGGACAGGAGATCTGGTCGGTGAATAAGCATTCGGTCACAGAGAACGTTTAAGACCGATTTGACTCCTTTTGTTGTAAGGCAAAGAGGGTCAACGACGTCTGATGAGTAGGGAACATTACTTCACCTTCTTTGTTTATCCATTGGGAAGGAATGTTCTTGCTTATCATCAGCCACTGCTGGTCACACGCAGTTAAGGCTATTTGTGTACCTGACGGACTTGCATACATAGGATCACAGAGATCACAATATCTGTTATGTGGACTTTATAATTTTGTTTTATGTCACAATATTCAATTTTTTTATTGTGTGCACAATGTCACTTTAATTCAAAGTATAAAGTGCAGCGCTAAAGTTGAAATTTCATGATGACACAGTGCGTGTATATAGCATGTGATAAACTGTAAAGTGCAATAAGCCATATGCAATACCAACTATGACTCATATGCAATAACAATGCAAACATGTAAAAAGTCATAAAAATAAAAAGTTCATACAGTATGTGACTAACACAATGGGGGTTATTTACGAAAGGCAAATCCACTTTGCACTACAAGTGCTCTGCAAGTGCACTTGGAAGTTCAGTCGCTGTAGATCCGAGGGGGACATATTAAAAAAACAGCATTTTAGCTTGCACACAATTGGATGATAAAATCAGCAGAGCTTCCCCTCATTTTAGATCTTCCCCTCAGATCTACAGCGAGTGCACTTTCAATGCACTTGTAGAGCAAAGTGGCTTTTCCTTTCGTAAATAACCCCCAATGCATATTTAACATGTAATGAACCATAAAGTGCAAACGTGCAATAACGATAGGCAATACCAACTGTGACCAATGTGCAATATTGAGTGACAATACAAAATGTGAAAACATTTGAATCAATGATGAAACGAGAAAAAGTTCATATATAGCTGATATTCAGTAGAAGAGATCCCATAAAAGCTGTGGAACATTGATCAGATACTTGATAATGTGATACCCATCACCATAGTGAGATAAAAGGCTTACCAGAAAGCCTGTGACTACCCTTACTCAGGGGGGTCACGAAGCGCTTTATTGGATCAAAGATCCGCTGGAGAGGTGTCCAAGCATCTCCCACCAGAAGTCTCTGTATACACTGGGTGATGGTCAAAAGCCTTCCTCCTATTGATCAATAAATAACTGCACAGAAGTCCAGATAATTTGTAGAAGAGTAACAGGATGGTGTGAAACTGTCTGCTGATCTGATGGCCAACTTGCACATTGTCAGCTGCCCCACAAGCAGTTAGCACTGGCAGCCTCCAGAGGCATCCTAAGACCTTTATCCCAACAATTGCTGCATTAAATTGGAGGTGAATGGCAGTTGGTATCCAGAGCCTGTGCCAGCTGCTTATTGGTGTCTGCAATGTACTGTATACAGCAGCTTCAGCACTTTGTGTCTTAGGCCTCGTACACACGGCCGAGATTCTCGTTGAAAAAAACATGTCGCTTTTTTCGACGAGATTCTTGGACAAGAAACTTGTCCCGGCCGAGTGTACACACGCTCGTTTCAAAGAACCCGCGGTTCTTTGAAAGGAGTGTACGCGGTGACGTCATCGACTACGTCGAGCATGCGCTCGTCACATTCGATGCCGTCGCCGCCATCTTGGTATACCCTACGTATGCCTAGGAAGCTACCGCGCATGCGTCAAATTCATTTCGAACATGCGCGGGCTTCCGGGCGGACAGGTAAGTGTACACACACTCACTTTTCTCGTCGAGAAACACGCCGAGGAGAATCTCGACGAGAAAATAGAGAGCAGGTTCTCTATTTTCTCGTCGAGGTTTCTTGTCGGTTTTCTCGACGAGAAACCCGCTAGCAGCGTACACACGACCGATTTACTCGGCAAGACCTCTCTGCCAGCAAGTTTCTTGCTGGTTCTTGCCGAGAAAATCGGTCGTGTGTACGAGGCCTCAGAGTAAGTGCAATCTCACAGGAGGATGTGGAAAAGCAGAAAGCCCTCCTAGAAATCATCAGCTTTGGCTTTCAGGGAATAGCTATTCATTCTATCCAGTCCTGAAGTGCTGAAAAAAGAAAAGAAAAGAGGAGTCCCCCTAAACTGACAGCATCCATAAATCAGGTAGAGAGAGGTGTCCCTCAGTCTGTGGAATAGTAGGCAGTGATGTTCTCTAGCAATGCTGGAAGGCTCTGTGATCTCCTTTATGCCGCGTTCACACACGGTCGGAATTTCCGAGGAAAAAAGTCAGACGGAATTTTTTCATCGGATATTCCGACCATGTGTGTGCCCCATCGGACTTTTACCATCGGAAATTCCGACGGAGTTGGAAAGAGAACATGTTCTCTTTTTTTCCGGCGAAATTCCGTTCGTCTGTATGGAACTCCGACGGAGAAAAAACACGCATGCTCAGAATCAAATCGACGCATGCTCGGAAGCATTGAACTTCATTCTTCTGGGCTCGTCGTGTTGTACGTCACCGCGTTATTGACGGTCGAAATTTGGTGTGACAGTGTGTATGCAAGACAGCTTGAACGGAATTCCGTCTGAAAAATCAGTCGGAGTTTATCCCAACGGAAATTCCGACCGTGTAAACTATGCTGTTTTTTATTTGTATATATTTTTTATTTCCTTTTAAATTCTTTTTTTTTCATTTTTTTTTTTTTTTTTTTATACAAAGCCATGAAAATGTTAACTGCATGACCAAAACTATTCACCTTCTGTTCAGAATACCACAGAATTTCTTGCTTTGCAAAAAGCTAAACGGCTGGGCTCATGTTTTTTTTGGAGAAAAGGTCTCCCAGTCCATAGCACACTGGAAATCCAATATTATTATGTAAACGATCACCCGGAATACATGCATTCTGTCTTACACTGAAAACCTTAATTTCCTTGTTAAAATCACTACACTTATTTAAATCTGTCTCTCTGCATTTTCTTCCTTTCTTTTTACCTTTCTTCTGATTTTTTGGAAGGATCCTTGGAATGCCTGGGTGGCAGGGACACTTCCTATTGGCAGTTCAGTGGTGGATTACTTTTGGATCCAGAAGGCTGCAACAACATGATGACATCACACAGAGATGAGTGGTCGACGTAGGCCCAAACTGAAGCTCTAGATCTATTAGTGGGCACAGAAGTGTCCTAAGCGTGAGACATAGAAGGTGGACTTAGTTGAGTAAAAAGCAGCGTATAAAGCCTTTTAATTATAAAATATACAGTGTCTCACAAAAGTGAGTACACCCCTCACATTTTTGTAAATATTTTATTATATCTTTTCATGTGACAACACTGAAGAAATTACACTTTGCTATAATGTAAAGTAGTGAGTGTACAGCTTGTATAACAGTGTAAATTTGCTGTCCCCTCAAAATGGCAACAAAAGTGAGTACACTCCTAAGTGAAAATGTCCGAATTGGGCCCAAAGTGTCAATATTTTGTATGGCCACCATTATTTTCCAGCACTGCCTTAACCCTCTTGGGCATGGAGTTCACCGGAGCTGCAAAGGTTGACACTGGAGTCCTCTTCCACTCCTCCATGATGACATCACAGAGCTGGTAGATGTTGGAGACCTTTTGCTCCTCCACCTTCCATTTGAGGATGCCCCACAGATGCACAATAGGGTTTAGGTCTGGGGACATGCTTGACCAGTCCATCGCCTTTACCCTCAGCTTCTTTAGCAAGCCAGTGGTCATCTTGGAGGTGTGTTTTGGGTCGTTATGTTGGAATACTGCCCCGAGGCCCAGTTTCTGAAGGGAGGGGATCATGCTCTGCTTCAGTATGTCACAGTACATGTTGGCATTCATGGTTCCCTCAATGAACTGTTGCTCCCCAGTAACAACAGCACTCATGCAGCCCCAGACCAGCCCCAGACCATGACACTCTCACCACCATGCTTGACTGTAGGCACACTTATCTTTGTACTCCTCACCTGGTTGCCGCCACACGCTTCACATCATCTGAACCAAATAAGTTTATCTTGGTCTCATCAGACCACAGGACATCGTTCCAGTAATCCATATCCTTAGTCTGCTTGACTTCAGCAAACTGTTTGCGGGCTTTCTTGTGCATTATCTTCCTTCTGGGTCGACAGCCATGCATAACAATTTGATGCAGTGTGCAGCGTGTGGTCTAAGCACTGACAGGCTGACCCCCCACCCCTTCAACCTTTGCAGCAATGCTTGCAGCACTCATACATCTATTTCCCAAAGACAACCTCTGGATATGACGCTAAGCACGTGCACTCAACGTTTTTGGTCGACCATGGCAAGGCCTGTTCTGAGTGGAACCTGTCCTGGTAAACCGCTCTATGGTCTTGGCCTCCGTGCTGCAGCTCAGTTTCAGGGTCTTGTTAATCTTCTGATTTTTTTTTTCAGATTCTCAGAGAGTTCTTTGTCATGAGGTGCCATGTTAAACTTCCAGTGACCAGTATGAGAGAGTGAGAGCAATAACACCAAATTTAACACACCTGCTCCCCATTCACACCTGAGAACTTGTAACACTAATGAGTCACATGACACAGGGAAAATGGCTAATTGGGCCCAATTTGGACATTTTCACTTAGAGGTGTACTCACCTTTGTTGCCAGCGGTTTTGACAATAATAGCTGTGTGTTGAGCTATTTTGAGGGGACAGCAAATTTACACTGTTATACAAGCTGTACACTCACTACTTTACATTGAAGCAAAGTGTAATTTCTTCAGTGTTGTCACATGAAAAGATATAATAAAATATTTAAAAAAACGTGAGGGGTGTACTCACTTTTGTGAGATACTGTAGTTTGGAACAGAAACATATGTGTAGGAGGCTTAAAGCTGGTGGAGAAACAGCTAAACTCTGCTACTAAGGTGAGGTTGTGGAAGACAGGTTCATATAACAGGTCATACACTATGTCAAGACAGAGCACTGCAGCAAGACACAAGTTAGTTATACTGCATCAGCAAGGTCTCTTTCAGGCAAATATTTTAAAACAGACTAGGGTTTCGAGATGTGCTGTTCAAGCTCTTTTGAAGAAGCACAAAGAAACAGGCAACAATGTGGACAATGGACACAGTGGTCAGCCAAGGTAAATGAATGCAGCAGATGAAAGACACATCATGCTTACTTCCCTTCGACATCGGAAGATATCCAGCAGTGCCATCAGCACAGAAATGGTGGAAACCAGTGAAGCCCAGGTACACTCATCTACTGTCCAAAGAAGTCTTGCCAGAAGTGGTCTTCATGAAAGAATTGCAGGCAAAAAATGGCTCTGAGGAAGAAGCTAGTCCTCAAAATGTTTTAGCCTATTGGATCTCCAGTTTTCCTGTTACGTGTTATGATTTACTGTGGACTGGATGGTGCTGTTTGTTGTGATGAGCTGTGATGCAACTGTCATTCTGTGAGTATAATACTTACCACTTTTTACAACAATGAAGTCATGTTTTTAGGATAATGCCCTAGGTTGGTGCACCCTCTCTTTTGTTTTGTGGTTTCAGTAGAATAAGTAGAATAAAGATTGTCTGTAGGCAACAGTGAATCATGGTGGAGGTTCCTTGCAAGCTTGGGGCTTTATTTCTGAAAATGAAGCTGGGGATTTGGTCAGGATCAATAGTGTTCTCATTTCAATGCTGAGAAATACCGGTAGATAAATATCCATCATGCCATACCATTTGGAAAGTGTATGATTCATTACAAAGCAAGACAATGACCCCAAACACACAGCCAATGTAATTAAGAACTATCTTCTGCATAAAGAAGAACATGGAGTCCTGAAGTGATGGTTTGGCTCCTAGAGAGCCCTGATCATAACATAATTGAGTCTGTCTTGGATTAAATGAAGAGACAGAAAGGATTTGAGGCAGCCTACATTCACAGAAGATCTGTGGTTAGTTCTCAAAGATTTGTGGAACAACCTACCTGCCGAGTTTCTTCAAAAACTGTGTGCAAGTGTATCTAGAAGAATTAGGTAAAGGGTGGTGAAACCAAATTTTAATTTGATTGTTGGTTTCTCTTCTGTTCATTTACTTTCCATTTTGTTAATTGATAAATGAACACTTCCATTTCTGAAAATATTATTTTTGTTTACAAATGGTTTTTATTATGGATAAGGTCATAGTACAATATTTTAACAGTGGTAGAAGATGTACAAGTGAGAGAGTCATTTATATTATACATTATATCCGAGTAAAGACATATCATATGAGAAAATACATATATTAGATTATAAATCTATATAACATTTGTGGGAAAAGATCTGTAGATGTGCTTAATTAGAATAACAGTAGTGGACATTACACCAGTAGTGAGGTTTCCCCTAAAGTAATATTTTTTTGCTATATATAAATGGTGTCATATAGTGTGTGGTGTATTCTTTCTGATAATTTGATGTTTGCCATGCGGTTAAGAACCTGAGGCCATGGTACGTTGGATGAACGCCAGTTGAAAGTGATGGTCCAGTGGATAGAGCTAAATAGAGTGTGGATTAGTCTAGAACTGGCTATTGGTATGTCTTGTGTGGGGGAGAATAAAAGGCAAATTTGGGGTGTTAGTGGGATCTTTCTGCCTGAAATTCAATCAATCATGAGACTTGCATTGTTCCAAATGTTTTTTAGGTGGGAGCAATCCCAGAATATATGTAATAGTGTCTCATGTGTAGGGCAGCCCCTGAAACAGAGTGGGGATGTTGATGGGTAAAATGAGTTAAGTTTGGCAAGGGTGAGATACCACCTATAAAGCAGTTTAGTGGCAGATTCTCTGATGGTGGTAGTTTTGGTACATTTGTGTAGGTTTTCAAATATGGTATCCCATTTTTCAGGGGAGAATGAAACGTTTAGGTCTGATTCCCATTGTAGCATGGGGTGTGTTTTTTCAAGCATATTGAATTTGTTTAGATTTTTATAAATTTTGGAAATTATTCCTTAATTATAGCCTTTTTCCACACCTGCTTAAAACTTTTGCACAGTAGTGTATATATCTATTCATTTTAATTAAAGAAATGTATATTACACTAATGTGGATACACACAGGTGTACTCGTCTATCCTTTTGTCCTTGTGTACAAGAAATACGATAATTATTGGACCTAGAGGGAGTTTTCAACCAGAGGACAGTTATATAAAGCAGGAGAGCTTATCTCAGTCATGTATAAAAGGTAAAAATGTAAAGCCTTCATTAAGGCCATGTGGTGCCTTTGATCGTAAGTGAAAGATCCATCTTGCTTTGGCTTTCAGCAGCATCTTAGCAAGATATGTCAGCTAACGTTATGTCCTGCAAAGTTTCAAACACCCAGGTTTTACACTATGTTATGCCCAGACATGCCTGGCAACCATTTTCTGTCTTTTCAAAGTCATGTTCACATATTACTGAACTCTCCTTCTTAATTGGGAAATAGTTTTTTTCCTACATATAGATATACATGTCAACACTATGTGTGCATTACTGACAGTTTGTCATGACCTGGGAAACACAATTATGTATTAGACTGTCATTAGATTAGGGTGATTAAACAGAGCCTGCACCCCCTTATATCAGGTTTCCCTATCAAAGTACTCATCAACATCCCACTTTACAAGAGGGTCCCCATCAGAGTACCCCCTTACATGCCAATATTTTCATTGTACACATTCCTGGATTAGGCTCAGAAGTGCATCAGAGTGCTCTCTTATACGTATCAACTTCCCCCATCAGACTGGGTCATGGATCAGTGGATGCACTCTCAGAGCCACCCCCCCGCAGCCCTCTAGATCCAGACCTCGGATGTAGACAGCTTGCCACATAGACCAGAACACTCAAATTTCAATTGTAAAAAGTAAAATTTTCACGTTCTCTCCTGTTTTTGGAATATTGGATTCCTTTATTACCAGCACAAAAAGACATGCTTATATTAACTGCAGCTTTGGTTTCAGTGGAGCACTATTTTAGTTGGGACTTTTTGGGGGTAGCTCTGAGTTTTCTGCAGTATTAGACATGAACAGTCTAGAAGAGCTAAGTACTATTATTATAGACAATGCTCCTGAAAGCTGAGAGAGCTCATAGAATTTATCTGTATTTGGTCAGTCATTAAGGACAGATGAGAATGAGTTCAGACTGGATCACTTACCTTTGGGATAGTAAAGAAGATTTACAGTATATACTATTATTGAAGAAGGTGCTTTGGAGAGTCTGGAGAGCTCAGATGGGAGTACTTATCCCTATTACAACAGTTATCAAGGACAGACTTGATTGCACTCGGAATAGACTACTTATCTTTTACTTATCAACAGCTCTGAAAAAAAAATCTTTGCTCCCCCGTTGGTAATAAGCCACATAGGCCATGATAGATATATACAAACAAAACATTTTTTATTGTATTTTGAAATAAAAGTTACATTTTAGGCCTAAGTGGGTGAGATGTGCGGTGATTAGAGTGCATACCCTCCATTTTTTTTTATATTATTAGGTTCTCACACCAGGGCCATCTGAGTATTGATTACTGATAATCAAGCTTCTGTATTTAAATATAAAACCTTAGTCTGCCAATACATCTGCTGAATTTGCAATACAATAGTAGCTTACAGAAATCCATCACTGGCTTACAAGGCAACCTTCCCTCCCCCCTTATGTTATGGAAAAAATATAGAGGTGTCTGTAGACCAGCATAGAAAAACTGGGCAGATCTTATAAAACCGCTTGGTGATTCACTGCAGTAAAGACATTGAGTGTCTTGAAATTTATTTTGCAAAATTGCTACCAATTTGAACATTTTCTCCCCAGAGGAAATTGTTCCTTTTTATTTGTTCTTGCTGCTAAATAGTTTACTGTGTCTGGAATGGACAGTATGTGTAGCACCCTGGAGTTTAGGCAGGGATGTTTCTCACAAATTTACTTGCCAGGAGGAGTAGTTATCCTGGTTTATTGTTAGAGATCTATTGATTTCTCCCTAAGTTTGGCCTTGTTGCACTTTTCTCTTCTACCACTAGGTGGCTGGGTACTTGGTGGTATTAGATATGAGAAGGACAACCAAAGGTCAGGTTATAGTATAAGGTATCTCAGCCAATGGGCAGGGGTTTCCTTTAATCCCTTGGCATGCTGGGAGAACCTATATATTCGGGGGGGAAGTTAGGTGATCTATGTTCTGTGCCACCTGGATGGCTGTCTGGGTGGACGTGTGTCATGTGCACCGGGCTGCTAGGCCAGAAATTGGGCCTATCCAGGGGGCGTCTGGCTGCTAGGCTGTGTGAGGGCCTATCCAAAAGCAAGAGAGCAGCGCAGGGTTGGGATTGAGGCTTGCAGTCCAACCAGAAGTGACGGTTCTGCCGGCCAGAGAACCTGTCAGTGGTCGGAGGTAGAAGGGAAGCTGTCTCCACTAAGGGACCAAACACCTTATTACCAGGGACCGCAGTGAGTAACTGAGACAAGTACTGGAGCAGTATTCTCACCAAACGTGCATGTTGGAGAATCTGGAAACTTTAGGCGGTGATCAAGTCAGGGACCCAGCCAGCAGAGGTGACGCTTGCAGAGCAGCATTGTGTGTCAAGCCAGAGACCAAGCAGGCCAGTGGGGTGAAGCTTGAGAAGTATTTGGAGTGCCAAGCTAGGGACCCAGCAGAGAGGTGGGGGGACGCTTGAGGAAAATACCACCGTGAAGATTGGAGGAGCTCAAGGGATTCAGTGACAGTGAATCAGTGGGTCTAGTGAGAGACTGGGAGCTCAGTGTGTGGAAGAACTACAAGGAGAAGTTGTAGTAAAGGTGAAAGAACTATTACATTTTGTGTTAGGAACTGTTAAAGACTGTTGCTATAGGAGACAGCATTCTTGCACGTGCAGATGTGGCTTCTTGCTGGAGGCCTTTCCCTCCGCGGCTGTCCTCCTATTGAAGTCTTGGAGTCTGCCAATTGAACTTGCAACTACTTAAGGGTGTCCTGGCCCTAACCCTCTTTCCCCCATAAAAGATTGTAAGAGGAATAAATATCTCTTTTGCATTCAAGAAGTGTCTGGCGCCCAATAACTTCCACATTGCACCCACTATGCCTCACAACCCACCATATACAGAAGGATGTCAGCTATCTCTAGCCCTGGAGGTCCTCATTAGACTGAAGGTGGTCAGAGACCTTGTTACATATGGATAATTACAAACATGGACGTTAAAAGCACCACTTTGTAGTTAAAGCGGAGCTCCGCCGTAAAAAAAATAAATAAAAGCCAGCAGCTACAAATACTGCAGCTGCTGACTTTTAATATTAGGACACTTACCTGTCCTGGAGTCCAGCGACATCGGTAGCAGAAGACGAGCAATCGCTCATCTCTCGGCTGCCCCCACCGCCATCATGGTTGAGGGAATCAGGAATTGAAGCGTTGCGGCTTCACTTCCCAATTCCTTACTGCGCATGCACGAGCAGCGCTGCGCATCTTTCACTGGTCCCCGCTGTGTCCTGGGAGCCGCGTGTTTCCCAGAAAACATCGGGGGGGGGGGGGGGACCGGGAGGTGACGCACTACCCGCAATCTACCCGAAGTGTGGATTCTGAAAGGTGCCAATTGTGGCACTGGAGGGGGGGAGGAATCCGGACAGCGGAGGTTCCATTTTAGGGTGGAGCTCCACTTTAAAAACATACATTTTAATTACAACATAAAAACAGATATCTTCTTGAGTATAATAAACAAGTACTTCATACACAAAACCACCAAGTACAAAACCCTGTTACAATAAATGTTTCTGTGTACAGCAACCATACGCTGGTGCCACGGCATAGTATCTTGATGTAATTGGGCTTGTAGAAGAGTGAGCTCTACATGTTTCACAATAAGTATTACTTTCTCAGGAGCTTGAGTATATAATTTTGTGATGTCCTAACCATGCTCATTGATTGTGAGATCCAAGTATACTCCCTGTATGGCTGCACTGAGACATACAAAATGCTTCTCCCATTTCCTCTTGACAAAATCTGGACTGGAAATGGGAGAATTATTTATTGTCTGGCCTCCTATATATCTATTTACAGTGAATATGTACTTAGGTTAAAGTATTTGACTGAGGGGCCCAAATCTAATGACATACATGGAGCCTTTGGTAACTAGCTCCACCATGACATTTTTGTCCATCTTAAAGGGGTTGTAAAGGTTTTTTTTTTTTTTTTCTAAATAGGTTCCTTTAAGCTAGTGCATTGTTGGTTCACTTACCTTTTCCTTCGATTTCCCTTCTAAATGTTTTTTTTCTTTGTCTGAATTTCTCACTTCCTGTTTCTCCTCAGTAAACTTCACACCATCATCCGAGTGGTGTTTAGTCAGCCAGAACAGCTTACTGAACAGCTTACTGAGGAGGTACAGGAAGTCAGAAATTCAGACAAAGAAAACAAAGGAAAAAAAAAATTAGAAGGGAAATCAAAGGAAAAGGTAAGTGAACCAACAATGCACTCACTAGCTTAAAGGAACCTATTTAGAAAATAAAAAAGAACCTTTACAACCCCTTTAATTGTGATACTACTCAGCTTGTTCCCTGTTGGCCTGTTATTTCCCCTCTAGTGGGAGGCCCTAGAGATACAGTAGCTCACTTGAGCCCTCTGCGCTATATTTTTACAAAGGAAACTTTAATCAGAAGGCATAATGTTTTTTTTTTGTTTTTTTTCTGGTTCTAGGATACACAATGAAAAAAAAACAAAGTTTTCTGCGCATAGAAAGAGGATGAACCTCATATTTAAGTACGCAACCAAATATTAAAATGTTAGGATCACAGTTCATTGAAAGTAATTATTACAAATAAAACTGGGCGATAAAACTGGAGACAGAGCCTTCTAGATGTGAGAGAAGCACAAGGATGCATGTGGAAGGGGTTTTCATTTTTTCGAGATTATCTTTTATGTGTGCTGAAGCTGCGTGAGAAAGCTGTATCAGTTGTAATAGAGTATTATTTGCTCACTTGTATTTCCTGGATTTCTGTCTTTATTACATCTAATTATGCTATTGATGTGGTCATCCATTGCAGTAAAAGCAATTACCTTCACAGAGTATCTCAGTCTATGAGAAAGTAACAGGGACTTAAACTGTGCAGTAAGTGGCAAAAAGGCTAGGGTTTTTTATTTTATTTTTATTTAGTCAGATACCTCATTGAAGCTGTCTATCACAAAAAAAAAAAAAAACAGGTAAGTAACCTCCAAATGTGTCTACTAATACCCAAAATGTTGCTGCCCGATCACTGTATATAATAGGTCAAATTATGATAAATAATGGGATTGGTTGCATTTTAAGATTTGTTGTTCAAGCAATTCCAAATATTTTTTTACTGTCCCCACTTTGGATTTAAATATTTTATGTGTGAACATTTACTTTTGAAGGTTGACAGTGTCATTGCAGCATAAATTGTTTTCTTCATACTGATGGGTTCCTTGAACTTTTTAAAGAACACAGTATTTTTATGTCGCCAGAATACCTGGAATGGAGCTTTGATGGATCTTTGACATCAAAAGTTTCAACTTAGTTCTTTTTTTTTTAATAACTGAATCTTTAAACGTTATAAACGTATTTAATTTTTACACGCTATTACTGAATAATACCATATAAATGAATGTGACGTCTACCACAATTTCAAATTAATAATATACCGTATTTATCGGCGTATAACACGCACTTTTTTCCCCTTAAAATCAGTGGAGAAATCGTGGGTGCGTGTTATACCCTGATACTCCGCTGATTCCCCTGCTGAAACGAGCGAGAGGAGCGAGCGGAGCCGAAGCCGAAGTACACTCGGCTTTACTCGGCTCCTCTCGCAGTCCCGCCCATCTCTGACTGCGCCGCTGACATAGAGAAAGCCGAGTGTACTTCGGCTAGTCTCGGCTCCTCTCGCAGTCCTGCCCCTGACTGTGAGCAGAGCCAAGTCTAGCCGAAGTACACTCGGCTTTCTCTATGTCAGCGGCAGTCAGTGGAGATGGGCGGGACTGCGAGAGGAGCTGAGTCTAGCCGAAGTACACTTGGCCCCGCTCGCTCCTCTCCACACAGAAATCGGCGCCAATTTTAAAAATCGCCGAGACTGACAAGGCTGCAAAGGCACTGGGCAAGGCTGCAGATGGACAGATGGACACTGGGCAAGGCTGCAGATGGACAGATGGACACTGGGCAAGGCTTCAGATGGACAGATGGACACTGGGCAAGGCTGCATGCTGCATTTAAATGTAAGTTTTTTTTCCTTGAATTTCCCTCCTAAAAGTTTTTTTCCTTAAAATTCCCTCCTAAACTTGGGGTGCGTGTTATACGCCGGCGCGTGTTATTCGCCGATAAATATGGTATGTGACCTTAAGTCAAATCATAGAATTGGACCCTACTATCAGTTCTTTAGATCTTTATTATTATTATCATAAGAGCAAGCACTACAAGGTACCTTTTAGTTTTTTTCTTGGGGAAATCCTATTCTGTACACCTGGATGCTTCTGTAAACTGTCTTTAATTTTTTTCTTTAGCTTGCAGTTCTGCTATGCTCTTCCCTGAAATACAGAAAGAGACAACCCTTATCTCTGGAGAGCAAGAATCCAATGAATGTGCATGTGTCAAAACAGAGAAAGACAGACAAAGAGAATATATCAGTAAATGAAGGAATGTAATATCTAAACTATTTACCAATTACGACAAATCGGCCATGTGTGTGTGTGTGTCATGGGCCTGTAGTGTTAAGCCCATGGTTACCAGACATTTCAGCCAGACCAGGCTAATACAAATATGTATTGTCTGTTTTCTTTAAAAAAAAACTAAAAAAGCCAAATATTTTGGATGAGTAGGCCACAATGCATACATGTGACAAGTGAGAATAATATCCCCTATTAAGTTTACATCCTTTCCACAATGTAACAATCACTGTAACATTGTTTTGACATGCTACATCAAAAAGGCTATTTAAAGATGATTTGGGCAAAGATATAGTTTATCTGCAAAGCCCCCAACCCCACCCAAAACCCTTAGGCCCCTTTCACACTGAGGCGCTTTGCAGGCGCTATTGCGCTAAAAATAGCGCCTGCAATGCGCCCCAAAAAAGCCGCTCAATAGTATCCAATGTGAAAGCCCGAGGGCTTTCACACTGGAGCGTTGCGCTTGCAGGAGGGTCAAAAAACTCCTGCAAGCCGCATCTTTGAGGCGCAATAGGAGCGCTAAAAATAGCGCTCCTATAGCGCCCCTGCCCATTGAAATCAATTGCTGTAAAGGAATGCCGGTAAGGCGAGTAAAAGGGGGTCAGGGGATGTCCTTTGCTGAGACACTAGGGGAGATTTACTAAAACTGGTGCACACAGAATCTGGTGCGACAATATGGTGTGTAGCGATACCCCCATTTAAGAGAGCCGCTGGTATGATTTTCGGGCCTGTAGCACACCGCTGTCAACCCCCAGCAATTGTCTCTACCCTCCCTTGGCACAGCTAGTAGGGGATGATAGGATTGTGAGGCCTGCAATTTTAGGCAACACAATCCAGCAACAAAAGCACACACAGTGATATAGCGGACACTGACCGTTTCTTCTGCACAGTAATAACACCACAACTAGTCTGCTTAATCCTGGTACTTTTACTGAAGGAATGGATTAAACAGATTAAAACAGTACACTTTAGTATATGCAGAGCCCTGCAATAAAAGGTGTTCAGCAATAGACAGATATACAATCCTGTACAAAGATAACTAACGGACCCCCTTGCAGCTCTCCTTCCTCGTGGGCAAGATGGCGCCCAGCAATGTCTACACTGATAAGTCAGGCCTGACTGTAACTATGTGTAAGTTCCGTAGAGAAGAATCTTCGCTAGCAAATGGTGGTGCACTTTTGAAGACAAAATTGTAATCCACAGGAATAAAGGTTGACAAACTTGATGAACAAGGATAAAGTCACTAATGCTACTCAATGCACTGTCCCTCCGGTGTGCGTATGCAAACTCTAACGGGTGAGTCCCGAACAACAAACACTGGGCCTAGAGATCCTGTACTAATCTCTGAGCAGGTGCTCTCTCACCCAATCGGACCAGTCCACGTCCGTATCTTCCGTTGCTGTGTCTGGGTACACAGGTTCCACGACACCCGGGTCTTCGGTCCTCCTGGAAGTAGTAGATGGGTAACAGGATGCAACGTCCCTCAGGCTCCTTGGTGGAAAAGGAAGGCTCTTTGGAAACACAGGGCCTAGGCTTCACACTGGAGCGGTGCGCTAGCAGGACGGTAAAAAAAGTCCTGCTAGCCGCATCTTTGGAGCGGTGAGAGGAGCGGTGTGTTTAGTTCGTGTTTAGCCAGTTTTTGGACCTCGGTTTGGAGTTTGCTAATGAATGGTATAAAGTTGCTACTGTATAAATCTTTTGTTGATCTTGCCAGCTGTATCCCTAGATACATGATACTGTGAGCTGCCCACGTGAAGGGGAATTGGGTTTGGAGTAAGTTTCTTGAGGTGGCGTCTATTCCTAGGTCTAGTATATATGATTTAGTTGCGTTTACTCTGTAATAGGAGATTTTGCTAAACCACTGAAGTGTGTTCTGCACTTCTGCTAGTGAGGAAGTAGGATTTGTGATCATGAGAATTACATCGTCTGCGAATAGACTTATTTTGTGTGATTGTCTGCCCACCTCCAATCCTGTTATTGTAGGGTTCTGCCTAATGTGTTCTGCTAGGGTCTCCATGAGTAAATTAAAGATCAGTGGTGACAGCGGGCATCCTTGTCTGGTGCCGTTGGTGATGTCAAATGGTTGGGATAGCATGTCCGCTGAAAACACTCGGGCCGAGGGGGTTGTATATAGTGCTAATATGGCAGTAAGTATTTGGCCTTTGAAGCCAAATTTGTGAAGGACCTGATGTAGGTAGTTCCAGTGGACTCTGTCGAACGCCTTCTCCGCGTCCAGTGCCAGGAGCAGAGAAGGCGTTCCACTAGACTCGGCGAAGTGGATGGCGTCAATCAGTCTTCTCGTGGCGTCAGATGCTTGTCTACCGGACGTGAATCCTGATTGATCCCTATGGATCAGATTGGGCATAATTTGTAATAGTCTGGTAGCTATTATTTTTGCATATATTTTCACATCTAGGTTTAGAAGCGAAATCGGGCGAAAGTTTTGGGGCGTGACCGGTTCCTTGCCTGGTTTTGGAAGTGTGATATTAGCGCTTGTAGGGATTCATGTGGAAATTTGGCGGATGTGGCCGCATTTTTGAAAAAGTTTGTAAGATAGGGAGCTAGTTGGTGTCCGAATGTCTTGAAGTACTCTCCCGTGAGGCCGTCTGGACCCGGAGACTTTCCTAAGGGAATTTTATTAATGGTAGCCATTACTTCTTGTGTTGTGAACGGGTCATTTAGACTAGTAAGTTGTTCAGTCGTCAGCGAGGGGAGTCTAATGTGTGAGAGAAAGTCATGGATGTCGTCTGAGGAGGGTTGATATGTGTCTGGGTCTCTTTTTAGGTTATATAAGTCGCTGTAGTAGGTGCTGAATGCATCTGCTATGTCCTGTGGGTTTCTGAGTGATTCGTTGGTGTGTGGGTGGTGGAGTCTCTCTATTTTGTTTTTTAATCTCCTGCCTTTAATGCGTTGTGCCAGGGCTTTTCCTGCTTTGTTGGATGTAGTGTAGGAGGTGGCTTTTAATTTACTTTGGATGTGCTCGTAAGATTGCAGGAGATGTAGTCTGAGTTCTCTTCTAAGTGTCAGAATCTGTGCAGAGCATGTTGGGTTGGTTTTGTGTTTGTTCTGTTGTTCTAGAGTGGCTAATTGGGTTAATAGAGTTTCTACTCTTTTCGATCTGTTTTTTTTGTGGCGGGAGCTAATTTTAAGTAGTATGCCTCTAATAAAGGCTTTGTGCGCGTTCCACAACACACCTGGGTCAGATACTGAGCCCGAGTTAATTTGGAAGTAGACATTTAGTTGTTCCACTATTTCTGGAGTGTAGATTGGATTTTGTAGGATATAATTGTTTGCTCTCCATAGGAAGGTCTTTGAACATTTTGTTGAGTCTGCTATGGTAATGGTGATTGGGGCATGATCTGACCAAGATGTACTGTGGATTTCAGCTGCGCTAATGTTTTGCAGTAGCCACTTATCCGTGAAAAAGTTATCAATGCGAGAGTATGTTTTGTGAAGAGGGGAGAAATATGTAAAATCTCTCTCCTCTCCATGTAAGCATCTCCAAATGTCATACAGGTCACTTGAAACAAGAAGGTTTTTTAGAGGGGACTCTCTGCGTTTAAATGCGGAGGTTGAATCTAAAGTAATATCGGGTACCAGGTTGAAATCTCCGCATATAATTAGATGTCCCTGTTTCAGGGGATTTGCTGTACATATGAGTTTGCGGAGGAAGTGAGTCTGCCTGGCATTTGGAGCGTACACATTTATTAAAGTATAGGTAGTATTGTTTATTTCACAAACAAGAATAATATATCGGCCCTCTGGATCGAGGGTGACACTTTTCGTTTTAAACGTAACCGAGTTGTTCACTGCTATCATCACCCCTCTTTTCTTTGAGGTGAATGGTGCGGAGAACACCTGGGAGAATTGTCTATTGGTACATATAGGTGCAGCTGTGGAAGGAAAGTGTGTCTCCTGGACGCACAGGATATCGCACTTTAAGTCCAGGGCTGTCTTCCATAGCGAGTGTCTCTTTGCAGGGTGGTTGAGTCCATTTGCGTTTATGGATAGAACCTTGATCGGCATTGTTGTTGCTGTAAGGGAATAACTGATAGATTTCAGGCACTTACAGTTCGGTGAGGGCTTGCGGGTTTCCTGGGACTACCGGGTCAAGTGGTTGTGAATAGGGTTCAGATAGTGCCCGATGGATTGTCTGTTCATACGTTGTATGCAGTGAAGAAGCTGTAAAAACAATAAAGTTAACTGAGAGAACTAAGCAAAATAAAATTGGAACTTGTGGATTAAGCACGAGCGGCGAAATGCCCACTCGTTAGAACGTTAGGTGGAGTAGAGAATGTGGAATTCAACTAAACCACTAGAGGGGTAACAGTGTCTATAACTTGGTGAGCACAAATCAAATCAGGATGCTGGAAGCCAGGGAGAGCATTGCTCAGGTTGATTTATAGGCCCATTATAATGGAAGAAGAGAGTTTTGTTCAGGTGCTTCGGCCATTCGGGTTTTGGCGGGGTGTGTGGTTGCTGCGCTGCTCCAAAGGTGGTGTGGTGTCTTGTGGGGGTTCGGAAATGATTCCCCAGGAGTGTAGTAGCTGGATTCCTTTGTGAAGGTTGTGTATCATGTGTGTCTCTCCCTCCCTTGTGATGAGTAGTGATGCAGGGTATCTCCATTTAAACTGAATCTTGTGGTTGTGGAGGCCTTTGGTTATCGGGTTAAGTTGTCTTCTCATCTGCATAGTGTACTTGGAGAGGTCTGGGAATAGAAGAATTCCAGTGTATGGTGCCGGGAGTGTCGGTTTGTTTCTCAGTGTTATGAGGAGTCTTTCTTTGATGTGAAAGAAGTGCACCCTCATTAAGACATCTCTGGGGACTGACGCTGCCAGGTGAGAGGGTTTAGTAATTCTGTGGATTCTATCCACGATAAGGTCTCTGGGCGATGCATCCGGCAGGATTAGGTGCATGAGCTCTTTAGCATACTTAGGGAGGTCTGTCGGTGGGATGGCTTCAGGAACTCCTCTAATTTTTAGATTATTCCTCCTGGACCTGTCCTCTAAATCTGCTATCTTTGCTCTTACCCAGGCCTGTTCATCTTTCATGTCAGCATAAGAGTCTACTAGATCATTCACAGTGGCTGTGCATTCCCCCATGCTGCATTCTAAGTGAGCTACTCTGTCATCCATAGCGTGCATGTCAGCAGTTAGTCTGGTGAATAGGGGTGCCAGGGATGACATCAGTGAGGTCTGCAGGGATAGTAACATGTCCTTTAGGGTAGTGTCTATCACTGGTTGCCCCGATGTGGGGAACGTGGCCATGGTGGACTGTAGGGCCTGGTTGGCCTGGAGGTGGCTGAAAGCCTGGGCCTCGATTTGCGGCTGCGGCAGCAGCGGCGGCGGATCCATCCGCATGCGGGATTTCGCCGGGCTTCCCGTTAGCGGGTTGTCCCCCTCTCTTAGGGTAGGTGATAGGGGGTGCAGGAGTGACCCTGATCTCCTAGGATCTCATCAGGAAGATCCGTGTAGGCCTCCGAGATCGCGGCCGCGCCGGCGCCATTTTGGATCTGACTAACCTTGCTGGAGAAGAAGGCGGTCAGCTTTTTAGGTTGTAGCTCCGTCATCCTCTTTCTGGACATAACTGGGGATGTTGTCCGGGCTGTGGTAGGGCAGGATGGCCGTGGATTGTCCTCTGTAGTGGGCCTGAGGCGCTCCGTTTGTCTCCCTGGCTTGAGAGCTCAGAGTCTAGGCAGCCATCATCAGCGCTGGCAGACCACCAAGGTTGCGGACCTTATCGTACCGTCGCAGAGGGAGCAGAGGATGAGACAACTCCGGGAGGCCTTGCAGAAAGGTCTGTGCAACGCGTTCCCAGAGACTGGGAGGTTACAAACTCCTGGTCCTGGACAACGAGTTGCTGAGGCTTCGGGCAGTCAAAGAAGGAGCGGTGGGGAAGGTGGCCGTCTGACCGATGCGTTCAGACAATTCTTTAGTCCGCAGCCCCAAAGTATGATCGGTTCCAGCAACCATCGCCAGCGTCTGATATACATGGTCCAGGAATACCTAGGGGCAATGTCAGACTTGGACACCTTCCCCACCGAAAATCCTCTGGCTTACTGGGTCTTGAGGATGGATCACTGGCCAGAGCTTGCACAGTATGCAATTGAGCTACTGGCCTGTCCTGCATCCAGCGTTCTTTCAGAACGCACATTCCATTGGAGGATTTGTCACGGATCACAGGGTGCGCCTGTCCACCGACTCGGTTGATCGACTGACTTTCATCAAGATGAACCAGTCTTGGATCACTACCAGCTACCACACACCAGATGCTGATATAACAGACTAATTGATTTTAAAATGTCACATTCCTTCAAGACTGATGCTGATGCTGAGTGCCTGTGCTGTTATGTTGACTGGCTATCCTCCTCCTCCTCCTCAATGATACGATTAACGATGATAGCTTGGAAGATCATTTTGGTTTATGGGTGACGCCACCAGTGGCTAAGGCCCAATTTTTCAGCCCCTGTTTAAAAGGGGCGTGTAATTAAAATTTTTGATGCAATACTTTGCAACAGGCCTCATTGCTGTGCTCCAAGTACAGTATCTGTGAGGGGTTGCAGTGTTGTGCCACCAGTGCCTAAGGCCCAATTTTTCAGCCCCTGTTCAACAGGGGCATGCAATTATAATTATTGATCTAATAATTCACAGCAGGGCCCATTGCTGCGCCCACCAAGAGTAACTGTCAGGCCTTACAGTGTTGTGGCACCAGCACCACCATCACCACCACCACCACCACCACCAAAGGCCCAATTTTTCAGCCCCTGTTCAACAGGGGCATGCAATTATAATTATTGTTCGAATAATTCACAGCAGGGCCCATTGCTGCGCCCACCAAGAGTAACTGTCAGGCCTTACAGTGTTGTGGCACCAGCACCACCATCACCACCACCACCACCACCAAAGGCCCAATTTTTCAGCCCCTGTTCAACAGGGGCATGCAAGTATAATTATTGATCTAATAATTCACAGCAGGGAGCATTGCTGCGCCCACCAAGAGTAACTGTCAGGCCTTACAGTGTTGTGGCACCAGCACCACCATCACCACCACCACCAAAGGCCCAATTTTTCAGCCCCTGTTCAACAGGGGCATGCAATTATAATTATTGATCTAATAATTCAGAGCAGGGCCCATTGCTGCGCCCACCAAGAGTAACTGTCAGGCCTTACAGTGTTGTGGCACCAGCACCACCATCACCACCACCACCACCACCAAAGGCCCAATTTTTCAGCCCCTGTTCAACAGGGGCATGCAATTATAATTATTGATCTAATAATTCACAGCAGGGACCATTGCTGCACCCACCAAGAGTAACTGTCAGGCCTTACAGTGTTGTGGCACCAGCACCACCATCAAAGGCCCAATTTTTACTACCACTGATCAACAATTATATGTTATTACAATTCCTGATATAATAGTTGACAGCAGGGCATTCCAGCACCCACCAACAATAACTGTGAGTGCTTTCAGTGTTGTGCCAACACCAACACCTAAGGGGCCAAATTCTGCAGAGTATATACGGCAGGTCCCTACTTTCAAACATCCAACTTACAAACTACTACTACTTGCAAACGGAAGAAGACAACAGGAAGTGAGAGGAAATCTACCCCTTGGAAGGAAAATTCTCTCCTGTAAGAATTAATATGGGAGAAAGGTGTCTCCTCTCTACTGATGCTTTATCACCAATCCTTGTTTCAATAAAAACACCACATTTCAAAAACAGTTGTCATTGGGACGCAAAGTGAGGTGAAATGTTCTGAACAGGGGCACAGACAGCAAAAAAAATGTGACAGGGGTGATAACCGTTCCCTATGTTTTACAAAAAGCTAAAAAAAAGGAATTTGGCATGGAGCTCCACTTAAACAATGCAGCTGTTCAAAATTACAAACAGATTCTACATAAGAACAAACCTACAGTCCCTGTCTTGTATGCACCGCCTGTATACGGCTGTTCAGAGTATATAGGTCCTTTTTTATTTTGTGTGCGGGGTTCCCCTTAATATCCATACAAGACCCAAAGGGGCTGGTAATGGGCTGGGGTCGGGGGGGGGGGGGTTGATGGGGTAGCTATGCCATTTTTCCTAAAGATTTTCATCCATATTACCGGGACCAAACATTGCATTAAAGCCGCAAGCAGTTTTAAATGGCTTTTTTTCCTTTAGAAATGTTATTTTGTGCAGGGACAGTTCTAAACACGGGAAACACGTGGCACTTCACAGGCATACTTTAGACACCCCCCAGGTACAATATTTAAAGGAATATTTGACTTTTTTTTTTCACTTTATGCATCATTAAAATGACTGCTCCCGGAAAACGTCCGTTTTTAAAACTTCTTTTTGCATTGATACATGTCCCCTGGTGCAGAACCCGGGTTCCCAAACTCTGTTTCGGACAATAACATGGACAATAGTCGTTATAATTAGCACTTTAGAATCCGAACGTTCGCATCCATTGTATTTAATAGGGTTCTAATGTTCGTGCGAACTTTCGGTCCGTTCGCGGGTTCTGGTGTGAACCGAACCCGGGGGTGTTAGGCTCATCACTAGTCGCCACCCTGCTGCCGAGATCTCGGCACTCCTGTCGCCGAGAATCTCGGTGATGGGAGCACGATAGAAATACAATATCGACGGCACCTACTGTATATTGATTGGTTTGCGCAAAAGTTAAAGCGTCTACAAAATAGGGGATAGTTTTATTGCATTTTTATTTATTTTTATTTTTAGTAATGGCGGCGATCTGCGATTTTTATTGTGACCGTGACATTGCGACGGACATATCGGACACTTTTGACACATTTTTGGGACCATTCACATTTATACAGCGATTAGTGCTATAAAACTGCAATGATTACTGTGTAAATGTGACTAGCAGGGAAGGGGTTCACACTAGGGGGCGCTGAAGGGGTTAAATATGTTCCCTAGTGAGTGATTCTAACTGTAGGGGGGGACTCACAAGGGGAGGAGACCGATCTGTGTTCTTCTGTACTGGGAACACACATCGGTCTCCTCACCTCTGACAGGTGGTGGATCTGTGTGTTTACACACACAGATCCACGGTCCTGCCGTGATCACAGGCAATCGCGGGTGCCCGGCGGACATCGAAGCCGCCGGGCACACGCATCAGGTCCCGTGCAATGCCGCGGGTGCGCGCACGCCCCCTAGAAGGCCAGGAAGCCCTGGACGTCATGTGGCATCCACCCAGGACGGTAGATCCCATCTGTGGACGTCATTTGACTATGGGCGGGTAGGGAAGTGGTTAAAAGGGCCAATATAAGGGGCTTTGTTATGATTCTTATGATCCCTGAAAACTCATCTCATCAGTGAAGCCTATCATGCCTTCATTTAATTTTGTATAACTTCCATCAGCTCATCCCCCACAGTTACAACCTTTCTTGTTCATACATCACGGGACACAGAGCAGCATAGTCATTACTATGTGGGTTATATAGAATTACCTTCAGGTGCTGGCACTGGCAACTTCCAAAACAGGAAGTACCCTCCCCTATATATGCCCCTCCCATCCGGGAGTACCTCAGTTTTTTGCCAGTGTCTAAGGTGTTGGCCAAGGTTAACATGTATTCATCTGGGCTTGTGTACAGGTTCTCTGGGCCTTAGCAAGCTATTCCGGATCCGACCAAAAAAAGCTTCATAGCTAAACGGTCGGTACCTGGGCCTTGCAGAGAAGAGCAAGGTTTTGCCTGTAATGCCTCTCTTAGGAGGGCTGGACCCTGGGATCCAGAGCTCTGGTCATACCCAAAACCAAGAGGCTATCTGTGCAGGGTGCTATACAGGTCCAGGGGAGTGGAATCCTTGGGAACCCGGTCCCTGAAGGTCTAGTACAATGCCTGCCGTGAAAGGTGAAGTTTGGGCTTCTGTGGACCAAACAAAGTCCTGCGGCGGGGAAAAGGTAAGTGGGGGCCCCTCAGGAACTTGGTTCTATTGAGGGGACCCCCAAGCCTAATATGTCTTTCTGCCTGTTACCTAAAAGGTATTCCCGCTAATAGCTGTATATGCCTAAGAAATCCTAGAAATGTTTTTTCATAAGGGAAGTTTTAAAAACTGTAAACCTGGAAATGTTTTTTCATAAAGGAGGTTTTAAAAAAAAAAAAAGACAAAAGTGCGGTACCTGTGTTTGTCCACTAGAGGCCGCTGTGGAACGTCTTTTTTTCTTGGGACTATTCCTTCCATGGTGAAAGTCCAGGCAGATGAGTGAGCTCTCTATCAGGGAAGCTGCATTCCTCTGTCATGCTGCCAAGTAGTTTCCTTCCATCCCCGAGTCCTGGTGAAACAGGGACCCTGGCTCCTCTCCCTACATGGCGCCAAGAGCGCACACGTGCACGCGCGCGCGCGCGCACACACGCTTTCTTTTATAAAATTTAGCTTAAAAAAAGGGGGCGGAGCCTGGCGGATGACGCGCTCTGTGCGCCCAGCGCTTCTGCGCATGTGCGGGCGTCCCAGCAAGATAAAAGGACTCAGTTCCACGCTGCTTGCTATGGACACAGAGCATGAAAAGGAGCTGGTAGCATGGTATAGGGGCTTACAGCGGGCGGTTGATACAGGCATCCCCAGAAAGACGCATTAGTAGACACCCACTGATGTACATAGCAGCAAAATTGCATTAGACTATTTCAGTAAGGGGTGTATTGCGGCTGGAATACCTCAGCTTTGAACTAAGGAATATGCCGCCTAAAAAACTCCGAGATATACCTCTCAGGAAGTGTAGGGGGTCTCCATCAGGCTCTGAGGATCAGGAGCAGTCATCTGCACCCTCCTCCCCTGAGAAATCAGAGGTTAATACCCATAAGGAACCCCCGGGAGTGCCAGGTACTGCGGCTGTCCTCAGTCCACCTGCTCCTGCATATATAACAGAGGAGGTTTTTTCCTCAACTCTGGAGGGATTGGAGCAGAGATTGGCAGCATTGATCGCTTCTTCTCTACAGGAAAGAAAGCGCGCCAGATCTCCATCACCTCCATCAGAGTGCCTGTTGGCAGAGCAACAGTCCCAGGAAGGGACCGACCTACCTGAAGGGGATCAGGAGGAGGTTAACTCTGTTTTTGAGGAATCGACAGTAGATGAACCATTTTCAGCATCACAGACTGAAAGATTGTGGGTCCAGAACCTAACTGACATGGTTCGATCTGCATTTAAAATGCCTCTTGTTGAACCATCAACTACTGCTGTCTCCTCATTGGGGTCGCTAAAAGCTCCCCAGGTTAATTGCTCCTTTCCAATACATCCATTATTGGAAGGACTTATATACCAGGACTGGGAACATCCTGATAAACTATTTGTTCCGCCTAAAAAATTTCCGGTGATCTATCCCATGGAGGAAAAGTTCACCCAGAGATGGAATGTTCCTACGGTGGATGCAGCCATCTCTTCTGTGAACAAATCACTGACATGTCCAGTAGATAATGTTCAAATGTTCAAAGATCCAGTGGATAAAAAATTGGAATCTTTATTAAAATCTGCTTTTTCCACAGCAGGGGCTGTTACACAGCCAGCAGTGGCAGCTATTGGGGTCTGCCAAGCTTTAAAGGATCAAATGAAAATGGTCCTGAGGGATTTGCCAGACCAGCAGGCCCAGGCTCTGGCTGATCTGCCTAGAGCATTATGCTTTGCGGTTGACGCCATCAAGGATTCTATCCATCAGGCCTCCCGCCTCACGCTGACTTTGGTACATATGCGTAGGCTTCTGTGGCTCAAAAACTGGTCTGCTGAAGCTCCCTGTAAGAAGCTCTTAGTTAGCTTCCCATTTCATGGGGAACGCCTTTTTGGCGAGGACCTGGATAAGTATATCCAGAAGATTTCCAGTGGTAAAAGTACTCTCTTACCGAGTAAGAAGAGGTCTAGGGGTCCATCTTTTAAGAGGACTACCTCTCCTATCCCTGCGACGTCTGCTACTAAGCAGTTCCGACGGCCTCCTCGGTCAAACTCAGGGGGTAAAAATCAGGGACAGTCACAGGGTAATAAGAAACCCTGGATCCGAAGGGGTACTAAACCAGCCTCCAAGTCAAGCCTATGAAGGGCTGCCCCCACTCAAAAGGGTGGGGGGAAGACTTCAGTTGTTCGCAGAGACCTGGCGGCAGACGATCAAAGACAGATGGGTGCTCTCCGCAGTAACTCTGGGATACAAGTTGGAGTTAAAAGAGTCTCCTCCTTCCCATTTTATGTGGTCAGGCATGCCAAGAGACCCTCGGAAAAGAGGGTCTCTCCTATTGGCGTTAGAACAACTATTGCTCCAAGGAGTAATTATGGAGGTTCCTATGGAAGAGTGGGGGTTGGGTTTCTACTCAAACCTTTTCACTGTCCCGAAGCCAAACGGGGACATAAGACCCATATTGGACCTAAAGAGTCTAAACAAATTTCTAAACGTCCGGTCTTTCCGGATGGAGTCGATCCGATCGGTCACCGCTGCCCTACAAGGGGAGGAATGGTTAGCCTCGATCGACATCAAAGATGCTTACTTGCATGTTCCCATCTTTCCAGGTCATCAAAAATTTCGACGCTTTGCAGTAGAAGGGCGCCATTTTCAGTTCAGAGCCTTACCATTCGGTCTGGCCACAGCACCACGAGTGTTCACAAAAATTCTGGCCCCACTGTTGGCCGATCTAAGAACACGAGGTGTAACGATAATGGCATACCTAGACGACCTGTTGTTGATGGACCACTCAGTTGCCAAGCTAGAAGTGGTAATTGTCGATACAATCAAGTATCTAGAATCTCACGGTTGGGTCATCAACCTGGACAAGTCAGCCCTACAGCCAGTGAAAAACCTGGTATATCTAGGGCTACGGCTGGATTCAGACCAGAGGAAGATTTTCTTACCTCTAGACAAGGTATCCTCTTTAAGGGGCTTGGTCCGTCTGCTTTGTGCAAAAAGACAGCCGTCCATACGCCTGTGCATGAGGCTGCTAGGAAAGATGGTAGCATCATTCGAAGCTGTGCCATACGCCCAATTCCACTCAAGGAGTTTACAGAGGGCCATATTGTCAGCCTGGAACGGAAAAGTTCAGGCTCTAGACTTCCCGATGGCTTTGTCCCCTTCCGTTCGGAAGAGTCTCTGCTGGTGGTTGATCCCCCAGAATCTCCAGAAGGGAAAACCCTTCAGTCCGATATCTTGGAAGGTGGTCACTACAGATGCCAGCCTTATAGGCTGGGGGGCAGTACTGGAGCAATGGTCTCTCCAGGGCAGATGGTCAAATGTAGTAAAAACCCTGCCCATCAATCTCTTAGAGATACGAGCAGCCCGGTATGCCCTAGTAGCCTGGACATCCAGACTCCAAGGGTCCCCTGTCAGAATTCAATCAGACAATGCCACAGCAGTGGCATATATCAATCATCAGGGAGGCACCAGGAGTCGTGCAGCCCAGAGGGAAGTAAGTCACATCCTGGAATGGGCAGAAAAGCATGTCCCATGTATATCAGCTGTCTTCATTCCAGGGGTGGAGAATTGGAAGGCGGACTTTCTGAGTCGCCAACAGTTATGCCCAGGGGAATGGTCCCTTCATCCCGAGGTCTTCCGGGCAATATGTCAGCGGTGGGGAACACCGGATGTAGATCTGCTAGCATCCAGATTCAACGCAAAGGTGGACAGATTTGTCTCCCGGACAAGGGATCCCCTCGCTTGCGGCTCGGATGCTCTGGTGTTCCCTTGGGATCAGTTCAGACTGATATATGCATTCCCTCCGCTACAATTGTTGCCTCGACTCCTTCGCAGAGTCAGGTTGGAGAAGAAGCCGGTGATCCTGGTGGCTCCAGCGTGGCCCCGAAGGGCCTGGTACGCGGAGATCATCAAAATGTCTGTGGGGAGTCCTTGGACCCTTCCACGTCGTCCGGACCTGCTTTCGCAAGGACCGATATACCACCCTTCCTTACTAACTCTAAGTTTAACGGCCTGGCTATTGAATCCCACATCCTAAAGAAGAGAGGTCTCTCTAACTCTGTGGTATCAACTATAATCAATGCCAGGAAGCCTGTATCCAGGCAGATCTACTATAGAGTTTGGAAGGCGTACATCACTTGGTGCGAGGCCAGAAAATGGCATCCACGTAAGTACGTTATAGGCAGAATTCTGGACTTCCTGCAGTGGGCTGTAGACAGGAAGTTTGCCTTAAGTACTATCAAGGGCCAGGTTTCGGCCTTATCAATACTATTTCAAAGGCCCCTGGCTATGCATTCACTTGTCAAATCCTTTATGCAAGGGGTGACTCGTATTATTCCACCGATTAAAGCTCCCATATGCCCATGGGATCTAAATTTGGTTCTGTCGGTTCTGCAGAAGCAGCCGTTTGAACTTTTGCGGCACATTTCCTTGGTTCTACTCACCAGAAAATTGATATTTTTAGTAGCCATATGCTCGGCTAGAAGAGTGTCGGAATTAGCCACCATGTCCTGTAAAGAGCCATATCTGGTTATCCATAAGGACAGAGTAGTATTACGCCCTCACCCAGCCTTTCTTCCTAAGGTGGTATCGAGGTTTCACTTGAACCAGGATGTGGTTCTTCCTTCTTTTTTCCCCAAACCAAGCTCGGTAGAGGAAAAGTTATTGCATTCTTTGTATGTAGTAAGAGCAGTTAAAGCTTATCTAAAAGCCACTGCTCAGATTCGTAGAACGGATTCCTTGTTTGTTCTGCCGGAAGGCCCCAGAAAGGGTCAGGCAGCATCAAAATCTACTTTAGCCAAGTGGATTCGACAGGTCATAATACAAGCCTATGGCTTGAGAAGTAGACCGCCTCCGTTCAAAGTTAGGGCGCACTCCACGAGAGCAGTTGGAACTTCATGGGCAGTGCATCACCAGGCCTCCCTGGCTCAAATTTGTAAGGCCGCAACATGGTCTTCAGTACACACGTTTACTAGGTTCTACCAGGTGGACGTTAGAAGTCAGGAGGATGTCGCCTTTGGGCGCAGTGTGTTGCAGGCCGCAAAAGATCCTCATGCCTGATGGCGCCCAGCTTATGTATGGTGTATCCCCCCCTCATTTGGCATTGCTTTGGGACGTCCCACATAGTAATGACTATGCTGCTCTGTGTCCCGTGATGTATGAACAAGAAAGTAGGATTTTTAAAACAGCTTACCTGTAAAATCCTTTTCTTGGAGTACATCACGGGACACAGAGCTCCCACCCCTCTTTTGGGGACACGTATTGCTTTGCTACAAAACTGAGGTACTCCCGGATGGGAGGGGCTTATATAGGGGAGGGTACTTCCTGTTTTGGAAGTTGCCAGTGCCAGCACCTGAAGGTAATTCTATATAACCCACATAGTAATGACTATGCTGCTCTGTGTCCCGTGATGTACTCCAAGAAAAGGATTTTACAGGTAAGCTGTTTTAAAAATCCTACTTTTGTACCACTTACCACCATATTAGATTGTAAGCTCTTACGAGCAGGACCCTCTTAACCCTTTTGCATTTTATTGTATTGTAACTGTATTGTTTCCCTTTTATATTGTGAACCACTGTGTAACCTTTTGGTGCTATATAAATCCTGTATAATAATAATAATAATAATAGGGAGAGATTAGCGTATGATGGGGACTTACCTTATTCATCCTTTGTTACATCTTAATTCTTCTGATGTCCCACAGCCTCATTACAGCCTTTCCCTGTCCATATGCACTACAGTGATAACAGGCTGCATGTTTTTTTTTTAACATGGCATTATTTATAATTGTTGCTGGCTGCTTTTTTTTTCACAGGCCCTTTTTTGAATGATGGCAACAATGGAATATGACCAAGAAATGTTTCTCATGGTTTCCTTTGGGGGGGCATGTCACAGGTCGTTTTACAGGCAGGTAATTGTGGGAGATAGCGGCAGAGCATTGTCACCACATAGCATAAAGTGTCCAAGCAAGAACTTTTAAGTCAGATACACCAGCTGTTATTTTCATGACAGCTAACTATTGAAACAAAAATATCACTTGCCAAGTGATAATTTCAGATTTTAGTGGTTAGGTTTACATCTACATTAACAAAATATGCTTAAGTGCAGTGCTGGGGTAATTCCCATATCCTGTTTATGTGCACAGGTTTGTACATGCAAAAATCCCTTTAACCACCTCCCGTCCGTCGTATTGATGAGCGCAAGGTGGTTCTCTCGTTCTGGGACAACATCATATGACGTCGTCCCACTCTCGCCCCGCCAGCGTGACGTTTGACGGTGCACTGTATCCCTGGCACATGGCGCATCACTGATTTCGGTAGAGAGGCGACGAGGAGGCTCTTTACCCATGTGATCAGCTGTGTCCAATCACAGCTGATCACATGTAAACAAGGAAATGATGGTTATCGGTAATGACTAAGCACACATGAAGTGTGCGAAACGCGTCTACCCAGCATTCTGATTCCTGTAGTTTTTGGGATGTCGAAATAAAAAGGATTTTGATCTACAGTGGTGTGCGGCCATTTCTTCTAATTTTATCGGCATTCCTCTTCTCACACTGACAGCGTGCGAGGAGAGGAGAGCCGATTAGTGCATTTGCTCACAGAGGAGATCTGCACAGATAATCATTGCCCTGATTGTCAGTGCAGGCCAAGCAGTGATGCCAGTCAGTGCCGCCAATCAGTGCTGTCTATTAGTGCCCATCAGAGCCACCTATCAGTGCCCATCAGTGCTGCATATCAGTGCTGCATATTAGTGCCTCCTCATCAGTGCCCTTCAGTTCTGTTTTTATCAGTGCCCATCTGTGAAGGAGAAAAATTACTTATTTGCAAAATTTTAGAACAGAAACTAAGAAAATTATTATTTTTTTATTAACATTTTCGGTAATTTTCATTTTCTTTAGCAAAAAACCCAGTGGTGAATAAATACCACCAAAAGAAAGCTCTATATGACAAAAAAAAATGATAAAAAAATATGTTTGGGTACAGCGTTGTCATTCAAAGTGTGACAGTGCTGAAAGCTGAAAATTGGCCTTGGTGGGAAGGGGATGAAAGTGCCCTATATTGAAGCAGTTAAAGCGGAGGTCCGTTGAAAAAAAAATATTAAAAGCCAGCAGCCACAAATACTGCAGCTGCTGACTTCTGTCTTCTGGGACCTGTGTGTCTCCCAGAAGACAGCGGGGGAGGACAGAGTAGGCGCTGGAAGTGGCGTAGGTCACCTCGATCACTGAGGTGATATATGCCCGGAAGTGGGAGCAAATACCTGTATTACACAGGTATCTTCTCCCTCCTCCCCCCTGAAAGGTGCCAAATGTGACACCGGAGGGAGGGAGGATTCCAAAAAGTGGAAGTCCCATTTTTGGGTGGAACTCCACTTTAAGGACCAATATCTCAACAACTGACTGATACCTAGCTCTTCAATTGCCAACACCTTAATTACTTTTTTTTATATTAATTGAGGTATTTTCCTTTTTCTATACATTCTAACTTTAATTTGGGGTGATTAGAGCACATCAGGCAGTTGTTGCTGACAATCTGTTTAAGAGCTGCTTTTATTCATAACAGCTCACTGCATCATTTAAAAAAAAAAAAAAGTAAAAAACTTGTGTACACAAAGCACTACACACCATCACCCTAAATGCACCACAACCACCTGCCATATGCCCATATAACAATTTTTTCAAAAATATCAGCGCTATAGCCCTTAGGCATGATTTGATAAAACTTAGCCTGCACTAGGTCAGGACCTGAACGTGATCAGGTAGAATTGGCATAATGTGGGTACATAAACAAAACAGGTGTTTTGCTGCACTTTAAATTTAAACGTATCATGTCAGAGACATTTTGGAAAACATACTACCAGCAGGGCAGTTTTAAGAGAGAAAGGGCTTAGACACAAGGTAGGTGTTTTATTCCTATTTAAAATAAAGGCATACTGTCCAAGAAACACTTTGGAAAACATTGATCAGCAGAAAATTGGTAGTTTAACGTATCCGGGTAGAATAGTTCAAACTATGCAAGTGTAGCGCCCCTCTACTTTGAGGGGTGCTGTCTGCCTAAATTTAGGGGTTGGTCTGAGCTAGTAGTCAGGCTCAGACCACTTTTATTGATAGGTTTGTTTATTTGTTCTTCAGGTGTTGTACTGGTGTACAGTTCCCTGTGGCCTGTAGGTGGCACTGCCATGACAGGTCAGGGTTGAACCACTGGTAACAGTGCTGTGCCTTAGGGTGTCCTCTCTCGGCAGTAGTACAGTGAGCGTGGTCGACCTGCTGTGCATGCCAGGAGAGGATACATAAGGGGCAGACACCGCCTGGAGCGAGGTTGTTGTTCCAGAGTTCCGGGTCTCCGGAGTTCAGGTCGCGTGACCTGGCCCTCAAGGCCAGGGGTGCGCATATGCATCGGTCCCATGCACCTTTAGCCTGGAGCTGCAACTTCGCCATTGGGCCCAGCACCTTTAGCTGAGGCTCAGCTCTAAGAGGATTAATCCCAGGGTGCCCCGGGAGAGGGGACCCGCTCTAAGAAGAAGAGACCGAGGGAGGACCTTTTCTGAGGGACCAGTGAGAGTTTCACGGTGAAAGAGAGGCCCGGTAAACTTCTGGAGGGATTCCACTAATCATCTGAGGCCTTGTAATGTGCAGCAACTTGCACCTGTTCTTTAATTACAAGCGCTGAGAGGTTCGGGGCTCAGAGATTCTGTGGCAGAGAATCTCCCGATTGTATCTCCATAGGAAAATTAAGAGAAGTAAAGTTCGTGCATCACTCCGGCTGCTAGTGCCGGAGGGGGGACTATCCGGGTGAGCAGAGCCCACTCGGGATTGAGTGGTGATACCAAGTGCCTGAACCTGTCTCTCTGTTTCTTTCAATAAACCTTCCTTCATTAAGGTTTAACCTTGTCTGGACATTGGCCTTATTGGTGCACCTACAACAGACTCTTCCCTACACTCTAGGGGTGTGATCCAACCGAGGGAAGGTAACTCGCTGCGGGACCCAACAATTTCTGAACACCGCTCACCCTCTTATTCAAGAAGGAACCTGGGCATTGTGGTGCGGTGTGTCCTGCCTTGAGGAGGTAAGGCCAGGGACGTGTGTGCTACACAAGCACAAACAAGGCTAGTGTGCTTTTGCTACAGTAAAAATAACAGGGTAATATATAAAATATATAGATACGTGTGTTGCGCTAGAGTGACAATACAATTATATCACAAAATGGTGTGAACTCAAAATGAAATATCAATATGTTGTGCTTATTGTAACAAAACCTAAATCAATAATATGAAATATTATACCAAATACACTTCTGAAAAAAAATAACTAGTTGAAGACACTGGGCTTGCTACACATGTACAAAAAACATCATCAAGTCTAGTCCTTCTGCACTGCTGCTGTTTTCCCCTTAAAATAAATGCCGGGAGTGAAAATTCACTGACTCTATCATCAGCTGCTGTAAAAAAAGGATGTTTGACTCAATGTTTATTAACGCTGTTCAGATAGGAAACATTGTCACTTTTGTATCTACTTTGTTTCATTCTACTGCAGATCAATGGGAAGAGCTTTTATCTGCAGATTATGCCAGTTAAGGCACCATGAGAAATAAAAAAAGTTACATTTCAAATGAAACCCCTAATTAACTCTTATACCGCGTACACACGACCGTTTTTAATGACGAGAAAAATGCAATTTTTTAAAATGGTCATTAAAAATGATCGTGTGTGGGCTTCAGAGCATTTTTCACAACGTGAAAAATGGGCATGAAAAAATTGGAACATGCTCTAATTTTTCTCGTTGTTTTTCACGTCGTCGTTTTTCTCGTCATGAGAGTGTGTAGGCTTTACCGACGTGAAAAAAATGCGCATGCTCAGAATCAAGTATGAGACGGGAGCGCTCGTTCTGGTAAAACCAACGTTCGTAATGGAGATAGTACATTCGTCACGCTGTAACGGACTGAAAAGCACCAGGCTGAAAAGCGCGAATCGTCTCTCAACAAACTTTACTAACATGAAGGGTGGCGCCATCCGAATGGAACTTCCCCTTTATAGTGCCGTCGTACGTGTTGTACGTCACCGCGCTTTACTCAAGCATTTTTTTCCACGATAGTGTGTAGGCAAGGCAGGCTTGAGAAGAATCACGTCGAAAAAAAATGCAGTTTTTTTCAATGACATTAAAAACGGTCGTGTGTACGCGGCATTAGGCCTCATACACACGACTGGTTTTCTCGGCAAGAAACGACAAGAAAACTGCTGGCAGAGCTTTCTTGCTGAGAAAACCATGCGTGTGTACGAGGCTTTCAGGTTTCGCGTCAAGAAAACTGCCCAGAATCTTGACGAGAAAAATAGAGAACCTGCTCTCTATTTTCTCGCCGGGATTCTTGTCGGCCTAATTCCCGACGAGAAACCCGAGAGTGTGTATACTTACCTATTGCCGTGGAAACCCGTGCATGCTCGAAATGACTTTGACGCATGCGCGGTAGCTTCCTAGGCATAGGTAGGGTGTAGCAAGATGGCGGCGACTGCATTGAATGTGACGAGCGCATGCTCGTCGTAGTCGATGACGTCACCGCGTTCGTTCCATTCAAAAGAACGGAGGTTCTTTTGAATGGAGTGTGTGTACACTCGGACGGAACAAGATTCTTGTCAAGAATCTCGTCAGGAAAAACAACGGGTTTTACCTGCGTTTTTCCTGACGAGATTCTTGACAAGAATCTTGTGCGGGCCCAGTGTACAGACGTACGATTCAAAAGAACCGCCGTTCTTTTGAATGGCATGAACGCGGTGATGTCATCGACTACGACGAGCATGCGCTCGTCACATTCAATGCCGTCGCCGCCATCTTGCTTCACTCTACCTATGCCTTGGAAGCTACCGCGCATGCGTCTAAGTCATTTTGAGCATGTGCGGGTTTCCATGGAGGCAGGTAAGTATACACACGCTCGGGTTTCTCATCGGGAAACAGGCCGATAAGAATCCCGACGAGAAAATAGAGAGCAGGATCTTTATTTTTCTCGTTGAGATTCTGGGCAGGTTTCCCGACGAGAAACCTGAAAGCCTCTTACACACGCACGGTTTTCTCAGCATGAAAGCTCTCCCAACAGTTTTCTTGTCATTTCTTGCCGAGAAAACCGGCCGTGTGTACGAGGCTTGAGTTTGCCCTATTAAGCCCTAATTAACTCCCTTTTCCAGTTCTCCTTTCAACTATTATTTTCCTGAAGATTTTCTTTTTGTTTGTTTCTGATTAATTAACCAGTGATATCTTAAATTGTAAGCACCAATGAATAGGGCCCTCAGATTCCTACTGTATCGAATTGTATTGTAACTGAACTGTCTCCCATCATGTTGTAAAGTGCTGCATAATCTGTTGGCGCTAATAAATCCTGTATAATAATAATAATAATTCAAATACTTTTGTTTTTGTTTTGTTTGTTTGCCAATAAAAAAAAGCATGATTGAAAAAAAAAAAAGTTTAACATTATATAGCACAGTTTAATTGGTTAACCACTTAACGACCGCCCACCGCCGATTTACGTCGGCAGAATGGCACGGACAGGCAGAATCACGTAGATCTACGTGATCGCCTTTGTGCAGTTGGGGGGTCCATCCGGACCCCCCTTCACTGCAGTGAGCGGCCGTTAAGTGTTCGGGAGCGATCAGGCATGAGGGGGCGGCCGCTCGATTCCGCCCCCCCCCTCGCGATCGCTCCCGGCCAATGAAAATGCTTCCTCCGCCATGTGATGTAAACACAGGCTGGAGGAAGTGATGTCATCTCCCTCGCCGCGGTCTTTTCGTTCCCGGCGCCGAGGAGAGAAGACAGAGGTTAGTGCTCCAACAGTCCACTGACACGTAGGTACACATAGGCACACAAATCACCCCCCAGTCACCCCCAGATCACCCCCCAGGTCACCCCAAAGCCCCCAATCACAGTGTCACTGATTGCAGTGATCATTTATTTTACTGATCACTGCATTTAGTGTCATCTGTGATTGTAAAAAGTTGCAGGGCAGTTAGGATTAGGCCCCTTTAGGTCCAGGGTAGCCCCCTAACCCCCCCCCCCCCCCTAATAAAGGTTTAACCCCTTGATCACCCCCCAGGTAACCCTTTCACCCCCTAACTTCAGCGTCACTAAGCGATTGTTTTTCCGATCGCTGTATTCGTGTCGCTGGTGTTTTAGATAGGCAGTTATTTTTTTTTAGGTTCGCCGCAGGTTTTTATTAGTGTCAGGTACCCCCATATATTATTTTAACCCCCTGATTGCCCCTAGAGTTAACCCTTTCACCAGTGATCGCCGTATAAGCGTCACTGGTGTCACTGGTTAGCCAGTAAGTTATCTAGTTATTTAGGTAACCCGTCAGGTTTTTATATAGCGTCGGGTACCCCCATATTTAACCTAATAAAGGTTTTAACCCCCCGATTGCCCCTAGTTAACCCTTTCACCAGTGATCACCATATAAAGGTTACAGGTGACGCTGGTTGATTAGTTTGCTTTTTATAGCATCAGGGCACCCGCCGTATATAACCCAATAAAGGTTTAACCCCCCTGATCGCCCGGCGGGTGAGATCAATTAGGTTTTAGCGCCAGAGAGGGTCTGCGTCGCCCCAGGCAGTGTTAGGTTAGTGCCAGTAACGCTAACACCCACGTGCAAAGCATACACCCCCCTTAGTGGTATAGTATCTGATCAGATCTATACTAGCATCCCCAGCGGTTTAGGGTTCCCAAAAACGCAGTGTTAGCGGGATCAGCCCAGATACCTGCTAGCGCCTGCGTTTAGCCCCTCCGCCCAGCCCAGCCCAGCCCAGCCCACCCAAGTGCAGTATCGATCGATCACTGTCACTTACCAAACACAACACACATAACTGCAGCGTTCGCAGAGACAGGCCTGATCCCTGCGATCGCTAACAGTTTTTTTGTAGCGTTTGATATATTTGCTGACGACAGTCAGGTGCTTTTTTTCCTGTGAATCTTACTAGTGTACCCCTAAATTTAGAGCCCAAAATGGCAAGACGAAGGTACACTAGTAAAGAGGCCTACGAGATTCTGAGCATGACAGATAGTGAAGAGGAGGTCACGTATCTGTCAGATTCAGGCTCAGAATATCTTCCCGTAGAAGACAGTGACGTCAGCGGCCCCACGTCAGATAGCTCTGACGACGAAGTTGAGGTCCCTGCTAAGGTCAGGTGTACCCGATCCCGATCTTCTGAGGTTGTTGAGGAGCAAGAACCGCAGGTCTCTCGTATCATGGAGCAGAGTAGTACTAGCGCCGCTATTCCTTCTGGTGAACTGGCAAGCACCAGCGGCCTAGTACAGCCTGGACGTACATCCAGCACTGCAGTAACACTTGGTGACGTGGCGAGTCCCATAAGTGCAGTTCAAGCTGGCGAGGTGGCAAGCACAAGTAGTGTCCCGCTGCCACCAAGAAGACAAAGGCAGGCCCGTCGTGCCCATACTGCCCTTCCTGCAGAATTCGCCTATCCTGATTGGGTCCCCACCACTTCTGCAGAACCCGTACTTCCCCCATTCACTGCCCAACCCGGTATTCAGGTGGAAACAGCTGATTTTATTCCAATTGATTTTTATTCGCTGTTTTTCACGGAAGATCTCTATAGATCTATTGTGGACCAGAGTAATTTATATGTTGGTCAATTTATCGCCGCTAACCCCCAGTTGCCTAAAATTGCCAGAAATTGGAAACCAATTACGGTTTCCGAATTTAAGACCTTTCTGGGCCTTTCCCTCAACATGGGCACACATAAATTTCCGTCATTGCGTGCTTATTGGTCCACGCACCCAATTGACCACATGCCCGTGTTCTCTGCCTCCATGTCCAGGGCACGATACGAGCAGATTTTGCGGTTCATGCACTTCAACGACAATGAACTTTGTCGTCCACGTGGGGACCCTGAATACGACCGGCTCTATAAAATTCGGCCCCTCATAAACCACTTCAACGAACGTTTTGCAGCCTTGTTTACTCCCGATCAAGTTGTGTGCGTTGATGAGTCCCTGATTAAATTTTCTGGCCGCTTGTCTTTCAAGCAGTACCTTCCCAGCAAGCGTGCCAGATACGGGGTCAAGCTCTACAAGTTCTGTGACAGGGCAACAGGCTATGTAGTGAACTTTACGGTTTATGAGGGAAAAGACAGTCAGATTGAGTCGGTCAACTGCCCGGATTACATAGGGAGCGCTGGCAAGATAGTGTGGAACTTGGTGTCACCCTTATTCGGAAAGGGGTACCACTTGTATGTGGACAATTATTACACGAGCGTGCCACTGTTTAGTCACTTGTTTGATCATCAGATTGGAGCATGTGGCACCGTGCGACCTAATCGCCGGGGCTTTCCCCAGCGGCTTGTAGATGCCCGTCTTAGGCTGGGGGAGAGAGCCTGCTTGAAGTGTAATAACTTGCTCGCTATGAAGTGGAGGGACAATAAGAATGTTTTCCTTCTTACCTCCCTTCATGCAGACACGACAGTCCAAATTCGTACGGTGACTGGTGTTGTGGAGAAACCCCTCTGTGTCCACGAATATAACCAAAATATGGGAGGGGTGGACCTCAACGACCAGTTGATGGCGCCGTATCTAATTGACCGTAAGGCGAGACGCTGGTACAAAAAAGTGTCTCTATCATTATTCCAATTGGCTTTGCTGAACGCTCATGTGCTATACAGAGCTTCAGGCGGGACGTTATCTCTTCTAAAATTCCAGAATGAGATAGTCACAGAACTCCTGTATCCAGGCGGTTCTGCACCTCACCATCCCCAACCAAATGCAGTAAGCCGGCTGCATAAGAGGCATTATTCGTATGTCCTCCCGAGTACCCCTACCCAAAGCCACCCCCAAAAAAGATGTCGTGTCTGTAGCAAGCGCGGATTTAGGCGTGACACCCGTAGTTTTTGTCCACTCTCTCCTGACAAGCCTGGTCTTTGCCAAGGTGAATGTTTTGAACGCTACCACTCAAAAGTGAAGTTTTAGCGTAGGGTACAGCATTTCACAGACTAGGACACACTTACACAGGGTCTCCCAAGATGCCATTACATTTTGAGAGACCCGAACCATTACAGTTGTAAAGTTACAAAAAAAAGTGTAAAAAAGAAAAAAAAAAACGTAAAAAACAAAACACAAAAAAAATATAAAATAAAAAAACCAAAAATAGTTGTCGTTTTATTGTTCTCTCTCTCTCTATTTTCTCTCTATTGTTCTGCTCTTTTTTACTGTATTCTATTCTGCAATGTTTTATCATGCTTGCTTTTCAGGTATGTAATTTTTTGTTTTCAGGTGCGCCATTCAACTGCAGCGCGGAATTATTTATCTTGACAGCAACAGCGTTTGCTCCCACGATACATAAAGCCATGACTCCAGTGCTGTAGGAGGTGATTTCACCACCACAGTTAAAAAAAAGAGCATATATGCCGAAGCATGGGGGCAGCAGGGGCGGAGAAGCGATTTTGCTCCTAATGCCGCGTACATACGGTCGAAATTCCGACGGAGGCCTGCCCGTGGAAAATTCTGACCGTGTGTACGCGGCATAACTTTTTGGCGGGAGGATGCCCCCATGCTTCGGCATATATATATATTTTAGGCACAGGTTGCGTTAAAACATTTTTTTATTTTTTACTAGGTTTTGTTTTGGTATTTGCTTTGCAGGTATGGCATGGTAAGGTCTTACTGTTGTACTGTAATGTTACTTTGTTTTAATGTTAACCACCATTTGCTTATCAGGTACGCCATTCAGTTGCAGCGCGGATCTATTTATCTTGACAGCAACAGCGTTTGCTCCCACGATACATAAAGCCGTGACTCCAACGCTGTAGGAGGTGATTTCACCACCACAGTTAAAAAAAAGAGCATATATGCCGAAGCATGGGGGCAGCAGGGGCGGAGGAGCGATTTTGCTCCTAATGCCGCGTACATACGGTCGAAATTCCGACGGAGGCCTGCCCGTGGAAAATTCCGTCCGTGTGTACGCGGCATAACTTTTTTGCGGGGGGATGCCCCCATGCTTCGGCATATATATATTTTAGGCACAGGTTGCGTTAAAACATTTTTTTATTTTTTACTAGGTTTTGTTTTGGTATTTGCTTTGCAGGTATGGCATGGTAAGGTCTTACTGTTGTACTGTAATGTTACTTTGTTTTAATGTTAACCACCATTTGCTTAGCAGGTACGCCATTCAGTTGCAGCGCGGATCTATTTATCTTGACAGCAACAGCGTTTGCTCCCACGATACATAAAGCCGTGACTCCAACGCTGTAGGAGGTGATTTCACCACCACAGTTAAAAAAAAGAGCATATATGCCGAAGCATGGGGGCAGCAGGGGCGGAGGAGCGATTTTGCTCCTAATGCCGCGTACATACGGTCGAAATTCCGACGGAGGCCTGCCCGTGGAAAATTCCGACCGTGTGTACGCGGCATAACTTTTTTGCGGGGGGATGCCCCCATGCTTCGGCATATATATATTTTAGGCACAGGTTGCGTTAAAACATTTTTTTATTTTTTACTAGGTTTTGTTTTGGTATTTGCTTTGCAGGTATGGCATGGTAAGGTCTTACTGTTGTACTGTAATGTTACTTTGTTTTAATGTTAACCACCATTTGCTTAGCAGGTACGCCATTCAGTTGCAGCGCGGATCTATTTATCTTGACAGCAACAGCGTTTGCTCCCACGATACATAAAGCCGTGACTCCAACGCTGTAGGAGGTGATTTCACCACCACAGTTAAAAAAAAGAGCATATATGCCGAAGCATGGGGGCAGCAGGGGCGGAGGAGCGATTTTGCTCCTAATGCCGCGTACATACGGTCGAAATTCCGACGGAGGCCTGCCCGTGGAAAATTCCGACCGTGTGTACGCGGCATAACTTTTTTGCGGGGGGATGCCCCCATGCTTCGGCATATATATATTTTAGGCACAGGTTGCGTTAAAAATTTTTTTTATTTTTTACTAGGTTTTGTTTTGGTATTTGCTTTGCAGGTATGGCATGGTAAGGTCTTACTGTTGTACTGTAATGTTACTTTGTTTTAATGTTAACCACCATTTGCTTAGCAGGTACGCCATTCAGTTGCAGCGCGGATCTATTTATCTTGACAGCAACAGCGTTTGCTCCCACGATACATAAAGCCGTGACTCCAACGCTGTAGGAGGTGATTTCACCACCACAGTTAAAAAAAAGAGCATATATGCCGAAGCATGGGGGCAGCAGGGGCGGAGGAGCGATTTTGCTCCTAATGCCGCGTATATACGGTCGAAATTCCAACGGAGGCTTGCCCGTGGAAAAGTCCGACCGTGTGTACGCGGCATAACCTTTTATGCCGCGTACATACGGTCGAAATTCCGACGAAGGCTTGACCGTGTGTACGCGGCATAACTTTTTTGCGGGAGGATGCCCCCATGCTTCGGCATATATGCCCATCATTAGAAGTGGGTGGATGAAGGGAGGTATTCTAATGGTGGGCATACCCACCAATCAATCTCTTTTTTTCGTTCAGCCAATAGGCTGTATGCAAAAAAAGATTACAATACATGTCCAACAAGGACCAGCAACGTACTGGTATGTTGCTGGACTTTGAATGTGTATACCAGAATGATGCCTGTGGGTTTAGGTATCATCTTGGTATCATTCTTTTCAGCCAGCGGCCGGCTTTCATGTAAAAGCAATTCTAGCAGATAATTAGCCTCTAGACTGCTTTTACAAGCAGTGGGAGGGAATGTCCCCCCCCGGATATAAAAAGCGCCATTGGGAAATTGGGAAAGCATTTTATCACACCGATCTTGGTGTGGTCAGATGCTTTGAGGGCAGAGGAAAGATCTAGGGTCTAACCCCCCAATTTTTTTCAAAAAAAGAGTACCTGTCACTACCTATTGCTATCATAGGGGATATTTACATTCCCTGAGATAACGATAAAAATGGTAAAAAAATAAAATATGGAAGGTACAGTTTAAAAATAAAATAAAAAGCCAAATAAATAATAAAAAAAAAAAAAAAAAAAAAAAAAGCACCGCTGTCCCCCCTGCTCTTGCGCAAAGGCGAACGCAAGCGTCGGTCTAGCGTCATATGTAAACAGCAATTGCATCATGCATGTGAGGTATCACCGCGAAGGTCAGATCGAGGGCAGTCATTTTAGCAGTAGACCTCCTCTGTAAATCTAACGTGGTAACCTGTAAAGGCTTTTAAATGCTTTTAAAAATGAATGTAGTTTGTCGCCGCTGCGCGTTTGTGCGCAATTTTAAAGCATGTCGTGTTTGGTATCCATGTACTCGGCCTATGATCATCTTTTTTATTTCATCAAACATTTGGGCAATATAGTGTTTTTTAGTGCATTAAAAATAAAAAAAGTGTGTTTTTCCCCCAAAAAATGCGTTTGAAAAATCGCTGCGCAAATACTGTGTGGAAAAAAAAAATGCAACACCCACTATTTTAATCTGTAGGACCTTTGCTTTAAAAAAATATATAATGTTTGGGGGTTCAACATAATTTTATTGCAAAAATTTTTTTTTTTTCATGTAAACAAAAAGTGTCAGAAAGGGCTTTGTCTTCAAGTGGTTAGAAGAGTGGATGATGTGTGACATAAGCTTCCTAATGTTGTGCATAAAATGCCAGGACAGTTCAAAACCCCCCCCAAATGACCCCATTTTGTAAAATAGACACCACAAGCTATTTGCTGAGAGGCATGTTGAGCCCATTGAATATTTTTTTTTTGTCCCAAGTGATTGAATAATGACCAAAAAAAAATGTACAAAAAGTTGTCACTAAATTATATATTGCTCAAACATGCCATGGGCATATGTGGAATTACACCCCAAAATACATTCTGTTGCTTCTCCTGAGTACGGGGATACCACATGTGTGGGACTTTTTGGGAGCCTAGTCGCGTACGGGACCCCAAAAACCAAGCACCGCCTTCAGGATTTCTATGGGTGTAAATTTTTGATTTTACTCCTCACTGCCTATCACAGTTTCGGAGGCCATGGAATGCCCAGATGGCACAAACCCCCCCCAAATGACCCCATTTTGGAAAGTAGACACCCCAAGCTATTTGCTGAGAGGTATGTTGAGTATTTTGCAGATCTCGCTTTTTGTCACAAAGTTTTGAAAATGTAAAAAAAGAAAAAAAAAAGAAAAAAAAATGTCTTTCTTAATTTTCAAAAACAAATGAGAGCTGTAAAATACTCACCATGCCTCTCAGCAAATAGCTTGGGGTGTCTACTTTCCAAAAAGGGGTCATTTGTGGGGGTTTTGGGCTATTTTGACATTTTATGGCCTTCAAAACTGTGATAGGTAGTGAGGAGTGAAATCAAAAATTTATGCCCTTAGAAACCTTGAAGGCGGTGCTTGGTTTTTGGGGTCCCGTACGCGGCTAGGCTCCCAAAAAGTCCCACACATGTGGTATCCCAGTACTCAGGAGAAGCAGCAGAATGTATTTTGGGGTGTAATTTCACATATAACCATGGCATGTGTGAGCAATATATCATTTAGTGACAACTTTTTGTACATTTTTTTTTTCTTTTTGTCATTATTCAATCATTTGGGACAAAAAAAAAATATTCAATGGGCTCAACATGCCTCTCAGCAAATAGCTTGGGGTGTCTACTTTCCAAAATGGGGTCATTTGGGGGGGTTTTGTGCCATCTTGGCATTTTATGGTCTTCAAAACTGTGATAGGTAGTGAGGAGTGAAATCAAAAATGTATGCCCTTAGAAACCTTGAAGGCGGTGCTTGGTTTTTGGGGTCCCGTACGCGGCTAGGCTCCCAAAAAGTCCCACACATGTGGTATCCCCGTACTCAGGAGAAGCAGCAGAATGTATTTTGGGGTGTAATTTCACATATGCCCATGGCATGTGTGAGCAATATATCATTTAGTGACAACTTTGTGCAAAAAAAAAAAAGTTTGTCATATTCCCGCAACCTGTGGCAAAATATAAAATATTCCATGGACTCAACATGCCTCTCAGCAAATAGCTTGGGGTGTCTACTTTCCAAAATGGGGTAATTTGGGGGGGTTTTGTGCGATTTTGGCATTTTATGGCCTTCGAAACTGTGATAGGTAGTGAGGAGTGAAATCAAAAATTTACGCCCTTAGAAATCCTGAAGGCGGTGCTTGGTTTTTGGGGCCCTGTACGCGGCTAGGCTCCTAAAAAGTCCCACACATGTGGTATCCCCGTACTCAGGAAAAGCAGCAGAATGTATTTTGGGGTGCAATTCCACATATAACCATGGCATGTGTGAGCAATATATCATTTAGTGACAACTTTTTGTACATTTTTTTTTTCTTTTTGTCATTATTCAATCATTTGGGACAAAAAAAAAAAAATTCAATGGGGTCAACATGCCTCTCAGCAAATAGCTTGGGGTGTCTACTTTCCAAAATGGGGTCATTTGGGGGGGTTTTGTGCCATCTTGGCATTTTATGGCCTTCAAAACTGTGATAGGTAGTGAGGAGTGAAATCAAAAATTTATGCCCTTAGAAACCTTGAAGGCGGTGCTTGGTTTTTGGGGTCCCGTACGCGGCTAGGCTCCCAAAAAGTCCCACACATGTGGTATCCCCGTACTCAGGAGAAGCAGCAGAATGTATTTTGGGGTGTAATTTCACATATGCCCATGGCATGTGTGAGCAATATATCATTTAGTGACAACTTTGTGCAAAAAAAAAAAGTTTGTCATATTCCCGCAACCTGTGGCAAAATATAAAATATTCCATGGACTCAACATGCCTCTCAGCAAATAGCTTGGGGTGTCTACTTTCCAAAATGGGGTAATTTGGTGGGGGGTTTGTGCTATTTTGGCATTTTATGGCCTTCGAAACTGTGATAGGTAGTGAGGAGTGAAATCAAAAATTTACGCCCTTAGAAATCCTGAAGGCGGTGCTTGGTTTTTGGGGCCCTGTACGCGGCTAGGCTCCCAAAAAGTCCCACACGTGTGGTATCCCCGTACTCAGGAAAAGCAGCAGAATGTATTTTGGGGTGCAATTCCACATATAACCATGGCATGTGTGAGCAATATATCATTTAGTGACAACTTTTTGTACATTTTTTTTTTCTTTTTGTCATTATTCAATCATTTGGGACAAAAAAAAATATTCAATGGGGTCAACATGCCTCTCAGCAAATAGCTTGGGGTGTCTACTTTCCAAAATGGGGTCATTTGGGGGGGTTTCGTGCCATCTTGGCATTTTATGGCCTTCAAAACTGTGATAGGTAGTGAGGAGTGAAATCAAAAATTTATGCCCTTAGAAACCTTGAAGGCGGTGCTTGGTTTTTGGGGTCCCGTACGCGGCTAGGCTCCCAAAAAGTCCCACACATGTGGTATCCCCGTACTCAGGAGAAGCAGCAGAATGTATTTTGGGGTGTAATTTCACATATGCCCATGGCATGTGTGAGCAATATATCATTTAGTGACAACTTTGTGCAAAAAAAAAAAGTTTGTCATATTCCCGCAACTTGTGGCAAAATATAAAATATTCCATGGACTGAACATGCCTCTCAGTAAATAGCTTGGGGTGTCTACTTTCCAAAATTGGGTCATTTGGGGGGGTTTTGTGCTATTTTGGCATTTTATGGCCTTCGAAACTGTGATAGGTAGTGAGGAGTGAAATCAAAAATTTGCGCCCTTAGAAATCCTGAAGGCGGTGCTTGGTTTCCGGGGTCCCGTACGTGGCTAGGCTCCTAAAAAGTCCCACACATGTGGTATCCCCGTACTCAGGAGAAGCAGCAGAATGTATTTTGGGGTGCAATTCCACATATAACCATGGCATGTGTGAGCAATATATCATTTAGTGACAACTTTTTGTAATGTTTTTTTTTTTTCTTTTTGTCATTATTCAATCATTTGGGACAAAAAAAAATATTCAATGGGGTCAACATGCCTCTCAGCAAATAGCTTGGGGTGTCTACTTTCCAAAATGGGGTCATTTGGGGGGGTTTCGTGCCATCTTGGCATTTTATGGCCTTCAAAACTGTGATAGGTAGTGAGGAGTGAAATCAAAAATTTATGCCCTTAGAAACCTTGAAGGCGGTGCTTGGTTTTTGGGGTCCCGTACGCGGCTAGGCTCCCAAAAAGTCCCACACATGTGGTATCCCCGTACTCAGGAGAAGCAGCAGAATGTATTTTGGGGTGTAATTTCACATATGCCCATGGCATGTGTGAGCAATATATCATTTAGTGACAACTTTGTGCAAAAAAAAAAAGTTTGTCATATTCCCGCAACTTGTGGCAAAATATAAAATATTCCATGGACTGAACATGCCTCTCAGTAAATAGCTTGGGGTGTTTACTTTCCAAAATGGGGTCATTTGGGGGGGTTTTGTGCTATTTTGGCATTTTATGGCCTTCGAAACTGTGATAGGTAGTGAGGAGTGAAATCAAAAATTTGTGCCCTTAGAAATCCTGAAGGCGGTGCTTGGTTTCCGGGGTCCCGTACTTGGCTAGGCTCCTAAAAAGTCCCACACATGTGGTATCCCCGTACTCAGGAGAAGCAGCAGAATGTATTTTGGGGTGCAATTCCACATATAACCATGGCATGTGTGAGCAATATATCATTTAGTGACAACTTTTTGTAATGTTTTTTTTTTTTTTGTCATTATTCAATCACTTGGGACAAAAAAAAAAATATTCAATGGGCTCAACATGCCTCTCAGCAATTTCCTTGGGGTGTCTACTTTCCAAAATGGGGTCATTTGGGGGGGTTTTGTACTGCCCTGCCATTTTAGCACCTCAAGAAATGAGATAGGCAGTCATAAATTTAAAGCTGTGTAAATTTCAGAAAATGTACCCTAGTTTGTAAACGCTATAACTTTTGCGCAAACCAATAAATATACGCTTATTGACATTTTTTTTACTAAAGACATGTGGCTGAATACATTTTGGCCTAAATGTATGACTAAAATTGAGTTTATTCGATTTTTCTTATAACAAAAAGTAGAAAATATCATTTTTTTTCAACATTTTCGGTCTTTTTCTGTTTATATCGCAAAAAATAAAAATCGCAGAGGCAATCAAATACCATTAAAAGAAAGCTCTATTTGTGGGAAGAAAAGGACGCAAATTTCATTTGGGTACAACATTGCATGTCCGCACAATTTACAGTTAAAGCAGCGCAGTGCCGAATCCCAAAAACAGGCCTGGTCCTAATGGCCCGAAATGGTCCGGGGCTTAAGTGGTTAAAGCATACCTCTCCTGACCCCTGGTAACAGGTTTTAGATCAAATAGAGTTTATTAGGTTCATAAAGATTTACCATACAACGTCAATCTTTAAAGAAGTAGTAAACCACAAAAAAATTAAAAAAATCTTCTTGCAAATTAAGGACATAATGTGCTAGTATGCAGAGCATACTAGCACATTATGAAAGACTTGCCTGAAAACGAAGCCCTCGAGCAGCACGCTGTCATCTGTGACATGGCTTCTATCTTCACCTGGTCTTCCTTTCGGGTTCGCAGGCAGCTGCCGTCATGGCCATGGCGCAGCTCTCTCTATGGATGCCAAGCCATCCATTGAGAGGTCAGTGCACATGCACCGATGACATGACTGGCGCTGCTTAACCACTTCCCTACTGGGCACGAAAACCCCCTTCCTGCCCAAGCCATTTTTCAGCTTTAAGCGCTGACACACTTTGAATGACAATTGCGCGGTCGTGTGACGTGGCTCCCCAACAAAATTTGCGTGCTTTTTCCCCCACAAATAGAGCTTTCTTTTGGTGTATTTTATCACCTCTGCGGTTTTTATTTTTTGCGCTATAAACAAAAAAAGAGCGTCCAGTTTGAAAAAAAAACACAATATTTTTTACTTTTTGCTATAATAAATATCCATTTTTTTTTTTATTTATTACAATTTTCCTCAGTTTAGGCCGATACGTATTCTTCTACATATTTTTGGCAAAATAAATCGGAATAAGCGTATATTGATTGGTTTGCGCAAAAGTTATAGCGTCTACAAAATAGGGGATAGATTTATAGCATTTTTTTTTTTTTACTAGTAATGGTGGCGATCTGCGATTTTTATTGTGACTGCGATATTGCGGCGGACAGATCGGACACTTTTGACACATTTTTGGGACCATTCACATTTATACAGCGATCCCTGCTATAAAAATGCATTGATTACTGTATAAATGTGACTGGCAGGGAAGGGGTTAACACCAGTGGGCGAGGAAGGGGTTAAATGTGTTTCCCTAGATGTGTCCTAACTGTGGGGGGAAGGGAACTGACTGGGGGAGGTGAGCGATGGTTGTCCCTATGTACAAGGGACACACCATCGGTCCCCTCTTCCTGGCAGGACATGGATTTGTGTGTTTATACACACAGATCCACTTTCCTGCTCTGTTACTGGGCACGTGCATCGGGTCCCCAGCAACGCGGCTTTATTATAGACTTCCCTGTAGTTATAATAAAAAAAAAAAACGCCTTTACTACCACTTTCATAGGAAGTGGGATTACTGGTGTAGTGGGGTCTCCTTTAAGGCCCCAGGACTACGTTACCCAGAACCCCATTTGGCCCCAGGGCGGAGGTTCCACCGCAGAGACTCATGGGAGGGGTTACTTAAGTGAGAGGCGAGGCGGAGCTCGCTCTCTTGGGACACGGCGCTTCAAGCAACAAGTCATCCTGTGCGGATCGGCTGTGGGGCAAGGCCTGAAGCCTGAGGCTTAGCTTGAAGTCCGAAGAGCCTTCCACCATACTGCGGAGCCTGGGTGGATCCTGACCCGTCGTGATAGGACGTGAGTTGGATCGGGGACTCGATCGGAGCAGACGCTGTGTGCGACACACAGGAGGTGGAAGTCCCAGGCTGGGATCGCGCCTGGAGTGGTGAGCGGGCACCTGCCCATATCAATAGACTGAGTTGTGTTCAGGCCTGTAGACTGCCTAGGCCCGCTGTTCGCTCACCAGTGTTCTTGGGGGGGTCCGGTAGCGGGACAGAGTTGAAGTACCTACCCCCCCTTTTGCCCCTGTTATTTCAAGTTACCACCCAATGTGGATTATAAATGGTTATTTCTTCAAGTGCACCAACGAAAGTTGTCCGGTGAAGAAACCTTCCTTCCTTAAAGAAAAGAGACTCAGTTCCATCCCATGTCAGGCCTGACTTAGGCGGGGAGTTAGGAAGTTTGTGTTAGTACGCCATAGGAGAGCGCACGCCATAATAGCTCCGCGTGGTGGACACTGCGCGGCGCCATATTATTGTGCTGCACCTAGTACATTGATTGATGCAGGGCTCTGCAGGCCCATGTATATGTTGCGTGTTATACCTTGAATCCTTCGTTACCAGTAAAGCTGATATATATTTATATTCTTGCCTCAGCGTGTTGTCTGACTGTTTAGAGATTATTAAGTACAATACACCTGAGAGTGATAGGAGTTTAACCCTAGACTGACTGTGCCAGAGTGGGTTGAGTAAGATTGCCGGGGGTTGGCGGTGCTGTGTGCAGGGCCCGAAATCAAACCAGCGGCTCTCTTAACTGGGGGTAGCGCTACACTGGTCTTATTATTAAAGCTTTTTTTTTCACTAATGTGTATTCATCTCACCTGATATGTTTACATTCCCTCATTTTACAGAAATTCTATATGCAGAAATACTTCCACATATTATCTTTGCATATATGCCTTTTGCAGTTATCATTATTGGCTGTTTGACTTTGATTATACATAGCAAATTGCTTATGTGACTCGTACTTGTCTTGCTTTTTTTTTGTAATCAACATTTGCTTTGCACTTGTGATGGATATGTTGCGCATCTATTTTACATTAGAATTGATGTAAACCTTGTCTGTCCAATCTGGATATTCTTGCTTATAGGATATTCTGTATATTTGACTTTGATTTTCAATAAATTAATTTGTAAACAAGAAAGTGTATGCTTCAGCAGTTTCCATCTTTGCTTTCAGCTCTCCTTTTGCATGTTGCCTAGTAATAATGTTGTAATATACTGTTAACTGGGGGCACACGACAGAGGGAAGAGAAGTGATTCCTGCTCTATCAGGGCCAGTAGGATCCTTTGACTCCTGCCTCCACCCCAGTGAGGCATAGGTAGCAAGAGGCTGAGAAAGAGAGTATGAAGGGAAGGATGAAGATTGGGGTGCTGGTGGGTTATGAATGAGGGTTATGGTGCTATCAGTGAGGAGGAAGAGGAAATTTGGAGAGGTCTCAAGGGGGATGTTTCATCCCTCCCTGATCCAAGTATAAAATCATAGGGGCTCTATGCCACCATCCATGCAAAAGTGCCCCACACTGAGTTAGTGCAGTATCTCCTGATGGTGGCTGGAACCACCGCCCTGTAGGCATAGGTGAAGAGGAGACCTCTAATGGGAAAAAAGCTAGAAGCCTTTCCACAAGGATACCTTGGTTTCACACTTGTTGCTGAAACAGGCAAAGCTGCTCTTTGCGTGTCACTGCATAATTTGGGGCAACAGAGAATTGTGCACCAAAGTACCTAGAATTTTTTTAAATTCATATAATATTTAATGTTTTTTTTTATGGGTTTTTGTTTTCTTAATTTTTTCAATTTGCAAACCTGTATAATGCTTTAGGGCTTCTGTAGCCATGTCAGATGGATTCTGTTATGGGTGCAGGATGGTTAAGGAGTAATAGCAGCCTCAACCTGGCTTTGTCTAAGCCACAGCTCCAACTCGTTTCGCCCCACTTATGGGCCTTAATCATGAAGGTAAAGTTTATTTGTGGCAGAGGAGATATCATGAGCATCATGAGCCGCTGCTGTGATTAGATAAGTAAGCAAGCACCAGGCATGAACTGAGAAGGGCAAAAAGAAAAGGAACAAAGGAGAAAAAGAAGTGCACTGCAAAGTATATAAATATAGAGCCAGTGACCACCTCAGGTCTCTTCATATATGGTAAAAAGGTAAATATATATATTTATTACTGGCAGGTTTTGAGGCACGCTTCACTCCTAATGTACCAAAAGGATACAACCCTTAATCAGAAAATAAATGTAAAGTGACCAGCAATAAATACCACAAAGGACCCAAACAAACTCCTAAAGATGCCTTGCCCACCCAATTTAAAAAGTATTTATTTATTTTATTATCATAAACATGTTTAACCCCTTAGAGCCGGCGCCTGCAGCCCTTTAAGGGCTTTAGATGTCAGAAGACGGGGTGGGGCTTATGGTTATGTGACCGTCGTGATTGGATGTCAGAGTGGTCACATGATCGAAAAAGCAAGTAGCGATCAGGAGCTTTCAGTTAGCCACCGGTAACTGCAGTATTGTTGCTCTGAATGATAGGGAAGAGTAAACAAGTAGACATGATGCAAGAACATTAAGTCTGAGATTAAACCCCAGGGCACGGGAGGGGGAAAGGGGAGAGGGGGGGTGAGGGGGGTAGGAAGGAAGGAAAAGAAAGGGGAGGAAAAGGGAGGAGAAGGGGAAGAAAAGGAAGTGAAAGAAAGGGGGAGGAAGAGGTGGGGTAAGGGAGGGGAAAAGAAGGGAGGACGTATGGGAAGGAAGATGGAAAGAGGGGGGTAAAAAAGTCAGAAATTATTCATAATAGTGGGTAATATCCCATTCATAATTAAGGCTAGACATGTGCAATTTGTTTCAGTCTGAATAAAAATTCGGACACATTTTTGGTTATTTGGAGATTCGGATATATTCGAATCCCTGAATGAAATAGTAACGAATAGTAATGAATTTTGTTGAAATACATTAAAATATATTTAGTTAATTTGTTTTCTAATGAGTTCCAAATTTTCAGAACAATTATAATTTAGATCGGTCGAAAAATGATCGACCGATAAAAATTCTGAGTGACGAATAGCTGGTTGTTAAGCAGCTGGTCTGGAAGCCGGCCGCTGCATTCTTAACCACTTCCTGACCACCAGCTGTCGGTATTTTGATGTTAAATGCGGTTGTTATGGCAGCAGATAGTTGCCATAACCCCGGTATTTTATTCAATGGTGGGCGGTCCGCTTTAGGATAAAAGTGGTCTCCACGGCAGATTCGCAGTGAGATCACTTTTATCGGCGACGAGAGAGGTGCCCACGGTTTACCGGATCCGATCTGATGCTGTTCCCTGAGAGGCAGGAAGTCGAGTGAGGAAATGATGGCCATTGGATGACAGAAGCGATGTCAAATGTCACTTTCGCCCAACAGCCCTAAAGGGACAATTTTTTTCTTTTTTTTTTTTAAATAATACTTTTTTATTTATTTATTGCATTTAAGTGTAAATGTGAGAGCTGAGGTCTTTTTGACCCCAGATCTCACATTAAAGAGGTCCTGTCATGTTTTTTTTCTATTACAAGGGATGTTTACATTCCTTGTAATAGGAATAAAAGTGATCCAATTTTTTTTATTTAAAGGGACAGTGTAAAAATAAAAGGATAAAATAAAAATTTAAAGTGTCTCGTCCCTCCGGGCCCGCGCGCAGAAGCGAACGCATTCATAAGTCGCGCCTGCATATGTAAACGGTGTTCAATCCATACATGTGAGGTATTGCCGCGATCTGTAACTTAAAACTGGTAACCTCTAGAAATGTTAAAATGTCGCCTATGGAGATTTTTAAGTGTCAAAGTTTGTCGCTATTCAACGAGCGGGTGCAATTTTGAAGCATGACATGTTGGGTATCAATTTACTCAGTGTAACATTATCTTTCATAATATAAAAAAAATTGGGCTAACTTTACTGTGTTCTTATTTTTTAATTCAAAAAAGTGTATTTTCTCCCCAAAAAGAATGCGTTTGTAAGACCGCTGCGCAAATACAGTGTGACATAAAGTATTGCAATGACCGCCATTTTATTCTCTATGGTGTCTGAAAAAAATATATATAATGTTTGGGGGTACTAAGTAATTTTCTAGCAAAAAAACACCAAGTGTAAAAAATAGGCTTGTCCTTAAGTGGTAAGCGGAACTCCAACTCCCACCCCCCTCCAAAAATTTTAAGTCAGCAGCTACAAATACTGTAGCTGTTGACTTTTAATATCAGGACAATTATCTGGCCAGGGATCCTGCGATGTTGGTGCCCCAGCTGATTTTTTCATCTGCTCTCGGGTGCTGCCATTCTTTGTAATGGAAACCGTCAGTGAAGCCTTGCGGCTTCACAGCCAGTTCCCTACTGCACATGCACTGCGCTTTCTGAATGGCCTGGCGATGGTGGAAGGAGGAGGGGGCCTAACTTCTGAGGGACCTTGCCACGGTGAAGTCTCCCGGAAGTGGGGACGGGTACCTTGCAAATTTTTAGAAAATACGGTGTGGGGTCCCACCAAAATCTATACCAGACTCTTATCTGAGCATGCAGCCCAGCAGGTCAGGAACTATACCAGGCCACACGCCCTCAACATGGGGGGTGGGTGCTTTGGGCAAGGGAGGCTCTGCCCCCCCACCCCAAAGCACCTTGTCCCCATGTTGATGGGGACAAGGGCCTAATCCCCACAACTCTGGCCAGAGGTTGTGGGGGTCTGAGGGCGGGGGGCTTATTGGAATCGCTTATCAGAATCTGGAAGTCCCCTTTAACAAGAGGGCCCCCACATCCCAGCCCCCTATGTGAATGAATATGGGGTATATAGTATTCACCAAAAATTTGTAAAACGTGAATAAAAACAGTAAATTTGTTTTTGACAATTATTTTATTAAAAAATAAAAAGCAATGTTCCCAAATGTAGATCCATCTCACGCCACCCGCTGCTCTGCCGAACCCCCAAAAAAAGGAAAAAGAAACCCCGGCCTCATTGATCGCTCCCCGTGGACTGCCTGCTCCTCCGTCTGACATTTCTTATATAAGTAAGGGTTGGGGCCACCTGGTGATGTCACCTGGTGACCCAGCCCCCTTGTGACATCATCAACCCGGCATGCCCTGGTGGGTGATGTCACAAGGGGGTGGAGTCACCCACTGATGTCATCGGGTGACTCCACTCCTTTTTTACACTGGGACCTGTAAAGCATTGCACCTGCAATCAGCAGATGTGACCAAGCAGAGAGATGACCAAGCTGTATTGCGTATCAGCAGTAGGGATGAGCCAAACACCCCTGGGTTCGGTTCGCACCAGAACCCGCGAACGGACCGAAAGTTTGCACGAACGTTAGAACCCTATTAAATAAAATGGATGCGAACGTTCGAAATCTAAAGTGCTAAATATAACGACTATTATGCATGTTATTGTCCTAAAAAGGGTTTGGGAACCCGGGTTCTGCACCAGGGGACATGTATCAATGCAAAAAGAAGTTTTAAAAACGTCCGTTTTTCGGGAGCAGTCATTTTAATGATGCATAAAGTGAAAAAAAAAAGAGTCAAATATTCCTTTAAATATCGTACCTGGGGGGTGTCTAAAGTATGCCTGTGAAGTGCCAAGTATTTCCCGTGTTTAGAACTGTCCCTGCACAAAATGACATTTCTAAAGGAAAAAAAGCCATTTAAAACTGCTTGCGGCTTTAATGTAATGTCTGGTCCCGGTAATATGGATGAAAATCTTTAAGAAAAATGGCATAGCTACCCCATCACCCCCCCTACCCTAGCCCATTACCAGCCCCTTTGGGTCTTGTATGGATATTAAGGGGAACCCCGCACACAAAATAAAAAAGGCCCTATATACTCTGAACAGCCGTATACAGGCGGTGCATACAAGACAGGGACTGTAGGTTTGTTCTTATGTAGAATCTGTTTGTAATTTTGAACAGGTACATTGTTTAAGTGTAGCTCCAGCCAAAAAATCTATTTTTAAGCTTTTTGGAAAACATAGGGAAGGGTTATCACCCCTGTAACATTTGTTTTGCTGTCTATGCCCCTGTTCAGAACATTTCACTTCACTTTCCGTCCCAATTAGTGATGAGCCGAACACCCCCGGGTTCGGTTCGCACCAGAACCCGCGAACGGACCGAAAGTTCGCACGAACATTAGAACCCTATTAAATACAATGGATGCGAACGTTCGGATTCTAAAGTGCTAATTATAACGACTATTATCCATGTTATTGTCCGAAACAGAGTTTGGGAACCCGGGTTCTGCACCAGGGGACATGTATCAATGCAAAAAGAAGTTTTAAAAACGGACGTTTTCCGGGAGCAGTCATTTTAATGATGCATAAAGTGAAAAAAAAAAGTCAAATATTCCTTTAAATATTGTACCTGGGGGGTGTCTAAAGTATGCCTGTGAAGTGCCACGTGTTTCCCGTGTTTAGAACTGTCCCTGCACAAAATAACATTTCTAAAGGAAAAAAAGCCATTTAAAACTGCTTGCGGCTTTAATGCAATGTCTGTTCCCGGTAATATGGATGAAAATCTTTATGAAAAATGGCATAGCTACCCCATCAACCCCCCCCCCCCCCACCCCAGCCCATTACCAGCCCCTTTGGGTCTTGTATGGATATTAAGGGGAACCCCGCACACAAAATAAAAAAGGCCCTATATACTCTGAACAGCCGTATACAGGCGGTGCATACAAGACAGGGACTGTAGGTTTGTTCTTATGTAGAATCTGTTTGTAATTTTGAACAGCTGCATTGTTTAAGTGTAGCTCCATGCCAAATTCCTTTTTTTTAGCTTTTTGGAAAACATAGGGAACGGTTATCACCCCTGTCACATTTTTTTTGCTGTCTGTGCCCCTGTTCAGAACATTTCACCTCACTTTGCGTCCCAATGACAACTGTTTTTGAAATGTGGTGTTTTTATTGAAACAAGGATTGGTGATAAAGCATCAGTAGAGAGGAGACACCTTTCTCCCATATTAATTCTTACAGGAGAGAATTTTCCTTCCAAGGGGTAGATTTCCTCTCACTTCCTGTTGTCTTCTTCCGTTTGCAAGTAGTAGTAGTTTGTAAGTTGGATGTTTGAAAGTAGGGACCTGCCATATATACTCTGCAGAAATTGGCCCCTTAGGTGTTGGTGTTGGCACAACACTGAAAGCACTCACAGTTATTCTTGGTGGGTGCTGGAACGCCCTGCTGTCAACTATTATATCAGGAATTGTAATAACATATAATTGTTGATCAGTGGTAGTAAAAATTGGGCCTTTGATGGTGGTGCTGGTGCCACAACACTGTAAGGCCTGACAGTTACTCTTGGTGGGCGCAGCAATGGGCCCTGCTGTGAATTATTCGAACAATAATTATAATTGCATGCCCCTGTTGAACAGGGGCTGAAAAATTGGGCCTTTGGTGGTGGTGGTGGTGGTGATGGTGGTGCTGGTGCCACAACACTGTAAGGCCTGACAGTTACTCTTGGTGGGCGCAGCAATGGGCCCTGCTGTGAATTATTAGATCAATAATTATAATTTCATGCCCCTGTTGAATAGGGGCTGAAAAATTGGGCCTTTGGTGGTGGTGGTGGTGGTGGTGGTGATGGTGGTGCTGGTGCCACAACACTGTAAGGCCTGACAGTTACTCTTGGTGGGCGCAGCAATGGGCCCTGCTGTGAATTATTAGATCAATAATTATAATTGCATGCCCCTGTTGAACAGGGGCTGAAAAATTGGGCCTTAGGCACTGGTGGCACAACACTGCAACCCCTCACAGATACTGTACTTGGAGCACAGCAATGAGGCCTGTTGCAAAGTATTGCATCAAAAATTTTAATTACACGCCCCTGTTAAACAGGGGCTGAAAAATTGGGCCTTAGCCACTGGTGGCGTCACCCATAAACCAAAATGATCTTCCAAGCTATCATCATTAATCGTATCATTGATGAGGAGGAGGAGGATAGCCAGTCAACATAACAGCACAGGCACTCAGCATCAGCATCAGTCTTGAAGGGATGTGACATTTTAAAATCAATTAGTCTGTTATATCAGCATCTGGTGTGTGGTAGCTGGTGGTGATCCAAGACTGGTTCATCTTGATGAAAGTCAGTCGATCAACCAAGTCGGTGGACAGGCGCACCCTGTGATCCGTGACAAATCCTCCAGCAGCACTGAATGTGCGTTCTGAAAGAACGCTGGGTGCAGGACAGGCCAGTAGCTCAATTGCATACTGTGCAAGCTCTGGCCAGTGATCCATCCTCAAGACCCAGTAAGCCAGAGGATTTTCGGTGGGGAAGCTGTCCAAGTCTGACCTTGCCCTTAGGTATTCCTGGACCATGTATATCAGACGCTGGCGATGGTTGCTGGAACCGATCATACTTTGGGGCTGCGGACTAAAGAATTGTCTGAACGCATCGGTCAGACGGCCACCTTCCCCACCGCTCCTTCTTTGACTGCCCGAAGCCTCAGCAACTCGTTGTCCAGGACCAGGAGTTTGTAACCTCCCAGTCTCTGGGAACGCGTTGCACAGACCTTTCTGCAAGGCCTCCCGGAGTTGTCTCATCCTCTGCTCCCTCTGCGACGGTACGATAAGGTCCACAACCTTACCCTTGTACCGTGGATCAAGGAGAGTGGCCAGCCAGTAATGGTCCCTCTCCTTGATCCGAAGAATACGAGGATCCTTCCGCAGACTTTGCAGGATCAGGGAGGCCATGCAGCGTAGGTTAGCTGAGGCATTCAGTCCGGAGTCCTCTGGGTCACTAAGGACGACATGATCCGCAGCCACCTCCTCCCAGCCACATACAAGTCCACTGGTTTCTTGGGACTGTAAATCATCCCTAAAAGACTGCTGCTGATGATGCTGAGTGCCAGCCTCCACCTCCATGCTGACACAATCCTCCTCCTCCTCTTCCTGTGCGATGGGTGGGACAGAAGGAACACTGTCTGGGTAAAGGGGGCCTTGAGAGGCAAGGAAGTCCTCCTCTTCCTGCCTCTGTTCTGCCTCAAGTGCCCTGTCCATTATTCCACGCATCGTGTGCTCCAACAGGTGGACAAGAGGTACAGTGTCACTGATGCATGCACTATCAATGCTCACCATCCTCGTGGCCTCCTCAAATGGTGCCAGGACAGTGCATGCATCCCTGATCATGCCCCACTGGCGTGGTGAAAAAAACCCGAGCTCCCCTGACCCTGTCCTGGTGCCGTAGTCGCACAGGTACTCATTGATGGCCCTCTGCTGCGTGTGCAGCCGCTGCAGCATGGCCAACGTTGAGTTCCACCTGGTGGGCATGTCACATATAAGGCAGTTCTTGGGCAGGTTCAACTCCTTTTGCAGCTCAGCCAGGCGAGCACTGGCATTATAAGATCTGCGGAAATGCACACAGACTTTCCTGGCCTGCCTCAGGACATCCTGTAAGCCCGGGTACCTGCCCAAGAACCGCTGCACCACCAGGTTAAGGACGTGAGCCATACAGGGCACATGGGTCAGTTGTCCCTGTCGGAGGGCGGAGAGGAGGTTGGTGCCATTGTCGCAAACCACCATTCCTGGCTTAAGCTGGCATGGCGTCAACCACCTCTCGGCCTGCCCCTGCAGAGCAGACAGGACCTCTGCCCCAGTGTGGCTCCTGTCACCCAAACACACCAGCGCAAGCACGGCATGGCATCTTTTTGCCTGCGTACTTGCGTAGCCCCTTGAACGCCTACGGAGCACCGCTGGTTCCGAGGACAAACCACAGGAAGAGGCCATGGAGGAAGAAGAAGAGGAGGGGGTGGAGGAGAGAGGTGTGTCACAACCAGTAGTAGCATTTTGGAGGCGTGGCGGTGGAACAACCTCCAACACTACTGCACCTTGTCCTGCATCCTTCCCAGCTGCCAAAAGAGTGACCCAATGGGCCGTGAAAGAAAGGTAACGTCCCTGTCCATGCCTGCTGGACCATGAGTCAGCGGTAATATGCACCTTACCGCTGACCGCCCTGTCCAGGGAGGCCAAGACATTGCCTTCCACATGCCTGTAGAGAGCCGGAATCGCCTTCCGTGCAAAAAAGTGGCGTTTGGGAACCTGCCACTGAGGAACCGCACATTGCACAAACTCACGGAAGGGGGCCGAGTCTACCAACTGAAAAGGCAGCAGTTGAAGCGCTAGCAATTTAGCCAAGCTAGCATTCAACCGCTGGGCATGTGGATGGCTGGGAGTGAACTTCTTTCGACGGTCCAGCAGCTGGGGCAGGGAAATTTGCCTGCTAGAATCGGACGTTGGTGTACTGCTAGCAGAGTGCCCGCAAGTACTTGGCTGTGACACATCTAATTCTACACCTTCATTCCTCTCAGAGCAGGTTTCAGAGAGGAGTGAAGGTATAGTGGGGTTGGAGATCCCAGCTGATGCGGTGCAAGAAGAGGTCAGCTTTGTTCTTTGGTGTGGGTCTTTAAGGTAGGCTTGCCAACGAGCTGCATGGCAGGTCAACATATGTCTGATCAAGCATGTGGTGCCCAAGCAGCTGATGTTTTGGCCACGCGATATACGCTTGAGACATATGTTGCAAACAGCAGCTGTGCGATCTGATGCACTCGCCTCAAAAAAGGCCCACACCAAAGAACTTTTTGAATGACGGGCAGAGGCAGCGCCCTGCACAGGCGGAGCTCTGCGGTGTGATTCCGTCGGTGTGCTGCCCATACGCTGGCCACTCAAGGGCATCCTGCCTCGTTGGAGATGTGCCTCCTCCTCATCCTCCTCCTCCTCCTCCTCTCTCCTATTAGGCACCCACGTGGAGTCAGTGACCTCATCATCCCCTCCCTCCTCATCACTGGAGCCAATCTGGCAGTATGCTGCAGCTGCTGGAGCATGACTGCCAGATTGGTGTCCTTCTTGAGCATCCCCTCTCTCTGCTCTCACGCTGCTGCCTTCCTCTAGCTGGGTATCATCATCAGATCCTTCCAAACGCTGGGCATCCTCCTGGAGCATGTACCCAACACTGTGCTCAAACAGTTCGGGGGACTCCTCAGGAGGAGGACATGGTGGGTCTAGGGAAGGATTGACTAATGAAGATAATGATACCAGAGAAGAGGACGCTCTGGCAGCTGCTTTGCCAGTACCCTGAGCCTGGGTGAGAGAGGATGAGGAGGATGAGGTGGGCTTGGTCATCCACTCTACCAAGTCTTCGGCATGATGTGGCTCAACATGTCCAGCTGCCGAAAAGAAGGACAAGCGTGTCCCATGGCCATGTGCTGATGACAATGCACCGCGTCCACGACCAGCACTGTTGCCCCTAGACACAGAGCCTGCTTGCCCTCTTTTTTTGCCTCCTGACTGTCTGCCTCTCCTTGTTTGCCTTCCAGACATTTTAATGGATGGCCTGCAGGGAGATGGGAAAAAGAGCAATAAGGGCTACCTTCAGGTGTATACTGTGCAGGAGGCTTAGCAACAATGACACTGACACTGTCCCCTGCCTATCCTTCTCTGTCCTTAAACTCAAGGATTTGAAATATGGAACAGCAAAATTGGTTTAGAACACAATAGCACACTGTCAGTTTCACTCACTGTACCTCTCTGTCCCTAAACTCAAGGATTGAAAATATGGTTCAGCAAAATTGGTTTAGAACAGAATAGGACACTTTCCCTCACTGTCCTACTCTGTCCCTCCCTACAAACAAGATTTAGCACAGAATAGCACACTGATAATTGCCACGAGTGTCCTTCTCTGTCCCTAAACTCAAGGATTGAAAATATGGAACAGCAAAATTGGCTTAGAACAGAATAGCACACTGACACTTTCCCTCACTGTCCTACTCTGTCCCTCCCTACAAACAAGATTTAGCACAGAATAGCACACTGATAATTGCCACGAGTGTCCTTCTCTGTCCCTAAACTCAAGGATTGAAAATATGGAACAGCAAAATTGGTTTAGAACAGAATAGCACACTGACACTTTCTCTCACTGGCCTACTCTGTCCCTCCCTACAAACAAGATTTAGCACAGAATAGCACACTGATAATTGCCACGAGTGTCCTTCTCTGTCCCTAAACTCAAGGATTGAAAATATGGAACAGCAAAATTGGTTTAGAACAGAATAGCACACTGACACTTTCCCTCACTGTCCTACTCTGTCCCTCCCTACAAAGAAGATTTAGCACAGAATAGCACACTGATAATTGCCACGAGTGTCCTTCTCTGTCCCTAAACTCAAGGATTGAAAATATGGAACAGCAAAATTGGTTTAGAACAGAATAGCACACTGACACTTTCCCTCACTGTCCTACTCTGTCCCTCCCTACAAACAAGATTTAGCACAGAATAGCACACTGATAATTGCCACGAGTGTCCTTCTCTGTCCCTAAACTCAAGGATTGAAAATATGGAACAGCAAAATTGGTTTAGAACAGAATAGCACACTGACACTTTCCCTCACTGGCCTACTCTGTCCCTCCCTACAAACAAGATTTAGCACAGAATAGCACACTGATAATTGCCACGAGTGTCCTTCTCTGTCCCTAAACTCAAGGATTGAAAATATGGAACAGCAAAATTGGTTTAGAACAGAATAGCACACTGACACTTTCCCTCACTGTCCTACTCTGTCCCTCCCTACAAACAAGATTTAGCACAGAATAGCACACTGATAATTGCCACGAGTGTCCTTCTCTGTCCCTAAACTCAAGGATTGAAAATATGGAACAGCAATATTGGTTTAGAACAGAATAGCACACTGACACTTTCCCTCACTGTCCTACTCTGTCCCTCCCTACAAACAAGATTTAGCACAGAATAGCACACTGATAATTGCCACGAGTGTCCTTCTCTGTCCCTAAACTCAAGGATTGAAAATATGGAACAGCAAAATTGGTTTAGAACAGAATAGCACACTGACACTTTCCCTCACTGGCCTACTCTGTCCCTCCCTACAAACAAGATTTAGCACAGAATAGCACACTGATAATTGCCACGAGTGTCCTTCTCTGTCCCTAAACTCAAGGATTGAAAATATGGAACAGCAAAATTGGTTTAGAACAGAATAGCACACTGACACTTTCCCTCACTGTCCTACTCTGTCCCTCCCTACAAACAAGATTTAGCACAGAATAGCACACTGATAATTGCCACGAGTGTCCTTCTCTGTCCCTAAACTCAAGGATTGAAAATATGGAACAGCAAAATTGGTTTAGAACAGAATAGCACACTGACACTTTCCCTCACTGGCCTACTCTGTCCCTCCCTACAAACAAGATTTAGCACAGAATAGCACACTGATAATTGCCACGAGTGTCCTTCTCTGTCCCTAAACTCAAGGATTGAAAATATGGAACAGCAAAATTGGTTTAGAACAGAATAGCACACTGACACTTTCCCTCACTGTCCTACTCTGTCCCTCCCTACAAAGAAGATTTAGCACAGAATAGCACACTGATAATTGCCACGAGTGTCCTTCTCTGTCCCTAAACTCAAGGATTGAAAATGTGGAACAGCAAAATTGGTTTAGAACAGAATAGCACACTGACACTTTCCCTCACTGTCCTACTCTGTCCCTCCCTACAAACAAGATTTAGCACAGAATAGCACACTGATAATTGCCACGAGTGTCCTTCTCTGTCCCTAAACTCAAGGATTGAAAATATGGAACAGCAAAATTGGTTTAGAACAGAATAGCACACTGACACTTTCCCTCACTGTCCTACTCTGTCCCTCCCTACAAACAAGATTTAGCACAGAATAGCACACTGATAATTGCCACGAGTGTCCTTCTCTGTCCCTAAACTCAAGGATTGAAAATATGGAACAGCAAAATTGGTTTAGAACAGAATAGCACACTGACACTTTCCCTCACTGTCCTACTCTGTCCCTCCCTACAAACAAGATTTAGCACAGAATAGCACACTGATAATTGCCACGAGTGTCCTTCTCTGTCCCTAAACTCAAGGATTGAAAATATGGAACAGCAAAATTGGTTTAGAACAGAATAGTACACTGACACTTTCCCTCACTGTCCTACTCTGTCCCTCCCTACAAACAAGATTTAGCACAGAATAGCACACTGATAATTGCCACGAGTGTCCTTCTCTGTCCCTAAACTCAAGGATTGAAAATATGGAACAGCAAAATTGGTTTAGAACAAAATAGCACACTGACACTTTCCCTCACTGTCCTACTCTGTCCCTCCCTACAAACAAGATTTAGCACAAAATAGCACACTGACACTTTCCCTCACTGTACCTCTCTGTCCCTAAACTCAAGGATTGAAAATATGGTTCAGCAAGATTGGTTTAGAACAGAATAGCACACTGACACTTTCCCTCACTGTACCTCTCTGTCCCTACAAACAAGGATTAGCACAGAATAGCACACTGTCACTGACACTCTCCCTACCTATCCTTATTTGTCCCTAAACACAAGGAATCCAGGATTAGTAAAGGAAAAATAATGACACTGTCCCTGCCTATGCTTCTCTTTCCCTGCTCCGGAACACACTACACAAGGCCGCCGGGCTGGCGGCCTTTTATAGTGTGGGGCGTGTACTAAACCCCCTCAGCAATAATTGTGTATTATTGTGTACTGCTAGCAGAGTGCCCGCAAGTACTTGGCTGTTACACACCTAATTCTACACCTTCATTCCTCTCAGTGCAGGTTTCAGAGAGGACTGAAGGTATAGTGGGGTTGGAGATCCCAGCTGATGTGGTGCAAGGAGAGGTCCGCTTTGTTCTTTGGTGTGGGTCTTTAAGGTAGGCTTGCCATCGAGCTGCATGGCAGGTCAACATATGTCTGGTCAAGCATGTGGTGCCCAAGCGGCAGATGTTTTGGCCATGCGATATACGCTTGAGACATATGTTGCAAACAGCAGCTGTGCGATCTGATGCACTTGACTCAAAAAACTTTTTGAATAACGGGCAGAGGCAGCGCCCTGCACAGGCGGAGCTCTGCGGTGTGTTTTCGTCGGTGTGCTGACCTTACGCTGGCCCCCCGAGGGCATCCTGCCTCGTTGGAGATGTGCCTCCTCCTCATCCTCCTCCTCCTCCTCTCTCCTATTAGGCACCCACGTGGAGTCAGTGACCTCATCATCCCCTCCCTCCACATCACTGGAGCCAATCTGGCAGTATGCTGCAGCTGCTGGAACATGACTGCCAGATTGGTGTCCTTCTTGAGTATCCCCTCTCTCTGCTCCCATGCTACTGCCTTCCTCTAGCTGGGTATCATCATCAGACCCTTCGAAACACTGGGCATCCTCCTGGAGCATGTACCCAACACTGTGCTCAAACAGTTCGGGGGACTCCTCAGGAGGACATGGTGGGTCTAGGGAAGGAGTGACTGATGATGACATTGATACGAGGGAAGAGGACGCTTTGGCAGCTGCTTTGCCAGTACCCTGAGCCTGGGTGAGAGAGGATGAGGAGGATGAGGAGGGCTTGGTCATCCACTCTACCAAGTCTTCGGCATGATGTGGCTCAACACGTCCAGCTGCCGAAAAGAAGGACAAGCGTGTCCCATGGCCACGTGCTGATGGCGATGCACCGTGTCCACGACCAGCACTGTTGTCTCTAGACACAGAGCCTGCTTGCCCTCTTTTATTGGCTCCTGACTGTCTGCCTCTCCTTGTTTGCCTTCCAGACATTCTAATGGCCTGCAGGGAGATGGGAAAACCAGCAATAAGGCCTAGCTTCAGGAGTATATTTTGCAGGAAGCACACAACGCCCGCTGTAAGTGCTGCAAATGCCTGTTGGTGTAACACACCAGGAAAACACAGCAATACGGGCTAGCTTCAGGTGTATATTTTGCAGGAATCACACTACGCCTGCTGTAAGTGCTGCAAATGCCTGTTGGTGTAACACACCAGGAAAACACAGCAATACGGGCTAGCTTCAGGAGTATATTTTGCAGGAATCACACTACGCCTGCTGTAAGTGCTGCAAATGCCTGTTGGTGTAACACACCAGGAAAACACAGCAATACGGGCTAGCTTCAGGAGTATATTTTGCAGGAATCACACTACGCCTGCTGTAAGTGCTGCAAATGTCTGTTGGTGTAACACACTAGGAAAACACAGCAATATGGGCTAGCTTCAGGACTATATTTTGCAGGAATCACACTACGCCTGCTGTAAGTGCTGCAAATGCCTGTTGGTGTAACACACTAGGAAAACAGAGCAATAAGGCGTAGCTTCAGGAATATTTTTTGCAGGAATCACACTACGCCTGCTGTAAGTGCTGCAAATGCCTGTTGGTGTAACACACCAGGAAAACACAGCAATACAGGCTAGCTTCAGGAGTATATTTTGCAGGAATCAAACTACGCCTGCTGTAAGTGCTGCAAATGCATGTTGGTGTAACACACCAGGAAAACACAGCAATACGAGCTAGCTTCAGGAGTATATTTTGCAGGAATCACACTACGCCTGCTGTAAGTGCTGCAAATGCCTGTTGGTGTAACACACTAGGAAAACACAGCGATACGGGCTAGCTTCAGGAGTTTATTTTGCAGGAATCACACTACGCCTGCTGTAAGTGCTGTAAATGCCTGTTGGTTTAACACACTAGGAAAACAGAGCAAAAAGGCGTAGCTTCAGGAGTATATTTTGCAGGAATCACACTACGCCTGCTGTAAGTGCTGCAAATGCCTGTTGGTGTAACACACTAGGAAAACAGAGCAATAAGGCGTAGCTTCAGGAATATTTTTTGCAGGAATCACACTACGCCTGCTGTAAGTGCTGCAAATGCCTGTTGGTGTAACACACCAGGAAAACACAGCAATACGGGCTAGCTTCAGGAGTATATTTTGCAGGAATCACACTACGCCTGCTGTAAGTGCTGCAAATGCCTGTTGGTGTAACACGCCAGGAAAACACAGCAATACAGGCTAGCTTCAGGAGTATATTTTGCAGGAATCACACTACGCCTGCTGTAAGTGCTGCAAATGCCTGTTGGTGTAACACACTAGGAAAACACAGCAATACGGGCTAGCTTCAGGAGTATTTTTTGCAGGAATCACACTACGCCTGCTGTAAGTGCTGCAAATGCCTGTTGGTGTAACACACTAGGAAAACAGAGCAATAAGGCGTAGCTTCAGGAGTATATTTTGCAGGAATCACACTACGCCTGCTGTAAGTGCTGCAAATGCCTGTTGGTGTAACACACTAGGAAAACAGAGCAATACGGGCTAGCTTCAGGAGTATATTTTGCAGGAATCACACTACGCCTGCTGTAAGTGCTGCAAATGCCTCTTGGTATAACACACCAGGAAAACACAGAAATACGGGCTAGCTTCAGGAGTATATTTTGCAGGAATCACACTACGCCTGCTGTAAGTGCTGCAAATGCCTGTTAGTGTAACACACCAGGAAAACACAGCAATACGGGCTAGCTTCAGGAGTATATTTTGCAGGAATCACACTACGCCTGCTGTAAGTGCTGCAAATGCCTGTTGGTGTAACACACCAGGAAAACACAGTAATACGGGCTAGCTTCAGGTGTATATTTTGCAGTAATCACACTACGCCTGCTGTAAGTGCTGCAAATGCCTGTTGGTGTAACACACTAGGAAAACACAGCAATAAGGCGTAGCTTCAGGAGTATATTTTGCAGGAATCACACTACGCCTGCTGTAAGTGCTGCAAATGCCTGTTGGTGTAACACACCAGGAAAACACAGCAATACGGGCTAGCTTCAGGTGTATAATGTGCAGGAGGCACACTCCGCCCGCTGTAAGTGCTGCAAATGCCTGTTAGTGTAACACACCAGGAAAACACAGCAATAAGGGCTAGCTTCAGGTGTATACTGTGCAGGAGGCTTAGCAACAATGACACTGACACTGTCCCCTGCCTATCCATCTCTCTCCCTGCACACAAGGTTTATCAATGAATATGACACTGACACTCTCCCTGCCTATCCTTCTCTCTCCCTGCACACAAGGTTTAGCAAAGAATATGACACTGATCCTCTCCCTGCCTATCCTTCTCTCTCCCTGCACACAAGGTTTAGCAAAGAATATGACACTGACACTGTCCCCTGCCTATCCTTCTCTCTCCCTGCACACAAGGTTTAGCAAAGAATATGACACTGACACTCTCCCTGCCTATCCTTCTCTCTCCCTGCACACAATAATAGCACAAAGAATATCACACTGTCCCTGCCTATCCTTCTCTTTCCCTGCGCCGGAACACACTACACAAGGCCGCTGTGCTGGCGGCCTTTTATAGTGTGGGGCATGTGCTAAACCCCCTGAGCTATAATTGGCCACAGGCAACCTATATATGAATGATAACACAAAAACTTTTCTTTCACTCATGGTTAGTGTTTGGCTGAAGCCATTTATTATCAATCAACTGTGTTTCTCTTTTTAAATCATAATCACAGCAAACTACCCAAATGACCCTGATCAAAAGTTTACATACCCCAGTTCTTATTACCGTGTATTGCCCCCTTTAACATCAATGACAGCTTGAAGTCTTTTGTGGTATTTGTGGATGAGGCTCTTTATCTTCTCAGATGGTAAAGCTGCCCATTCCTCTTGGCAAAAAGCCTCCTGGAAATTATTGGGCAGTCTTGCATGAACTGCACGTTTGAGATCTCCCCAGAGTGGCTCAATGATATTGAGGTCAGGAGACTGAGATGGCAATTCCAGAACCTTCACTTTATCCTGCAGTAGCCAATGACAGGTCGACTTGTCCTTGTGTTTTGGATCATTGTCATGTTGGAATGTCCAAGTATGTCCCATGTGCAGCTTCCTGGCTGATGAATGCAAATGTTCCTCCAGTATTTTTTGATAACATATTGTATTCATCTTGCCATACATTTTGACCAAATTTCCTGTGCGTTTGTAGCTCACACATCCCCAAAACATCAGCGATCCACCTCCGTGTTTCACAGTAGGAATGGTGTACCCTTCATCATATGCCTTGCTGACTCCTCTCCAAATGTAGCATTTATGGTTGTGGCCTAAAAGCTAAATTTTGGTCCTATCACTCCAAATGACTTTGTGCCAAAAGGTTTGAAGCTAGTCTCTGTGCTGTTCGGCATATTATAAGTGGGATACTTTGTGGCATTTGCGTAGTAATGGCTTTCTTCTGGTGACTCGACCATGCAGCACATGTTTCTTCAAATGCCTCCTTAGGCTCCATGTACACAAAAGCTGATAAACTGCAGTTTATTGGCGTTTTGGCGTTTTTTTAAAAAGCCCATTAACTGCACTCTATGTTAGCCTATGTGTTCGTGTACACATAACGTATTTTAGCTTTAATGAGCAGTGGAGTTAATGGGCTTTTTACTGAACGCGTTCAAAGTGCCGTTTTTCGGCAGAAAAAAACGCACAATGCCGGAAAACGCTCATAAACGCTCATAAACGCTCAAAAACGCTGTCCGCGAGCGTTTTTTTAGCGTTTTTTGGTCCATTGAATTTTTTTTTTTTTTTTTAAAGCTAAAAAAAGCTTCACTGAAAAACGCTAATAAAAGCTAGTAAAAAAACGCTGATAAAAGCTAGCATTTTCTGCTGCTTTAAAAACGACAGTTTTTGAGCTTCTGTGTATCTTGAAACAGCCACACCACGTTTTCAGAGAGTCTTGTATTTCACCTGAAGTTATTTGTGGGGTTTTCTTTGCATCCTAAACAATTTTCCTGGCAGTTTAGTTGGTCTACCTGACCGTGGTTTGGTTTCAACAGAACCCCTCATTTTCCACTTCTTGATTAGAGTTTGAACACTGCTGGTTGGCATTCTCAATTCATTGGATATCTTTTTATATCCCTTTCCTGTTTTATACAGTTCAACTACCTTTTCCTGCAGATCCTTTGACAATTATTTTGCTTCCCCCATGATTCAGAATCCAGAAACGTCAGTGCAGCACTGGATGAAAGATGCAAGGGTCTGTCAGGAGTCCAGAAACTCATTAATCTTTTATACACACACACTAATTACAAGCAAACAGATCACAGGTGAGGATGGTTACCTTTAATAGCCATTCAAACCTCTTTGTGTCAACTTGTGTGCATGTTATCAGGCCAAAATAACCAGGGTATGTAAACTTTTGATCAGGTTCATTTGGGTAGTTTCTGTTGCCATTATGATGTAAAAAGAGTAAACACAATTGATTGATAATAAATGGCTTCAGCCAAACACTAACCATGAATGAAAGAAAAGTTTTTGTGTTATCATTCATATTCTCTGAAAAATGGCTAAGAGATCATAAATTCTGCCAGGGTATGTAAACTTATGCGCACAACTGTATATCAGATGACCAATGCTGATGACTATGCTGTCTTATAACTAAGCTCCATGCCTGGAAGCAATCAGTTTTAACAAAACAATATATGTAATATATACAGTGGCAGTACCAGTGCATTACTGTAAATCAACTTACAATGTAAACCATACATAGTTTCCTGAAAACAGTGCATGTATGCAAAATTAAATTAATGTAGGATAGGAAATTTTAAGAAGCAGCTTCCTGTATTGCACTGAATTATATCTGATTACAAGAGTCGGTAAGCATGCAATAACATCTTCATAAGAACAACCAGAGAAATTATGTGTATACTACATGGCAACAGTAACTATTGGCTCACCTGAAACTGGGCAACAGAGACTTATCAAAATCTTACACAGATGGCTGCCATGGAGCTAAAGTTCATGTTTTACAACTATTAAACTAATATGTAGTTAAGCAAATCAATGCACACCAATATGATAACAGTATTAGAATAGTCTGATTACGTCTTTTATGCATCTTAAAGATTTTCTACTCTTTTACACAGTTTTTTTCTGAACAAATTGATATCCATATGTAACGACACCCCAAGTCTGAAAAGGGGTTAACACAGTTTTTAAGATATTCCCTCTCCTGGACACACATTCGCTACCGATCCTCCACAGTCAGGCGACCACTTCCCATAGGATTAATTCTTCCAAAGTACGAGACAAACGCTCTGTATCTTTCCAAAATAGACTGACTCTTTATTGAGAAAACACAGGTCTTTTTATACACTCAATGAATACTGCATTAATCTAAATGAACAATGGTCCAACTCCACCCACAACATAACGAGGCCCAATACACCTTATTTTGACATCTCTTAGGAGACAACAGGTTAGCTAATCCCCTTTCAGTTTAAATGATTATGCATGACCCTTTGTGTTTCCCAGCCTGTCTGGCTGCCAGAGTACAATACCTATAATTTCAGGCTTAACTCCCACAAGCCAAAATAGACAATAGAATGTAATCACACCCTACCTCATCACAGCAATGATTACACAACCGCCCACAAATAGTATACACACCATATCTATCCTGTATATACAGCACTGAATATGGCTATCACAGATCATGGTGGGGTTCTCATTCACCCTGTGCCCCAAGTGACCCCTGTCACACATCTCCCCTTTTGGCAGGAGACTAACACAGGAGTAGACCCCAGACGGGTTGATTCCGAAGTTAGTCCGTAGTTCCATTCCTCTAGTGCCTGAACAAACTATCAGCATTGCCAGTTTGCTTACCGGGTCAGTAGCCGATGGTGCAAATGTAAGGTTGCAGGACGAATAATGGAATTCAGTTCTGGAACAGTCACTTGCTTTGCTCTCTCAATGGCTCCCAAAACCTGTTGCTGGTGCTCTTGGGAAAGGTAAGGCAAAACCTGGGCGCAAATCCCATTTAACCTTTTGACAATTTCAGCCGGTTTGTGCATTTCAATGTTCAAGCCATGGGACATCGCATAATACATGACGTAGTGTCGTTGCATCTCTGATTTCTCACTGGCCAACTTGTCACATTCCAATTTTAGACTGTGATATTGTGCCTGATCTAAGGTACATGTCGGGGAAGATAATCTTACCCCCCTTCTCAGCCGCAATCAGGCCGGTTCCAGCAGCATGGGTCTGGGCACAGGTAGTCACTGGGTTGGCTTCAGCCGGGCCCATCGGGGCGTAAGCAGAAACAAGGGGGGCCAAATCATTCCCCAGTAGTACACCTGCTGGCAAATCCTTCACCACCCCCACATTCACGTGTCCCGAACCAACCCCCCAATCCAGGTGAACCCGGGCAACGGGTAGCCGAAAGATGGTACCTCCCGCTACTCTTACAGCTTCAGTGTCTCCGGTGTGTTGGCTCTCTGGGATGAGGTTCTTCTGTAGTAGGGTCATGGTGGCACCAGAATCATGTAGGCCATTGGCTACCTTTCCATTGACCCAGACAGTCTGCCTGTGTTGCTGCCAGTTGTCCCGGTTAGCTGCTTGTATTGGATCAGCCTCGTGCAGGACGCCCCAATGTTCTTCCTCCTCAACGCAGTGGGCCGCAGGCATGGGTGTGCAGGGACTCCCCCTTGCTGGCTGTCTCCATGACTGGGACTGGATGGCTGGATTCAACGGACAGTCTGGCTTTTTGTGCCCTAGCTGTTTACATCCGAAACACTAGATGGGTTGTGCGTAGTCCTGGGAGTTGAACCTGGGCTGCTGAGGATAAGTGGCCGCTGGAGATGGTGCTGAAGTTGGGTTAGAGGCTGGTAAACTGGGCCGAGATAGTGGATAGCGCTCGCTACCGCCTGACCTTCGAGAGTTCAGATATTCATCGGCAAAAGTAGCCGCTTGCTGTACATGGTCGCTTATCTCGCACCCAATCCTGTAATACCGGAGGGGTGTGGTTAAAGAACTGTTCTAAGAGTACTAGCTGGGTGATGTCCTCTATGGTATGAGCGCGGCTTCCCTGGAACCAGCCCTTAAGGTTTCGCTGCAGACGATGTGCCCACTCCACGTATGTTATGTGGGTTTGTTTCCGGGATTCTCAAAACTTAATCCGGCTGGCTTCGGGTGTAATGGCAAATCGGGCTAGCAGAGCTTCTTTTACCCGGTCATAGTCTTTAGCGTCCTCATCCTCCAGGGCCTGATACGCATCTGCCGCTCTGCCAGTAAAATTACTTGCCAGTACGGCGACCCAATCTTGGGGCAGTACTTCATGCATCTGGCATAGTCTCTCAAAGTCCTGCAGGAACGCTTCAATTTCCTCCTCTCCTTCCTTAAATAGTTTGAACGCCCGAAAGGGCAACTTACGGACAGGCGCTGCATCTTTAGGTGTTGTCTCCGATTGCCGTATTTCCGCCATTCTCTGCACATGTTGCTGCTCATCCTGCCATTGGATGTCTCTAATGGCTTCCCGTATGGCGGTCTCTGATGGGTTAGCACCATATAATGCCAACCGCTGTCGAACTCGTTGCTGAAACAAGTCTTCAACTGACCGGGGTCCTGCATCACCATCCCTCTGATCCATCTCGGCTAGCTCCCTGATCAAGGTGGCCTTGTTCTTTGTCCCACCGGTCCCTCCACGGCTCTGAAGTAAGTCTTTCAGCATGGCTTTCCTGCAGGCTGCATAGCTGGTCATTCACTGTGGTGGTTTGGCGTGTCCCCGTAACTGGAGAGAAAATCCCACTGCTGCCACCAATGTAACGACACTCCAAGTCTTAAAAGTGGTTAACGCCGTTTTTAAGATATTCCCTCTCCTGGACACACATTCGCTACCGATCCTCCACAGTCAGACGACCACTTCCCATGGGATTAATCCTTCCAAAGTACGAGACAAACGCTCTGTATCTTTCCAAAATAGACTGACTCTTTATTGAGAAAACACAGGTCTTTTTATACACTCAACGAATACTGCATTAATCTAAATGAACAATGGTCCAACTCCACCCACAACATAACGAGGCCCAATACACATTATTTTGACATCTCTTAGAAGACAACAGGTTAGCTAATCCCCTTTCAGTTTAAATGATTATGCATGACCCTTTGTGTTTCCCACCCTGTCTGGCTGCCAGAGTACAATACCTATAATTACAGGCTTAACTCCCACAAGCCACAATAGACAATAGAATGTAATCACACCCTACCTCATCACAGCAATGATTACACAACCGCCCACACACAGTATACACACCATATCTATCCTGTATATACAGCATTGAATATGGCTATCACAGTTCATGGTGGGGTTCTCATTCACCCTGTGCCCCAAGTGACCCCTGTCACACCATATATCTCCTTTACCATACATGACTGTAAACCTTGGTCAACTCCTATCTTTGTTTTTGCTTCAACTCTACAATAAAAATATAGGCGAGTATGTAGCAGCTTTATGATAATGTACAAAGAGCTCCTGCATGACAATTCATTAGTAATAAAAGACCTGGAATAAAAAATCACATTGGCACAAAAGAATTACCTGGAAAAGGTTCTCAAAAAGTCCCAAAATGTTCTTTGAGCAAACGTTGGTTAAAATTGGGAAACTGATGTAAGTAGATATTAACTCATCTGTGTATTGCAGAGACCGCTTTAAAGGTCACCCAGTGCCCAATTGAGATAATGACAGTATGTTATTCGGAAAACAATGTTGATGGATGAACATAATATAAACTACTAAATTTTTACTGCTTTAACCACTTCCTTACTGGGCACTTAAACCCCCCTCCTGCCCAAGCCATTTTTCAGCTTTCAGGGCTGATTCACTTTGAATGACAATTGCGCGGTCATACAACGATGTACCCAAATTCATTTTTTATAATTGTTTTCCCACAAATAGAGATTTATTTTGGTGGTATTTGATCACGTCTGCGGATTTTATTTTTTGCGCTATAAACAAAAAAAGACTGACAATTTTGAAAAAAACACAATATTTTTTACTTTTTGCTATAATAAATATCCCAATTTAAAAAAATATATATATTTTTTTCTCAGTTTAGGCCGATACGTATTCTCCTACCTATTTTTGGTAAAAAAATTGCAATAAGCGTTTATTGATTGGTTTGCGCAAAAGTTATAGTGCCTACAAAATAGGGGATGGATTTATGACGTTTTTTGTTTTTTTTGTTTTTTTACTAGTAATAGCGGTTATCTGCGATTTTTGTCAGGACTGCAATATTGCGACGGACAGATCGGACACTTTTGACACTATTTTGTGACCATTCACATTTATACAGTGAACAGTGCTATAAATATGCACTGATTACTGTATAAATGTGACTGTCAGGGAAAGGGTTAACACTAGGGGGCGATCAAGGGGTTAAATGTGTTCCCTGGGAGTGATTCTTACTGTGGGGGGAGGGGACTGACTGGGAGAGGTGACCGATGGGTGTCCCTATGTTCAAGGGACACACCATCGGTCTCCTCTCCCTGACAGGGACGTGGATCTCTGTGTTTACACACACAGATCCTCCTCCCTGTCTCTGTGACTGCCGATCGCGGGTACCCGGCGGACATCGCGGCCGCCAGGCACGCGCATCGGCACCCGCGTGACACAGCGGGCACAGCTATTGCGCGATGCATGCCCCTGGCGGCGCGCAACACGGAAGTAAACAAGAGGACGTCCAGGGATGCCCTCCCGGCAATTCGGGTCCCCGCTGCAGCCGTCTTTCGGCTATAGCGTGGATCTGAAGTGGTTAAAGGCAGCAAGAAAATCCAATTTCATATAGCCCTTCATATCAATGAAATTATCTTTAAATAAATAAACAGTGCTCTCACTCACTCCCCCTCTTTCTCTCTCTCTCTCTCTTTGCAGCTATAACAGCTTCAACTCTTCTGGGAAGACTGTCCACAATGTTTAGGAGTGTATCAATGGGAATGTTTGAGCACTCTTCCACAAGCGCATTTGTGAGGTCAGGCACTGATGTGGACGAGAGGGCCTGGCTCACAGTCTCCCCTCTAATTCATCCCAATGGTATTCTATCGGGTTGAGGTCAGGACTCTGTGCAGGCCAGTCAAGTTCCTCCACCCCAAACTCACTCATTGATGTCTTTATGGACCTTGCTTTGTGCACTGGTCCAAATCATTTGGTGAAGAGGTGCAAAGGTTTTAGGCAGGTGTGAAGAAATTATGTAAAGTAAGAATGCTTTCAAAAATATATATTTTAATTGTTAATTTTTTGATTAAATCAGCATCAATTCTTACACTTGTCTCTCCCAGGCAAAGATTTTATATCAGACTGGGGTTTCAAGATGTGCTGTTTAAGCTCTTTTAAAGAAGCACAAAGAAATGGGCAACGTTGAGGACAGAGGAAGCAGTAGTCGGCTAAGGAAACTTACTGCCGCAGATGAAAGACATATGATGCTTACTTCCCTTCGACATTGGAAGATGTCCATTAGCACAGAACTGGTGGAAACAAGTGGGGCCCAGGTACACCCATCTACTGTCCAGAGAAGCGTGGCCAGAAGTGGTCCTCATGGAAGAAGTGTGGCCAAAAAAAACATATCTGGAAACAAGATTAGGAGACTCAACTATGTACAAAAACATAGAAAATGGCAGCAGGTGCTCTGGTTTGATGAGTCAAAATGTTAAATATTTGGCTGTAGCAGGAGGCTAAAGGGCTGGAGAGCAGTACAATATTGAGTTTCTGCAGGCAACGGTGAACGATGGTGAAGATTCCTGGCAAGTCTGCGGCTGCATTTCTACAAATGGAGTTGGAGATTTGGTCAGGATCAATAGTGTTCTCAATGCTGTAAAATACAGGCAGATACTTATCCATCATGTCATACAATCAGGGAGGCGTGTGATTGTCCACTGAGAACACATATTTGAAGGAAACACATTTGACGTGGCCACATGTGTGATGTAACGCTGCCACATCGATCCATGATGTGGCAGAGTGAGATGTAAGTATACAGTGGCATTGCTTTGTAGTCCAGCCCGTCAGTAGATTTACTGTCAGTTGGATTTTATGGGTTACTCTATTGCTTATGGAGATTTGGTTTTAATAAATGCTACACTATGAGATATATTTTATTTATGGTGTGTGGCGTTACTTCATGAGCTTATGAGTGAATGACAACTATAAAAAATGGAGGATTAAGGGAGAAGTTGGCCAGACCTGATGCCTAGTTGTTGGATGAATTTAGCTCTTTTGCTGCTTATAACTTGGCAGCTAGGGATGAGCTTCGTGTTCGAGTCGAACATACGTTCGACTCGAACATCGGCTGTTCGATCGTTCGACGAAGATCGAACGATTTGGGCCGTTCGCGCCAAATTCGAGTGACGCGAACGGCCCACAATGCACTACGCCATCGCAGTGTCATCCAGGCGCTGTGATTGGCCAAGCATGCACTGTGACCCCGCATGCTTGGCCAATCACAGCGCCGGCAGCGAGGAGAGCAATGATTGGCCACAGGCAGGATGCCTGTGGCCAATTATTGCTGAGGGTGTTTAGTACACGCCCCACACTATAAAAGGCCGCCAGCACGGCGGCCTAGTGTAGTGTGTTCCGGAGCAGGGATAGAGCAGCATAGGCAGGGACAGTGACTTTTATTTCTTTCTTGCTTAACCTGGATTCCTTTAGTTTAGGGAAAGAGAAGGATAGGTAGGGAGAGTGTCAGTGTGTTTTGTGCTTGTGCTATAGTGTGCTTAAAAAAACATTTTTTCTAGGGACAGAAAACTGTAGGTAGGGAGAGTGTCAGTTTCTTTCACTGTGCAAGTCCTTGTTTCCAGGGACCTGGAAGGACAGTGAGTGAATTCTCCTTGTGCTATAGTGTGCTTAAAAAAAAACATTTTTTCTAGGGACAGAAAACTGTAGGTAGGGAGAGTGTCAGTTTCTTTCACTGTGCAAGTCCTTGTTTCCAGGGACCTGGAAGGACAGTGAGTGAATTCTCCTTGTGCTATAGTGTGCTTAAAAAAAACATTTTTTCTAGGGACAGAAAACTGTAGGTAGGGAGAGTGTCAGTTTCTTTCACTGTGCAAGTCCTTGTTTCCAGGGACCTGGAAGGACAGTGAGTGAATTCTCCTTGTGCTATAGTGTGCTTAAAAAAAACATTTTTTCTAGGGACAGAAAACTGTAGGTAGGGAGAGTGTCAGTTTCTTTCACTGTGCAAGTCCTTGTTTCCAGGGACCTGGAAGGACAGTGAGTGAATTCTCCTTGTGCTATAGTGTGCTTAAAAAAAACATTTTTTCTAGGGACAGAAAACTCTAGGTAGGGAGAGTGTCAGTTTCTTTCACTGTGCAAGTCCTTGTTTCCAGGGACCTGGAAGGACAGTGAGTGAATTCTCCTTGTGCTATAGTGTGCTTAAAAAAAACATTTTTTCTAGGGACAGAAAACTCTAGGTAGGGAGAGTGTCAGTTTCTTTCACTGTGCAAGTCCTTGTTTCCAGGGACCTGGAAGGACATTGAGTGAATTCTCCTTGTGCTATAGTGTGCTTAAAAAAAACATTTTTTCTAGGGACAGAAAACTGTAGGTAGGGAGAGTGTCAGTTTCTTTCACTGTGCAAGTCCTTGTTTCTAGGGACTGGGAAGGACAGTGAGTGAATTCTCCTTGTGCTATAGTGTGCTTAAAAAAAACATTTTTTCTAGGGACAGAAAACTGTAGGTAGGGAGAGTGTCAGTTTCTTTCACTGTGCAAGTCCTTGTTTCCAGGGACCTGGAAGGACAGTGAGTGAATTCTCCTTGTGCTATAGTGTGCTTAAAAAAAACATTTTTTCTAGGGACAGAAAACTCTAGGTAGGGAGAGTGTCAGTTTCTTTCACTGTGCAAGTCCTTGTTTCCAGGGACCTGGAAGGACAGTGAGTGAATTCTCCTTGTGCTATAGTGTGCTTAAAAAAAACATTTTTTCTAGGGACAGAAAACTCTAGGTAGGGAGAGTGTCAGTTTCTTTCACTGTGCAAGTCCTTGTTTCCAGGGACCTGGAAGGACAGTGAGTGAATTCTCCTTGTGCTATAGTGTGCTTAAAAAAAACATTTTTTCTAGGGACAGAAAACTGTAGGTAGGGAGAGTGTCAGTTTCTTTCACTGTGCAAGTCCTTGTTTCTAGGGACTGGGAAGGACAGTGAGTGAATTCTCCTTGTGCTATAGTGTGCTTAAAAAAAACATTTTTTCTAGGGACAGAAAACTGTAGGTAGGGAGAGTGTCAGTTTCTTTCACTGTGCAAGTCCTTGTTTCTAGGGACTGGGAAGGACAGTGAGTGAATTCTCCTTGTGCTATAGTGTGCTTAAAAAAAAACATTTTTTCTAGGGACAGAAAACTCTAGGTAGGGAGAGTGTCAGTTTCTTTCACTGTGCAAGTCCTTGTTTCCAGGGACCTGGAAGGACAGTGAGTGAATTCTCCTTGTGCTATAGTGTGCTTAAAAAAAACATTTTTTCTAGGGACAGAAAACTGTAGGTAGGGAGAGTGTCAGTTTCTTTCACTGTGCAAGTCCTTGTTTCTAGGGACTGGGAAGGACAGTGAGTGAATTCTCCTTGTGCTATAGTGTGCTTAAAAAAAACATTTTTTCTAGGGACAGAAAACTGTAGGTAGGGAGAGTGTCAGTTTCTTTCACTGTGCAAGTCCTTGTTTCCAGGGACCTGGAAGGACAGTGAGTGAATTCTCCTTGTGCTATAGTGTGCTTAAAAAAAACATTTTTTCTAGGGACAGAAAACTCTAGGTAGGGAGAGTGTCAGTTTCTTTCACTGTGCAAGTCCTTGTTTCCAGGGACCTGGAAGGACAGTGAGTGAATTCTCCTTGTGCTATAGTGTGCTTAAAAAAAACATTTTTTCTAGGGACAGAAAACTGTAGGTAGGGAGAGTGTCAGTTTCTTTCACTGTGCAAGTCCTTGTTTCCAGGGACCTGGAAGGACAGTGAGTGAATTCTCCTTGTGCTATAGTGTGCTTAAAAAAAACATTTTTTCTAGGGACAGAAAACTCTAGGTAGGGAGAGTGTCAGTTTCTTTCACTGTGCAAGTCCTTGTTTCCAGGGACCTGGAAGGACAGTGAGTGAATTCTCCTTGTGCTATAGTGTGCTTAAAAAAAAAATTTTTTCTAGGGACAGAAAACTGTAGGTAGGGAGAGTGTCAGTTTCTTTCACTGTGCAAGTCCTTGTTTCTAGGGACTGGGAAGGACAGTGAGTGAATTCTCCTTGTGCTATAGTGTGCTTAAAAAAAACATTTTTCTAGGGACAGAAAACTGTAGGTAGGGAGAGTGTCAGTTTCTTTCACTGTGCAAGTCCTTGTTTCTAGGGACTGGGAAGGACAGTGAGTGAATTCTCCTTGTGCTATAGTGTGCTTAAAAAAAACATTTTTTCTAGGGACAGAAAACTCTAGGTAGGGAGAGTGTCAGTTTCTTTCACTGTGCAAGTCCTTGTTTCCAGGGACCTGGAAGGACAGTGAGTGAATTCTCCTTGTGCTATAGTGTGCTTAAAAAAACATTTTTTCTAGGGACAGAAAACTGTAGGTAGGGAGAGTGTCAGTTTCTTTCACTGTGCAAGTCCTTGTTTCTAGGGACTGGGAAGGACAGTGAGTGAATTCTCCTTGTGCTATAGTGTGCTTAAAAAAAACATTTTTTCTAGGGACAGAAAACTGTAGGTAGGGAGAGTGTCAGTTTCTTTCACTGTGCAAGTCCTTGTTTCCAGGGACCTGGAAGGACAGTGAGTGAATTCTCCTTGTGCTATAGTGTGCTTAAAAAAAACATTTTTTCTAGGGACAGAAAACTGTAGGTAGGGAGAGTGTCAGTTTCTTTCACTGTGCAAGTCCTTGTTTCAAGGGACTGAGAAGGACACCTGAAGGTAGCCCTTATTGCTTTTTTACCATCTCCCTGCAGGCCATCTATTAGAATGTCTGGAAGGCAAACAAGGAGAGGCAGACAGTCAGGAGGCAATAAAAGAGGGCAAGCAGGCTCTGTGTCTGGGGGCAACAGTGCTGGTCGTGGACGCGGTGCATTGTCATCAGCACATGGCCATGGGACACGCTTGTCCTTCTTTTCGGCAGCTGGACATGTTGAGCCACATACTGCCGAAGACTTGGTAGAGTGGATGACCAAGCCCTCCTCCTCCTCCTCATCCTCTCTCACCCAGGCTCAGGGTACTGGCAAAGCAGCTGCCAAAGCGTCCTCTTCCCTGGTATCAATGTCAGACTCATCATCAGTCACTCCTTCCCTAGACCCACCATGTCCTCCTCCTGAGGAGTCCCCCGAACTGTTTGAGCACAGTGTTGGGTACATGCTCCAGGAGGATGCCCAGCGTTTCGAAGGGTCTGATGATGAAACCCAGCTACAGGAAGGCAGTAGGGTGAGAGCAGACAGAGGGGATGCTCAAGAAGGACACCAATCTGGCAGTCATGTTCCAGCAGCTGCAGCATACTGCCAGATTGGCTCCAGTGATGAGGAGGGAGGGGATGATGAGGTCACTGACTCCACGTGGGTGCCTAATAGGAGAGAGGAGGAGGAGGATGAGGAGGAGGCACATCTCCAACGAGACAGGATGCCCTTTGGTGGCCAGCGTAAGGGCAGTACACCGACGGAATCACACCGCAGAGCTCCGCCTGTGCAGGGCGCTGCCTCTGCCCGTCATTCAAAAAGTTCCTTGGTGTGGGCCTTTTTTGAGGCTAGTGCATCAGATCGCACAGCTGCTGTTTGCAACATATGTCTCAAGCGTATATCGCGTGGCCAAAACATCAGCCGCTTGGGTACCACATGCCTGACCAGACATATGTTGACCTGCCATGCAGCTCGTTGGCAAGCCTACCTCAAAGACCCACACCAAAGAACAAAGCGGACCTCTCCTTGCACCGCATCAGCTGGGATCTCCAACCCCACTATAACTTCAGTCCTCTCTGAAACATGCACTGAGAGGAATGAAGGTGTAGAATTAGGTGTGTCACAGCCAAGTACTTGCGGCCACTCTGCTAGCAGTACACCGACGTCCGATTCTAGCAGGCAAATTTCCCTGCCCCAGCTGCTGGACCGTCGAAAGAAGTTCACTCCCAGCCATCCACATGACCAGCGGTTGAATGCTAGCTTGGCTAAATTGCTAGCGCTTCAACTGCTGCCTTTTCAGTTGGTAGACTCGGCCCCCTTCCGTGAGTTTGTGCAATGTGCGGTTCCTCAGTGGCAGGTTCCCAAACGCCACTTTTTCTCACGGAAGGCTATTCCGGCTCTCTACCGGCATGTGGAAGGCAATGTCTTGGCCTCGCTGGACAGGGCGGTCAGCGGTAAGGTGCATATTACCGCTGACTCATGGTCCAGCAGGCATGGACAGGGACGTTACCTTTCTTTCACGGCCCATTGGGTCACTCTTTTGGCAGCTGGGAAGGATGCAGGACAAGGTGCAGTAGTGTTGGAGGTTGTCCCACCGCCACGCCTCCAAAATGCTACTACTGGTTGTGACACACCTCTCTCCTCCACCCCCTCCTCTTCTTCTTCCTCCATGGCCTCTTCCTGTGGTTTGTCCTATGAACCAGCGGTGCTCCGTAGCCGTTCACGGGGCTACGCAAGTACGCAGGCAAAAAGATGCCATGCCGTGCTTGCGCTGGTGTGTTTGGGGGACAGAAGCCACACTGGGGCAGAGGTCCTGTCTGCTCTGCAGGGCCAGGCCGAGAGGTGGTTGACGCCACGCCAGCTTAAGCCAGGAATGGTGGTTTGCGACAATGGCACCAACCTCCTCTCCGCCCTCCGACAGGGACAACTGACCCATGTGCCCTGTGTGGCTCACGTCCTTAACCTGGTGGTGCAGCGGTTCTTGGGCAGGTACCCGGGCTTACAGGATGTCCTGAGGCAGGCCAGGAAAGTCTGTGTGCATTTCCGCAGATCTTATAATGCCAGTGCTCGCCTGGCTGAGCTGCAAAAGGAGTTGAACCTGCCCAAGAACCGCCTTATATGTGACATGCCCACCAGGTGGAACTCAACGTTGGCCATGCTGCAGCAGCTGCACACGCAGCAGAGGGCCATCAATGAGTACCTGTGCGACTACGGCACCAGGACAGGGTCAGGGGAGCTTGGTTTTTTTCTCCACGCCAGTGGGGCATGATCAGGGATGCATGCACTGTCCTGGCACCATTTGAGGAGGCCACGAGGATGGTGAGCAGTGACAGTGCATGCATCAGTGACACTGTACCTCTTGTCCACCTGTTGGAGCACACGCTGCGTGGAATAATGGACAGGGCACTTGAGGCAGAACAGAGGCAGGAAGAGGAGGACTTCCTTGCCTCTCAAGGCCCCCTTTACCCAGACAGTGTTCCTTCTGTCCCACCCATCGCACAGGAAGAGGAGGAGGAGGAGGAGGAGGATTGTGTCAGCATGGAGGTGGAGGCTGGCACTCAGCATCATCAGCAGCAGTCTTTTAGGGATGATTTACAGTCCCAAGAAACCAGTGGACTTGTACGTGGCTGGGAGGAGGTGACTGCGGATCATGTCGTCCTTAGTGACCCAGAGGACTCCGGAGCGAATGCCTCAGCAAACCTACGCTGCATGGCCTCCCTGATCCTGCAAAGTCTGCGGAAGGATCCTCGTATTCTTCGGATCAAGGAGAGGGACCATTACTGGCTGGCCACTCTCCTTGATCCACGGTACAAGGGTAAGGTTGCGGACCTTATGTTACCGTCGCAGAGGGAGCAGAGGATGAGACAACTCCGGGAGGCCTTGCAGAAAGGTCTGTGCAACGCGTTCCCAGAGACTGGGAGGTTACAAACTCCTGGTCCTGGACAACGAGTTGCTGAGGCTTCGGCCAGTCAAAGAAGGAGCGGTGGGGAAGGTGGCCGTCTGACCGATGCGTTCAGACAATTCTTTAGTCCGCAGCCCCAAAGTATGATCGGTTCCAGCAACCATCGCCAGCGTCTGATAAACATGGTGCAGGAATATCTAGGGGCAAGGTCAGACTTGGACACCTTCCCCACCGAAAATCCTCTGGTTTACTGGGTCTTGAGGATGGATCACTGGCCAGAGCTTGCACAGTATGCAATTGAGCTACTGGCCTGTCCTGCATCCAGCGTTCTTTCGGAACGCACATTCAGTGCTGCTGGAGGATTTGTCACGGATCACAGGGTGCGCCTGTCCACCGACTCGGTTGATCGACTGACTTTCATCAAGATGAACCAGTCTTGGATCACCACCAGCTATCACACACCTGATGCTGATATAACAGACTAATTGATTTTAACATGTCACATCCCTTCAAGACTGATGCTGATGCTGAGTGCCTGTGCTGTTATGTTGACTGGCTATCCTCCTCCTCCGAGTCCTCAATGATACGATTGATGATGATAGCTTGGAAGATCATTTTTGTTTATGGGTGCCGCCACCAGTGGCTAAGGCCCAATTTTTCAGCCCCTGTTTAACAGGGGCGTGTAATTACAATTTTTGAAGCAATACTTTGCAACAGGGCTCATTGCTGTGCTCCAAGTACAGTATGTGTGAGGGGTTGGAGTGTTGTGCCACCAGTGCCTAAGGCCCAATTTTTCAGCCCCTGTTTAACAGGGGCGTGTCATTACAATTTTTGAAGCAATACTTTGCAACAGGGCTCATTGCTGTGCTCCAAGTACAGTATCTGTGAGGGGTTGCAGTGTTGTGCCACCAGTGCCTAAGGCGCAATTTTTCAGCCCCTGTTCAACAGGGGCATGTAATTACAATTATTGATCTAATAATTCACAGCAGGGCCCATTCCTGCACCCACCAAGCAAGAGTAACTCTGAGGGCTTACAGTGTTGTGGCAACACCACCACCACCACCACCACCACGAAAGGCCCAATTTTTCAGCCCCTGTTCAACAGGGGCATGCAATTACAATTCTTGATCTAATAATTCACAGCAGGGCCCATTGCTGCACCCACCAAGAGTAACTGTCAGGGCTTACAGTGTTGTGGCACCAGCACCACCATCAAAGGCCCAATTTTTACTACCACTGTTCAACAATTATATGTAATTACAATTCCTGATATAATAGTTGACAGCAGGGCGTTCCAGCACCAACCAAGAGTAACTGTGAGTGCTTACAGTGTTGTGCCAACACCAACTAAGGGGCCTATTTCTGCAGATTATATACGGCAGGTCCCTACTTTCAAACATCCAACTTACAAACGACTCCTACTTGCAAACGCAAGAAGACAACAGGAAGTGAGAGGAAATCTACCCCTTGGAAGGAAAATTCTCTCCTGTAAGAATTAATATGGGAGAAAGGTGTCTCCTCTGTACTGATGCTTTATCAGCAATCCTTGTTTCAAGAAAAACACCACATTTCAAAAACAGTTGTCATTGGGACGGAAAGTGAGGTGAAATGTTCTGAACAGGGGCACAGACAGCAAAACAAATGTTACAGGGGTGATAACCCTTACCTATGTTTTCCAAAAAGTTAAAAAATAGATTTTTGGGCTGGAGCTACACTTAAACAATGTACCTGTTCAAAATTACAAACACATTCTACATAAGAACAAACATACAGTCCCTGTCTTGTATGCACCGCCTGTATACGGCTGTTCAGAGTATATAGGGCCTTTTTTATTTTATGTGCGGGGTTCCCCTTAATATCCATACAAGACCCAAAGGGGCTGGTAATGGGCTGGGGTAGGGGGGGGGGGGTCATGGGGTAGCTATGCTATTTTTCTTAAAGATTTTCATCCATATTACCGGGACCAGACATTACATTAAAGCCGCAAGCAGTTTTAAATGGCTTTTTTTCCTTTAGAAATGTAATTTTGTGCAGGGACAGTTCTAAACACGGGAAACACGTGGCACTTCACAGGCATACTTTAGACACCCCCCAGGTACGATATTTAAAGGAATATTTGACTTTTTTTTTTTCACTTTATGCATCATTAAAATGACTGCTCCCGAAAAACGACCGTTTTTAAAACTTCTTTTTGCATTGATACATGTCCCCTGGTGCAGAACCCGGGTTCCCAAACCCTTTTTAGGACAATAACATGCATAATAGTTGTTATAATTAGCACTTTAGAATTCGAACGTTCGCATCCATTGTATTTAATAGGGTTCTAATGTTCGTACGAACTTTCGGTCCGTTCGCGGGTTCTGGTGCGAACCGAACCCGGGGGTGTTCGGCTCATCACTATTGGCAGCCCATCCTTGGGGTGAATGTGCATTTTGCTCATCTGGTGGAGGAGATTCACAATACTCTGGTGTTAACAGGTCACTGCAGTGGTGGTATGGAAGATGGATTTATGTCTCAGTAAATACTGACACACCTTGGACACTATTGCTATTTACAGTTTTATTTGTTCAAGCACTGTAATTTATTTTGAAATTTCCCTGATTAGCTGTAATTTAGCCCCACCTACTGGAGCTTGGAATAGGAAAAGGGGAGAAGAGCCGCAGCTGCAGTAAAGTGAGTACTGTGAAGAGTTCAGGGAGAAGGGGATAGAGATAAGCAGTGCAGAGGAAGGCTGTTTGTACTCAGAGACAGAGGGACACTTACTACTGCACTCTGTACTCTGTCACTACTGACCTCTGAACTCAGGGATCAGTAGAAAATTACGCATAGTTCAGAGGTCAGTAGTAAATGAAAGAGAGCTCAGGAGTTAGCAAAAGGTGAGACAGAGGTCAGTAGAAAGTGACGCGGAGGAAAAAGAATAAGAAAAAAGAAAGTGACGCAGAATTTAGGGGTCAGGGGTATGTGATGCAGAGTTCAGGGCTCAGCAGAAGACATGTGCAGAACGAAAAAATGTGTTTTGTTTTGTTTCGTTTTGATTGAATATTTACATAAATTTGTTTAGGTAAATTTGTTTCATTCGTTTAATTTGTTTTTCGGAATTCATTTTGTTTATTCATTTTTGAATCAATTCAAATTTTTCGAATTCGAATTTGGATCGATTCGAAAAGTTTTCGAATCAATTTCGAAAAGTTTTCGAATTCAAAAAGTTTTCAAACTAGAATCATTTGCGAATTTGAATAGTTTTCTAAAAGTTTTCAAATTCAAATAGTTTTCCAATTTCCAAAGAGAATAAAATAGAATAGAAAATAAAGGAATAGAGTAGAAAAAAATGAATAGAAAAGAAAAATATATAACAGAAAAGAGTAAAGAGTAAAACAAAACAAACTAGGATAGAAAAGAAAAGAAAAAAATAGAATGGAATAGAATAGAAAAGAAAGGAATAGAATAGAATAAAAAAAGAATAGAATAAAATAGAAAGTTTATAACCATCTTCTAAAATTCAAATAGAATAGAAAAGAATAGAATAAAAAAAAACAATAGAATAGATTAGAAATAATATAACCATTTTCCCAAATTCAAACAACAGAATAGAATGAATATAACCATCTTTCTTTTCTAATCTATTATTTTCTATTCTATTCAAAATCAAACTGATTCTATTTGAATTTTGGGAAATGGTTATATTCTTTCTATTCTAATCTATTCTATTGTTTTTTTAATTATACTCTTTTTTTATTTTATTCTTTTCTATTCCATTATTTTATTTTCTATTCTTTTATTTTCTATTTTATTCTTTCTATTCAAATTCAAATGTATTCTATTTGAAATTCAAATTTCAGAAGATGGCTATATTCATTCTATTCTATTCTGTTTTTTTTTCTATATTATTGAGTTATTTTCTATTTTATCTAATCTATTCTTTTCTAATCTATTCAAATTCAAATTGATTCTATTTGAAATTCAAATTTTAGAAGATGGTTATATTCTTTATATGTTATTCTTTTCTATTCTATTTGTTTATATTCTAGTCTATTCTGTTCTTTTATTTTCTATTCTATTTTGTTCTACTCTATTAACTTCTATTCTTTTATTTTCTGCTATATTCTTTTCTAGCCTATTATTTTTTCTATTCTATTCCTTTATTTTCTATTCTATTTTATTCTCTTTGGAAATTTGAAAACTATTCGAATTCGAAATTCAAATTCCAATTTCTGATGTTCCGCCACTAATATATTTTTTTTATAATGGCACACAGTGAAATAATTAAAAACTGCCATTATAAAAAAAAAAATACTGTGACAGATTGTCACACATTACACACTGGGATCTGTGATCAAAGAGTGTATTTTGCTATTATTTAATGATGCCGCACCAAAGCCATTTCAGTTTTTTTTTTCTTGGGGGGGGGGGGGCGCAAGTAGCTGGTCTTGCCTAGGGCGCAAAATAGTCTAGCACTGGCCCTGCTGTTAGTCTTTTAAGTTACAAGATTCCCTATTTCTTTTCATTGTTAATTTTGAGATTCATTATGTTGCACAACAAATATTCCACAGACATTAATGCTAGCGAATTAGTGACATTAACATGTTTATATATTACTCATGAAATGGACTTAGTGACTCACTCTCAAGTCTGGTGCTGGATTTGTTTGTGTTATATTTCAGAAAAAAAATGAATGATCCTTTGTGGTAGGCAAGTGTTTGACAAGACATTTTTATTTTGTAATTTCAGTCCACACAAAGATGAACTATGACAGTCACAAGGGATGCAAGCGGGCGAAAAATAGATTGTGACTTCTAATACTATCACTTGCAAAGGCTAGAAAGCCTTTGCACTATGGAAGTGCTTTATGAAAAATATGTTACAGGAAAATATTATTGCTGCTCCTATAGACCGAGGCTATAAATGTAATTTCTGCAGTCCAGAACTTAAACTAAAACAAAGGTTCTGATTTGTTGCTATGGGCAACAAAAAAGTTTTCCTTTAGCTCAAGTTTTAAAAATTAGTGCCAATATTACATTGGTGCACATAGGGCTTTGGGTAGACTGAAGGGAGGTGTAGAATTGGTGCTAATTACAATTCATGGACTTCCTTGCTCTAGAGTGCAAGTGAATATTTTATATATAAATAGATACATAAATACCCCTATACTGTATTATACTAGTGTCATTGGTGCCAAATGCTTCACTAATATATATGAATACGTGATAAATATAGATTGATGCGGATATAAATAATGATGAGCATAAAATAATATATATAAAAAATAAAATAATGAAATGAATAAAATATTGTGAACAATTAAAGGTGATAACAGTGAAAAAAATTAAACCAATGTATAAAACCGTGATAGTAATAAATTAATGATGCATGCAAAAATGTCCTGCGACTAGCGATGAAGTGCAAAAAAAAAAAAAGAAAATGCAGAATTGTGCAAATTGATGTGATTGTCCAATGATTTGATGCTAGATGCACAGCAACTTTGCTAGGCAAAAAATCTTGCGACTAAGCAGAAAAGTGCAAATGCAACCTCATGCGATTTGCCTGGTGATGTGACCTTTTTTAATCTTCAAGACTGGTGCCCACAGAAGAACGTGCTCCAATAAAGACCGCACTCACCAGATGTTCACCCCCTCTTGGGGTGAAAAACGTTCACAGTATATACCACTGTGCAGCACTCTGGCGGTGTCTCGTCTCCCTGGTCCTTTTGTGGTAATCCCAGTATTATCTCAGAGTAAGAGGAAAAGGAAGGAATCCCAAATAGTGTAATTCCGTAATAAAAAACACTTTTATTGAACTTATAGCAATATTACTCACATTTAAGCTGTATCAAACAGGCATGTAAGAGACAAATGCTGACAGATCCTGGAAGTGTTTGTGACATTCAGCTTGTGCACTCTACCGGTTTCGTCTGGTCTGACTTCATCTCCAGATTCTACACCTCCCTTCAGTCTACTCATTTACTCCACCCAGGTGGATTAATTATGTAGAGGCAGCTCCTTACTTATTCATCACAGGACATATTTATACACCCCTGTTGTGTGTTCCTCCTGGCATATTAGGTCCATTGCGCGGATTCACACTCACACTCTGCACATAGGGCTTTGCTCCGCTGCTCTGTGAGATAATACAACATGGTGGCGATTCCACAAGAATTCTGTACCTGTACAATAACACTTTATAGGGTCTCTCTCTGTGTGCTGTCACAACAATGCCACAAGTTATGCCCAGGCCAACAACAAATGAGAGTATTTCCACAAAGACACTTTTCAAAACAGAGTTGTTGGAATGTCTCTGAATTAGATCAGGTATGGAAGATTTAAAGTGGAGCTAAACTCTGCAATACCCATCTATCCTTCAATGATTTGATGTCCCTCGCCAGAGCTGACATCTTTTAATTTGTTTCTTCTGGGTGATGGGCTGTGGGCATCTTCATTGGCTGGTGCAGATGGTGTACTGTAACTCCTGCGCATGTGCAGGAGTGAAGCCATTCCAGCACACAGACGCTGTGTAAAAATATAAACCTAGCTGTGTTTTGTACATTCCAAAGCAGATTGCGAGCAGGCAGGTAGCTTTCCTTTATTGCAGAAGAGACATTGCATTAAAGAGCCTGCCTGCTTACAGTTTTTGAAAGTGGAACTTTAGTTCTGCTTTAATGGTTCTGACTTTTGGTATATGATAAATTTTTACCTCTTAAATCAAGTAGAAACAGACTTTTATCAGAGAGGTAACTCATTTCAAGATAGGCCTGGAGAAAAAGGACACAAAGGCAAAGTGTAGGGCTTATGTGACAGGTTGTGGGAAAACGGAGCCAAGAGGTTAAATATTTAGGCTTGAAGAGGTCACTTACCTGACAGGATTGAGATAGAGTTAAGAGGGGATTTAGAGACAGCCTGAAGGACAGTTGAAGGTCGGCACATAGCGAAAGAACTTCCCTCTCACCCTCCCTGTGGATGTAGATGGATTGAATTTATGGAATTCATGGCAACAGGTGAGGGGTCTTTGAAGGTGTTCAAATTAATGACTAGGGACCCCCCTTATTGTCACAGTGGTCTGCTGGTAGTGACCTTAGAGTTTATGGTTCCGTATGTCGTTACCTGAATGATACACTTTGAAATATAATGTATCTAGTATATTGACTTGGTAGAAGAAAGTTTATATGCTTGATTGACAGCTCAGCACAACAACAGAAATGTATTGTGTATTTAGTGAAAGGAGCCAGCAATCAATTCTTATACAGAAACATTATTAAGCATGCTACAATATAGTATTAAAGGGGGTTGTAAAGGTTTGTTTTTTATTTTCTAAATAGGTTCCGTTAAGCTAGTGCATTGTTGGTTCACTTACCTTTTCCTTTGATTTCCCTTCTAAATGTTTTTTTTTCTTTGTCTGAATTTCTCACTCCCTGTTCCTCCTCAGTAAGCTTGCCCCCATCATTTGAGCCGTTCTGGCTGGGGGTTAGTCAGCGTGCTCGCCCCCTCCCTTGGGACTACATCCCTGCGGGGAGAAGCTTACTGAGGAGGAACAGGAAGTGAGAAATTCAGACAAAGAAAAAAACATTTAGAAGGGAAATCGAAGGAAAAGGTAAGTGAACCAACAATGTACTAGCTTAACCACTTCCTTACTGGGCACTTAAACCGTACCGAGACCAATTTTCAGCTTTCAGCGCTGACGCACTTTGAATGACAATTGCGCTGTCATACAACGCTGTACCCAAATTATATTTTTATAATTTTTTTCCCCACAAATAGAGATTTCTTTTGGTGGTATTTGATCACCTCTGCGGTTTTTATTTTTTGCACTATAAACAAAAAAAAGACAGAAAATTTTGAAAAAAAACACAGTATTTTTTTACTTTTTGTTATAAATAATATCCCAATTTAAAAAAATAAATAAAAATTCTCAGTTTAGGCCGATACGTACTCTTCTATTTATTTTTGGTAAAAAAAATTGCAATAAGCGTATAGTGATTGGTTTGCGCAAAAGTTATAGCGCCTACAAAATAGGGGATAGAATTATGACATTTTTATTATATATTTTTTTTTTTTTACTAGTAATGGCGGCGATCTGCGATTTTTGTCAGGCCTGCGATATTGCGGCGGACATATCGGACACTTTTGACACCATTTTGGGACCATTCACATTTATACAGCGAACAGTGCTATACAAATGCACTGATTACTGTATAAATGTAACTGGCAGGGAAGGGGTTAACACTAGGGGGCGAGGAAGGGGTTAAATGTGTGCCCTATTTGTGATTCTTACTGTGTGGGGGAGGGGACTGACTGGGGGAGGAGACCGATCTGTGTCCCTATGTACAAGGGACACAGCATCGGTCTCCTCTCTCCCTGACAGTTTACACACAGAGATCCACGTCCTGCCTCTAACTGCCGATCGAATGTACCTGGCGGACATCGCGGCTGCCAGGCACGCTCCTCGGCATCACGTGATGCGCGCCGCACAGCTGTTCCCCGCCGCGCACCCTCGGCGGCGCGCGGCGGGATGTAAACAGAGAAGGACGTCCTGGGGACGTCCTCTCGGCACTTGAGAGCCGCGCTGCAGCCGTCTGCAGTGCGGGTCTCAAGTGGTTAAAGGAACCTATTTAGAAAATAAAAAATGAACCTTTATAACCCCTTTAAATACACAAATGCCTAGATATACCAGGTAAAGAAAAACCTATATAAGTGCTAGGCAAATATTCAATAACTACCAGGCAAGTTGCATGTGAGGGGTCCTTCTAGTGATCCTTTGATATCTCTTCACTTTCTGCTTAAGGATCTGGCTTAATATAGAGCTTTCTTCTATAAACGTACATGGCATAGTACCGATTGATGGGCATCTATCTAATCAATCTAATCAAATCCAACAAATCCTTTGAGGACTGGATGTTTTCAAATATTCTTTTGTTACCAGAACCCAATCTCTTTTCATGCAATGTTTTAAAGACCTAATGGTTTAGCTTCCTTAGAGGAAAAAATAACATATGCACAGGCAAGCCAACCTTATTGCTTATCTAAGGCTGGCTGTAAATTAGCAGGACCTACTTCAAAAAATTTAATTTTAAAAAGAATCATTCAGTTTTCTAATCATCATTTTTGACCGCAGTGATGGGAAAATTTGAGCAGCATAGAAAATGTTTCTCGAATAAATGAAATTCTAACCGTATATGTGATTTTCGTTTGAGAAGTCCATTCATTTAAAAAATAAAATATTAAAAGCAAACAAATATTTGAAGCAGTTTCAAACAACTTTTGTGCAGTCATTAAGTGTACTGAGAATTTCTGTACAAATGCTCATAGGAATGTTTGTTCGAAAATCTATTAGTAATCAAGGGGTTGCTTTGAATCTAAAACAGTAAAACCTTGGTTTGAGAGTAACTTGGTTTGAGAGCATTTTGCAAGACAAGCAAAAATTTTTAAATACATTTAGACTTGATATACAAGCGATGTCTTGATATAAGAGTAGTGTCATGTCACAACTGAGTATAAAAGAGAAGAGAGGCGCCTCTAAGTGTAGCAATATGGTTACATTTAATGAAGGTACAACATTTAGCAACATATTGCTACACTTAGAGGCGCCTCTTCTCTTTTATACTCTGTAGCTCCTGCTGGATTTTGCTTCTAATCCCCTTGTGGAGGCTTCCATTTGTGGTTACACAACCTATCACATTGTTATAATCTTTTTATATGGACTATAAACTGAAGGACCTATGAATAAATGGTTGTGGAACAAATCATTTAAGTTTTCATTATTTCTTATGTGGAAAATTGCTTTGATATACAAGTGCTTTGGATAACAAGCATGTTTCTGGAACCAATTACTGTATGCTCGCAAACCAAGGTTTTACTGTATCTGGAGGACAAAGAGAGTTTTTTTTATTGTCTTGATGCGAATCTGGCACCGGATCATCTATAGGCATCTACTTATTCTATTGTCATGCCCTTTAAACTGTGTCACCAGCCCCCTTGGCAGCTTGCATTCAAATCAAACCTTCTCAGAAATAGATAGCCGATCATATATTATAAGTTACACATTGAAAACTGGCCAAATACTGATCACAATTCTGCTGGCCCAGCAGGGTAGTGAGTGGATTGTTTAGTGAACTTCTGTCAAAGGTATATGTTGTAAAATGTTACATTGATTATCAACTGCAGCCTCTGATCAGTGTATTCTGGCAGAATACAGTGTCCCAGCAGGCACCTCATTGTGTGGATGGAGGAATCGATCGAACAAAAAAAAAAAAAAAAAACATGTATTGACAACATAATACTTGTAGCCTAAACAATGAGAGATTTTTACAAGCATTCCTATTTTCATTTGCCAATTAAAATTTCACATAAAAATCATATTGTAGCAATGATTAAAAGTTGGGTACTAATGCGCTTACCAAAAAGTGTTAGGAAAGAGTAAGGTGCTTAATCATAAAGTGCTAAGTGAAAATAACAAAAAGCGGCTGAACTTCTGTAGTGTTGCCCGCACAGATGAGTATAAAAATAAGTAGTGAAGCAGCGCTAATTATTAAAGTGAACAGTACTAATTAATCAAAATAAAGTGCTAATGGACAGTATATAATCTTCTCAAGTGTCTCACAATAGATTGGTAACCAAATAATTATAAACATTTAAAACATCCAAAAATAAGGTGCATCACATCATGATAGTAAGTTCAACGAAACTAGTCCATGAATAAAGTGCATTCAGAAGTATCTGATGATTCTGAGAGAAAGTCAATCTCTTATACGGAAATTGGATCATTTCCTGTGCAGGCAAACAAAGATGAGGGGGAGAGGGACAGGTAAGGGAGTCCAAGTTTGCAAATGTATGAAAATATCGTATAGATGTCCTTTCAGAATCCTCCCCCGGTAGTACCAGCCTTTCACCTTATAGATGGACCCCAAAGGGTCTAATAGTGCCTCAATAGCTGTTCAACATCAAGGACGTTTCCAGCTCCTTGGTGTGTCCAGGACAGGGGATCACTGCAGCCTCTTCACCGATCTCCACAGCCTGCTCCAATGTCTCCAGATCCACTAAATCAGAGGCAAGAAAGAAGAATCTCCATAGTGTAGTAAGTTTAAAAGACGTTTTGTGTGTTTATTTAAAAATCACAGCACAATTAAAATGGCAAAAAACACCAAACAGAGAAAACACACTTCAAATACAAAGACTTCCAGTCACGGCCGTAACCGGAAGTGACGTCACTAAGGCCCTTTACAAAGTCATGTGTGGTGTGACGCAACTCGTTGGGAGGGGCTTAGTGACATCACTTCCGGCTACGGCCATGACTGGGAGTCTTTGTATTTGAAGTGTGTACTACACTATGGAGAGTCTTCTTTCTTGCCTCTGATTTCGTCGATCTGGAGACATTGGCTCTTAGGAACAGGCTGTTGAGATCGGTGAAGAGGCTGCAGTGATCCCCTGTCCTGGACACACCAAGGAGCTGGAAACAACCGTCCTTGATGTTAAACAGCTATTGAGGCACTATTAGACCCTTTGGGGTCCATCTATAAGGTGAGAGGCTGGTACTACCAAGGGAGGATTCTATAAAGGACATCTATGCAATATTTTCATACATTTGCAAACTTGGACTCCCTTACCTGTCCCTCTCCCCTTCATCTTTGTTTGCCTGCACAGGAAATTATCCAATTTCCGTATACTGTAAAGCCCTGTACACTCGATTGGTTTTACCGATGAAAACAGTCCGATGGACTTTTTTCACCCGACAAACCGATCGTGTATGGGCCCCATCTGTCTTTTTTCCATCGGTGATTAAAAATAGAACATATTTTAAATTTATCCGATGGAAAAAAAAACGATAGCGAATTCCGATCGTCTGTGTGGAAATCGGAGAAAAAACCCACGCATGATCACAATGAAGTCGACGCATGCTCAGAAGCATTGAACTTAATTTTTCTTGGCTCGTCGGAGTGTTTTACATCACGGCGTTTGGGAGGGTCGGATTTTTGACTGATGGTGTGTAGGCAAAACTGATGGAAGTCAGCTTCATCGGAAATCCGATGGAAAAATCCATCGGATTTTATTCCATCAGAAATCCAATCGTGTGTACAGGGCTTAAGAGATTGACTTTCTCTCTGAATCATCAGATTCTTCTGAATGCACTTTATTCATGGACTAGTTTCGTTGAACTTACTATCATGATGTGATGCACCCTATTTTTGGATGTTTTAAATGTTTATAATTATTTTGTTACCAATCTATTGTGAGACACTTGAGAAGATTATATACTGTCCAATAGCACTTTATTTTGATTAATTAGTACTGTTCACTTTAATAATTAGTGCTGCTTCACTACTTATTTTCATATTGTAGCAATGTGTTTGAGATTGTTCTCGAAGTGGTATGTTGCGGCTGGGGGCTTAATATAGTTAAGGGGTTCTGTAGATACTGAAAGTGGGATTATCCTTGTGCCTTCAAAGATCTGCAACATTTGTGTACTGTAGTATTGTGGTTTAAAGAAAGTGTGTTTTCTATTTTTACAATAAAAGGCTGCTATGACCATTTAACTTTATTTAAAGCAGTTGTAAACTGTGGCTGGGTGGCTTGTGAAAAAAAATAAAAAATCACCTGCAAGGCAATGGCATAAGGTGCTAGTATGCATTGCATACTAGCACATTATGAAATACTCACCTTGGAACGAAGCCTTCCAGCGCTGTACGGTCACCGCTGAGAGGGCTGACATGTTCCCCCATCTGTCTTCCGGGTTTGCACGTTCCGGCTATGTGATTGGCCGGAGCAGTGATGACGTCACTCTGGCACAATGCGTGTGGGAGCCCTTGGTTCCGGTATAAAGCTCTGAAGGTCCAGTATACCTTGCCTTGCTTCAGAGTGCATACGCCGGTGACATACCTGGCTGCATACAGGGTGAATATCTCCTAAACGGTGCATGTTTAGGAGATATTCATTTTACCTACAGGTAAGCTTTATTTGAGGCTTACCTGTAGGTATAAATCCCCAAGCGGGCAATACAAGCGCTTTATTGTTTGGTGGAAATTTTTGGTGTGGTTCAGAATGGGTAACTGGAGAGTAACCGTGTATATCTGTTTCTATCCTAGTCGAAAATGTCATGTGCTTTTATATAATTTATTGCTTAAGTGTTTAATGTCATTTATACATTTTAAATACAATTTTACTTAAACCTGCAGTTATTTGGAAGGATAATTCTAAACTGTATTCAAAATGTGTAGTGGGTAAGAAAGACTTATATATTAATCTTAAAAACATCCAATTATTTCATAAGAAAAACCTCTTAGGATAAAATTGGAATCATTTATGCAGCTCTTGAAAACTATCACTAATCTCATCTTTAGAGTTCTTCAAAAAATGATATTTCCGTCAATCAAAGACTTAGAAAGTTATATTCGTGCGGTGACAATTGAATTTCTTTTATAAGAACACTTACCTTTTAAGATTTCATCATTTAAAACATTTCATCTTCTCACTGATTTACCCACAAATAGTTCAGATTGTATGTGACATTTGGGGGAAAAGTTATATTAAATCACAGAACTGTGTAGGAACACGTGGGTCATTAAAGCTAAACTCAGGGATCAGCAAAATATTGACTAAATACAAGAGGCATACTGTCTATTCTTTCTTGAATCCTAGTGTGTTTTTTGTGTATTTCTTTTTAGATCTTTGCATTAATTGTGAAACGTTGTGTCTGTACAGGAGCATCCTGTATTAGAACGAGTCCCTGCCGCTCACTCTCATTGTATATCGTTTTCTGCAGGCAGCCAGTAGTGGTTGGACCTGTTGGGCCCCTTCCACAGCTGTGCAGAACAGCAATGTCACCAATATTTTTACAAGCCATTAAATGGGTTTGCAAAGGCATTTGGTGCACACAGAGTAAATGTATATCTTTTATGGCTTTTTTTGCCATGTATGTCCCCTGTTGGGAAGATTTCCTTTCACTTCTTTTACATCTTTTGCTGTCCTTGCCTTCCTGTTCTGTGACAACTGCACCGACTAGGGATGAGCTCGGTGTTTGAGTCGAACATCAGCTGTTCGATCGTTCGACGAAGATCGAACGATTTGGGCCGTTCGCGCCAAATTCGAGTGACGCGAACGGCCCACAATGCACTACGCCATCGCAGTGCAATCCAGGCGCTGTGATTGGCCAAGCATGCACTGTGACCCCGCATGCTTGGCCAGTCACAGCGCCGTCAGCAAGGAGAGACATAATTGGCCACAGGCAGGATGCCTGTGGCCAATTATAGCTCAGGGGGATTTAGTACACACCCCACACTATAAAAGTCTGCCAGCGCGGTGGCCTTGTGTAGTGTGTTCCGGTTCAGGGAGAGAGAAGGATAGGCAGGGACAGTGTCAGTGCTATTTGTTTATTTAACTTGTGTGCAGGGGGAGAGAAGGATAGGCAGGGACAGTGTCAGTGATATTCTTTGCTAAACCTTGTGTGCAGGGAGAGAGAAGGATAGGCAGGGACAGTATCAGTGATATTCTTTGCTAAGCCTCCTGCACAGTATAAGCCTCCTGCAGCACTTACAGCGGGCGTAGTGTGCCTCCTGCACATTATACACCTGAAGCTAGCCCTTATTGCTCGTGGTTTTTTTCTTTTGTGTTACACTAACAGGCATCTGCAGCACTTACAGCAGGCGTAGTGTGCTTCCTGCAAAATATACACCTGAAGCTAGCCCTTATTGCTGTGTTTTCCTGTTGTGTAACAGAGGCAGGCATCTGCAGCACTTACAGCGGGCGTAGTGTGCCTCCTGCACATTATACACCTGAAGCTAGCCCTTATTGCTGTGTTTTCCTGTTGTGTAACACAGGCAGGCATCTGCAGCACTTACAGCGGGCGTAGTGTGCTTCCTGCACTGTATACACCTGAAGCTAGCCCTTATTGCTCGTGGTTTTTTCTTTTGTGTTACACAAACAGGCATCTGCAGCACTTACAGCGGGTATAGTGTGCTTCCTGCAAAATATACACCTGACGTTAGCCCTTATTGCTGTGTTTTCCTGTTGTGTAACACAGGCAGGCATCTGCAGCACTTACAGTGGGCGTAGTGGGCCTCCTGCACAGTATACATCTGAAGCTAGCCCTTATTGCTCGTGTTTTTTTTATTTTCTGTTACACTAACAGGCATCTGCAGCACTTACAGCGGGCGTAGTGTGCCTCCTGCACAGTATACACCTGAAGCTACCCCTTATTGCTGGTTTTCCCATCTCCCTGCAGGCCATTAGAATGTCTGGAAGGCAAACAAGGAGAGGCAGACAGTCAGGAGCCAATAAAAGAGGGCAAGCAGGCTCTGTGTCTAGAGACAACAGTGCTGGTCGTGGACGGGGTGCATCGTCATCAGCACGTGGCCATGGGACACGCTTGTCCTTATTTTCAGCAGCTGGACGTGTTGAGCCGCATCATGCCGAAGACTTGGTAGAGTGGATGACCAAGCCCTCCTCATCCTCTCTCACCCAGGCTCAGGGTACTGGCAAAGCAGCTGCCAAAGCGTCCTCTTCCCTCGTATCAATGTCATCATCAGTCACTCCTTCCCTAGACCCACCATGTCCTCCTGAGGAGTCCCCCGAACTGTTTGAGCACAGTGTTGGGTACATGCTCCAGGAGGATGACCAGTGTTTCGAAGGGTCTGATGATGATACCCAGCTAGAGGAAGGCAGTAGCGTGAGAGCAGAGACAGGGGATGCTCAAGAAGGACAGCAATCTGGCCGTCATGTTCCAGCAGCTGCAGCATACTGCCAGATTGGCTCCAGTGATGAGGAGGGAGGGGATGATGAGGTCACTGACTCCACGTGGGTGCCTGATAGGAGAGAGGAGGAGGAGGAGGATGAGGAGGAGGCACATCTCCAACGAGGCAGGATGCCCTCGGGGGGCCAGCGTAAGGGCAGCACACCGACTGAATCACACTGCAGAGCTCTGCCTGTGCAGGGTGCTGCCTCTGCCCGTTATTCCAAAAGTTCTTTGGTGTGGGCCTTTTTTGAGTCGAGTGCATCAGATCGCACCGCTGCTGTTTGCAACAAATGTCTGAAGCGTATCTCGCGTGGCCAAAACATCAGCCGCTTGGGCACCACATGCTTGACCAGACATATGTTGACCTGCCATGCAGCTTGTTGGCAAACCTACCTTAAAGACCCACACCAAAGAACAAAGCGGACCTCTCCTTGCTCCTTATCAGCTGGGATCTCCAACCCTACTGTACCTTCAGTTCTCTCTGAAACCTGCACTGAGAGGAATGAAGATGTAGAATTAGGTGTGTCACAGCCAAGTACTTGCGGGCATTCTGCTAGCAGTACACAGATGTCCGATTCTAGCAGGCAAATTTCCCTGCCCCAGCTGCTGGACCGTCGAAAGAAGTTCACTCCCAGCCATCCACATGCCCAGCGGTTGAATGCTAGCTTGGCTAAATTGCTAGCAATTCAACTGCTGCCTTTTGAGTTGGTAGACTCGGCCCCCTTCCGTGAGTTTGTGCAATGTGCGGTTCCTCAGTGGCAGGTTCCCAAACGCCACTTTTTCTTACGGAAGGCGATTCCGGCTCTCTATCGGCATGTGGAAGGCAATGTCCATGCCTCGCTGGACAGGGCAGTCAGCAGTAAGGTGCATATTACCGCTGACTCATGGTCCAGCAGGCATGGACAGGGACGTTACCTTTCTTTCACGGCCCATTGGGTCACTCTTTTGGCAGCTGGGAAGGATGCAGGACAAGGTGCAGTAGTGTTGGAGGTTGTTCCGCTGCCACGCCTCCAAAATTCTACTACTGATTGTGACACACCTCTCTCCTCCACCCCCTCCTCTTCTTCTTCCTCCATGGCCTCTTCCTGTGCTTTGTCCTCGGAACCAGGGGTGGCCCGTAGGTGTTCAAGGGGCTACGCAAGTACACAGGCAAAAAGATGCCATGCTGTGCTTGCGCTGGAGTGTTTGGGGGACAGGAGCCACACTGGGGCAGAGGTTCTGTCTGCTCTGCAGGGGCAGGCCGAGAGGTGGTTGATGCCATGCCAGCTTAAGCCAGGAATGATGGTTTTCGTCAATGGCACCAACCTCCTCTCCGCCCTCTGACAGGGACAACTGACCCATGTGCCCTGTGTGGCTCACGTCCTTAACCTGGTGGTGCAGCGGTTCTTGGGCAGGTACCCGGGCTTACAGGATGTCCTGAGGCAGGCCAGGAAAGTCTGTGTGCATTTCCGCAGATCATATAATGCCAGTGCTCGGCTGGCTGAGCTGCAAAAGGAGTTGAACCTGCCCAAGAACCGCCTTATATGTGACATGCCCACCAGGTGGAACTCAACGTTGGCCATGCTGCAGCAGCTGCACACGCAGCAGAGGGCCATCAATGAGTACCTGTGCGACTACGGCACCAGGACAGGGTCAGGGGAGCTCAGGTTTTTTTTTACCACGCCAGTGGGGCATGATCAGGGATGCATGCACTGTCCTGACACCATTTGAGGAGGCCACGAGGATGGTGAGAAGTGACAGTGCATGCATCAGTGACACTGTACCTCTTGTCCACCTGTTGGAGCATACGTTGCGTTCAATAATGGACAGGGCACTTGAGGCAGAACAGAGGCAGGAAGAGGAGGACTTCCTTGCCTCTCAAGGCCCCCTTTACCCAGACAGTGTTCCTTCTGTCCCACCCATCACACAGGAGGAGGAGGAGGAGGAGGAGGATTGTGTCAGCATGGAGGTGGAGCATGGCAATCAGCATCAACAGCAGCAGTCTTTTAGGGATGATTTACAGTCCCAAAAAACCCGTGGACTTGTACGTGACTGGGAGGAGGTGGCTGCGGATCATGTCGTCCTTAGTGACCCAGAGGACTCCGGACCGAATGCCTCAGCTAACCTACGCTGCATGGCCTCCCTGATCCTGCAAAGTCTGCGAAAGGATCCTCGCATTCTTCGGATCAAGGAGAGGGACCATTACTGGCTGGCCACTCTCCTTGATCCACGGTACAAGGGTAAGGTTGCGGACCTTATCTTGCTGTCGCAGAGGGAGCAGAGGATGAGACATCTCCGGGAGGCCTTGCAGAAAGGTGTGTACAACGTGTTCCCAGAGACTGGGAGGTTACAAACTCCTGGTCCTGGACAATGAGTTGCTGAGGCTTCGGTCAGTAGCAGAAGGAGCGGTGGAGAAGGTGGCCGTCTGACCGATGCGTTCAGACAATTTTTTAGTCCGCAGCCCCAAGGTATGATCGGTTCCAGCAACTATTGCCAGCGTCTGATATACATGGTGCAGGAAAACCTAGGGGCGAGGTCAGACTTGGACACCTTTCCCACCGAAAATCCTCAACACATCCTCTGGCTTACTGGGTGTTGAGGATGGATCACTGGCCAGAGCTTGCACAGTATGCAATTGAGCTACTGGCCTGTCCTGCATCCAGCGTTCTTTCGGAACGCACATTCAGCGCTGCTTTAGGCTTTGTCACAGATCACAGGGTGCGCCTGTCCACCGACTCGGTTGATCAACTGACCTTCATAAAGATGAACCAGTCTTGGATCACCACCAGCTACCAAGCACCTGAAGCTGATATAACAGAATAATTTATTTTCAAATGTCACATCCCTTCAAGACTGATGCTGATGCTAAGTGACTGTCCTGTTATGTTGACTGACTATCCTCCTCCTCCTCCTCAATGATCCGATTCTTGATGATAGCTTGGAAGAACTTTTTTGTTTCTGGGTGCCACCACCAGTCTCTAAGGCCCAATTTTTCAGCCCCTGTTTAACAGGGGCATGTAATTTCAATTTTTGATGCAATGCATTGCAGCAGGGCTCATTCCTGCACTCCAACTAGAGTATCTGGGAGAGGTTGCAGTGTCGTGGCACCAGCACCAGTGCCTAAGGCCCAATTTTCTGCCCCTGTTTAACAGGGGCGTGTAATTACAATTTTTGATGCAATACTTTGCAACAGGGCTCATTGCTGTGCTCCAAGTGCAGAATCTGTGAGGGGTTGCAGTGTTGAGGCACCAGTGCTTAAGGCCCAATTTTTCTGCCCCTGTTTAACAGGGGCATGTAATTACAATTCTTGATCTAATAATTCAGAGCAGGGCCCATTCATGCGCCCACCAAGAGTAACTGTGAGGGCTTACAGTGTTGTGACAACACCACCACCACCACCACCACCAAAGGCCCAATTTTTCAGCCCCTGTTCAACAGGGCCATGCAATTACAATTCTTGATCTAATAATTCACAGCAGGGCCCATTCATGCACCCACCAATAGTAACTGTGAGGGCTTACAGTGTTGTGGCACCATCACTACCACCAAAGGTCCAATTTTTCCTACCACTGTTCAACAATGGCATGTAAATGCAATCCCTGATATAATAGTTCACAGCAGGGCGTTCCAGCGCCCACCAACATGTAAGGGGCAAATTTCAGCAGAGTAAATACAGCAGGCCCCTACTTTCAAACATCCAACTTACAAACGACTCCTACTTGCAAACGGAAGGAGACAACAGGAAGTGAGAGGAAATCTACCCCTAGGAAGGGAAATTCTCTCCTGTAAAAGTTAATATGGGAAAAAGGTGTCTCCTCTCTACTGATGCTTTATCACCAATCCTTGTTTCAATAAAAACCCCACTTTTCAAAAACGTTTGTCATTGGGACGGAAAGTGAGGTGAAATGTTCTGAACAAGGGGCACAGACAGCAAAACAAATGTTACAGGGGTGATAACCCTTCCCTATGTTTTCCAAAAAGCTTAAAAATAGATTTTTTGGCTGGAGCTACACTTAAACAATGTACGTGTTCAAAATTACAAACAGATTCTATTTAAGAACAAACCTACAGTCCCTGTCTTGTTTGCACCGCCTGTATACTGCTGTTCAGAGTATATAGGGCCTTTTTTATTTTATGTGTGAGGTTCCCCTTAATATGCATACAAGACCCAAAGGGGCTGGTAATGGGCTGGGGTAGGGGGGGGGGGGCTGGTGGGGTAGCCATGCCATTTTTCTCAAAGATTTTCATCCATATTACCGGGACCAGACATTACATTAAAACCGCAAGCAGTTTTAAATGGCTTTTTTTCCTTTAGAAATGTAATTTTGTGCGGGGACAGTTCTAAACACGGGAAACACATGCCACTTCACAGGCATACTTTAGACACCCCCCAGGTACGATATTTAAAGTAATATTTCACTTTTTTTTTTCACTTTATGCATCATTAAAATGACTGCTCCCGAAAAACGGCTGTTTTTAAAACTTCGTTTTGCATTGATACATGTCCCCTGGGGCAGAACCCGGGTCCCCAAACCCTTTTTAGGACAATAACATGCATATTAGTCGTTATAATTAGCACTTTAGATTACGAACGTTCGCGTCCATTGTATTTAATAGGGTTCTAACGTTCGCGCGAACTTTCGGTCCGTTCGAAGGTTCTGGTGCGAACCGAACCGGGGGGTGTTCTGCTCATCCCTACACCCGACCAACTCATTTAATGCACAAGCATCCTCGACACTAGAACGAAAGAAATGCTCTCCAAACTCAATGATAAAATGGGAAACGGATCTAAAAGCCTCTTTTACCAGTAATCAGTGGACGAGAGCTATTGGATACAAATACTCTACTACTCACTGTGTGAACCGCTGGGAGCTAGCACTTAAGATAACTCACCGATGGTACCTTACCTCCTACAGGTTAGCGTCCATATACAAAACAAGTTCACCATTATGTTGGAGTGGTTGTGGCTCGCCGGGTACCCTTGTACATATCCTTTGAGCATGTAATAGTATTCGTAGTTTCTTGCGTAAAATATTTCAACTGATTTTAGAAGTTACTGGTGTAGCGGCCTCATCCCTCTCCCTTGATTTATCGGTTATATGGCTGTTGTCTAGGGGTACCTGGGAGAGAGAGATGATACACACCACGGCCCATGTCCTCCGTAACTAACAGGTGAAGGCCAGAAGATTGGGCTTTTCTGTAGGTGTCCTAGAGTCAAGTACAGTCCTTCGTCCCTGACTACTTTGCTTTAGTAACCCAAGTTCCACACAGTGAATAGGTACAACTCAGTTTTATTCTTCTTGCCAAGCAATAAAACAATCTTTCTCCTTTGGAAAATGGGGACAGATCAAGGCACAATCCTTTCCCTTCTTGCTGCTGCCCACTGTGCTGTCACCAGTGTTGAATAGTCACTGCCACTGACTAGGTAATATAGAACGTGAATTACCTTCGCTCACTTTGCCCCTGTCAGAGGAAGAAATCCGTCCAAGGGAGAAATGGAGGCCTCTCCATCACCAGCGATGCCGCGCCAGGCTCTTCGGAGAAGTTACGGGCACCCAAGGAGTTAGGGTCACCTCGGATTCCTCCACCCTCGCGGAACTCAGTCGAAGGTACTGAGCCCCAGGCATCCGCCATAGTACCTCACCCCAGGCTAAAGGTGCCTGAGATGGACTCCATCTCCGCTCCGGCTAGGCCAAGGGCGCCTAGGCCCCGAACACCGGAACGCCAGCACCCAAGCTGAAGGTGCCTGGGTGCGGCCGCGTCCTCCAACTCTCTTCCCCTAAAGTCAGGGCGTCCGCCCCCTTTATGATCTCTCCCTTTGCGTCACAGTGGGTTCCCCGCCCCGCTGTACCAGCTCCAGGGGAGGACAAAAAGGCACAGTTTGCGGTGTGAGTTCAGCTCTGGCCCAAGTCAACAACGCCACCTGTAGGCCCCAAGGAACCCCACACCACCAGAGTCCTCACATAAATTCAAACACCCGCTACACTGGCATTATCACACCCACAAATCCAGCTCTAGCCTTACTTAATATGGGTATAGACAAATTTCCGCTTCAGTTCCGTGGTACAGTAGCCAATATCTTACACTCTGCAAGGTTAATCCTTACCAGGCATTGGAAACAAGACCTGGCACCTAACCCATCAGAGGTTACGAATGTTACCCAACAACATTACTTATATGAAAAATCCTTGATTCCACACCTAAGTTCCTCCCGTGCAATCGAACACATATGGGGACAGTGGATTTCCAGGTATCCACCCTAGGATCTAGGTCACCCTTGAAACAAGTTAAGCGATGATTATGTTACTCTTATTGTTTGTGAATGTTTAACTATAGCACGTCCTATGTTGCCTTGTTGGCTACGGTTTAGATAACCATGTTTCTGCTGATGTGGTTGTATTTAAAAAAGCACCGTATGTATTGAAAAATACATTTGCCATAGTACTTTCTCCTTATACCTTGATACACTTGTTGAACTTAATGTTATTCCAAATGTGTATACTGCAACTAGTGGCTGCGTCCTCAAACCATTGCATGTTTCTGTTTACTTATTAAAACAATAAAAATCATTGAAAAAAAAAGAAGAAATGCTTTCCAATGTTGGTCACAGATATTAAAAATGTCAGATATTGTAACTTTTCTCCACTCTACTCGAAATTACTAGAGTTTTCAGAAAGCAATCATTACAGGTATTAGGTACGGGCATATTATAATTGCTTCCCTATTACATCCCACAGTGAAGTAGGGTCCGCTATCCCTTTCACCCTTAGCAGTAGTGACAATCAGTGACGGGGTAAGCCCATCTAGCGCCCAGGTCAAAGATGCAAAATGGCCCCCTCAAATGTATGAGCATTATATGTCAGCAAAAATACCCTCCCCCCCTCCCCCCCCCAAGAAAATGTGAGCACTAATCTTCACACTTACTACATAAATTCCCTTTGCAAGCCAAAATTCTTCCCAAACCAAAATGTCCCCTCCTACAGTACAAATCCTGCTTTCCAGCTCAAATCCTCTCCCTCCCCCAATCCCCCCTCCTAGCACAAGTTCTCTACCCTCAAACTTCCCCTCTGAGCATGAATCCTTTTTCCCCTACAAATCCCCCACTCCCAGCACAAATCCCCCCAAATCCTCTCTCCTAGCACCAATCCTCCGTCCAAATTTCTCTCCTCCTAGCACAAATCCCCCCAATCTTCCTGCTAGCACAAATTCTCCCACCCCCTCAAATCAACTTTCCTAACAAAAATCCACCCTCCTACTACAAATCCCCCCCTTCCAAATCACTCCTTCTAGCACAACCCCCTAAATCCCCACAGCGCCCAGGGCAGCCGCCCCCTTCTGCCCACCCCTTGTTCCAGCCCTGGTGACAAGATCTGCTAACTACATTGCACAGAGCAGGAATTTACTTAAAATGCACTAACAAACTAAAGTTTTCCCAGCACCCTAACCAGCAACCCTGCAAAAATTACACTGTCCAACAATTTGCATTAAAAAACAGAGGTTTTAGTTGCATAACATTTGCAAATATACTGTAAGTGGAAGCTGCACTGCCTCGTCAAGGACTCTCTGTAAAAGGAGATCCTTACTCTAGTCTTTCAGAGTCTTCATAATGGAGCATACAGTATATACCAATAGAAGAATTATAGGCATGTATGCCTGGAGGTATTCCAAAAATGCTAGACACACACAGACAGACAAGTGATAGAAAAGAAGAATGTCTGATGGGGTGAGTGTGAGCCAATACTGAATCTACAGATAGAATTTTGGAGGTTCTTGTATTTGGTACTGCTAGGCAATTGTGGAACATTGATGGTACTTATTTTTTTTTTCTTGCTGTGTTTGCCTAAATACAGACTGTTATAATTTATAGTCAGTTTACATATCTGAAAATATATTCTAGTACCTTTATAACAACTGCAGTCATGTCCTGAGAACTTCTGCTTAGCCTTAGTATTTTTGTTGTGTGTTGGGACACCATGCTAATGTACAAGTACTTATTACTATTGCACAATTCCACAGTCGTTTCACATTTCTCACTATTTAAGTATCATGCCGCGTACACACGACCGTTTTTAAAGTCATTGAAAAAAACGGCATTTTTCTCGACGTGATTCTTATCAAGCCTGCCTTGCCTACACACTATCGTGGAAAAAAATGCTCGAGTAAAGCGCGGTAACGTACAACACGTACGACTGTACTATAAAGGAGAAGTTCCATTCAGATGGCGCCACCCTTCATGTTAGTAAAGTTTGTTGAGCGACGATTCGCGCTTTTCAGCCTCGTGCTTTTCAGTCCGTTACAGCGTGACGAATGTGCTATCTCCATTACGAACGCTAGTTTTACCAGAACGAGCGCTCCCATCTCATACTTGATTCTGAGCATGCGCATTTTTTTTCACATCGTTAAAGCCTACACACGGCCGTTTTTCATGACGAGAAAAACGACGATGTAAAAAACACAGTGAAAAATTAGAGCATGTTCCAATTTTTTCATGCCCGTTTTTCACGTTGTGAAAAATGCTCTGAAGCCCACACATGATCATTTTTAATGACCATTTTAAACAATGTCATTTTTCTCGTCATTAAAAGCGGTCGTGTGTACAACAGTAGAGAAAAATTACATGTCATTGCACTTTTTTGTAAAAAAAAAACAACTGCACATCCCCTGCATTACTGAAGCTGTTAAGGCCTAAGGAATATTTACCATCCTTTGATATTTTTATTTTTAGTGTTAAATTATTTCCATTATACTACCATGTTCTCAATCTCAACTGCTCTTTAGTTAAAATATTTTTACATTTTTTGTGGTTAAGCTAACTATTTTATGGCCCGGGAAAATTAAGAGCTAAAAAACTAAGATGCTTTGTGTTTTTTATGTGATGGGGAGGTTACAGACAAATACAATGGTAAGTGTAGAGGTGCACTCTGGGCACCACAAGTTCAAAAGATTCACACATCACCTTGTTGTCTGACCCTCCATTCATCCATTTGTCTCACTTCCCCTTCTTTAGACACAATGAAGAGTCACTTGCTTTACCTTGCGGTATTTTTATTGTAGGGATTTCTTGGGTAGAGTTGGGAAAGGGTATAATGACATGGGATGCCCATAGATATTAGCACTTTAGTAGATTACATTCTGAAGATAAGGCACAGCAAAAATTGTAGTTTAGTGAGCTGCGTCATTGCAGACTATTGCTTCCTTGTATGCTGTACTGATTCCTGCAGAATATTACTTTAAGGATTCTGGAGTAAAACCCCTTTTGGATTTTTTGCTTTCTTGTGGAAAGTCACTCTGAATGACTTTCTGTGGTGATTACAGGTTTCCAAATGCTGGGCCGGCATTCGGAGCATATCCTCACACACCTCCCTCTGACACCACAGTCCCTCTCATGCAAATGGTAACTGACGGACTACTAGGCCCAAATAGTCCAATAATATGGAGACTGAGTTCCCCGGCCACAGCCTTCCATATTGAGTTTAGATAAGTTTAGAGTCTCTCCTTGTAACATCCTGCTGTATAGGACTGACCGTGCAACATCCCGTCTAAGACACCCCCTTGTGGCGTTCAGTTACTAGGGGCAACAGCAGATATTCACAAGCTCCTTTAATAGACTCCTCCGGTCCCATCACTTGCTGTCATGTACCCACTGACCTTTTCCATGGTCCCCGGTCTATGGAAGAGACATGGCTTAACCGCACAGTCCAGCAGTAACAGTTCCAGGCTCCTTTCTCTTGGTCCTGAACTCCTCCTCCACGGTGTTGAAGAAAAGTGGTCCTCCATCAGGACTTTCTCCTCAGCACCTGGTAGGCCCCAGGCCCTCAGGCAGGGGCCTCCTCACAGAAACACTACTGCTCCATCTTCTTTCCTCTCACGACTCCTCCCCAGTGGCATGTTACCTCAGCCTATATAGCAGGCCCGCCCCCTTCCAATCCTAGTTGGGGATTGGTCAGAGCTGCCACTCAAGCTGCCTGTCACTCAGAGCTTCCAGCTCCGCCCCCTTCCAGAACATTCTTCCTGAAAGCAGGGGAGCAGTTCCAGAGCCTGAGCACAGGTGGCCACACCCACTGCTACTCTGACACTCCCAGTCCCAAATCAAAACAACCAGGCCTAGCTTAATGCACAGGCCTGACTAGATTGTGCCTGTGTAAGATGGGAAGCAGCTCTCATTGTCAGAACACTGTTTGTTTACAATTAAATATTTAACTGTCATTCTGCTGTTTGGCCACAAGATGCCGCTGGTTTTTCCTGACACAGATAACGGGCTGTAGCCATGGAAACGCCGTACACAAATCAGTGCTGTGACACACAGGAAAGAAAGTGAGAGGAGAACTGTAGTATAATGGGCTGTTTTGGACAGAGATTCAAGAAAGAGAGAGAAAGTGTGTAGCGAGCAGGCAGCCATTTTGAGAAGGAGTTTGTTCTGAGGACTGTGTGCAGCGAATCCTACAACATCCAGGTGTGGAAACAGAACTGCAGCTGAGTGAAGTTACTTGTGTCTAAGATCCTGATCCTGTCCAGAGGAACGAGGAATTGCTTGCAGGAAGACGGATGAGACCTGAGGAACAAAACAATTTACACTGCAGGACCATATACTTGTTAGAGAGACATTTTGTTCCGGTCAGAGTCACCAGCGGATGCAGAGCAGCCCCGGGTCGGTAAGATCGTGCACGCACCCCATTACTTTGTTGGCGCCTAGAGACTGAGGCCAGGCCTGTAGATAGTTAGTAGGGTCTCTGTTTGTGTCAGGCCACAAGTGTTGCTACTGTTCACTACAGGGACTCCATAACCTAAAGTGACACTTCACAATTGGAGAGCTGATGAACTTTCTACAAACTCAAGATAGACTGGCGTTGTACTCAGGAGGAACACGCAGACGCATGATACAACACCAGTTAAGGGGGGGGGGGGAAAATACGGTAGAGCTTTGTAAGTTTGTAAACTGTTGTGCTGCACCGCAGGCTAGCCCGCACCACATACCCATACAGTTATTCTTGTGTTGTTTTTAGGGTATTAACAGGTAAGGTGTGGCGGTTTGGTTGTGCCCACCAGTAGGCAAATTACTCCTGCATCCTACATAGGGTGCCGCGCTGTGCAGCATAAGGGTCTCAGCCTTCGGGCTGGGTGTCTGTAAATATATTGTATGTTCCCAGAATTGGCGGTTGGGTTCAATACCCCGTCTAACTAAAATTCAGTTTTAACAAGAGCTGGTGGTGGAGTGGTTTTCCTTGTTCGTGACTTCGCTGTATCCTGGGGAGCCCACCCCGGTACACGTTCTACATCTGCACTGACAGTTTAAAAACAATAAACTCTATTTTAACACATACCAAAAGGTAGTGGGCGCTACACAAGGAAAACATTGCAGATGGAATAACTGTTTGCAGTGCTGGTGCAATTATAGATTTGGCTAAGTAAATAGCTGGCAAAGAACATCAGGTGCCCCTATTTATGATGCATTTGACTCTGTTTCTGTCAATAAACTAGTGTTAACTGGAAAGAATGTAGAAAATCATGCAGGGTGGTGAAGAGAACCTGTCAAGGGAGGCACCATAGTCTACAGTCTGCCCTGTCATGAATTGATCTGCATTCTTTCCACCTGATTGAAATTCAACCCTATACTCCACAGCACCCATAATCTCCTCAGGACCCCAAGGTGATTCTCTGCAGGTATATAACATCTCTCCACCTTCACCTGAGACCCTCAATACATGCTTTCTCCCAGACTATCCTCCTGCTTTTCAGGGACATAATGCAGCTAACCAGGCTTTTCCTGTTACCTCAGGAATTCCTCATAGAGTGGAATCATATCAAATGGCTGAATTATTTCAAAAATTCTCTGACCTTTTGGACAAGGGCCTCGCACAGACAGCTGATAGAATCACTAAGGACTTAAAAGCTGACTTTCAAAACTTAGGCTCTAGAATTGACTCCATAGAATTTAAGATGGAGGAAACTATTGCTGCTTCTAACCAAAATATGAATCTCGTCCACACAGTGCAAGAACAGCTGGATTTGGCTATAGCAAGAATTGATGAACTTGAGAATAGGTCCCGAAGATATAATATCAGGATCAGAGGTATCCCTGAAACAGTCTTGGATATTCCCAATGCAGCCCAGGACTTACTCAGAACCATTCTTCCTGATACCCCTCTCACCCGCCTGGAACTAGATAGGGCTCACAGAGCCTTAGGACCCCCTAGGAAGGATGGGAAACCTAGGGACGTTATAATTAAACCCCATTTTTATTCAGTTAAGGAGTTAGCTATGAAGCAGGCCAGGGCATCACCACAATTAACATACCAAGGTCAACCAATACAATTCTTTGCGGACCTATCTTCATCTACTATTCAACGCAGAAGAGCTCTGAAACCTTTGCTATCAGTCCTAATAAAGAAAGACATCAGGTATAAATGGACCTTCCCATCTGCAGTCAAGTTCTCAGAGAATGGAAGAAACTATTCCTTTTCCAATTTCCAAGATGGGGAACGACTACTTCTACAACTGAAGCTAATATCCCAGGAAGCAGATATGGATACCTCTGCAATTAGTTCCGGATCGACGAAGCGCCCAAATCCAATTAGTCCACAATCCAGTTTATGGAACAAAGGGAAAACAAAGAAAATGAAGGACAACGGCCCTACCTGATGGAGTGACATTTTTGAATTTTTTTTTTTCTCCTCATCTTTTCCTTGGTCCTAGAGTCCAAGCACTTTCCCATCTGGGAAATGTAATTTTTTTTTTCTTTTGTGTGTTCTCCCTTATATCACTAATTCACATGGGGGACAGTTTACAGTTTACAGTATAAAGATTACAAAGCTGTGTTGTTTTTCAATCACCTTTTTCTAAAATTCACTTTTAGGATGCCCTGCGGAGGGCTGGCACACATGTGCCTCGGCCTCTCCCTTGGAGACTAGTAGGTCTCTGAGGGACGGGTTGTCTGAGCCCCTAAGGCCAGACAGTATTTCTCTTGGTTACAAGGCTCCGGTCCCTGGTTTTTATGCTAGGAGACTTTATTCTCTTCCTCTTTCTTTCTAATCCTCTCTTTTTCACTCTTTCCTTTTCCTTTTACTTCTTTCTTTATTTAATATATCGTTTTCAGTACATGCCTAGTTTGTTTTTGCATCATAGATTTTCTATTACCATTCTCACATTTCTCTTGGTACGACTTACTCTCATATGGAGGGAGTTCGTGAGATTGATGCTGGATGGAAGACTTTTGGGGGTGAGTAGAGACAAATACGATAGGCGCATCCTTATGGGCTTCCATGGCTAACACCACACAATCTACTCTTAAACTCGCATCACATAATGTACAGGGGCTGAACTCTCCAACTAAAAGACGTAAAATTCTGGACCACTATAAATCCCAAAAAATTGATGTTCTCCTTCTTCAGGAGACACACTTTCCAATACGGTATGGCCCAAAATATATACATCATCATTACCCACAATTCTACTTGGCCAAAGCTGAAACTAAAACCAAGGGTGTAGCCATTCTTTTCTCTAAGCATTGTAATTTTGTAAAGACTTTGGAACACGCTGATTTGGAGGGAAGATTTATCTTAATAAAGGGTACCTTGGAGGTGCATCTTTATTCCTTGGTCTCCTATTATGCCCCGAATAGGGGACAAGCTGCCTTTTTTAAAGTCTTAATGGATACACTCAACCCTATGCTGGAAGGCACGATAATATTTGGTGGTGATTCTAATGTTGCATTTGACCAGGTCTTAGACAAATCCAAACCCCCCTAAGCCCAATTATCTCGACCGACTAGAGAGAGTCTTAAAATAGCCAAATTACTCTCAGCATATAATCTAATAGATACTTGGAGGGAGATGAATCCTACGAAACGCGATTTTACACATTTCTCGCATCCGCATAATACATATGCTAGAATTGATCATATCTTAATACCAGCACCTGTTCTCCCTTTTATTATAAGCGTCCATATTAAAGATACAACACTCTCGGACCACTCCTTAGTTATTGTATCCTTGCACTCCAATGCGCGTAATAGAACAGGGGGTACGTGGAGACTGGGTGATTCTATCCTTTCTGACCCAATCAAGGTTGAGGAGATTAATGAAGCCTTGTTAGAATATTTCTCTCTCAATGAAAACAAAGACACCTCTGCTGAGGTTCTTTGGGCGGCTCATAAGGCCTTCATTCGAGGTAAATTTATACAATTAGGTACGCAAATTAAAAGGGAACGTAAGGCTAATATAGAACGTTTAGAGAAAGAATATGATTCCCTCAGAGCCATCCACAAAAAGGACCCCTCAAATGTATCCACTACCCTTTTAGACAAAACTAAACTAGAGCTTAATTTGATCCTCACTACACAAGCTGAAAAAGCAATCCGCTGGTCTAACCATAAATTTTACGTACACGCTAATAAAATGGGGCCATTGCTGGCCCATAAACTTTCTCCCAGAATAAGGGTCAATTCTATACCCAAAATTAGAATTTCAGGTCAACCACCCACAGCTAACCCTGTCAAGATTCTTGAAGCTTTCCATGAATTCTTTTCTAACCTTTATAAATCCCCTACTCAAATCCACAAAGACTCAATTTCCAGGTTTCTTGATGACCTTCCCATTCCAACACTTCACACCTCACATAGAGATTTACTAGAGTCAGAGTTTACCGTAGAGGAGGTTTCAGAAGTCATTAGGAATCTCAAATCGGGCTCAGCTCCGGGACCTGATGGATTGCCCATTCCATATTACAAGGCCTTTGCTGACATTCTGGCTCCACACCTAACAAAATTTTTTAACACTAAAACATCGGGAGAACCTCTAGATATCCACCTTAACACAGCGTTTATAACTCTTATTCCTAAACCCGACAAGAATCCAGAAGAAATATCCAATTATCGTCCAATTTCTTTAATAAATAATGATGTTAAGATCATGACTAAAATTATGGCCAACTGCTTAGCTTCCTTCATCAAAAAATACATACATAAGGACCAAGTTGGTTTTATTCCAGGGAGGCAGGGACCCGACCAAATAAGAAGGGCCATAGATGTCATTTCTATACTCCAATCTAATTGGGAGGGAGGAGCGAGACAACAGGGGCTTCTTTTAGCCTTAGATCTCCAAAAGGCTTTTTATTCGGTTTCGTGGCCTTATTTATTCTCCCTGATGGAAAGATGGGGCTTCGGAAATCATTTTTTGGGACTCTTGAGTTCCCTATACTCTTATCCTAAGGCGCAAATTTGCTTGCAAGGGCATTATTCTAAACCATTTAACATAGCTAGAGGAACTAGACAAGGGTGCCCTCTTTCCCCTATAATTTTTGCGATAGCTATTGAAACTTTAGCTATTGCTATACGCCATAACCCAAACATTCAAGGGGTCACCTGTGGAGATCAAATACATAAATGTGGCTTATTTGCCGATGATATTCTCTTATTTCTCATGTCCCCTTTAATCTCCCTACCCAACATTTGCAAGGTCCTGAACGATTTTGCCAAGATTTCTGGACTAAGAGTGAATTATACAAAATCACAAGCCCTGAACGTCTCGCTCCCTCTCTCTAACGTTTCTTCATTGAAACAATCATTTAATTTTGAATGGCAAGACTCCTCCATAAGATACTTAGGAATCACACTGACAGCTCGTACGGAAACACTCTATGACCACAACTATCCGCCACTATACAGGAAATTGGAAAATGATCTTAAAATCTGGTCTAAGCATGAACTATCTTGGTTAGGGAAAATTAACTCAATAAAAATGACCTTACTCCCGAGAATTCTTTATTATTTTAGAGCACTTCCCATCCCAGTTAAAAAATGTCATTTAAAATCACTTCAAAGCAAAATACTAAAATATATCTGGGGTTCTTCTGGTTACCGTATATCACAAAACACCCTTTTCCGCCATAGATATAAAGGAGGCCTTGGTCTCCCAGACCTACACAAATATTTCCTAGCAGCAAGGGTAGCACAACTTTCCACAATATATTCAAAGACTGAGAGACCAGATTGGGTCAGGATGGAGAATCAAGCAGTACCCAACTACTCTCTTGATTATCTTTTGTGGAGGTCACCTAAGAAACGACCTGCCATAATGTCTCCCATTCTTTCCCAATCTTTAGCCCTATGGGACAGAGTCAGGTCCCATTCGGCTCTTATCTCTTCAGGCCATCCTCTCACTCCTTTATTTAATAACCCGGATTTTCCCCCGGGCTTAAACGTAGAAGAATTCAGATGGTGGACGGACAAAGGGCTATACCGTATTGGAGACTTTGTGGTCTCTGGGAGTCCCGTCACTCTTAATTACCGTGTTACTAGATTGAAACTCCCAGACTCAGAGGGATTACACTTCTCTCAAATCTCTCAATATCGAAGATATAAAGGTTCAGAGAGCAGACACACCTAGTACATAGTCTCCCTCCCTGGCTCTACATCCTATTAGATTCATCCTATTAGATTCAGCCCAGAGCTACACCTCAATCCTCAGCACATCATCTAGACAACATGGAGTCCAAAGGAGCTGACTCAAAGAAAGAGTTAAAAAAAGATGCTCACGGCCATTCACATGGAGAAGGACACTGTAAAGATCACAAGGAACACAAAGAACACAAGGGGGATCATAAACATCACGGCTCCAGTGATTCTAGTTGCAGCTCAAGTGATGGTGAAGGAAAGCACCACGGAGAAGGCCACGAGCATAAGAAAAAGGATAAGAAAGTGCATAAGGAGAAGAAGCCCAAGGACAAAGAGCATAAAGAGCATAAAGACAAGAAAGAGAAAAAAGAAAAATGTGAGAAGGAAAAAAGTGAAAAGAAACACTAATCAGAATGTTTACATTGATAAAAATATTTTTTTTTTGTCTGTATTCTACAAATGTAATGTTAAATATTACTCATACATTTTTATGTACAATATTACATTAAATTAAATTACCCCTTTAAATCTCTCAATATCTTATTACTTTTTGGAAGGACAAACCGTTGCCTCTCCAATTCACTAAATAGGAATTGTGGTGTGGTCAAAATATGGATCCAAGGGGAGGCATTTCAGTGGTCTATTCGTCCCTCTCTCACTCAATGGAGAAATCTTCCTATATGATAGCTTGGGAAACAGACTTTCGGTTCAACTGGGACCTGGGGACCTGGCACAGGGCTTGCTCCAAGTCCTTTAAAGGTATTCTAAACATATGTTTAACAGAAGCAAATATTAAGGTGTTAACTAGGTGGTATCTTACCCCCACTAAATTGGCCGCCATATATCCTACCTTGGATCCTCTCTGCTTTAGAGGATGCCGACTTTCAGGATCAATGGCCCATATATGGTGGGAATGCCCGAGGATTCGTTCATTTTGGAAAAAAGTTTTTATTTTGATCTCCAAGGTTACTGAATACCAGGTTCCCAGGTCCCCGTGTGTTGCTCTGCTAAATGCCCGTATCCCCAATATTCCTAAATTTTCTCAAATTCTTATTCATTTTATACTCACAGGGGCTAAAATGACAGTCGCCAAGGCTTGGAAAAAACCTAGACCTTTCCTTTCTGATGTTATTCGAAAAGTGTCTTGGATAATGATTCATGAAAAATTGGCCAGTATTCTTAACAACACCACCATGAAGTATGGTAAAATATGGGATCCATGGGCTAACTATGTTGGAGTTCCAATTTATTAGGTCCTTTTTCCATTATACTTAGCCCTAATCTTATCAAACTAGGCATGTACTTACTTTCTACTACTTTCCTTCCTCTCTTTCCTGCTCTTCCTTCTCTCTAACCTCTTTTTCCTTCTCTTTTTCTTTTTTTCCTTCTTTATTTATGTTTTATTATTATTTATTGAGACTTCCCGGAGAAGTGTTATTGGATCCTTTGTACGGGATAATATCTTTTCATTGTTAAACCAATATAGAATAACTTTGGAGATGTATCATTTAGTTCTATTAGATACATTATTTTATCTTTTAATTTATTTATTCATTCTTCTCAAGAAGAGGCAATGATAGTCTTTATTTGAGTCCTTGTGGGAGACTGGGAGTCCTCCCTTCGGGCACAGCTTGATCCCTTTTGGGGTGCCTCGGAGGGGCAGGGGCTTCCATCCCTCCAGGGGACATTTCCGCTGAGGCCTCTCGATGTAGATTTTGGGTTAAGCTCTTTTTTAAGATGTACTAATCAATCTATTACATATATATCACTTCTTTTTCTTTCATCTTCTGTAATATATTAGTAATTGGTTTGCTAATTATCCTTATTATCCTTCACTAGTTTTTTCTCCGGGAAGACATTGGTCAATACTGATTTGTATTTTAATTTCTTGTAGGTTACCTAATGTATGTATGATGCTTTTTTTTATTTCTTGAAAATAAAATACTTTGAAAGTAAAAACAGCTACAATAATCACTCCATGGTCAAAGCAGGGAATGTTTGTTTGTCTAAGTCCAGGAAATTTATCAGCAGAACCCTTCTTATTTACCCTTCTTAGTTTAGGAACTATGTTTAGTTTAATAATTGCTACAGTAGTTGAACAATGCTGTATGCTTTTGAAAGATGACATTCTGCCTTTGCTAATTTTAGTATAATGGAATTTGAACATAAAGATGACTAATGAGTAGCCAAACTTTTTTTTGGAGCATCTTTATTAAAGTGTTACTAAACCCAGGAGCCTGCATTCACTATATCTGCTCTCCCACAGTACACACAACATGGAAATGCAATTATTTTAGTAAATATAAACTGCTAAATACCTTTTCTCATCAGCAGTATATAGCAGTCGTGTTACTTCTATCAGTCTCTGGTTAAAGCTTGTAGGAGGTGTTTTTATTCTACTGTGACTATCTTATAAGCCTGCAGGACCCCTGACCCTCCCAAGAAAAAAAAAACTCTCTAGCAATACACACTAAACTGAGCATGTGCAGAGTGACTCCAAACGCTCTGTCCTATCAGGAGATGGATAGGGGACAGTGGAAGAAGGGGAGGAGCAGATAAGACAGGATCAAATAACCTTTTTACACAATGCGGAAGATTAACCACTTATGTACTTCTATATACAGACTAATTTTACTGTTGTGAGTTTACTTTAGTAAACACTTTAAGTGTATAATGAGGGAATTGTATTAGTCTTTGTATGATCGTTGTCAACTCTGACAGCAGAAGCAGCAACAGCAGGGCAAGATATAGCATTTGGGCAGGTTTTGAAGCTACACAGGGACCCTCATGGGTCTCAGGGGCCTGATCCACTGATCAACAGCATCAAAAACCTGATATTGGGGCCAGTTATTTTCCAGGTGATATATCAGACCAAATATAAGCAAAGATTAGCCCTACTGATGTGTACCTAGTTCAGTTTTGTGTTTGCTTTAGCAGCTAGACTGTAGGCAGCCTGAGCTTTGTTTATTCTTTCTGCTTTCAGCAGGTTTTCTGTTCTCTAAAGGATTTCTCTAAATTCAGGGTATTGATTGCTCCTGCCTGATACTGTTAAAGAAATTCCAGTAGTGTGATTGGGAGGAGCTACTCCTAATTATTCTCTCCAGCAAGTTTGCTAAGTGGTGTGGACTAGAGTAGTGATACATGTTTGGAACAACCTTCCGGAGTGTTCTTTCTTCCTTTCTCTGCACAAGATGGGGCCAGCTTGTAATCCTCTGCTGAATTACAGTTGCCTTGCAAGCGGGACTGCTCAGAAGGAGCTATGAAGGAGCTATGAATATGTCCACATAGAGGGAGTATCTTTAACAGAATCCTCTAACTAAGAGGACCCTGTAGAGGAAATTACTGGGGCATTGAGAGATGTGAACTGTGTGATTCATTACACACTACCCTTAGAGTAGTACTGCATAGGGATGGGGCTACAGGGACATTTCCAGGGACACTGTGGTGACACCCCTACTTATTTTTTCAGGTAATAGAGATTTTCTAATGCAATAAATTGCTGAGCCCCAGATTAGGGAATAGAGATCATTTTTAGGAACATTGTTAAGTTGATATAAAAAATGTATAGGAGACATGAGCTACCGTATATACTCGAGTATAAGCCAAGTTTTTCAGCCCTTTTTTAGGGCTGAAAGTACACCCCTCGGCTTATACTCAAGTCAGTACCTGAAAATCTTCTTAGGCTGCGAGCGGCGTCCGTTGTTTAAATATCGCGGCTAACTCCTGGTCTTGTTCCGTTATAGGCGTTTCCAGCAAACACTGTGTTGAGTGTTCCGCCTATCACGGAGGTCCTCTCATTCTCGGACTCCGTTTCCCAGCAGACACTGTGTTCAGTGTTCTGCCTATCATGGGCGTTCTCTTGTCCGAGGATGAAAAGACGTCCGTGATTGGTGGAACACTGAACACAGTGCCTGCTGGGAAACGGAGTCTGAGAATGAGAGGACCTCCGTGATAGGCGGAACACTCAACACAGTGTTTGCTGGAAACGCCTATCACAGAACAAGACCAGGAGTTAGCCGCGATATTTAAACAATGGACACCGCGATATTTAAACAATGGACGCCGCTCACAGCCTAAGAAGCTTTTCAGGTACACTGACTCGGGTACTGGCAATGGGCACAGTAAGGTGGCACAGTGAGGTGGCAATGGGCACAGTAAGGTGGCACAGTGAGGTGGCAATGGGCACAGCAAGGTGGCACAGTGAGGTGGCAATGGGCACAGTGAGGTGGCACAGTGAGGTGGCAATGGGCACAGTGGGGTGGCACAGTGAGGTGGCAATGGGCACAGTGAGGTGGCAATGGGCACAGTGAGGTGTGCAAATGGGCACTGTTGACCCTCTTTTCCGCTTACAGTAGCTGCTGCATTCCCCCCCCCCCCTAGGCTTATACTCGAGTCAATAAGCTTTCCTGGTTTATTGGGGTAATATTAGGTACCTCAGCTTATACTCGGGTCGGCTTATACTCGAGTATATACGGTAAGTAAAATTGCAGTGTGATCAAATTTTTCATTGCTGCTGCTGTTGTTGTTGATGTTATGGTATTAAAGTGGCTGTAAACCCCATTCATGAAATTTGACCTAATCACATATATCTGTAGTGTTTACTTATCTCTCTCCAAAGCTCTAAGTGATGTTTTTCTCTGGTGCTCCATTCATCGGCAGCTGAAAATTTGTGTCAGGGAGGGAGCTTAGAGGAAGATTGGCAGGGAGCTTGTCTATTCAGACTACAGCTCTGCATGTTCCTTCATTCAAAATCTAAAAAAATATTGCGCTGTCTGCTAACTGAGAACCAACAGTAAAGTGGAAAAACAGACAAGTGAAAAAAAAGTCTACAAATGTATCAACCTAAACAAAAAACATACCACAATGTGATCAATCCAATTATGAAAGTGACAAGAAAAAAAATTTACAAGTAAAAAATACATAAAAAGTGTCCATATGGTGTTCCAATAATAAACAAATACAAGGTACACTTCTTTCGATGTAGAATGATACACAGTCAAGTGCTTCAATACTCCACACATGCTTTAGTAAAATTATAGCCTCTTACCAGATATTCATGATCTCTAAATTATAGGAGATCATGAAAAGCATAGAACACAGATGTCTCCTTAGGAAAGCCGGTCACGTCCTGACAGCTACACGTCTCAGACTGGATCCTGTGTTGTATGGTTAGCGTCCCACATCCCACCACACTTATCCTGATAAAACACCTTGAGTAACTTGAGCAGCAATCAGAAGCTAAGGCATAAGAACAGAAGGGTATCATTGTGCAGTATTGTCACACTATTGGATGTTTAAAAAATATTGCACCTACAAAATAGAAGATAAAGTCAAGTTGTAAAGATAGGTACAGACCGCGGAATAAACCAGCAGGTCAGAAACATAGTGACGTCACAATTCCAAGCGACACGTTTTCACTGTAGAAGGCATTATCTGACAACCCCACTATTTTATCCTGTATTCGGGATTCTAAAAGTGCGACAGTCTGTTTCCTTTTAGAGCGTGAGGTTCACTAAGTATATATAGTCATTTTTACTTCGTTCCTCTGCCTATGTGGAGGGGGGGTGGGGTGTGCCTTTCCTCCAATCAGCTCTCACACAGTGTATGCCTGGACTCCCCACCCACTTCTGAAATAGGAAGAAATATTTCTAACACGATCAGCACTTTCCAAAGAGTGTAGAAGGGGGAAGACAGCAGATATACAGGTGATACTCGAAAAATTAGAATATCGTGCAAAAGTTCATTTATTTCACTAATGCAACTTAAAAGGTGAAACTAATATATGAAATAGACTCATTACATGCAAAGCAAGATAGTTCAAGCCGTGATTTGTCATAATTGAGATGATTATGGCTTACAGCTCATGAAAAGCCCAAATCCACAATCTCTGAAAATTAGAATATTGTGAAAAGGTGCAAAATTTTAGGCTCAAAGGGGTTGATTTACTAAAGGAAAATCCACTTTGCACTAGAAAGTGCACTGAAAGTGCACATGGAAGTGCAGATGCTGTAGATCTGAGGGGGACATGCAAGGAAAATAAAAAAACAGCATTTTAGCTTGCACATGATTGGATGATAAAATCAGCAGAGCTTCCCCTAATTTCAGAGCTTCCCCTCAGATTAACAGCGATCTACAGTGACTGCACTTCCATGTGCACTTTCAAGTGCAAAGTGGATTTTCCTTTAGTAAATCAACCCCAAAGTGTCTCACTCTAATCAGCTAATTAAGCCATACCGCCTGCAAAGGGTTCCTGAGCCTTTAAATGGTCTCTCAGTCTGGTTCAGTAGGAATCACAATCATGGAAAAGACTGCTGATGTGACAGTTGTGCAGAAAAACATCATTGACACCCTCCATAAGGAGGGAAAGCCACAAAAAGTTAATTGCAAAAGAAGTTGGATGTTCCCAAAGTGCTGTATCAAAGCACATTAATAGAAAGTTATGTGGAAGGGAAAAGTGTGGAAGAAAAAGGTGCACAAGCAGCAGGGATGACCACAGCCTGGAGAGGATTGTCAGGAAAAGGCCATTCAAAAGTGTTGGGGACTTTCACAAGGAGTGGACTGAGGCTGGAGTCAGTGCATCAAGAGCCACCACACAGACAGATCCTAGACATGAGCTTCAAATGTTGTATTCCTCTTGTAAAGCCACTCCTGAACAACAAACAACGTCAGAAGCGTCTTACCTGGGATAAAGAAAAACAGACCTGGTCTGTTGCTCAGTGGTCCAAAGTCCTCTTGATGATGAGAGCAAATTTTGCATCTCATTTGGAAAGCAAGGACCCAGAATATGGAGGAAGAATGGAGAGGCACACACTGCAAGATGCTTGAAGTCCAGTGTGAAGTTTCCCCAGTCTGTGTTGATTTGGGGAGCCATGCCATCTGCTGGTGTTGGTCCACTGTGCTTCATTAAGTCCAGGATCAACGCAGCCGTCTACCAGGAGATTTTGGAGCACTTCTTGCTTCCTTCCGCAGACGAGCTCTATGGGGATGCTGACTTCATTTCCAGCAGGGCTTGGCACCTGCCCACACTGCCAAAAGCACCAAAACCTGGTTCAATGACCGTGGGATTACTGTGCTTGATTGGCCAGCAAACTCACCTGACCTGAACACCATAGAGAATCTATGGGGCATTGCCAAGAGGAAGATGAGACATGAGACCGAACAATGCAGAAGAGCTGAAGGAAGCATCCCGATCTTCCATAACACCTCAGCAGTGCCACAGGCTGATAGCTTCCATGCCACGCCGCATTGAGGCAGTAATTGCTGCAAAAGGGGCCCAAACCAAGTACTGAGTACATATGCATGCTTATACTTTTCAGAACGTCCGATATTGTTCTATGTACAATCCTTGTTTTATTGATTGCATGTAATATTCTAATTTTCTGAGCTTGTGGATTTGGGGTTTTATGAGCTGTAAGCCATAATCATCACAATTATGACAAATCACGGTTTGAACTATCTTGCTTTCCATGTAATGAGTCTATCTCATATATTAGTTTCACCTTTTAAGTTGCATTAGTGAAATAAATGAACTTTTGCACAATATTCAAATTTTTCGAGTATCACCTGTACATGTAAAACTTATGAAGGAGGATTTAATTCATCTCTGTGTATCATCTGAGGCTTTTCACTTCACTGGATATATGTGAGTTTGCAACCACGTTAAGTGTTTCTCTCCAGTTCTAAAAATCATTGGTTTGCTAAAGGCAAAATAGGCTGTTCATTTTGCAGGGGGATTTACACTTTGCAAGGGGATTTTTGCACAAAACACAGTGAATGGGATAAAGTTTCACTTTGCATAGAATACCTAATCAAGGAAAGTAAAAGAAAAAATGCTTTTTCTTGCATATGATTGGATGGTGAAAGTCAGCAGAGCTTCACTTCATTCACTAAGCTCTGGAAATGTTCCCTTGCAAATGCAACTTCCCTTGCAAAGTGAACAGTCTATTTGCCTTTAGTAAAAAAATCTCCATTCTATTATAAGTGTCTATAGTTTATTCATTGTCACTGTGTCAGATGTTATACTGTACATCACACAGCCTTCTGTTTTGCTTGCTGCTGACACCTTTAGATACATGTTTGTAGAAATGTGTTCATGGGATGTGTTTGGATGGGACCCCAACCCCAAAAAGTCCATTTGAACCCCAGAAAAGTCTGTAGTGAAAAAAATTATTTAGAGCAAACAAATAGACATAGAGTTAATTTGGTTGAATTGGAGGTGTGTGATTTTAACAAAGTCACATCTAAAGTAAAAAGTGTTTGCTAGATAAACAAATTTTTGGGTAGGGGTTATTCGAATTGACAATGCTGAAAAAGAAGAATTGGTTACTCATACTTCCAGGTTTTCATTTGTGCTATCTAGGATTAAAGGAAAAACTGTTTGGTATGTTTGAAATAATATAAACTTCGATGACCACTATCAATAAAAACAAGCCACTTATACAAAGTCCTTATACTTCACTAAAATCTGAACTATTGTGTGCTGCTGACCTTTAATTCACCCTTCTGTTGTGTATAATATATGTAGCGGCCTCACCCCCCTCTCCCTTTCTCATTCCAAGGGCAACAGCGCCACCTGTGGACCACAAGGAACCTCACACCACCAGAGTCCTCCAAGAACCAGAAAAAGGTCCCCGGATGCCCTAGTAATTAGTGCATCTGGGTTACACTACCACCCAGATGCTTCCCCTAAATTCAAATACCCGCTACACTCTCCCCCTAGTGATTTGACACTGGTCCCCAGTGTCTGGTGCAAACTCATGTCTCCAAAAGAGTGGCAACATAAGTTCAACCCAGAGACAAACTACACAATCTAACCCTGGATTGTGCCAAGACCTAAATGGGAAAGGGAAAACATAAAACAGTACAACTATAAAACTTTCCAATAAAACACTTTAAACATCTCACACATTTACATTCTTCTCTTCCCCTGGCTATCTAAGGACCACCCATTCTCAGCAGCCTTGACAGACGAGTCTCCTGCAGAGGGAAGAAAAGAAACATCATACATGTGTTTGTTTGGAATGAATGAGTCTATCCGAGAAGAAACCCATTCGCTCCAATAAGTGCTGCATAATGTCAAAAAAACAAACAATCGTTGCGCAACACTGCCACCTGGTGACAATGCCGCGGTCAAGACACTTATCACTTCCAGATGAACTTTTTCTCTCTTGATCATTTCTCTGTGACACTACACTGACTAAAAAAAAAAACCAAAGTCACTGTTTTCTCTGAAGTGCAAGGAGAAGGTGGGAGAACAAAACAAGAACAGCTCCCATTTTTTCCAAAGAGTAGAACGCCCAAATACAAAAAAAACTAGGGCACAGTCCTTGTGTTCCGGCAAAGGCACTCCGGAAAGTTCAGCAATGAACAGCAAGAAAGAACACACAGGAGTCTTTTTTCTCCTAAAGATAAAACTTTGGATGCGGCAGGGACACAGGCTTCAAACGATTGTCAAAAACCTCCACGTTGTACTCAACACTTCTTCCTTCCTTGCGGCAAATCACCACTCTGTCCGCATGGATATGCCTTCCCAGCATCCACTTAGCTTTACAGTCTTGGAACTTCTTGGTGACCGTTGGTGAACAAGAAAGGTATCGCCGTGCTTGCGGTACTTTAAGTTTGTCCCACACAAAAGTATCATACCATCTTTGGCGAAAAACTTCCACCTCATAAAGCAGTTCTCGAGGCAGGTACGGGTACTCCCACCCATACTCCTGGGCAACCTTCTGGCCGAAGAGACGCTGCAACCTTGACAGAGGTGGCATGGTGGCCCGGTCTCCTTCTCCAGGTGGAACAATCGCTTCTGAGTGGCGAGGTGCATTCACCACCTCGGTAGATCTGGGCCTAGGAGCCCGCAGTGACTTGCGTTGCACTCCCGCAACAGGAGCAGGTGAAATGGATGTTGAATCCAGAAGAGGAATTTCAGACAGTGGACCAGATTCCTCCCTAGGCGCAGAGGCCTCCACCCGGGGTGTACTATCCCCAGTAGACATAGGTGGATCCCTTGTGACACGGGCCGAGGGTAGCTTCATCTTGTCACATCCCTTCTGGTGGAAGATTTTGTCTATCTCCCCATCATCGCCATTGTCAGACAATGAGTCCAAGTCAGAGGTGTCATAGTACTCAGCGGGCAGATAATTCCCAGTCACGGAACTATCCCCCTTGACGGCCTCTACCGACTGTGGGCTTCTGCCACTTTTAACCACACAGACCAGTCCCAACCCCTGGCTCACCTGGGCCTTCAGAAGAACAGGGATGTCCAGGACTCTTCCCTTTGGATCCATCCAGGCCAGGCAAGCAGCGGGGCGAAGCTCTTCCGCGAACACACGAGGCCATCACTAGGCCGACTTTCCTCTTCGGCGGTCGGAGCAGGGAGCTGCTGGTGACCAAGGCAGCATCCTCAGATTTTTCTCTTTTCATATCCGCTTGGGCAGTCACTTCGCCCGGATCAGTGCGCATGGGAAACGCACAAGCATCGATCTCTCCCTCCGGAGTGGCAGTCCCTGTGAGGTAGTTGAGGTGGAAAGCACGAGGCTTTTCTGTGGATGGTTCCACCTCGAAGAGAAACTCCTTGCAGACCTCACATCGCCTGAATGGCTTCAGCTGGACCACCAGTCCCGAACAGCCGGGACAGATCACACCGAGGGCCTCCATGTCTCTGCAGGTGTACAGAGCCAATCGCCCCCGGGGCCTTAGTCTTATCCCCGTATCCATGATCGGAGCAGCCAGAGAAGACATGTCCATGAAAGACGAAGCTGAAATCCATGGAGTGGTTGAAGTCATCTTCTCTCTTCGCTGCTCCATTGCGCACTGACCCACTCGCGCCGGAATCTCCACGTGCGTACGTCCACATGGCCAGACTCCTCCCACCTTCTGCACTTGTTCGCTGGCTTTTCCTTCTCCCCGCCCACGAACTACGCAGCTATGGGTTGCCTCATGGCGCGTTGGCCAATATGGCCGACCTACTCGGAACTCCCCCGGGCAGCAAAGTTCAAGTTGAGACACCATACACATCCCGGATACGATGCCCCCACGTGTAGCGGCCTCACCCCTCTCTCTTTCTCATACTCGGCTTGTCTTTATTCGTCTAGGGGTCTCAGTGCTGGGGAGAGGGATGAGATACACCACGGCCCATGTCCTCCATAGCTAAGAGGTGAAGCCCAGAAAGATTGGGCCTTGTGTAGGTGTCCTAGAGTCAAGTCCAGTACTTCGTCCCTGACTCCTTTGCTCCTAGTAACCAGAGTTCCACACAGTGAATAGGTCCAACTCAGTTTTATTCTTCTTGGCGTACAAACATACAGTTTCTTTACTGAGTAATAATGTGGATAGATCGAGGCACAATCCTTTCCCTTCTGTTGCTAACCACTGTGGTATCACCAGTGGTAAATAGTCACTGCCACTGACTATGTGAGGTAGAACGTGAATTACCTTCGCTAGCACGGCCCCTGTCAGGGGAAGGAAATCCGTCCAAGGGAGAAACCGGAGGCCTCTCTGTCACCAGCGATGCTGCGCCGGACTCTCCAGAGAAGTTCCGCACACCAGTCCTCACAAACTCAGACACGGGCACCCAAGGAGTTATGCCCCATACACACGATCATTTTTAATGTCATTTTTAAAACTGACGTTTTTCTTGTCATTTTTTTTCTTGTTTCCTCTCAAGCCTGTCTTGCGTACACACCATCATTTTAAAAAATGTTCAAGAAAAGCGCAGTGACGTACACCACGTACGACGGCACTATAAAGGGGAAGTTCCGTTCGAATGGCGCCACCCTTCATGTTAGTAAAGTTTGTTGAGAGACGATTCGCTCTTTTCAGTCTAGTGCTTTTCAGTCCGTTACAGCATGACGAATGTGCTATCTCCATTACGAACGCTAGTTTTACCAGAACAAGCGCTCCCGTCTCATACTTGATTCTGAGCATGCGCATTTTTTTTCACGTCGTTAAAGCATACACACTATCGTTTTTCACGTCGTTAAAAAAACGACATGAAAAACGACGTGAAAAAAGAGAGCATGTTCGAAATTTTTAATGCCCGTTTTTCACGTCGTTAAAAATGCTCTGGAGCATACACACGATCATTTTTAATGGCCATTTTTTTTAATGGCATTTTTAATGGCATGAAAAATGATCGTGTGTATGGGGCATTAGGGTCCCCTCGGATTCCTCCACCCTCGTGGAACTCAGTCGAAGGTACTGAGCCCCAGGCGTCCGCCATAGTACCTCACCCCAGGCTAAAGGTGCCTGAGATGGACTCCATCTCCGCTCCGGCTAGGTCAAGGGCACCTAGGCCTGGAACACTGGAATGCCAGCACCCAAGCTGAAGGTGCCTGGGTGCGGCCGAGTCCTCCGACTCCCACTCCGGACTCTGAGCTCTGAACTCTGAACCCCGTGGTAAGGGCATCCGCCCCTTTTATCCCCTCTCCCTTTGCGTCACAGCGGGTTCCCCGCCCCGCTGTACCAGCTCCAGGGAAGGACAAAAAGGCACAGTCTTGCGGTGTGAGTTCAGCTCCGGCCCAGGGCAACAGCGCCACCTGTGGACCACAAGGAACCTCACACCACCAGAGTCCTCCAAGAACCAGAAAAAGGTCCCGGATCCCCTAGTAATTAGTGCATCTGGGTTACACTACCACCCAGATGCTTCCCCTAAATTCAAATACCTGCTACATATATATTTATAGGTGCTTAGAATGTCCAATGTTTCCAAATGGAAGCATTTTGTTTGCTGCATCAAGCTCAGCGATGGAACATTATCAAGATGCTGGTAAATTAAAACACACATTTGTGTCTAGAATTTCTACATGCAAGGACCAGACCTAAAATATGAAATTTGATTCACAAATATACAAAATAAACTAAACACTGACTGTGTATTTTTTGGAAAATTTAAACAAAAAATATAAAAACTGCATATACTGTATGTGATTAATGCTCACAGATTAGGTTTCAAGTAGATTTCATAATAATTTAAATAGATTATAAACCACAACAGGCTAAAATCACATAATAAGGATCTTTATTTTGTTCTCGTAGCTGTAATTTTCATATCATATAGGACTAAGCTGACTTCTTCCTGGTGTGTTAGTTTTTTTAAATGTGCCAAGATTTTCAAGACCTATGGGATAGAAAAGCTATGTAATAGTGTTAATTTTATAATGGTGTATAGTGTTAATATGATTTTATTAACAATAATGGTTTTCCAAACAATGGTTTTAGATTATCCCAATACCATGTGTGAAATTGCAGTATCTCACATAGAAGTTAATGTTAATTTTTTCTTGCTTTCATTAATACCGTAATGATAGGCATACATGTTATCCGAATGTAACTTATAGATTACCTATGACAAACATTTAGATACAAGTACAAGGGAGATTTCCCATAGTTACCATGCTTCTGCCCACCAAGGTTCCATTCTGATGATTGCTCTACCATAGAGTGTTGTCTCCCCTCCCATCTAGTCTGTGTATATCATTACAGGCCGGTGCCTCATTGGTTGGCATGGTGTGGCTTTGATTGTTGGGCCTCCCTATTCCTGGTTAAGGATTGGCTAAATCCCCAATCCCTATGCTTTGAATAAGTCAGCCCCCTTTAATTCAAATCCTTGGCACAGACTATTTTGAATAGGGGATTTAACTCGTAGTGGTAGGTATATGATCTTTTTCAGGGAAGTTATGTATTGATAAGGGGCTGGCCACCTTCATTGCATATCTAAACGAGGGATCCTTTAAAGTGAATATTTGTAGAACAAAGAGGTTTGGGCCCCAATGTTTAGATAAACAAGTGTAGGCACCGAATCGTTTGTATAACAGGGGCTTCTGGGAAACTATGTTACACACCCACATAGATACCACTCTAAATGTTATATATTTTTATAATTACTATATTTTACAGCTATTAATGGAGATTTCACATAAACTCCTAAGGCAACACCATGATGCCCTGTGCTCACAAGAAGAGGGTTGAATTGTGCTGGGTGTCATTCAACCCAAAAAAAGGACTGGCCCTAAAGTGTAGAGAGATGAATCTGTAGGAGATAGCACTGTAGATAGGGTGAATGTTGCTTTTTACTCATTTAATTGCTGCAGGGAAATTACTTTTTCTTAAGCTGGGGATAGGCCTTGAAACAGTCATAAATACTGAAGTGCCTAATGCCAAAGACAATTAGACACTGAAGACGCTTTTACAGAAATAACTAGCTCAGGAATTTTCAGCTGTTCTGATAAATGCCAGAGTTGCCAGTTACTAATTTGGGCTGTACTAGGATTCACTGGCTTGTGACTTGCTGTCCAAAAAGTTTTGATTTTCAGGAGGGTAAAGAAGCAAACATGTACTCCTTTTCTGTCAAAAGAAGAAGGTTATACATAAAGATATGTCTGAAAATGTAATTAGATGATGCACTGCTATACACTTTAATGAGGACAGAACTAGTAGATGCAGTGCAGGGAAGCTGTGATTATGTTCTTAAAGGTGGCTATGAACTAGTGCTTTGATTATTGATAGGACACATCTAGTCCCAAAAAAATTATCCTGATTAGACAAATACGTTTTGTTTTTTTTTATTTATGTAATAGCTCTCATTTTAAAAATGAAAATATCACTCTGTAGTTAAAAAAAAAAATGTATTTCCTTTGCAAAGCTAGAAGATATACTCCCAAATTGTATTTTCATGTGGATTGTTCACATTTGACTTTTAACAAGTGTCAACTTATTTGTACTTCATCCCACCACGGAACGATTTGTGTCTGTCTTTCACTAGCTTCAGGACAGGACAAGAGAGGATGATCTTTGCTGCGCCTGCTAGCTAGTTTAAAGCCAGATTGTCAAGAGTCAAGACAGTTAATAAATGCCAAGGACCTGACCTTTGTTTGCTCTTTATAATAAACTCAGCTTTTGAAAAAACTGAACAGATCTTAAGAATCTATCTTTAATATTTGTATATTTAGAGCATATTACCTTTACTTAAAAATCATAAAGATTATCTAAAATGAAAGTAAGAGAAATAACAAGGATTTGCATAATTAGTCAAGATAAAATAGCAACTAGATGAAGGAAGCCTAATCTATGTGCCAATTTATTTTTAGTATCTGTGGTATGAGCAGACAACCACAGCACCTTTCTTGTCTCCGGAGAACTCTAGTGACTGCCTGTAAATATCTGACATGGAAGATTTACCATTCCCCTAACAATTGGCCAGAGGTGTGTCTAAAGACACAGTATTTATATACATTGGATTTTAAGTGTAGAAAATAGAAAAATTACCTCATAGATATTAGCGTTGGGACAAAAAATATTACATACAGGTAAATGACAACATTTTTCACAGAGGCATACCTATGTACAGTCAGCCCTTGAGATTAAATTTTTTTGCACTGTTTCTGGATGCCATGGTAGCACATGTGTAGCAGTGAACAAGAGTTTTTCAGTGTAGACAGTCCTTAGCAAAGAAGTATCCTTTCACCGAAAACATGATAGGATATTAGCTAGGTACTGAAGTTACACACAAGCTTCTACAGGTTCTGTCACTTCCATCACTTTCCAAGGAAATGTACTTCCAACACACTATATTCCCAGTACAAAAGAGCGAACCCTACAGTGCATGACCCTACTGCAAGAAACCTCTCCATAACTTGTCAGTCCTAACTATTCTCTGCTCTATCCAAAACGAAAAAAAAGGTTCTGAGATGACAAAAAGCCAACATGCATTGGTCATTATAAGTTAATCTCCCCTAAAGTTTCCAGTACAGAGACTATAAAATTAGATTGTAATGTGTGTGGCTAGTTTTATACCTTTAAGCCATGTGTTCCAAAATTCTACTATTCACTTAAAGGGACTCTATCACTTTAAGAAAACAAAGAGCCTGATATTTATAAAGTGCAGCCACCTGGAAGTGCCTGCACATACTTTCATTGGCTTTCTCTGTTTTAAATTTTTTGGTGGACCCTGACAGGCAAAGCTCTAGCAGCTTCCTCCACCACCATTTGTCTATCAATTTGGTTGGCTGCCTTAAAGGCCAATAGGAGTGTGAGACAAGATGGGGTGTCAGAACTTGCCATGAGCATTTTTTTTTTTTAGTGTGTGCTTAACTACATCGCTCCGGGAGGATTTCCATGGACGTCCTCCAATTTCAGTAGTAATACCTGGATGATGCCTCATGAGGCATCACCCCAGTATCGATCTTTTCAACTGGTGACTCCCTGTAATGCAGAAGTGATCCGAGTGGCTAATTAGCCACTCGGATCACTTCTGCGGCTGGCCGAGGGACACTGGCTGCCCTTGACAGAAAGAGAGGAACTTACGTCATTCCTCTCTCTCTGTAACCCGGAAACCATGAGTGACGAGTAGTTTGTCACTTCCGGTTCTGTCTCTTTGTTTACCTGGCCGCCAGCGATCAGGATGATATGTGCTAATCGGCTGCATGGAAGGCTATAAGAGAGATTTGGGGTCCAATAGACCCCAGTTCTCCAAATAAAGAGAACCTGCCACAGTCCATGCTGTCACAAGGGATAAACAACATCCCTTGTGACAACATGGGTCGTAACAGGTCAGCCCTTGTGTGTGAGGGTTGTTCATCCCTTGTGAAAGCAATAAAGTTAACCCCTTAATGACCGCTCACTGTATATATACGTCGGCACAGTGGCACCGACAGGCACAATCACGTAGAGTGTACGTGATTGCCTTTGTACAGTTGGGGGGTCCAATCGGACCCCCCTTCTGTACAGTGAGTGGTCAGAATTCGTTGGGGAGCGATCCGACATGAGGGGACGGCCGTTCGATTCCGGCCACCCCCCCGCGATCGCTCCCGGCGAATGGAAATGCCCCCTCTGTCTGTGTAATGTTTACACAGACAGAAGAAACAGGAGGAAGTGATGTCATCTTCTGTGCGGCGCTCACATATACCGAGCGCCGTACAAGAGACGACACACAGGTTTGTGCACAAACACTACACTAACACCAGCACACATAGGCACATAAATCGCCCCCCCAGGCCCCCCCAGATCACCCCCCAGCCGCCATTCACAGTGTCACTGATTGCAGTGACCATTTATTTAGTGATCACTGCAATCAGTGACATTTGTGACTGTAAAAGTGTCACTACGTTTTAGGTCCAGTGTAGCCCCCTAACCCCCCCTAATAAAGGTTTAACCCCTTGATCACCCCCCAGATAACCCTTTCACCCCCTAGCACCACTGTCGTTAAGCGATAATTTTTCTGATCGCTGTCTTAGCGTCGGTGATGCAGATCAGTAGCCAGTATTTCTTTTTTTGGTTCGCCGCAGGTTTTTATAGCGTCAGGTACCCCCATAAATTATCGAAAAAAGGTTTAACCCCCTTGATCGCCCCCCAGGTAACCCTTTCACCCCCTATCACCACTGTCGCTAAGCAATCATTTTTCTGATCGCTGTCTTAGCGTCGGTGATGCAGATCGGTAGCCAGTAATTTTTTTTAGGTTCGCCGCAGGTTTTTATAGTTTCAGGTACCCCCATAAATGATCTAATAAAGGTTTAACCCCCTTGATCGCCCCCCAGGTAACCCTTTCACCCCCTATCACCACTGTCGCTAAGCGATAATTTTTCTGATCGCTGTCTTAGGGTCGGTGATGAAGATCGGTAGCCAGTAATTTTTTTTAGGTTCGCCGCAGGTTTTTATAGCGTCAGGTACCCCATATATTATCTAATAAAGGTTTTAACCCCCTAATTGCCCCTAGTTAACCCTTTCACCAGTGATCATCATATAAGTGTTACGGGTGACGCTGGTTAGTTAGTTTGATTTTTATAGTGTCAGGGCACCCGCCGTATATAACCCAATAAATGTTTAACCCCCTGATCGCCCGGCGGGTGATATCATTTAGGTTTTAGCGTCAGAGAGGGTCTGCGTCACATCCCAGGCAGCGTCAGGTTAGTACCAGTAACGCTAACACCCACGCGTGAAGCATACACCTCCCTTAGTGGTATAGTATCTGAACAGATCAATATCTGATCTGATCAGATCTATACTAGCGTCCCCAGCAGTTTAGGGTTCCCAAAAACGCAGTGTTAGCGGGATCAGCCCAGATACCTGCTAGCACCTGCGTTTTGCCCCTCCGTCCAGCCCAGGCCACCCAAGTGCAGTATCGATCGATCACTGTCACTTACAAAACACAACACACATAACTGCAGCGTTCGCAGAGACAGGCCTGATCCCTGCGACTCCAGTGCTGTAGGAGGTGATTTCACCACCACAGTTAAAAAAAAAAGCATATATGCCGAAGCATTGGGGCATCAGGAGCAGAGGAGCGATTTTGCTCCTAATGCCACGTACATACGGTCGAAATTCCGATGGAGGCTTGCCCGTGGAAAAGTCCGACCATGTGTACGCGGCATAACTTTTTTGCGGGAGGATGCCCCCATGCTTCGGCATATATAAATGGTGCATGTATGCCCATCATTAGAAGTGGGTGGATGAAGGGCGGTATTCTAATGGTGGGCATACCCACCAATCAATCTCTTTTTTCGTTCAGCCACCTGGCTGCATGAAAAAAAAAGATTACAATACATGTCCAACAAGGACCAGCAACGTACTGGTATGTTGCTGGACTTTGAATGGTTATACCAGATTGATGCCTGCGGGTTTAGGTATCATCTTGGTATCATTCTTTTCAGCCAGCGGTTGGCTTTCATGTAAAAGCAATCCTAGTGGCTAATTAGCCTCTGGACTGCTTTTGCAAGCAGTGGGAGGGAATGCCCCCCGGATATAAAAAGCGCCATTGGGAAATTGGGAAAGCATTTTATCACACCGATCTTGGTGTGGTCAGATGCTTTGAGGGCAGAGGAAAGATCAGGGTCTAGACCCCAGTTTTTTCAAAAAAAGAGTACCTGTCATTACCTATTGCTATCATAGGGGATATTTACATTCCCTGAAATAACAATAAAAATGATTAAAAAAAAAAAATATGGAAGGAACAATTTAAAAATAAAATAAAAAAGCAAAATTAATAATAAAAAAAAAAAAAAAAAAAGCACCCCTGTCCTGCCCTGCTCTTGCCCAATGGCGAACGCAAGCGTCGGTCTGGCGTCATATGTAAACAGCAATTGCACCATGCATGTGAGGTATCACTGCAAAGGTCAGATCGAGGGCAGTAATTTTAGCAGTAGACCTCCTCTGTAAATCTAACGGGGTAACCTGTAAAGGCTTTTAAAGGCTTTTAAAAATGTATGTAGTTTGTCGCCAATGCGCGTTTGTGCGAAATTTTAAAGCATGTTGTGTTTGGTATCTATGTACTCGGCCTAAGATCATCTTTTTTATTTCATCAAACATTTGGGCAATATAGTGTGTTTTAGTGCATTAAAATTAAAAAAAGTGTATTTTTTCCCAAAAAAATGCGTTTGAAAAATCGCTGCGCAAATACTGTGTAGAAAAAAAAATGCAACACCCACCATTTTATTCTGTAGGGCCTTTGCTTTAAAAATATATATAATGTTTGGGGGTTCAACATAATTTTCCTGCAAAAAAAAATATGTTTTTATGTAAACAAAAAATTTCAAAAAGGGCTTTGTCTTCAAGTGGTTAGAAGAGTGGATGTAAGCTTCCTAATGTTGTGTATAAAATGCCAGAACAGTTCAAACCCCCCCCAAATGACCCCATTTTGGAAAGTAGACACCCCAAGCTATATACTGAGAGGCATGTCGAGTCCATGGAATATTTTATATGTTGACACAAGTTGCGGAAAAAAGACAATTTTTTATTTATTTTTTTGCACAAAGTTGTCACTAAATGATATATTGCTCAAACATGCCATGGGCATATGTGGAATTACACCCCAAAATACATTCTGTTGCTTCTCCTGAGTACGGGGATACCACATGTGTGAGACTTTTTGGGAGCCTAGCCACGTACGGGACCCCAAAAACCAATCACCGCCTTCAGGCTTTCTAAGGGTGTAAATTTTTGATTTCACTTCTCACTGCCTATCACAGTTTCGGAGGCCATGGAATGCCCAGATGGCACAAACCCCCCCCCCAAATGACCCCATTTTGGAAAGTAGACACCCCAAGCTATTTGCTGAGAGGTATTGTGAGTATTTTGCAGATCTCGCTTTTTGTCACAAAGTTTTGAAAATTGAAAAAAAACAAGAAAAAAAAACAATTTTCTTTCTTCATTTTCAAAAACAAATGAGAGCTGTAAAATACTCACCATGCCTCTCAGCAAACAGCTTGGGGTGTCTACTTTCCAAAATGGGGTCATTTGGGGGGGTTTTGTGCTATTTTGGCATTTTATGGCCGAAACTGTGATAGGTAGTGAGGAGTCAAATCAAAAATTTGTGCCTAGAAATCCTGAAGGCGGTGATTGGTTTTCGGGGTCCCGTATGCGGCTAGGCTCCTAAAAAGTCCCACACATGTGGTATCCCCATACTCAGGAGAAGCAGCAAAATGTATTTTGGGGTGTAATTTCACATATAACCATGGCATGTGTGAGCAATATCTCATTTAGTGACAACTTTTTGTAATTTTTTTTTTTTGTCATTATTCAATCACTTGGGACACAAAAAAAAAATATTCAATGGGCTCAACAGGCCTCTCAGCAATTTCCTTGGGGTGTCTACTTTCTAAAATGGGGTCATTTGGGGGGGTTTTGTACTGCCCTGCCATTTTAGCACCTCAAGAAATGAGATAGGCAGTCATACATTTAAAGCTGTGTAAATTCCAGAAAATGTACCCTAGTTTGTAAACGCTATAACTTTTGCGCAAACCAATAAATATACACTTATTGACATTTTTTTTACTAAAGACATGTGGCTGAATACATTTTGGCCTAAATGTATGACTAAAATTGAGTTTATTCGATTTTTCTTATAACAAAAAGTAGAAAATATCATTTTTTTTCAAAATTTTCGGTCTTTTTCCGTTTATATCTCAAAAAAAAATAATCTCAGAGGCAATCAAATACCATTAAAAGAAAGCTCTATTTGTGGGAAGAAAAGGACGCAAATTTCGTTTGGGTACAACATTGCATGTCCGCACAATTTACAGTTAAAGCAGCGCAGTACAAAATTCTGAATTCACCTCTGGTCCTTTAGCTACCAAATGGTCCGGGGCTTAAGTGGTTAATCCCTAAAAAAGTGTAAAAAATAAAAAAATAATAAAAAAATTAAAGTGCCATTGTGCTGACGCGCAAATGTGAACTCGCACGACTTCACTCCTGCCTGTCAGTCCCGATTTCGGCCGCGATTACAGGGACATCTGTGCAGGTTTCTGCACAGATGTCAATCTAAATGGTGGCCCGAAATCGCAAAAAGTAGTACAGAAACTACTTTTTGAAATCGGTGCAGCGCCGCAGATGCGGCGTCGCACCGATTAGGACGGTTCCATTGCCCGCAATTTGCGGCAAATATCACCGATTTGACATGCGATTTGACATGTCAAATCGCATGTCAAATCGCACCAGTGTGAACCAGGGCTAAAATTGTCACCTATGGAGAATTTTAAGCACCCTAGTTTGAATGCTATTCTATGGGCAGACGCAATTTTAAAGTGTGACATTTACTCTGCGTAACATCATGTTTCACATTATACAAAAGAATTGAGCTAACTTTAGTGGGGTTTTTTTTTAATTCATGAAGGTTTTTTTTTTTCAAAGAAGTTGCATTTGATAAACTGCTAGGCATATACCGTGTGACATAAAAAAATTGCAATGGCGGTCATTTTATTCTATAGGGCCTCTGCTAAAAAATATATGTAATGTTTGGAGGTTCTATGTAATTTTATAGCAAAAAAGTAGATTTTTACATGTAGAAGTGTCAGAATTGGCCCGGATGGGAAGTGGTTAACAATGAAGTGCACATATTTAGTTACTTTTTCAATAGGGTGATAGGCAGACAAGAGTCTATAGCTAACAGTTTCGCAGATATACTGGGCTTCCTCAAGCAGCAAGTAATAGATGTGGATGTCTATAATACATAGTTCGATTTTTTAGTTATGTTAGATATCTACATTCATTATTTGTTGCTTGAGCAAGCTGAGTATATTTGCGAAACGGTAAGCTATAGACAATCATCTGCCACTCACCCTATTGGTAAAATGACTACAATTAGGTGTCTGTATTAAGATCCTCATATACATGTGCAAATTAAGAGAGGTATATTAGGGGGAAAGGCAGATGGTTATATATGAAAGTCAGGATGCTATTTGATTATTGATTTTTTTTTTTTATTTGTGACTAAATAAATGTTTATAATGCTCCTATGCTATTAGCGTATTTTATAATTCGCATTTTTTTTGTATATTTGTTGCGGGATGGGGTGCTATAACCAGTATAGGAGGGGAAATGTTCATTTTTGATGCCTTTACAACAGCCATTCTGTAAAGATGTGACTGTTCTTTCAGAAATACAGTAGTACAACAAGAGTAAACACAGATAGATGCAAGAAAATGTGGGCATTTAAATTGTGTGTTGGATTATTTTTTGGTTCATCAGGTTAGCATTTGACCCCTAATGTGTGAAACAGACTACAATCTACATGAGACATCCAACTGATGTAACATTGCGTCAATATGCATCCATATTAGAGACACCACTTTACATTGTGAATATGTCTGTCTTTTTGACCTTGTGAATGCTTCTCCATCAGCTCAGAAAACAAATTTCTATGCTTTTGAACAACACATTCATTTAAGGCCCCATGTACACGGGACGCTGTTAAACGCGCATTCAGAGGCAGTTGGACACTTTTTTAAACTGCCCCTGAACACATTCAATGTTATCCTATGTGACCATGTACACAGTCTTGTTTATTGCAGTTGCGTTTAACAGCGTTTCTTTAAAAGCAAAAAAATTTGTTCAGACGCAGAAGATTTCCACGTTTCAGACGCCAAACGTGGCTAAATGTGGCTAAACGCGGCTAAACGCAGTACCGGCGTTTTGCCGCATTTTCGTTTATAAGCGTTTTTAAAGGTGCCCTATTTTTTTGACATTAAAAATCTCAAAAATGATGGCAAATGATGAAAAACCAGTAAAAAAATATTTTAAAAAATTGTTATTGCTTGCAATGATTCATAGACCATTTCTATTCCCTAATGAGCCATTGATCCAATCCAATACACCACTAGCATTGCTGTTATCCTAAGTATAATTGGAATTTGACCCATATGTTGTTAGATTTGAACAAGCAACTTGTGGCAGGTGATGTGGCAAGTGGACAATCTGCAACTTGTGGCAAGTGACGTGGCAAGTGGACAATCCACAACGTGTGGCAGGTGACATGGCAAATGACAATCCACAACTTATGACAGGTGACGTGGCAAGTGGACAATCCACAACTTGTGGCAGAGAATTTGGTAAATGACAATCCACAACTTGTGGCAGGTGACGTGGCAAGTGACAATCCACAACTTGTGGCAGGTGACGTGGCAAGTGACAATCCACAACTTGTGGCAGGTGACATGGCCAGGTGACGTGGCAAGTGAACAATCCACAACTTGTGGCAGGTGACGTTGCCAGGTGAAGTGGCAGGTGACGTGACAATCCGCAACTTGTGGCAGGTGACGTGGCAAGTGGACAATCCACAACCTGTGACAGGTGACATGGCAAATGACAATCCACAACTTGTGGCAGGTGACGTGGCAAGTGGACAATCCGCAACTACGGTTGAGCGAACCCAAACTGTAAAGTTTGGGTTCGTACCGGACTTTTGGGTTTTTGGTACCCGGACCCGAACCCAAACAATTTACTGTATGTTCGGGTTCGAGTTCGGTGTTCGGCAATGTAATGGCGCATTTTAAAAAGCTGCAGGGCAGCCAATCAACATTTGTTTAACTTGTGTGCCCTAAGAAGCCATCACAGCCATGCCTACTAACGGCATGGCTGTAATTGGCCAGTGCAGCATGTGACCCAGCCTCTATATAAGCTAGAGGCACATAGCACAGCACGTCACTCTGCTTTAGATAGTGTAGGGAAAGGTTGCTGCTGCTGCTTTGAGGGAGAGAATTAGATAGGAGTCCTGATTCAGAAATCTAATTTCTCAGCGATCTACCTTGATTTTGTTGTGTGGGTGCAGTGCACAATCTTTTTATCCTGCCCTGAGCCCAGTGCCAGAGAAAAGATCATTTTTATCCGTCTGTTAGTTAGGTTGGCGTCGGCGGGCATTTTATGCAAGCTCAGTGCACCAGCACTGCATATGTTACTGTGAGATACACCCTTTAGATACTGTTGGTCTATTCTGCTATTCTAAAAACACCCATTTAGGGCAAAAAAATATATATTTTGCTGCGTTTCCTGCATATCTGTATTTAGTGAGATACACACTTTAGATACTTTTGTTTTATTCTGCTATTCAAAAAAAAAACATTTAGGACAAAAAAAAAAAAATTGACAACATTTTCTGCATATCTGTACGTGTGAGATACACACTTTAGATACTGTTCTCCTATTCTGCTATTCCAAAAAAAAAACATTTAGGGCAAAAAAAAATTTTGGTGCGTTTTCTGCATATCTGTACCTGTGAGATATACCCTTTAGATAATGTTGCTCTATTCTGCTATTCAAAAAAAAAAAAAACATATAGGGGAAAAATCTTAAATTGCGGCCTAGTCTGTATCTGTACGTGTGAGGTACACCCTTTAGATACTGTTGCTCTATTCTGGTATTAAAAAAAAACACATTTAGGGCAAAAAAATAATAATTTGCAGTGTTTCCTGCATATCTGTACGTGTGAGATACACACTTTAGATACTGTTGTTTTATTCTGCTATTCAAAAAATTATAATTTAGGGCAAAAAATAAATTTTTGGTGCGTTTTCTGCATATCTGTACCTGTGAGATACACCCTTTAGATACTGTTGCTCTATTCTGCTATTCAAAAAAAAACACATTTAGGTGGAAAATCTTAAATTGCGGCCTAGTCTGTATCTGTACGTGTGGGGTACACCCTTTAGATACTGTTGCTCTATTCTGGTATTAAAAAAAAACACATTAAGGGCAAAAAAAAATTTTTTGCAGTGTTTCCTGCATATCTGTACGTGTGAGATACACACTTTAGATACTGTTCTTCTATTCTGCTATTCAAAAAAAGAATAATTTAGGTTAAAAAAATATGTTTTTGGTGCGTTTTCTGCATATCTGTACCTGTGAGATACACCCTTTAGATACTTTTGCTCTATTCTGCTATTCAAAAAAACACATTTAGGTGAAAAATCTTAAATTGCGGCCTAGTCTGTATCTGTACGTGTGAGATACACACTTTAGATACTGTTGTTCTATTCTGCTATTCTAAAAACACCCATTTAGGGCAAAAAAAAAATTGCAGCATTTGCTGCATATCTGTACATGTGAGATACACCCTTTAGATACTGTTGTTCTATTCTGCTATTCAAAAAACACCCATTTAGGGCAAGATCCTAAATTTGAGAAATATGAGGAGAACGTCAAATAAGGGACGTGGCCCCGGTCGTGGTGCTGCTGGTGGAGCTCCTGTTGCAGGGAGAGGATGTTGTCGATCTGTGCCAGCTACACGCACAAGTGAAACACCTTCCTCAGGTGCGAGTAGGCGACAGAGCCTGCAGCGGTATTTGGTCAGGCCTAATGCGGCTCTACGAATGTTGAGGCCAGGACAAGTACAGGCAATAGTAGATTGGGTTGCTGACAGTGCCTCCAGTTCCTTCACATTGTCTCCCACCCAGTCTCCTGCTGAAAGATCAGAGTTGGCACTGGCAGCCGATGTCCATCAGTCTTTCACCTCACCCCCTTGCAAATCAGCCAAGCAGGCTGAGCCCCAAGTCATGCAGCAGTCTCTTCTGCTTTTTGATGACTCTGTCAGCAGGGTTTCCCAGGGCCATCCACCTAGCCCTGCCCCAGAAGTGGAAGAGATTGAGTGCACCGATGCCCAACCACTTATGTTTCAAGATGAGTACATGGGAGGACCATCGCAGCACGTCTCGGATGATGAAGAAACACAGGTGCCAACTGCTGCTGCTTTCGCAATTGTGCAGACCGACAAGGAGGGCAGGGGTGAAGACTGGGTGGAAGATGATGTGGAGGACGATGAGGTCCTCGACCCCACATGGAATCAACGTCATGCAGGTGACCTGTGTAGCTCGGAGGAAGAGGCGGTGGTCGCACAGAGCCACCAGCACAGCAGAAGAGGGAGCAGGGTGCAAAATCGGAGCGTCCGTCCCCTAGACAGTACGCCTGCTACTGCCCAACGCAGCAAGGGACTGAGCACACCAAAGCCAGGTCCAAGGAGTTCCCTAGCGTGGCAGTTCTTCAGACAATGTGCTGATGACAAGACACGAGTGGTTTGCACGCTGTGCAATCAGAGCCTGAAGAGAGGCATAAACGTTCCCAACCTGAGCACAACCTGCATGACCAGGCATCTAAGTGCAAAGCACGAGCTGCAGTGGAGTAGACACCTCAAAAACCAAGAAAGGTCTCTGGCTCCTTCTGCTTCCTCTTCTGCTGCAGTCTCGGCTTCTTCATCCACCTCTGTAGTGACAGTGGCACCTGCCACCCCGCAAACAGAGGATCTGCCAGCAACACTACCACCTGGGTCACCAACCATCTCCACAATGTCCCATGGAAGCGTTCAGCTCTCTATCTCCCAAACACTGGAGCGGAAGAGGAAGTACCCCCCTACCCACCCGCGATCCCTGGCCCTGAATGCCAGCATTTCAAAACTCCTGGCCTTTGAAATGCTGTCATTCCGTCTGGTGGAGGCACAGAATTTTAAAAGCCTGATGGCATTGGCTGTCCCACAGTACGTCATGCCCAGCCGCCACTACTTTTCCAGGCAAGCCATCCCTTCCCTGCACAACCAAGTGGGGGACAAAATCAGGTGTGCACTGCGCAACGCCATCTGTGGCAAGGTCCACCTAACTATGGATACGTGGACCAGTAAGCACGGTCAGGGACGGTTTATCTCCCTAACAGCACACTGGGTAAATGCAGTGGCGGCTGGGCCTGAGGCGGATAGCAGTTTGGAGCATATCCTTCCACCACCGAGGATTGCAGGGCGCTTCAGTTTGCCTCCTGTTGCTTACTCCTCCTATTCCACTTCCTCATCCTCTACCGCCTCCTCATCCGGTCAGCGTAACACCTTCACCACCAACTTCAGCACAGCCAGGGGTAAACGACAGCAGGCAGTTTTAAAACTTTCCTGTTTAGGGTAAAAAACCCACACTGCGCAGGAGTTGTGGAGGGACATGGAAAAACAGACCAATGAGTGGTTGGTGGCAGTGAGCCTCAAGCCCGGCCTGGTGGTGTGCGATAATGGACAAAATCTCGTAGCAGCTCTGGGCCTAGCCGGTTTGACGCACATCCCTTGCCTGGCGCATGTGCTGAATTTGGTGGTGCAGAGGTTCCTTAAAAATCACCCCGATATGCCAGAGCTGCTGAAGAAAGTGTGGGCCGTCTGTACGCACTTTCGGCGTTCTCATCCTGCTGCTGCTCGCCTGTCAGCACTGCAGCGTAACTTCGGCCTTCCCGCTCACAGCCTCATATGTGACGTATCCACAAGGTGGAACTCCACCTTGCACATGCTGGCCAGACTGTGCGAGCAGCAGAAGGTGATAGTGAAGTTTCAGCTGCAGCACGCACGAGTAAGTCGCTCTGAAGAACAGCACCACTTCACCACCAATAACTGGGCCCCCATGCGAGACCTGTGTGCCTTGTTGTGCTGTTTCGAGCACTCCACCAACATGGCCAGTGCCGATGATGCCGTTCTCAGCGTTACTATCCCAGTTCTATGCCTCCTTGAAAAAATGCTTTGGATGATGATGGAAGAGGATGTGGCACAGGAGGAGGAGGAAGAGGGATCATTTCCAAGGCTTTCAGGGCAGTCATTCACAAGTGGCTCCGAGGGTGGGTTCCTGCACCAACAAATGCCAGGTACACAATTGTCCAGAAAGGGCACAGTTCTGGAGGATGATGAGGTGGAGGATGAGGAGGAGGAGATGGAGGAGGAGGAACCATGTTCACAGCAGGGTGGCACCCAGACCAGCTCATGGCCATCACTGGTGCATGGCTGGGGGGATACAGAGGACACAGACGATACACCTCCCACAGAGGACAGCTTTTCGTTGCCTCTGGGCAGCCTGGCACACATGAGCGATTACATGCTGCAGTGTCTCCGCAACGACCGCCGAGTTGCCCACATTCTAACTGGTGCTGATTACTGGGTGGCCACGCTGCTGGATCCCCATTACAAGGACAACGTACCGTCCTTAATTCCCTCACTGGAGCGTGATCGTAAGATGCGCGAGTACAAGCACACGCTGGTAGACGCGCTGCTGGTGGCATTCCCACCTGACAGCGGGGGCACAGTGGAAGCACAAGGCGAAGGCAGAGGAGGAGGAAGAGGTCGCCAACGCAGCCGGGGCACCGCCAGCACCTCAGAAGGCAGGGTTAGCATGGTCAAAATGTGAAAAAGCTTTGCCAGCACGCCACAACAACCGGCACCACCAGCTGATAAGGAACATCTTAGCAGGAGGCAGCATTTCACCAACATGGTGGAGCAGTATGTGTGCACACGCCTACACTTACTGAATGACGGGTCTGCACCCTTCAACTTCTGGGTCTCCAAATTGGGCACATGGCCTGAGCTTGCCCTTTACGCCTTGGAGGTGCTGGCCTTCCCTGCAGCCAGTGTATTATCTGAATGTGTATTTAGCACGGCAGGGGGCGTTAGCACAGACAAGCGCAGCCACCTGTCCAGAGCCAATGTGGACAAGTAAATGAACCAGGCATGGATCCCACAGGACTTGTCTGTACCTTGTGCAGAATAGACAGGTATACCACCCTTACCCAGCCATTGTTGTATTTTGATCTTTCTCACTCTTTTGGGGTGTACCCTAATTAACAAAAAAAAAAAATGTAAAACAAAAACCAGTGTTGGCTACCTCGTCCTCCTCCACCGCCGCTTCCACCTACACCGCGACATCCACCGCCACCTCAACCTCCTACTCCATATGGACCTCGTCCTCCTAGGTCAAGATTATTATTTTTGATTTTTATGTATTTTATGTTATTTTAAGTTATTTCCCAATCCACATTTGTTTGCAGAGCACTTGCCATGCTCTTAACAACATTTTGCTGCCATTTGCAGCCCTCTAGCCCTTTCCATTACTTTTTTAGAGCCATTTTAGTCCTCAAATGTTCAGGTCCCAATTGACTTCAATGGGGTTCGGGTTCAGGGTCCAGTTTGGGTCCCGAACTCAAACTTTTTTGCGAAGTTCGGCCGAACCCGTCGAACCCGAACATCCAGGTGTCCGCTCAACTCTATCCGCAACGTGTGGCAAGTGACAATCTGTAGCTGGTGGCAAGTGACACGCTAAATACAAGTACACTGCTGCTCTCTCAGCTGCTGCTACTCACTCTGGTCTCACAAAATGGCTGAAATAGTTAAATAGTTAAATAATACTTTGAGCTTGGGGAGGGTCTTATGATGTTATCTTAAAGCGGAGCTCCGCCAATTTTTTTTTATTAAAAGCCAGCAGCTACAAATACTGCAGCTGCTGACTTTTGATATTAGGACACTTACCTGTCCTGGAGTCCAGCGACGTCCGCAGTAGAGGACCAGCAATCGCTCATCACTCTGCTGCCCCCACCGCCATCCTCGGGGAGGGAACCAGGAAGTGAAGCCTTGCGGCTTCACTGCCCGGTTCCCTACGGCGCATGCGCGAGTCGTGCGCCGTTCTGACTGGTCCTTGTGTGTTCTGGGAGCCGAGTGTCTCCCAGAACACAACAGGTATTCTGCGGGAAGTGATGTACTTCCCGCAGATTTCCCGCAGAGAGGACTCCCGGAAGTGGGTGAAAATACCTGTTTTAGACAGGTATCTTCACCCCCTCCCCCTGAAAGGTGTCAATTGTGACACCGGAGGGGGGGAGGGTTCCGATGAGCGGAAGTTCCACTTTAGGGTGGAGCTCCGCTTTAACTAAATGCCTCTAGACGCAAACGCGGTAAAACGTGGCTTAACGCTGCTAAATAGGCGTTTTAAACACCGGTTTCAAGATGTCAAAAAAATCATTCAGAGGACTTTGCCTCAGCGTCCCGGGTACATGTCTTAGAAGGCATATGCTTATATTTAGTAGATACATTTACAGTTGCGATAAATCTTTTAACACTGGAAGTTTTTTTTTTTGGATTGTATTGTAAAAATATTTTGTTTATAAATCTGTGATGAGGCAATAATCTCTATAACTCTGTAAATACATGCCATAAAATCTTTGAATTATAAAGTTTAGCCAATTTTACAAGGCCATCAAGCAACAAAAACTAAATATAAGGAAACTTTAGACATAATCACTGACAGTTTGATTTAACACCAGTGATATCTTTCAGACAAAACTCTTAATTTCCCAGAAGGCCCAGCTATTACTTTAGTGATAAAAGAAAGAAGACAAATTTATCAATACAACCACTTTGAGAAAAACTTTTTACTTGAAGGGAAAGTCTGAATATGAAAAAGCAAGTCTTGCTGTTATTTGACAATGCAAATCTGAAAGCCTTTTATTTTAGATCCAATTTCTCCCTCAGGAGTTTAAATTTAACAAGATCAAGTTTTATATAGATTTTAAACAATACTTTGTTGTGCAGAAATTTGTTGAATCAGCATTAAATTACAATTCATTTGTAGAGTGAAAAAGAACTTGACAGGCTCTCCCACAGGAGCTAAACTTTTTTTTTTCTTTGGAGTGTAACTAAACCAATCCTGCTACACAACAACACACTCTAGATTTAATAAGCACATACAAACGATTGATGAAACCAGACATGTCACATTCAATACTTAATTTCCTATCAAAGCTGCACTCTGAGAAATGATGACAGCTGCAGACTGTTCTTTTTTCCTTTTACAGTTTTCTGAAAGTTTTTTAAATCAATGCTTTATATACTTCTATTGGATGATCATACGTAAACAAAGGACTAGTGCCTATCACTATCCCACTGGGTTATACCTGAGATTTAGGGCCCTTTCATAAAATGCGGCCATTGTGAGATTGGGGGGGAGAAGCAGTCATGTGAGTTTGACTAGGCACATGACCAGGCCCTCCGTACGACATTTTTTTTTTTTTTTTAATGTGACTTTCTAGTACAGTACACTGACTTTGAGCAATGGTGCTTTCTAAATATGGTAAAGTATATGTAAACCATTACCTTTTGAAAAATCTCACACAAATCGGTATTTAAATTCATCTTCTTGGTTCATCTTAAGCACCAGTGGGATATTTTAATTAGATACATACTTATAATGCTGTTTTTCATAAGCGAGCAGCACACATTACAGTGCAGTTCATGACACTATTGCCTGCATTCAAGGTAATGCAGCATTTACTGTACATTAAATTAATTTTGAAAAGTAGAAATATTGCATGAAATAACCCATAGATGTGAATGTCAACACATTGCCATTAATAGCATTTGAATCATTTCAGAGAAATGCCACATTGAGTATAAAATGACTGAACCATCTGTTTTAACAATGCTGTCAAGGAAACACTTCAGTCAAGTCTCCTTGATTTCACAATGTGTATTCGCACTTTACAGCTTATGATGGATGCACTGTAGGAGTAGATGAATAGACAGGGGCACCAGAAAGATCTGTATATTCCAGTTCTGTTTAAATATAACACAGACATTTAGCATAATTGAAGCTTAAGATTGAAGATTCTGGTTTTGCATATTATGGTAATGACTACACAGTATTTTTTCACATTTTTTCTGGTGCGTTGATTTTAAAAAACATTTTAGGGCAAAATCCATAGTGCTTTACTAATTTAGAAATTGACAGTAAATTTTATCTCAAATACACAGGCTCAGAAAAAAAAATATGTTTGACGTCAGCACAGGCACAAATGAAAAATGATTTAAAGGCTAAGTTCACCTTTTTTGCGGGTAAAAAAAAGTGAATTTATTATTTTTTTAACAGTGCAGTCTGCAAAGCATGGCACCCATGATCAATAGATCCTGGATGCTATGTCAGGCTCCTGCAGACACTAAGTACAGCTATCTGCCTATACCTCCCGAATGGGCAGACAGTTACTAAAGTGCAGGAATAGTTGTTGAACTACGAGGCTGCCCTCGCAGTTCATTGAGAACTACAAGCCATCAGGCATGGTGGAAGATGTGACTTGTAGTTCATTCATTCACAGATTACTGTGGATGAATGACAGGGCTGTGGTGGCAGAGCCCCACACAGCCACATTGTTTTTAAATTGTGGCAGCCTGGAAGATCTCCAACCTGCTGTCACAGGGAAGGGGGGGGTCGGGGTGTGCACGTGTAACATGTACCATACTACAAAAGGTGAACTTATCCTTTAACTACTTCCCATCATGCCCATTGTCATATGACATCTGCAAATGGGATTTCCTATCCAGGGCGGGTGTCATATGACGTCCTCGGCTTCCCGGCAGTATAGTGGGCTCGCATGCGCCACTGCATCACCGAGGAGCCGATGCGCGTGCCCCGTGCCCGCGATGTTCGCCGGGTACCCGCGATCACTCGTGACAAAACAGGAGCGTGGATCTGTGTGTGTAAACACACAGATCATAAATGTAAAAATATTGAAGCAGCGCCATTAGTCAAAGTGCAAATTGCTAAAAGCAAACAAAGTGCAATATAATGATAAATGGTACAATATAATATAAAAATAGGATAACTAAAACACATATATAATCAAAGTGTTTATAAATATTGATAAAGTGTCATCCAATCTAAAGTGCATCAAATCTAAAGTTCATCAAAAAATTTAAAAATATATATCGTGTGACAGCAGGAAGGTAAAGTCACCTGGTTGCATCCAGGGGGGTAGATATATTTCGCCCAGATTCAGGCTTTACGCCGACTTATACAACTAGGTGGAGAGTTGTATAAAGCTAGTGGGCTCATGGATGACTCATACCTCTAGGGAGAGGGCTGGGCGTCGTGCAGACAGGGAGTTGATGAGACCAGCTGAAGCTTGTCAGCTCATTTAGGCCTCTATAAGAACTCCCAGCTTCATTAGATGTTAGCTCATGCCTGGAACCAGACCTGTGTGGACTGTCTAGGGAGAGTGAACCCCTGTGCGGTGAGAAAAAGCCTGTGTGGCTATTTGCTTGGACATTTAAAACCAGGGACTTAGGGACTAGGACAGCACTAGGCTGATCCCAGTTGTTAGTTAGGAAACCTGTATGTTTAGTCAGAGGTCAACTTGACCAGGATTTATTTTGGTTATGTTTCTTTTGCTTTGCTGTGTTTTGTCACTGTAAATAGAAAATAAACCGCACCTTTTTGATTTTGAAAACCACAACCTCCGTTTGCTGGGCCTGTTTTGTGTGGGGAGCCCATCCCGGGGGTCACACACACCCGCTGCCGAGCTAACCCCCTCACAGTTGGTGGAGAACCAGTGGCAGTTTTTTTTTAAGCCAGCATGGAGGAGATACTGAAACAGCTGGCTCTAGCAAATGCCAATCAACAGCAGACAAATGCAGGTTTGCAAAGGAGCCTTGCAGCCCAGCAGCAAGCTCATCAACAGAGCCTTGCAGCCCAGCAGCAAGCTCACCAACAGAGTCTGGAAGCTCAGCAACAAGCCCAGCAGCAATCTGAGGCCCGCTTCATAGACCTGTTACAGAAGCAAGAGCAGAGACTACAACAAATGGAAGCAGTAATGCAGCAACGTCCGCAGACCAGTGAGGAAAGCCGTCCCACTAATACCGCGTCCTTTGGGGTGAGTCGTTTATTGACAAAAATGACTGGAGAGGATGATCCAGAGGTATTTTTGACCACATTTGAAAGGACCGCTGAAAGAGAAAAGTGGCCTGAGGAGCAGTGGGCTGGACTGGTGGCTCCTCTGTTAACTGGTGAATCGCAGAAAGCTTACTATGACCTAGAGCCTAACCAAGCAAAAGACTATGTGATGCTAAAAGCTGAAATTTTGGCAAGGCTGGGTGTCACCCAGGCTGTCCGGGCTCAGCGTGTGCATAACTGGACTTTCCAGCTTGGAAAACCCCCCAGGTCTCAAATGTATGATCTCATTCACCTGAGCAGAAAGTGGCTACAGCCAGAGACTTTGTCCGCACCAAAGATTGTGGAACGTGTTGTAATGGATCGGTTTTTGAGAGCTCTTCCTACTGCCATCCAAAAGTGGGTAAGCCATGGAGACCCAGAGACGGCCGATGGTCTTGTGGATCGTGTGGAGAAATACTTGGCTACAGAGAACCTGACGGCCTCTTCCAGAGACACTCGGACTTTCCACCCTAAGACCAGACCATCCCCAGGGGCGGATAAGAGGATTCCAAGGGGTGAGGGTGGAGAGAGTGAGAGGGTGGGAGCTCTACCCCAAGTTTGGCGAGAACAGCCTGGGAAATCAGCGGCTCAAGAGGCGGCAAGAAGGATCGTTTGCTACCGCTGCCGGCAAGCGGGACATATTGCAGCCAATTGCCCGGTTGTGGAGGAACCCATGCAGTGTGACTTTCTGACGGGCAGACGTCAGTCGCTGTGTGCGACAGTCGCATGCACTGCCATTCGAGGAACTGAGAAACATTTATGCAAAATGTGTGTTAATGGTAGAAATGTTGTGGTATTGCTGGATTCAGGTAGCCTTGTGACCCTGATAAAGGCTGAGTTAGTTAAAACAGAGGTCTCTGGGAATAGCAAGGTAGCTGTTATTTGTGTGCATGGGGACACCCGAGAGTATCCAGTGACTACAGTGTGTTTCGAGACCCCCAAAGGTACCCTCTCTCATCCAGTGGGCTTAGTATCTCAGTTACCGCATGACGCCATTGTGGGAAGGGATTTTCCGAAGTTCTGGGAACTGTGGGATGATCCTGAGCCCCTCACTGGTGCCCCTATGTACCAGGAATGTGATAGCCAGAACTCCCCTGAGAGTGGTGAGGACTCTCCGGAATTTCCCTTATCAGTATTGGCAGGGGAGACTCAAGAAACTGGAGAGGAGCCCACCTCCTCAGACGAAAACCTACCGTCTGTGGAGTTTTCTGATCTTGAGGTTCACAGGGAAAACTTTGCCACAGAACAGTTGAAAGACCCCGCCCTAATAAAGGCACGGGAAAACGTAGTGAAAATAGATGGCGAGTTAGTGAACCCAGATAATACCTGCACTTACACATACTTCAGCGTAGAGAAGGACCTACTGTATCGGGTGGCAAAAAGGGCAGAAGAAACCGTTGAGCAGCTTGTGGTGCCCAAACCTTACAGGAAGTTGGTGTTGGAGTTGGCCCATGGGCACATTCTTGGAGGTCATCTGGGGACAGAGAAAACCCGAGAGAGGGTATTACAGAGATTCTATTGGCCGGGGGTGATGAAGGACGTAGAAAATTATTGTTCCTCCTGCCCTGTGTGTCAGAGGTTGGCCCCGATGCCACATTTCCGTAGCCCGCTGGTCCCTCTACCCATCATTGAGGTCCCGTTTGAGAGGATCGCCATGGATTTGGTAGGTCCTATAATCAAGTCCGCTAGGGGGCACCAGTACATATTAGTTATAATGGACTATGCCACCCGTTATCCAGAAGCGATCCCTCTCCGAAATACCTCGGCCAAAACCATAGCCAAAGAGCTATCTCTTGTTTTTAGCCGGGTGGGTATTTGTAAAGAACTGCTTACGGACCAAGGTACACCCTTTATGTCCCGGGTTATGAAAGAGCTGTGTAAATTGTTCAAAGTGACGCAATTGCGTACGTCTGTGTATCACCCCCAAACCGATGGGCTGGTTGAAAGATTCAACAAAACCCTAAAACAAATGTTGAAGAAAGTGGTGGATAGAGATGGAAAGGATTGGGACTGTTTACTTCCTTATTTGATGTTTGCTATTAGGGAGGTGCCCCAATCCTCTACGGGATTCTCCCCCTTTGAGTTACTGTATGGGAGACACCCAAGAGGGCTGTTGGATATTGCCAAGGAAACTTGGGAAAGTGAGAGTTCTCCCCACAGGAGTGTGATTGAGCATGTCGCCCTGATGCAAGATCGAATTGCACAGGTAATGCCCATCGTGAAGGAACATTTGGCCCAAGCGCAGTTGGCACAGCAGAGAGTGTACAACCGTGGAGCCAAGACCCGTACCTTTTCCCCGGGGGATAGGATATTGGTACTTGTCCCTACGGTTGAAAGTAAATTCCTTGCCAAATGGCAAGGCCCCTACGAGATAATGGAAAAAGTGAGCGAAGTGAATTACAAGGTCAGACAACCAGGAAGGCGAAAGCCCGAACAGATCTATCACGTTAATCTGTTGAAAGCCTGGAGGGATAGAGAGTCCCTAGTCGCAGACACTTGGTCACCAGCTCAAACTGGTTGCGTGATTCCTGAGGTTGGAATAGCAGCCACCTTGTCACAACCCCAACAACAGGAGGTTAAGGAGTTTGTGCTTCGCAACAAGGAGGTATTCTCTGAGCTGCCGGGACAAACATCTGGGGTAGAGCATGACATCATTACCCCGCCCGGTGAAAGGGTGAAGTTAAAACCCTATCGGATCCCAGAGGCTCGACGGGAGGCAATACGGGAGGAAGTACAGAAAATGCTGAACTTAGGGGTGATAGAGGAGTCCCAAAGTGATTGGTCTAGTCCCATCGTGTTGGTGCCTAAACCGGATGGGAGCTGGCGATTTTGTAACGATTTTCGTCAGTTGAACAAAGTTACAAAATTTGACACCTACCCCATGCCACGTATAGATGAGTTGATCGACCGGCTGGGAACAGCCCGATACATGACGACTCTTGACCTCACAAAAGGGTATTGGCAAATCCCCCTGGCCAAGTCGGCCAAAGAGAAAACCGCATTTGTAACCCCAGACGGGGCGTTCCAATATAAAAGAATGCCGTTCGGGTTACAGAATGCGCCGGCCACATTCCAGCGGAAAATGGACCAGATGCTGAGGCCCCATCGGAAGTATGCTGCGGCTTACCTGGATGACGTAATTGTCCATAGCACAGATTGGGCCTCACATCTGCCAAAAGTGCAAGCAGTCCTGGACTCTGTTCGGGAAGCGGGGTTTACGGCTAACCCCAAGAAGTGTACCATTGGGCAGGAGGAGGCCAAATATCTTGGGTACACCATTGGGAGGGGAGTAATAAAACCCCAACTCAACAAAGTCGAGGCCATCCAGAGTTGGCCACGTCCCAACAGCAAGAAGCAGGTACGAGCCTTTCTGGGAATCGCTGGGTATTATCGGCGATTCATTCCCCACTTTGCTTCTAAGGCTGTGCCCCTAACCAACCTGACGAAGGGGAAAGGGTCGGTCATGATTAAATGGACCCCCGAGGCTGAGGCAGCATTCCAATTCTTGAAACAAGCCTTATGTAGCCAGCCAGTGTTGTACTCACCCGACTTCTCTAAAGACTTTGTCGTACAAAGTGATGCGTCAGATGTGGGGTTAGGAGCAGTATTGTCCCAGGTCTGGAACGGGGAAGAGCACCCAGTCATTTACCTCAGCAGGAAGTTGAAGTCCCATGAGGTAAATTACGCCACCGTTGAAAAGGAGTGTTTAGCGGTGAAGTGGGCTCTAGATTCCCTTCGGTACTACCTGCTAGGTAGGCACTTTGACATGGTTACGGATCACGCTCCGTTAAAGTGGATGGCTCAAAACAAGGAAACAAATAGAAGAGTGAATAGGTGGTTCCTGGCCCTCCAGGAATTCAACTTCACAGTAAAGCATCGCCCTGGCGTTCAAATGGGGAATGTGGATGCTTTGTCTCGAGTACATGAATGCCTGATTGCTGGTGTTCCAACCCCGAGGTTAAAACAAGAGGGGGGGGGTATGTGACAGCAGGAAGGTAAAGTCACCTGGTTGCATCCAGGGGGGTAGATATATTTCGCCCAGATTCAGGCTTTACGCCGACTTATACAACTAGGTGGAGAGTTGTATAAAGCTAGTGGGCTCATGGATGACTCATACCTCTAGGGAGAGGGCTGGGCGTCGTGCAGACAGGGAGTTGATGAGACCAGCTGAAGCTTGTCAGCTCATTTAGGCCTCTATAAGAACTCCCAGCTTCATTAGATGTTAGCTCATGCCTGGAACCAGACCTGTGTGGACTGTCTAGGGAGAGTGAACCCCTGTGCGGTGAGAAAAAGCCTGTGTGGCTATTTGCTTGGACATTTAAAACCAGGGACTTAGGGACTAGGACAGCACTAGGCTGATCCCAGTTGTTAGTTAGGAAACCTGTATGTTTAGTCAGAGGTCAACTTGACCAGGATTTATTTTGGTTATGTTTCTTTTGCTTTGCTGTGTTTTGTCACTGTAAATAGAAAATAAGCCACACCTTTTTGATTTTGAAAACCACAACCTCCGTTTGCTGGGCCTGTTTTGTGTGGGGAGCCCATCCCGGGGGTCACACACACCCGCTGCCGAGCTAACCCCCTCACAATCGGTATATGTATTTAAATAAGTCCAAACATGATGTTTCCCAAAAAATAAATGTGTGATCATATAGTTCATATAAACGATCACAATCTCCCAAAAGAAATGAAATATTCCGGTGGACAAAAAGAGAGGAGAGGGAGAGGAACAGGTGTGGGAGTCCCAGTATTCACATCCAATGGAAAACCAATAATGCAAGTATAATTCCACAATCCTCCCCCGGTAGTGCCAGCCTCTCACCTTGTTGATGGACCCAAAAAGGGTCAGACAAAGCTCTGACCAATCTCCAGCATAGACTCCACAGAGGGTCACCGCAACCTTTTCACCACTTCCACCAGTCTTGTTGATGGACCCAGAAGGGACAGACAAAGCTCTCACCGATCTCCAGCATACAGATCCACGTCCTGTCAGGGGAGAGCAGACAGATTGTGTGTTCCTAGTATATAGGAACACAGATCGGTCTCCTCCCCTAGTCAGTCCCATCCCCCCACAGTTAGAATCACTCCCTAGGTAACACATTTAACCCCTTGATTGCCCCCTAGTCCTTCCCTTCCATTGACATTTATACAGTAATCAGTGCATATTTATAGCACTGGTTGCTGTATAAATGTCAGTGGTCCCAAAATATTGTCAAAAGTGTCCGATCTGTCCGCCGCAATGTCACAGTCATGATAAAAATCTCAAATCACCGCCATTACTAGTAAAAAATAAATAAAAAAATAAAATGCCATAAATCAATAACCTATTTTGTAGGCGCTATAACTTTTGCACAAACCAATCAATATACGCTTATATATGTATATGTAGAAGTATGTATATGTAAAAAAGATGTAGAAGAATACATATCGGCCTAAACTGAGGAATTTTTTATTTATTTATTTTTATTTGGGATATTTATTATAGAAAAAAATATTGTGTTTTTTTTTCAAACTTGTCGCTCTTTTTTTGTTTATAGCCAAAAAATAAAAACCGCAGAGGTGATGAAATACCACCAAAAGAAATCTCTATTTGTGGGGAATTTGTTGGGTACAGTGTTGCATGACCGGGCAATTGTAATTCAAAATGTTATAGCGCTGAAAGCTGAAAATTGGCCTGGGCAGGAAGGGGGTGAAAATAGCCTGCATTGAAGTGGTTAAAGAGATTCTCTCACTTTGCCCTTTCGGGGGAAAAAAGTGTCAGGTTTTCTTATTCCAGCACTATCCCATTCCCTGATACTCTCCTTTGATGTGCACCTCAACTGCTCTGTCTGCCTGTTGGAGCAGTGAGTGGAAATCCTGTGTTAGTCAGTGCCCAAGTAAAAGTGTTTGGGCTTAATGATTGCCCATTCATGTCTAAGCACTGCATCCTGGGAGGCAGGTGAAAAAAACACATGCTCTACAATACTCAAAAAGACTGTGTATTTTTCAGGGCTTCTGCCGACAAACGGGGATTTCATAATTGTGAAATAGCTTTGAGAGTGAAAACACTTAAAGATGTAAAAATACTTCCATTCTTGCATAAGCATTGAAAATATATTTAACATTTTCAGTACTAGGACAAATTCACCGCCTTTCTGCCCCGGCCAATTTTCAGCTTTCAACGCTGTCACAATTCGAATGGCAATTGCACAGTCATGCAACACTGTACCCAAATTAGATTTTTATAATTTTTTCACACAAATAGAGTTTTCTTTTGGTGGTATTTATTCACCACAGTGGTTTTTATTTTATTTTTTGCTAAATAAACAAACAGACAAAATGAAAATTTTGAAACAAAAATAAAATTTTCTTTGTTTCTGTTATAAAAATTTGAAAATAAATAATCCTTTGTAAAATTAGGGCAAAATGTATACTGCTACATTTCTTTGGTGATAATAAACCAAATCAGTGTATATTATTTAGTCTGTTGTAAGGTGTATATACAGTGGGGCAAAAAAGGATTTAGTCAGCCACCAATTGTGCAAGTTCTCCCACTTAAAAAGATGAGAGAGGCCTGTAATTGTCATCATAGGTATACCTCAACTATGAGAGACAAATCCAGACAATCACATTGTCTGATTTGGAAATATATATTTTTGCAAATTATGGTGGAAAATAAGTATTTGGTCACCTACAAACAAGCAAGAATTCTGGCTCTCACAAACCTGTATCTTCTTCTTTAAGAGGCTCATCTGTCCTTCACTCATTACCTGTATTAATGGCACCTGTTTGAACTTGTTATCAGTATAAAAGACACCTGTCCACAACCTCAAAAAGTCGCACTCCAAACTCCACTATGGTGAAGACCAAAGAGCTGTCAAAGGACACCAGAAACAAAATTGTAGACCTGCACCAGGCTGGGAAGACTGAATCTGCAATAGGCAAGCAGCTTGGTGTGAAGAAATCAACTGTAGGAGCAATACTTAGAAAATGGAAGACATGCAAGACCACTGATAATCTCCCTCGATCTGGGGCTCCACGCAAGATCTCACCCCGTGGGGTCAAAATGATCACAAGAACCACATGGGGGGACCTAGTGAATGACCTGCAGAGAGCTGGGACCAACATAACAATGGCTACCATCAGTAACACACTACGCCGCCAGGGACTGAGATCCCACAGTGCCAGACGTGTCCCCCTGCTTAAGCTAGTACATGTCCGGGCCCGTCTGAGGTTTGCTAGAGAGCATTTGGATGATCCAGAAGAGGATTGGGAGAATGTCATATGGTCAGATGAAACCAAAGTAGAACTGTTTGGTAGAAACACAACTCGTCGTGTTTGGAGGTGAGAGAATGCTGAGTTGCAACCAAAGAACACCATACCTACTGTGAAGCATGGGGGTGGCAACATCATGCTTTAGGGCTGTTTCTCTGCAAAGGGAACAGGACGACTGATCCGTGTACATAAAAGAATGAATGGGGCCATGTATCGTGAGATTTTGAGCGCAAACATCCTCCCATCAGCAAGGGCATTAATGATGAAACGTGGCTGGGTCTTTCAGCATGACAATGATCCCAAACACACCACCCGGGCAACAAAGGAGTGGCTTCGTAAGAAGCATTTCAAGGTCCTGGAGTGGCCTAGCCAGTCTCCAGATCTCAACCCCATAGAAAACCTTTGGAGGGAGTTGAAAGTCCGTGTTGCCCAGCGACAGCCCAAAAACATCACTGCTCTAGAGGAGATCTGCATGGAGGAATGGGCCAACATACCAGCAACAGTGTGTGACAACCTTGTGAAGACTTACAGAAAACGTTTGACCTCTGTCATTGCCAACAAAGGATATATAACAAAGTATTGAGATGAACTTTTGATATTGACCAAATACTTATTTTCCACCATAATTTGCAAAAAAAATTCTTTCCAAATCAGACAATGTGATTGTCTGGATTTGTTTCCACATTTTGTCTCTCATAGTTGAGGTATACCTATGATGACAATTACAGGCCTCTCTCATCTTTTTAAGTGGGAAAACTTGCACAATTGGTGACTGACTAAATACTTTTTTGCCCCACTGTATATATATATATATATATATATATATATATATATATATATATTGTGAGGGGGTTAGCTCGGCAGCGGGTGTGTGTGACCCCCGGGATGGGCTCCCCACACAAAACAGGCCCAGCAAACGGAGGTTGTGGTTTTCAAAATCAAAAAGGTGCGGTTTATTTTCTATTTACAGTGACAAAACACAGCAAAGCAAAAGAAACATAAACAAAATAAATCCTGGTCAACTTGACCTCTGACTAAACATACAGGTTTCCTAACTAACAACTGGGATCAGCCTAGTGCTGTCCTAGTCCCTAAGTCCCTGGTTTTAAATGTCCAAGCAAATAGCCACACAGGCTTTGTCTCACCGCACAGGGGTTCACTCTCCCTAGACAGTCCACACAGGTCTGGTTCCAGGCATGAGCAAACACCTAATGAATCTGGGAGTTCTTATAGAGGCCTAAATGAGCTGACAAGCTTCAGCTGGTCTCATCAACTCCCTGTCTGCACGACGCCCCACACTCTCCCTAGAGGTATGAGTCATCCATGAGCCCACTAGCCTTATACAACTCTCCACCTAGTTGTATAAGTCGGCGTAAAGCCTGAATCTGGGCGAAATATATCTACCCCCCTGGATGCAACCAGGTGACTTTACCTTCCTGCTGTCACATACCCCCCCCTCTTGTTTTAACCTCGGGGTTGGAACACCAGCAATCAGGCATTCATGTACTCGAGACAAAGCATCCACATTCCCCATTTGAACGCCAGGGCGATGCTTTACTGTGAAGTTGAATTCCTGGAGGGCCAGGAACCACCTATTCACTCTTCTATTTGTTTCCTTGTTTTGAGCCATCCACTTTAACGGAGCGTGATCCGTAACCATGTCAAAGTGCCTACCTAGCAGGTAGTACCGAAGGGAATCTAGAGCCCACTTCACCGCTAAACACTCCTTTTCAACGGTGGCGTAATTTACCTCATGGGACTTCAACTTCCTGCTGAGGTAAATGACTGGGTGCTCTTCCCCGTTCCAGACCTGGGACAATACTGCTCCTAACCCCACATCTGACGCATCACTTTGTACGACAAAGTCTTTAGAGAAGTCGGGTGAGTACAACACTGGCTGGCTACATAAGGCTTGTTTCAAGAATTGGAATGCTGCCTCAGCCTCGGGGGTCCATTTAATCATGACCGACCCTTTCCCCTTCGTCAGGTTGGTTAGGGGCACAGCCTTAGAAGCAAAGTGGGGAATGAATCGCCGATAATACCCAGCGATTCCCAGAAAGGCTCGTACCTGCTTCTTGCTGTTGGGACGTGGCCAACTCTGGATGGCCTCGACTTTGTTGAGTTGGGGTTTTATTACTCCCCTCCCAATGGTGTACCCAAGATATTTGGCCTCCTCCTGCCCAATGGTACACTTCTTGGGGTTAGCCGTAAACCCCGCTTCCCGAACAGAGTCCAGGACTGCTTGCACTTTTGGCAGATGTGAGGCCCAATCTGTGCTATGGACAATTACGTCATCCAGGTAAGCCGCAGCATACTTCCGATGGGGCCTCAGCATCTGGTCCATTTTCCGCTGGAATGTGGCCGGCGCATTCTGTAACCCGAACGGCATTCTTTTATATTGGAACGCCCCGTCTGGGGTTACAAATGCGGTTTTCTCTTTGGCCGACTTGGCCAGGGGGATTTGCCAATACCCTTTTGTGAGGTCAAGAGTCGTCATGTATCGGGCTGTTCCCAGCCGGTCGATCAACTCATCTATACGTGGCATGGGGTAGGTGTCAAATTTTGTAACTTTGTTCAACTGACGAAAATCGTTACAAAATCGCCAGCTCCCATCCGGTTTAGGCACCAACACGATGGGACTAGACCAATCACTTTGGGACTCCTCTATCACCCCTAAGTTCAGCATTTTCTGTACTTCCTCCCGTATTGCCTCCCGTCTGGCCTCTGGGATCCGATAGGGTTTTAACTTCACCCTTTCACCGGGCGGGGTAATGATGTCATGCTCTACCCCAGATGTTTGTCCCGGCAGCTCAGAGAATACCTCCTTGTTGCGAAGCACAAACTCCTTAACCTCCTGTTGTTGGGGTTGTGACAAGGTGGCTGCTATTCCAACCTCAGGAATCACGCAACCAGTTTGAGCTGGTGACCAAGTGTCTGCGACTAGGGACTCTCTATCCCTCCAGGCTTTCAACAGATTAACGTGATAGATCTGTTCGGGCTTTCGCCTTCCTGGTTGTCTGACCTTGTAATTCACTTCGCTCACTTTTTCCATTATCTCGTAGGGGCCTTGCCATTTGGCAAGGAATTTACTTTCAACCGTAGGGACAAGTACCAGTATCCTATCCCCCGGGGAAAAGGTACGGGTCTTGGCTCCACGGTTGTACACTCTCTGCTGTGCTAACTGCGCTTGGGCCAAATGTTCCTTCACGATGGGCATTACCTGTGCAATTCGGTCTTGCATCAGGGCGACATGCTCAATCACACTCCTGTGGGGAGAACTCTCACTTTCCCAAGTTTCCTTGGCAATATCCAACAGCCCTCTTGGGTGTCTCCCATACAGTAACTCAAAGGGGGAGAATCCCGTAGAGGATTGGGGCACCTCCCTAATAGCAAACATCAGATAAGGAAGTAGACAGTCCCAATCCTTTCCATCTCTATCCACCACTTTCTTCAACATTTGTTTTAGGGTTTTGTTGAATCTTTCAACCAGCCCATCGGTTTGGGGGTGATACACAGATGTACGTAATTGCGTCACTTTGAATAATTTACACAGCTCCTTCATAACCCGGGACATAAAGGGTGTACCTTGGTCCGTAAGCAGTTCTTTACAAATACCCACCCGGCTAAACACAAGAGATAGCTCTTTGGCTATGGTTTTGGCCGAGGTATTTCGGAGAGGGATCGCTTCTGGATAACGGGTGGCATAGTCCATTATAACTAATATGTACTGGTGCCCCCTAGCGGACTTGATTATAGGACCTACCAAATCCATGGCGATCCTCTCAAACGGGACCTCAATGATGGGTAGAGGGACCAGCGGGCTACGGAAATGTGGCATCGGGGCCGACCTCTGACACACAGGGCAGGAGGAACAATAATTTTCTACGTCCTTCATCACCCCCGGCCAATAGAATCTCTGTAATACCCTCTCTCGGGTTTTCTCTGTCCCCAGATCACCTCCAAGAATGTGCCCATGGGCCAACTCCAACACCAACTTCCTGTAAGGTTTGGGCACCACAAGCTGCTCAACGGTTTCTTCTGCCCTTTTTGCCACCCGATACAGTAGGTCCTTCTCTACGCTGAAGTATGGGTAAGTGCAGGTATTATCTGGGTTCACTAACTCGCCATCTATTTTCACTACGTTTTCCCGTGCCTTTATTAGGGCGGGGTCTTTCAACTGTTCTGTGGCAAAGTTTTCCCTGTGAACCTCAAGATCAGAAAACTCCACAGACGGTAGGTTTTCGTCTGAGGAGGTGGGCTCCTCTCCAGTTTCTTGAGTCTCCCCTGCCAATACTGATAAGGGAAATTCCGGAGAGTCCTCACCACTCTCAGGGGAGTTCTGGCTATCACATTCCTGGTACATAGGGGCACCAGTGGGGGGCTCAGGATCATCCCACAGTTCCCAGAACTTCGGAAAATCCCTTCCCACAATGGCGTCATGCGGTAACTGAGATACTAAGCCCACTGGATGAGAGAGGGTACCTTTGGGGGTCTCGAAACACACTGTAGTCACTGGATACTCTCGGGTGTCCCCATGCACACAAATAACAGCTACCTTGCTATTCCCAGAGACCTCTGTTTTAACTAACTCAGCCTTTATCAGGGTCACAAGGCTACCTGAATCCAGCAATACCACAACATTTCTACCATTAACACACATTTTGCATAAATGTTTCTCAGTTCCTCGAATGGCAGTGCATGCGACTGTCGCACACAGCGACTGACGTCTGCCCGTCAGAAAGTCACACTGCATGGGTTCCTCCACAACCGGGCAATTGGCTGCAATATGTCCCGCTTGCCGGCAGCGGTAGCAAACGATCCTTCTTGCCGCCTCTTGAGCCGCTGATTTCCCAGGCTGTTCTCGCCAAACTTGGGGTAGAGCTCCCACCCTCTCACTCTCTCCACCCTCACCCCTTGGAATCCTCTTATCCGCCCCTGGGGATGGTCTGGTCTTAGGGTGGAAAGTCCGAGTGTCTCTGGAAGAGGCCGTCAGGTTCTCTGTAGCCAAGTATTTCTCCACACGATCCACAAGACCATCGGCCGTCTCTGGGTCTCCATGGCTTACCCACTTTTGGATGGCAGTAGGAAGAGCTCTCAAAAACCGATCCATTACAACACGTTCCACAATCTTTGGTGCGGACAAAGTCTCTGGCTGTAGCCACTTTCTGCTCAGGTGAATGAGATCATACATTTGAGACCTGGGGGGTTTTCCAAGCTGGAAAGTCCAGTTATGCACACGCTGAGCCCGGACAGCCTGGGTGACACCCAGCCTTGCCAATATTTCAGCTTTTAGCATCACATAGTCTTTTGCTTGGTTAGGCTCTAGGTCATAGTAAGCTTTCTGCGATTCACCAGTTAACAGAGGAGCCACCAGTCCAGCCCACTGCTCCTCAGGCCACTTTTCTCTTTCAGCGGTCCTTTCAAATGTGGTCAAAAATACCTCTGGATCATCCTCTCCAGTCATTTTTGTCAATAAACGACTCACCCCAAAGGACGCGGTATTAGTGGGACGGCTTTCCTCACTGGTCTGCGGACGTTGCTGCATTACTGCTTCCATCTGTTGTTGTAGTCTCTGCTCTTGCTTCTGCAACAGGTCTATGAAGCGGGCCTCAGATTGCTGCTGGGCTCGTTGCTGAGCCTCCAGACTCTGTTGCAAAGTTGCGTTTGTCTGCTGCTGGGCTGCAAGGCTCTGTTGATGAGCTTGCTGCTGGGCTGCGAAGTTCTGTTGTTGAGCTGCAAGGCTCTGTTGATGAGCTGCAAGGCTCTTTTGCCAACCTGCATTTGTCTGCTGTTGATTGGCATTTGCTAGAGCCAGCTGCTTCAGTATCTCCTCCATGCTGGCTTAAAAAAAAAACTGCCACTGGTTCTCCACCAACTGTGAGGGGGTTAGCTCGGCAGCGGGTGTGTGTGACCCCCGGGATGGGCTCCCCACACAAAACAGGCCCAGCAAACGGAGGTTGTGGTTTTCAAAATCAAAAAGGTGCAGTTTATTTTCTATTTACAGTGACAAAACACAGCAAAGCAAAAGAAACATAAACAAAATAAATCCTGGTCAACTTGACCTCTGACTAAACATACAGGTTTCCTAACTAACAACTGGGATCAGCCTAGTGCTGTCCTAGTCCCTAAGTCCCTGGTTTTAAATGTCCAAGCAAATAGCCACACAGGCTTTGTCTCACCGCACAGGGGTTCACTCTCCCTAGACAGTCCACACAGGTCTGGTTCCAGGCATGAGCAAACACCTAATGAATCTGGGAGTTCTTATAGAGGCCTAAATGAGCTGACAAGCTTCAGCTGGTCTCATCAACTCCCTGTCTGCACGACGCCCCACACTCTCCCTAGAGGTATGAGTCATCCATGAGCCCACTAGCCTTATACAACTCTCCACCTAGTTGTATAAGTCGGCGTAAAGCCTGAATCTGGGCGAAATATATCTACCCCCCTGGATGCAACCAGGTGACTTTACCTTCCTGCTGTCACAATATATACACAGTATATCTTAAAATCAACCCATCCTGATGTACTGACACCATCTCATTTCTTGTGGCCCGGAAATGCCAGAACAGTACAAATACCCCCTGTTCTGTCTCAACTACAAAGCGATAAAGTTCATCTCCAGGTTGAAGTAGGCCTTACTCAAGCTGGTTTGATATTCATCCCTTGCATCGATACAGGCAGTTTAACTCAATGAATAAACTCACAGTTAGGACGACAGACGATGAATCCTTTCGAATGTTCCGTTTAATGATGGATATTCATAGGTAGAAAAACTTTGCAAATGTAAGCCACATGTAAGATGTTTAGCATGGAAGATATACAGGAGTAATGACCAGAATCAGGAAGTGGAGGAGATATATAAAGAACTACGGTGAGATAGAGAGTTCAGCTAGAAAGAAGGGGACAGATCTTAAAGACACAGAGCAAGAATAATCACATAGTGTAACACAACACTCCCCGTCTGAAATCTTTAGATTTCATAACCTTAAACTAATATATATATTTTCAAAAAGTCCAATACTGACGAATGTCCTGGAACCTGTAATGAAAAACATGCAACAAGCAAATAATAAACGTAAGTTCAACAGGATGAAGAACATAAAGTCACAGTATGATGTCTTCAAATAATTCCAAAGTTCTGAGTAGAACCTGTAGATGGCAGCAATGTACTCCCCGCCGTGCCAACAGCATGGCTAGTCCTTGCACAAGTCACTCACCTGGCAAAAGGAGTACTAACTCTGTAATTGGTCGACAAAAGGTTTGTGTCGATCCTCCCTTGGTTACCTTGACTTCTACCTTCCGGACTTTGTTATCGTCGCTGGGCATAACTTTTAGTAATAAGACCCATAGGCCACTCATTCTTGTCTTTTAGAAGGATGAGGTCTCCAACCTTAAGATTCGGCTTAGATGCTTGCCATTTGTTACGACCTTGAAGGTGGTGAAGATACTTTTTCTTCCAGCGATGCCAGAACACATTGGCTAGATGCTGCACCTGCTTCCATTGATGCTCGTAATGGTGTGACCGCAGCTTCTGTTTTGTACTTACAGAAGTGTGGAGTGAGGTGTTCACAGTTCTTATTTCCTTATCATCTTCAGGGCTTACTAGTCCATAGGTGGTGTCGATAGTGGGTGAGTGGGAGTCCTCACACAGAAACCTTGGAGGTGACAGCCATAAGCTGTCCTGAAGAGCAGCAGGTGACACGGCTCTGGTCCCACAGTCAGCTGGGTTGAGTTTAGTGGGAACGTGATGCCATTGACTTGGTAGAGAGAATCTCTTGATACGTTCAACCCTGTTGCTGACGAACACATAAAATTGTTTTGTTTGGTTGTTTATGTAACCAAGTACTACCTTACTGTCTGTATAGAAGGTGAAAGAATCAATTTTAGTGTCCATTTCACTTCGTATGACCTCTGCAATTTCTACTGCTAGCACGGCTGCACAAAGTTCAAGTCTTGGTATGGTATGTGCAGGCTTGGGAGTGAGTTTTACCTTGCCTAGGACAAAACTACAGTGTGATTCTCCATTCAGTTCAGAGGTCTTCAAATAGGCTACTGCAGCAATAGCTTCAACTGATGCATCAGAGAAAATATGAATCTCTCTCCGGTTAGCAGTTGAAGTGGAACCTGGAACATAGCAACGGGGAATCTGAAGTTTTTCTAGTAACTTCAAAGAGTATCTCCACCTTTCCCACTTGTGTTGATTCTCACTAGGCAAGGAAGTATCCCAGTCTATGTTCTCAGTAGACAACTGTCTTAGTAAAATCTTACCTTGAATGGTAACTGGAGCAAGGAAACCCAGTGGGTCATAGATGCTATTCACCACGGACAGGACTCCTCTCTTAGTGAAGATTTTGTCACAAGTTGACACTTGGAAGGTGAATTTGTCTTGCTTGATGTTCCACAACAAACCCAGACTTCGCTGTACAGGAGGCACATCTGTACCTAAGTCAAGGTTTTTTAGACTAGTGGCATAGTCCTCAGAGTGAAAGGCATTCATAAGTTCCTGGCTGTTGGATATAATCTTGTGCAGTCTAAGGTTTGCTACAGACAGCATCTCCTTTGTTCTGGTGAGAAGATCAATTGCTTCTTTAGCAGTTGGAAAGGACTTAAGTGCGTCGTCAACGTAGAAGTTTCTTTCAACAAATTGACAGGCATCAGATCCATATTCAACTTCTCCAGTCTGAGCTGTTTTCCTTAGCCCATAAGTTGCCACTGCTGGGGAAGGACTGTTACCGAAGACATGTACCTTCATGCGATAATCTATAACTTCCTTGTTGAGGTCATTGTCCTTGTGCCATAGAAACCTGAGGTAGTTTCTGTTGTCTTCTCTGACGATGAAGCAGTGAAACATCTGTTGAATGTCGGCCATTACTGCTACAGGCTCTTGTCTGAAACGAATCAAGTCTCCTATTAGACTGTTGTTCACGTTGGGTCCCGTAAGAAGCATGTTGTTAAGAGAAACACCTTCGTGCTGAGCACTGGAATCAAAGACAACTCTGATTTGGTCTGGTTTGCGTGGATGATACACGCCAAAGGATGGAAGGTACCAGCATTCTTCTCCCTCCTTTAGTGGGGGAGCAGGCTCTGCAAGATCTCTGTCAAATACATTTTGCATAAAGTCCACAAAGTGCTTTTGCATCTCTGGTTTCCTGCTTAAGTTTCGCTTTAAGGAGGAGAATCTACTGATGGCCTGCTGTAAGTTGTTGGGCAATCTCTCTCTTGGGAGACGAAAGGGTAGGGGTGCTACCCAGTTATTGGAGTCATCTTGAAAGAACTCATTGTCCATTACCTTGATGAATTCTTTGTCTTCCATTGAAGGAGCCAGTATGTCATCTTCACTGGTTGCATTAAACACTGTAGAGCCGAAGTCGCCATCATGGCAGGAGAAAGGGCTTGTGTCACCTGAGATACCATGTTGCCATTCGTGGCTGGCTATCTTCTCTTTCACCCAGTAGTGATGTGGGCATGGCTCAAAGTAAGTGTTTCGGCCATTTGGCAGAACATTTGTCTTGAATGACGAAATGTTGGTAGGCCTTTTCATTTTGCCTATGCAGACATTGCCTATGATGACCCACCCTAGATCCGTGCGCTGGGAAAATGGGGCATCTGGGGGTCCACTGACTTGTCTGTGTACCTTGTGAACTCTTAGAATGTCTCTTCCTAACAGAAGAAGGATCTGAGCATCTTTGTCAAGCGGCGGTATCTCATTTGCTATTACCTTGAGGTGAGGGTGATGGAAAGCAGCAGCTGGAGTAGAGATTTCTTCCCTGTTAGCAGGTATCTGATTGCACTCAACAAGTGTAGGTAAGGGTAATTGCAAGTTACCTTTTAGAGAAGATACCATGAGTCCATGAGCCCTTCTTCCAGAAACCTCTATAGTTCCACTACAGGTACCCAAGGTGTAAGGATGAGCTTCGCCTTTTATTTCAAATAGATTGAACAATTCCGATTTTGCAAGTGATCGATTGCTCTGATTGTCTAAGATAGCATATGCCTTTAGAGACTTTTCTGGTTGATCCTTGTGGTATATGTTCACCAAGCATATCTTAGCACAGGACTTACCACAGTGGTCTTCTCCACAAACTTCAGTGCAGGATGAAGAAATTATGGTAGAATTAGGCACTTGGTCTGTATTCTCCCCGCCATGCGTTAACCTGGGAGGAGTGTTGGCAGGTTGTGCAGAGCTGGGCTCAAGAGGATGGAGGGCTTGCACATGTTCTTCAGAGCCACACTCTATGCACTTGATGGACACATTACAGTCCCTTGCAAAATGTTCTGTAGAAGCACAGCACCTGAAACATACCCTAAATGTCTTTAAAAGCTCCTTGCGCTCTTCCAGAGCCTTTTTCCTAAAGCCGATACATTTATTGAGGGGGTGTGGCTTCTTGTGTATGGGACACTCTCTGTTAGGGTTTTCAATCTTCCTACTCTGTTTGTTCGTGGCCAGAACTGTGGTAGGAGTGGGAAGGATGTCAGTCTTTTTCACGGACACTGGGCCTCTATGGTTTCTATAGTTGACCTGAAGACTGGTACTCTTAGGAAAGGGTGAGAAGAGGCTGTACTCACCGTAGGAAAAACTTGGATCGTTCTTGGTCTCTGCAATTTTCCTGATGAATTCACAGAAGAAAGAGAATGGAGGGAAGGAAACCTTGTTCTCTCTTTTGTATGATGACCCTAGTGCAGTCCATTTCTCTTGCAAACCATACGGGAGCTTGGAGACAATTGGGTTTACCCCTCTTGGAGTGTCAAGGTAACTGAGTCCAGGTAGTTTTGGGTCTGTCTTGACTTGCTGAAGCTCAAGGAGAAGGTCACTCAGTCTCTGGAACTCCTTGTTGTCCTTACCGGATATCTTTGGGAAAGTTTCCAGACGCATGAACAAAGCATTTTCTATAGCTTCTGGACTGCCATAACTTTGCTCTAGACGCTCCCATGCAGCTGTGAGGCCTGCAGTAGGATTGTCCATGAAAACCGATCTTAATGGCTTAACACGTGCAGCAGATAGAGGACCAAGCCATTTGATCAGCAGATTCAATTCTTGATCAGCTGTAATGCCAATATTGCTGATTGTAGTTCTGAAGGCACATTTCCAACTTCTGTAGTTCTCAGGTTGGTCATCAAAACTTGTAAGACCAGTCTTTGTGAGCTCTCTGCGAAGCATGTACCTCACAAACTCTTCTGTCTCAGTTGTCTCTGCCTTTATGTGAGATGCTGTTGGCTGTATGGTGCTGATTGCGTTATCTTTGACATTGTTGTTAAAGGACACAGGGAAATATGGTGCAGCAGATGCATCCAGGTGAGTTGCTTGCTTGAAGTCAGTTGTTCCAATGGTACGTTGATTCAAGGCTGTACCGATGACTGGAGATTGATGACTTGCTTGAAGCTTGCGCTGATGCTCTGTGACGTATGAAGGCAGGCAAGGTAGGCAGGTAGGAAATGCAGTGGAGTGATTTTGAGTGCAGGAAGTTGCTGGGACCTCTTTAACTTGAAGCTGTGAAGGAGTCTCTATGTAGTCGGGAGCATTGGAGACAATGGAGTGTGCACTGCAGTGGCTTAGGACATAGTCTTTAGTGCGTTTGAGGGGGTCTTCCATATCTGCTATGTTTAGGTTAATGCTGTCTTTCTCACTTGCACCTTCGTCTGCACTGATAGCTTGCTGTAGGACCCTTAGCTTTGCCATAGCTGTGTCATGTTTACACTGTTCATTTAAGGTTTCCATTGTTGCTCTTTGTCGTGCTGACTGCGCTTCCAACTCTGCCCTTTGACGTGCTGACTGCGCTTCCGACTCTGCTCTCTGAGCTTCCAACTCTGCTCTTTGACGTGCTGACTGCGCTTCTAACTCTGCTCTTTGACGTGCTGACTGCGCTTCCAACTCTGCTCTTTTTTCTGCATATGCCACCTGCACTTTGCTGGCTTCCACTTCAGCGCGGGCATTAATAAGTCGCTCACTGAGTGTTGAGTATCTTGAACTATGGGATCTTGACGAGTTTTTAGAACGTCTGGTGGAAACAGATCTGTGAGATGCAGTGTCCTGTAACAGCTTTATTTTTGCTTCTGCCTTTAATCTGGTTTGCTGGATAAAACTGTCTCTTTCAATATTGAGAGCATTGACGTGCTTTAATTGCATCATCGCATTTTCTGACTTCATGTTTTGTAAGACATTAGTAAATTTGATGCTGGTAAGCTGATAAAGCTCATATGAGGCAGAAAGTTGTTTAATGGCGCCCTCTAGTGTCAGTAGTTCACGTTCAACAGACACTGTATTGGCTTCAGCAAGGATTTTCTCCCAGACTAATTCCAAGCTATTTGACAATTCAGTCCTTGAAGCTTCATAATTCTCCATTACTTTCCAAGTGGGTTTAACTGAGCGTTTGGGTAACTCAGTTTCTTCAGGAACTTGTGGGGAGGTAGATGTGAGTTCACATGCAGAAGCTTGGTCACTCATGATAGCAGACTGACTGTGAAAGCAGGCAGGATCTGTGTGCTGAAATATGACACTGTGCAGATTGTCTCAGGCTATAAGGCTGTCATGTGCTGCTCTGTCCCTTCTGTCTTGCTATGAGGGCAGTAAATCTTGTCTGTTTCAGTACTGACATGCAGAAATCTTGTAATTAGGCTTTGAAACTCCGTTTTTCTACTGTTCTGTCTCAACTACAAAGCGATAAAGTTCATCTCCAGGTTGAAGTAGGCCTTACTCAAGCTGGTTTGATATTCATCCCTTGCATCGATACAGGCAGTTTAACTCAATGAATAAACTCACAGTTAGGACGACAGACGATGAATCCTTTCGAATGTTCCGTTTAATGATGGATATTCATAGGTAGAAAAATGTTGCAGTTGTAAGCCACATGTAAGATGTTTAGCATGGAAGATATACAGGAGTAATGACCAGAATCAGGAAGTGGAGGAGATATATAAAGAACTACGGTGAGAGAGAGAGTTCAGCTAGAAAGAAGGGGACAGATCTTAAAGACACAGAGCAAGAATAATCACATAGTGTAACACAACACCCCCAAAATTACCCCTTTTTAGAAAGTAAACTGTACAAGGTATTTATTAAGAAACATTGTCCGTTTTTTGAAGTTGTAATTTTTTGTAACAATTTTTGGGAAAAAGAAGAAATGTAAAAAATTGGATTTTTTGTACTCACCGTAAAATTCTTTTCTCTGACATCCATGGACTGACACGGTGTCTCTTTACACTTTACACGTGGGTTATGTCCCTGCTTGCAGGAGAAGACCTAGGCAGAATGTGAGATGTTATACATACATTCTAAAAGCCAGAGCTGAACAGCCCCACCCAGGGGGCGGTCCCTCCGTACATAACCCTCCCACTACAGTCAGCAGACTTCAGTTCGTAACAAAGCAGTACAAACTTAAAAAGGAAGGGTGGGTGCCGTGTCAGTCCATGGATGTCAGAGAAAAGGATTTTACGGTGAGTACAAAAAATCCTATTTTCTCTTACCATCCATGGACTGACACGGTGTCTCTTTACACTTTACACGTGGGATGTCCCAAAGCAGTGTCAAGAGGGATGGGAGCAGTATAAATGGAAAAACCAAAAACTTAACTCCAAGAAGGCAGAGCTCCTCAACGGAGGAGTCGCAACTTTAAACAGTTGCCTGCAGCACCCTGCGGCCGAAGGAAGCATCCGGAGATGCAGCCACATTAACCTTATAAAACTTAAAAGGCATGAACAGACGACCAGGTCGCCGCCTTGCACACTTGTGCAACCGACGCTTGATGTCGGAAAACCCAGGAAGCACCAATTGCCCTGGTGGAATGCGCCGTAACCGGAAAGGGAGGCGCCCGCCCTTTCAGAGCATAGGCTTGAATGACGGTTTGTCTGATTCCCCTAGAAATGATGGCAGACGAAACCGCTTGGCCCTGTTATGGACCAGAGACAGTCACAAACAGTGAGTCGGACTTTCGAATAGAAGCAGTAGCAGACAGGTACACCCTTAAGGCTTGTACCACATCCAATATGTGCAGCGCAAACTCTCTGGGATGCGATGGGTGAGGACACAAGGACGAGAGGACAATGTCCTCATGTAGGTGAAAGGTCGACACCACCTTTGGCAAAAAGGAAGGTCATGGATGCAACACCGCCTTATCCTTATGGATGACTAAATATGGCAACTTGCAGGACAAAGCCGCCAACTCAGACACCCGTCAAACAGAAGTGATTGCCACTAAAAGGCCACCTTCTGAGACAAGACAAGAGGGGAATATCCCGGATATTCCCAAAAGGAGGTTCCTGGAGGTCCGAGAGCACCAAATTCAGATCCCACGGTGGGAGAGGAGGCTTGACAGGAGGGAGCACATGGCGAACCCCCAACACAAGGTGCTAACCAAGAAATGACCCGCTAGAGGTCACTGAAAGAAGATGGCCAAGGCCGAAATCTGATCCTTGATGGTACTCAAAGCAAGCTTTTGGGTCACTCCACACTGCAGAGGACGCAGGATTCTGGGGACGGAATACGTCCGAGGACGCCAGTCCAGCACTTCGCATATGGCGATATAAGCTTTCCAGGCACGGTGATAGATCTGCTTGGAGGAAGACTTCCGTGTCCTTAACATGGTCAAAATGACCGAGTCCGAGAGACCTTCGGACCCTCAACACCTGGCTTTCAACAGCCCTGCCGTTAAAGCCAGAGACTGTAAGCCGGATGAAACATAGGACCTTGAGACTGAAGGTCCTCCCTCATCGGCAACCGCCAGGGAACGTCCGCGACGAGACATACCAGATCAGCGTACCAGTGATGCTGAGGCCAATCAGGAACAATTAGGATCACCAGAGTTTATATCAGGCGATAAGGACCCTATGGGGCCACCAACGCATCCGAGGCATCGCCCAAGGATCCCTGGATCTGGCCACAACCTCGACCCTTGCGATTGAGTCGAGAGGCCATCAGGTCCGGCGTGCCCCACCGTCGGCAAAGGAGTTGAAATATGCAAGGGCCACTCTTCTTGGTCCGGCGATTGGCGACTCAGATAGTCCGCCTGCCCATTGTCTATGCCCAGAATGTAAATGGCCTACAGAGCCGGCACGTTTCTTCCGGCCCACTTCAGGATACGGACTACCTCGGAAGCCGCAGCTGAGCTCCGAGTCCCCCCTTGATGGTTTACATACGCCACCGCCGTGGCGTTGTCCGACTGGCTCCTGATGGAGCGACCCCGTACTCTCTCCGACCTGAGGAGAGACACAGTCCGATGGCCCGTATTTCCAGAACAGTGATTGGTAAACGGGCTCGTCCGGAGTCCAAGGCCTTGAGCCGACAGGCTGGTGTCCGTCGTGAGTACCGTCCATTGGATGGGAGGGGAACGACTTTCCGACCGAAGAGCCGAGGATCTCAACCACCATGTCAGGGGCGCCCTGACCAGGTGAATCACCTGGATCTGAAGATCCAAGGACAACGGGGATTTGTCCCAGGTGGACAAGATCTCCTTCTGCAATGCCCTGGTGTGTGATTGGGCATATGGAACGGCCACGAAGGAGGCCACCACGAGTCCCGGGACTCTCATGCAAAAAAACGGATTGACAACCATTTCGGGATGTCAGCACCCGCACCGCAGACTGAAGTGTCAGCAACTTCTCCAGAGGTAGGATACCTTTGCCTCCAAGGAGTCTAGAATCAGAACTAGATACTCCAGACACTGAGTCGGGACCAGGACTGACTCCTGAATGTTCAGGAACCACCCGAAGTCCCTGAGGGTCTAATTGACGATAGTCACCTTTCCTCTAAGTCTGAGCCACTTTCTGCTCTTAGCAGAAGATCGTCCAGATAGCCCACGACAGCAATACCTCACTGTAACAGAAGGCTAGAACCGGAGCAAGCACCTTGGTGAACACCCTTGGTGCCAAGGCTAGTCCGAAAGGAAGAGCCACAATCGATAGTGGACTTCGCTGATCGCGAGCGCAGAAACTTCTGGTGACTTGCGCAGATCGGAACATGCAAGTAGGCGTCCTTGAAGTCCAAGGACGCCAGAAGAAAATCCCTTTGGTGGAGTGTAGCGATCACCGTGCGAATGGATTCCATGCGGAATTTCTGCACCTTCTCAAAGGCATTCAGGGCCTTGAGGTCCAGGATAGGTCGAACCACGTCCTATTTTTGGGACGACAAACAGATTCGAGTAGAATCCCTGAAAACTCTCCTGTGACGGAACCGGCACAATCACTCCGGACCTGATCAAATCCTGTACAGCCCCCAAGAGGGCTGCCCGACAGGTAGGAAGGAGAGGAAGATTCGAGGGAAAGAATCTGTCTGGGGGCCAGGATCGGAATACTATCCTGTATCCTGAGGTGACCACCTCGCACACCCACCAGTCGGAGATTCGGGAGGACCACCGATTCGTGACCTGCAAAGTCGTCCCCCCACCCCAGAGTCGGGCGGAGGCAAGACTTCACGCAGAGGCGGGCTTGGGAGCCGCTTGTTTGGCTTACGCACCCAGGGGCACTTGTGCCCACCAGCCGCACTGCCGTCAGTCTGAGAGGACCTACCCGTGGACTCTAACTGACGAAAAAAACCAGTTTTGCTGGAAAGGAAGGCCCCTGTTTTCAGCGGGCCTCCTCACTCTTGCTAGTCTAAGGAAGAAGAGTGCTTTTACCTCCCATGACATCCATGACGATGTCATCCAGAGCAGCACCGAAAGGTCTACCACCTTTAAATGGTAGATCTGTCAGGAGCTTCCTAAGGCTAGGTCAGCAGACCAGCACTTCAACCAGATAAGACGACGCAATACCACCGCCGAGACAGAGGCCCTGGATATTAAAGGGGCCGCGTCCAACGTGGCGTCGCACACATAAACCAGGCCCTAAACCAGTTGGTGGGCCAGAGCAACTGTGTCTGGAGGAAGATTATGCTCCTGTACAGCTAGGTGCAACATTTTTGCCCAACCTGTAAGTGTTTAAGACACAAGGGTCACCGCTACCACAGGCCGTAGGGCGGATCCCAACAAGGCAAACATGGCTCTGCTCACCACTTCTGACCTCCTGTCAGTGGGGTCCTCAAATGCAGGAGTCCCCTCCATCGGGAGAGTGATGGCCTTGTTCAACCGGGCGACTGGAGGGTCGACCCTGGGGGAGAAGCCCACTTTTTAAGTAGGGCATCTTCAAGGGGTATCTGATAGACAAACGCCGCGGGACCATAAAAAAATTCTTCTGCGGCTTTTCCCAGACCTTATCAATGAGCTGGTCAAAGAAAGTACATATGAAAAAACCTCTTTAGAAGGCCTGGCCTTAAAAGAACCAAAGGAGACTGTATCCGCCTGAGGTTCTGCATCCGCAGCATTTTAGCTTGAGAGTGTCCCTCACCGCAGTCATGAGTACACTAACAAGCGCCCTGTCATTTACTGACTCAGAACTGGAGTTTTCCTCATAAGGAATGTCCTGTTCAAAACCATCCAATACATTCAGAACTAGGGTCCTGAGCGGTAGTAGCTAGGCCCATATCTGAATCAGCGCACTGCCCTCATGAAGTAAAGTGGGGGGAGGGCGCTTTTTTGCTCCCTTGCGCTTGCACACAGCTCCCATCCTGGTCAGAAATGATTCCAGGACTGCCCACAACTGGTCCCTAGGGACCGCAGGTGCTGAAGCACTGCCTGTTGTCCACTGACATTTAGGGGAAGCTGGTGACAGAGACTCCATATTGCCCCCCTCTGAGACTCCTCAGATAAAAAGTCCACCCACAGGCTGTGCTGACTGAGGAGGGGGCGCCCAGGGGACTCACCAAACCGGACCAGGGACCGCTCAGTTCCGCTGTCTGTACCGCGCTGTGTCAGCGCTGGTGAGCTGTGAGGAGATTGTGAGGAGATTTGCGCTGTTACAGCAGCGCTAGAGGCCAAAACTAGTGCTGAAGAGCGCGCGGGCTACAAGAAAATGGCCGCCGCACTTCACTGAGGTGATCCACGGCAAGATGGCCGCCATGACTCAGCAAAAGTGAAAAAAACAGCACACACACAGCGCCACTCGGCGCTCAGGCCCCAAAACACACAAACAAAGGCCCCAAGCATATCTGCAGACCAGCATTAGCCCCTCCAAGAACAGTGTGACCCCCAGGCACCCCACACAGCACAGCGCCAGCAATGGTGACAGAGAGTGACAATGAAATACAGGGGGAGACAGGGAAAATCCCCCACAGAGAAACACACAGCTTTTTGTACTCACCTGCAGGCAGGAGAGACTACTTACCCATCCCCTGAGGGACCCACTGGTGTGTTTCTGACAGGACTATCACAGTGCAGTACTGAGTAGCTGTCGGCCCGGTCCACCGCGAAAGATACAGTCAGTCAGGAACTGTTCAGTCTTGAGAGGACCGTGGGAGCATGAAAGCAAACCCGGCCACCCCTGGAGTCATGGGGCCTGTCGTGAACTGAGTCTCACGCACACAATGCGAGGATCAGCACGCTCGATGGTCGGACAGGGAAGACTACGAGGATATCTTGTACCCAACCTGTTGCCCAGCCGACAGTTGATAGAAAATTCTCAAAAATAAAATAAAAAAGAAGTCCAGAAAAGGAATAAAAATAGGTCAGGAGACTGGCTCCTGAGAGAGCCACGTCTTCTCCTTCTGCTAGGCAGAAAAAAACTGAAGTCTGCTGACTGTAGTGGGAGGGTTATGTCCGGAGGGACCGCCCCCTGGGTGGGGCTGTTCAGCTCTGGCTTTTAGAATGTATGTATAACATCTCACCTTCTGCCTAGGTCTTCTCCTGCAAGCAGGGACATAACCCACGTGTAAAGTGTAAAGAGACACCGTGTCAGTCCATGGATGGTAAGAGAAAATATTATTTTTCATTTTTTTTTTTAACATGCTGTCACCAGTGCAGTACAGTGTGATCATATAACTTGTGTGGTGGTGATCAGGGACACTGTCTGGGGACAGTATATATATAAAAAGAAAAGTAAATAATATTTTTTTGTACATTTTGTTCAATAATCTTTCTTTTTTCTTTACTTTTTTTTTTTTTACATACTGTGACCAGAGCAGTACAGTATTACCATTATAACACTGTACTACTCTGGAGAGGTGATCAGGTTTTTTTTCCCTACACACTATGATTGCTTATAACAATAAATAGCACTGTTAAATACAACCATTTTTTTTACATAGTGTGACAGCAGGAAGGTAAAGTCACCTGGTTGCATCCAGGGGGGTAGATATATTTCGCCCAGATTCAGGCTTTACGCCGACTTATACAACTAGGTGGAGAGTTGTATAAGCCCAGCTAAGGCTAGTGGGCTCATGGATGACTCATACCTCTAGGGAGAGTGCTGGGCGTCGTGCAGACAGGGAGTTGATGAGACCAGCTGAAGCTTGTCAGCTCATTTAGGCCTCTATAAGAACTCCCAGCTTCATTAGGTGTTTGCTCATGCCTGGACCCAGACCTGTGTGGACTGTCTAGGGAGAGTGAACCCCTGTGCGGTGAGACAAAGCCTGTGTGGCTATTTGCTTGGACATTTAAAACCAGGGACTTAGGGACTAGGACAGCACTAGGCTGATCCTAGTTGTTAGTTAGGAAACCTGTATGTTTAGTCAGAGGTCAAGTTGACCAGGATTTATTTTGTTTATGTTTCTTTTGGCTTTGCTGTGTTTTGTCACTGTAAATAGAAAATAAACCGCACCTTTTTTGATTTTGAAAACCACAACCTCCGTTTGCTGGGCCTGTTTTTGTGTGGGGAGCCCATCCCGGGGGTCACACACACCCGCTGCCGAGCTAACCCCCCTCACAGTTGGTGGAGAATGCAGGCAGTTTTTTTTAAGCCAGCATGGAGGAGATACTGAAGCAGCTGGCTCTAGCAAATGCCAATCAACAGCAGACAAATGCAGGTTTGCAAAAGAGCCTTGCAGCTCATCAACAGAGCCTTGCAGCTCAACAACAGAACTTCGCAGCCCAGCAGCAAGCTCATCAACAGAGCCTTGCAGCCCAGCAGCAAGCTCACCAACAGAGTCTGGAAGCTCAGCAACAAGCCCAGCAGCAATCTGAGGCCCGCTTCATAGACCTGTTACAGAAGCAAGAGCAGAGACTACAACAAATGGAAGCAGTAATGCAGCAACGTCCGCAGACCAGTGAGGAAAGCCGTCCCACTAATACCGCGTCCTTTGGGGTGAGTCGTTTATTGACAAAAATGACTGGAGAGGATGATCCAGAGGTATTTTTGACCACATTTGAAAGGACTGCTGAAAGAGAAAAGTGGCCTGAGGAGCAGTGGGCTGGACTGGTGGCTCCTCTGTTAACTGGTGAATCGCAGAAGGCTTACTATGACCTAGAGCCTGACCAAGCAAAAGACTATGTGATGCTAAAAGCTGAGATATTGGCAAGGCTGGGTGTCACCCAGGCTGTCCGGGCTCAGCGTGTGCATAACTGGACTTTCCAGCTTGGAAAACCCCCCAGGTCTCAAATGTATGATCTCATTCACCTGAGCAGAAAGTGGCTACAGCCAGAGACTTTGTCCGCACCAAAGATTGTGGAACGTGTTGTAATGGATCAGTTTTTGAGAGCTCTTCCTACTGCCATCCAAAAGTGGGTAAGCCATGGAGACCCAGAGACGGCCGATGGTCTTGTGGATCGTGTGGAGAAATACTTGGCTACAGAGAACCTGACGGCCTCTTCCAGAGACACTCGGACTTTCCACCCTAAGACCAGACCATCCCCAGGGGCGGATAAGAGGATTCCAAGGGGTAAGGGTGGAGAGAGTGAGAGGGTGGGAGCTCTACCCCAAGTTTGGCGAGAACAGCCTGGGAAATCAGCGGCTCAAGAGGCGGCAAGAAGGATCGTTTGCTACCGCTGCCGGCAAGCGGGACATATTGCAGCCAATTGCCCGGTTGTGGAGGAACCCATGCAGTGTGACTTTCTGACGGGCAGACGTCAGTCGCTGTGTGCGACAGTCGCATGCACTGCCATTCGAGGAACTGAGAAACATTTATGCAAAATGTGTGTTAATGGTAGAAATGTTGTGGTATTGCTGGATTCAGGTAGCCTTGTGACCCTGATAAAGGCTGAGTTAGTTAAAACAGAGGTCTCTGGGAATAGCAAGGTAGCTGTTATTTGTGTGCATGGGGACACCCGAGAGTATCCAGTGACTACAGTGTGTTTCGAGACCCCCAAAGGTACCCTCTCTCATCCAGTGGGCTTAGTATCTCAGTTACCGTATGACGCCATTGTGGGAAGGGATTTTCCGAAGTTCTGGGAACTGTGGGATGATCCTGAGCCCCCCACTGGTGCCCCTATGTACCAGGAATGTGATAGCCAGAACTCCCCTGAGAGTGGTGAGGACTCTCCGGAATTTCCCTTATCAGTATTGGCAGGGGAGACTCAAGAAACTGGAGAGGAGCCCACCTCCTCAGACGAAAACCTACCGTCTGTGGAGTTTTCTGATCTTGAGGTTCACAGGGAAAACTTTGCCACAGAACAGTTGAAAGACCCCGCCCTAATAAAGGCACGGGAAAACGTAGTGAAAATAGATGGCGAGTTAGTGAACCCAGATAATACCTGCACTTACCCATACTTCAGCGTAGAGAAGGACCTACTGTATCGGGTGGCAAAAAGGGCAGAAGAAACCGTTGAGCAGCTTGTGGTGCCCAAACCTTACAGGAAGTTGGTGTTGGAGTTGGCCCATGGGCACATTCTTGGAGGTCATCTGGGGACAGAGAAAACCCGAGAGAGGGTATTACAGAGATTCTATTGGCCGGGGGTGATGAAGGACATAGAAAATTATTGTTCCTCCTGCCCTGTGTGTCAGAGGTCGGCCCGATGCCACATTTCCGTAGCCCACTGGTCCCTCTACCCATCATTGAGGTCCCGTTTGAGAGGATCGCCATGGATTTGGTAGGTCCTATAATCAAGTCCGCTAGGGGGCACCAGTACATATTAGTTATAATGGACTATGCCACCCGTTATCCAGAAGCGATCCCTCTCCGAAATACCTCGGCCAAAACCATAGCCAAAGAGCTATCTCTTGTGTTTAGCCGGGTGGGTATTTGTAAAGAACTGCTTACGGACCAAGGTACACCCTTTATGTCCCGGGTTATGAAAGAGCTGTGTAAATTGTTCAAAGTGACGCAATTACGTACATCTGTGTATCACCCCCAAACCGATGGGCTGGTTGAAAGATTCAACAAAACCCTAAAACAAATGTTGAAGAAAGTGGTGGATAGAGATGGAAAGGATTGGGACTGTCTACTTCCTTATCTGATGTTTGCTATTAGGGAGGTGCCCCAATCCTCTACGGGATTCTCCCCCTTTGAGTTACTGTATGGGAGACACCCAAGAGGGCTGTTGGATATTGCCAAGGAAACTTGGGAAAGTGAGAGTTCTCCCCACAGGAGTGTGATTGAGCATGTCGCCCTGATGCAAGACCGAATTGCACAGGTAATGCCCATCGTGAAGGAACATTTGGCCCAAGCGCAGTTAGCACAGCAGAGAGTGTACAACCGTGGAGCCAAGACCCGTACCTTTTCCCCGGGGGATAGGATACTGGTACTTGTCCCTACGGTTGAAAGTAAATTCCTTGCCAAATGGCAAGGCCCCTACGAGATAATGGAAAAAGTGAGCGAAGTGAATTACAAGGTCAGACAACCAGGAAGGCGAAAGCCCGAACAGATCTATCACGTTAATCTGTTGAAAGCCTGGAGGGATAGAGAGTCCCTAGTCGCAGACACTTGGTCACCAGCTCAAACTGGTTGCGTGATTCCTGAGGTTGGAATAGCAGCCACCTTGTCACAACCCCAACAACAGGAGGTTAAGGAGTTTGTGCTTCGCAACCATGAGGTATTTTCTGAGCTGCCGGGACAAACATTTGGGGTAGAGCATGACATCATTACCCCGCCCGGTGAAAGGGTGAAGTTAAAACCCTATCGGATCCCAGAGGCCCGACGGGAGGCAATACGGGAGGAAGTACAGAAAATGCTGAACTTAGGGGTGATAGAGGAGTCCCAAAGTGATTGGTCTAGTCCCATTGTGTTGGTGCCTAAACCGGATGGGAGCTGGCGATTTTGTAACGATTTTCGTCAGTTGAACAAAGTTACAAAATTTGACACCTACCCCATGCCACGTATAGATGAGTTGATCGACCGGCTGGGAACAGCCCGATACATGACGACTCTTGACCTCACAAAAGGGTATTGGCAAATCCCCCTGGCCAAATTGGCCAAAGAGAAAACCGCATTTGTAACCCCAGACGGGGCGTTCCAATATAAAAGAATGCCGTTCGGGTTACAGAATGCGCCGGCCACATTCCAGCGGAAAATGGACCAGATGCTGAGGCCCCATCGGAAGTATGCTGCGGCTTACCTGGATGACGTAATTGTCCATAGCACAGATTGGGCCTCACATCTGCCAAAAGTGCAAGCAGTCCTGGACTCTGTTCGGGAAGCGGGGTTTACGGCTAACCCCAAGAAGTGTACCATTGGGCAGGAGGAGGCCAAATATCTTGGGTACACCATTGGGAGGGGAGTAATAAAACCCCAACTCAACAAAGTCGAGGCCATCCAGAGTTGGCCACGTCCCAACAGCAAGAAGCAGGTACGAGCCTTTCTGGGAATCGCTGGGTATTATCGGCGATTCATTCCCCACTTTGCTTCTAAGGCTGTGCCCCTAACCAACCTAACGAAGGGGAAAGGGTCGGTCATGATTAAATGGACCCCCGAGGCTGAGGCAGCATTCCAATTCTTGAAACAAGCCTTATGTAGCCAGCCAGTGTTGTACTCACCCGACTTCTCTAAAGACTTTGTCGTACAAAGTGATGCGTCAGATGTGGGGTTAGGAGCAGTATTGTCCCAGGTCTGGAACGGGGAAGAGCACCCAGTCATTTACCTCAGCAGGAAGTTGAAGTCCCATGAGGTAAATTACGCCACCGTTGAAAAGGAGTGTTTAGCGGTGAAGTGGGCTCTAGATTCCCTTCGGTACTACCTGCTAGGTAGGCACTTTGACATGGTTACGGATCACGCTCCGTTAAAGTGGATGGCTCAAAACAAGGAAACAAATAGAAGAGTGAATAGGTGGTTCCTGGCCCTCCAGGAATTCAACTTCACAGTAAAGCATCGCCCTGGCGTTCAAATGGGGAATGTGGATGCTTTGTCTCGAGTACATGAATGCCTGATTGCTGGTGTTCCAACCCCGAGGTTAAAACAAGAGGGGGGGGGTATGTGACAGCAGGAAGGTAAAGTCACCTGGTTGCATCCAGGGGGGTAGATATATTTCGCCCAGATTCAGGCTTTACGCCGACTTATACAACTAGGTGGAGAGTTGTATAAGCCCAGCTAAGGCTAGTGGGCTCATGGATGACTCATACCTCTAGGGAGAGTGCTGGGCATCGTGCAGACAGGGAGTTGATGAGACCAGCTGAAGCTTGTCAGCTCATTTAGGCCTCTATAAGAACTCCCAGCTTCATTAGGTGTTTGCTCATGCCTGGACCCAGACCTGTGTGGACTGTCTAGGGAGAGTGAACCCCTGTGCGGTGAGACAAAGCCTGTGTGGCTATTTGCTTGGACATTTAAAACCAGGGACTTAGGGACTAGGACAGCACTAGGCTGATCCCAGTTGTTAGTTAGGAAACCTGTATGTTTAGTCAGAGGTCAAGTTGACCAGGATTTATTTTGTTTATGTTTCTTTTGGCTTTGCTGTGTTTTGTCACTGTAAATAGAAATTAAACCGCACCTTTTTTGATTTTGAAAACCACAACCTCCGTTTGCTGGGCCTGTTTTTGTGTGGGGAGCCCATCCCGGGGGTCACACACACCCGCTGCCGAGCTAACCCCCCTCACAATAGTTACATAGTCGGTTTGAAAATTTGGTTCAACCAATAAAAAAAGAAAAAAAACAACCATGCCCGGAGAGGCATTCGGATATTCCCTGAATCAACTTTACCTATAAATGTTAGTACCCATCAATTTTTTTATATTTATGTACATTTATGAAAGAATCCAGGCCTTTTTCCAAGCAATCTACTGAGCTGGCTAGAAACAGCTTTTTCGGAAGTCTATTCCACATTTTCACGGCTTTTACCGTGAAGAAACCTTTCCGTATTTGGAGATGAAATCTTTTGTCCCTTGAATGTAAAGAGTGCCCCCCTGTCCTCTGTGATGACCTTAAAAAGAATAACTCAACACCAAGTTCACTATATGGACCACATATGTATTTGTACATGTTGATCATCTCCCCCCCTTAATCTGCTCTTCTCAAGAGAGAATAAATTCTGTTCCTCTAATCTTTCCTCATAGCTGAGCTCCTCCATGCCTCTTATCAGTTTGGTTGCCCTTCTCTGCACTTTCTCCAGTTCCCCGATATCCTTTTTGAGAACTGGTGCCCAAAACTGAACTGCATATTCCAGATGAGGTCTTACTAATGATTTGAACAGGGGCAAAATTATGTCTCTCTCTCTGGAGTCCATACCTCTCTTAATACAAGAAAGGACTTTGCTCGCTTTGGAAACCGCAGCTTGGCATTGCATGCTATTAATAAGCTTATGATCTACCAAAACCCACAGATCATTCTCCAGTATGGATTCCCCCAGTTGTACTCTTCCTAGTATGTATGATGCATTCATATTCTTAGCCCCCAAGCGCATAACTTTACATTTATCAATATTAAACCTTAATTTTCCACATAGTTGCCCAATTAAACAATGCATTGAGGTTGGCTTGTAAGTTGGAGACATCCTGTAAGGATGTTATTTCACTGCATAGCTTGGTGTCATCTGCAAAGACTGAAATGGTACTTTTAATCCCAGACCCTATATCATTTATAAAGATATTAAAAAGTAAGGGTCGCAACACTGAACATTGGGGTACACCACTGATAACCTTAGACCATTCAGAGTCAATCATTAACCACTAGTCTATGAATTCTGTCTTTTAGCCAGTTTCCTATCCATTTGCAAACTGATCTTTCCAAGACTTTACCTTACAAAACAGAGCAACAATTTTGAAAAAAACACAATATTTTTTACTTTTTGCTATAATAAATATCCCCATTTAAAAAAAAAAAAAATTTCCTCAGCTTAGGCCGATTTATTATTCTTCTGCTTATTTTTGCTAAAAAATATTGCAATAAGCGTATATTAATTGGTTAGCGCAAAAGTTATAGCGTCTACAAAATAGGGGAAAGATTTATGGAATTTACATTATTTTATTTTTTTTTACTAGTAATTGCGGCGATATGCAATTCTTATCAGGACTGCAACATTTTGGCGGACGGATCGGACACTTTTGACACATTTTTGGGACCATTGACAATTTTATGCTATAAAAATGCACTGATTACTGTGTAAATGTCACTGGCAGGGAAGGGGTTAACAGTAGGGGGGCAATCAAGGGGTAAATGTGTTTCCTAGGGAGTGATTCTAACTGTGGGGGATGGGACTGCCTGACTGAGGAGACTGATCGTTGTTCATACTTGGTATGAACAACAGATCGCTCTCCTCACCCCTGACAGCACGGAGATCTGTCTGTTTACATTGACAGATCTTCATTCTGTCATGGGGTCGAGCGATCGCGGGTGCCCAGCGGTCATCGTGACTGCCGGGCACGTGCATCAGCAGCGTGTGCATGCCCCCTAGTGGTCAAAAGGCGAACCGACGTACAGCTACGACGGTTCGCCCAAGGAGCCAACCTGCCGCAGTATAACTGCAGTGGCTGGTCGGGAAGGGGTTAAACAATCTGCAAGGATGTGGAATGAGAAAGTGAACAAAGTACTTACCAAAGGGGAGACTCAAGAAGTAAAGCAGACCCCTGTCTCTACTCAAAGAATCAAGGAGACAGATGGATATACATCCTTATCTATGTTGATGACATTATAACCTGTTTTGAACAAGAAGGGGATTATAATCAAAGCTAAAAGAAAAAATTCAAATCAAATAACTTTATTAGGTACTATCTGGGAATCCAAATAGAGAGAGAATAAAATGAAAGTTATCTTCTCAATCAATCTCAGGAAATCTCCAAAATCTTAGAACAGTTTCATATGCAAGATGCAAAGGAAGTGAAAACTATAACAATCTGTAAGCTGCTATATGTTGCCACTGTGACAAGACCAGACATAGCCGCAGCAATGAGCATACTATGCAGGAAAGTCTGAGCTCCCTGTCAGCCTGACTGGAAAAAGAGTGATGCAGTACCTCAAAGAAACAATTCAGATGAAGTTACAGTTACCAGCAACATCCAATCCAAAACTGGTCCGATATGTTGATGCCGATTGGGTCGGAGACTGCACAGACTGCAAATCCACAAGTGGATTCATCTTCCAGTATTGGGGAAGAAACTATAAATTGGTCTAGTCAAAAGCAAACAACTGTCACTCTATCTTCAACTGAAGCAGAGTACATTGCAGCAGCACATGCTTGTCGAAAAGTGATATGAATTTGTCAACTTTTTGTGGACATTGGGATAGACATGTCAAAACCAATTCCCATTTTTGAAGATAACCAGTGTTGTATAAAGCTTACGCAATCAGAAAGGGTCAATCCTAGGACCAAACACATCGATGTCAAGTATCACCTACTGAGAGACAATCAAGAGCAAGGCGTTATTGACATTTAATACTGCCCATCAGAGGAGATGACTGCTGATGCACTCACTAAAGCTTTGTTGAAGGAACGTCATTGTTATATCCAGAAGAAGCTGAATGTAATCTGACAAAGCACATGCTGTTGAGAAGGGGTATTGGAAAAGCAACAGAAAGTTATATAAACTAAACTGTATATATATATTGTGAGGGGGTTAGCTCGGCAGCGGGTGTGTGTGACCCCCGGGATGGGCTCCCCACACAAAAACAGGCCCAGCAAACGGAGGTTGTGGTTTTCAAAATCAAAAAAGGTGCGGTTTATTTTCTATTTACAGTGACAAAACACAGCAAAGCCAAAAGAAACATAAACAAAATAAATCCTGGTCAACTTGACCTCTGACTAAACATACAGGTTTCCTAACTAACAACTGGGATCAGCCTAGTGCTGTCCTAGTCCCTAAGTCCCTGGTTTTAAATGTCCAAGCAAATAGCCACACAGGCTTTGTCTCACCGCACAGGGGTTCACTCTCCCTAGACAGTCCACACAGGTCTGGGTCCAGGCATGAGCTAACATCTAATGAAGCTGGGAGTTCTTATAGAGGCCTAAATGAGCTGACAAGCTTCAGCTGGTCTCATCAACTCCCTGTCTGCACGACGCCCCACACTCTCCCTAGAGGTATGAGTCATCCATGAGCCCACTAGCCTCAGCTGGGCTTATACAACTCTCCACCTAGTTGTATAAGTCGGCGTAAAGCCTGAATCTGGGCGAAATATATCTACCCCCCTGGATGCAACCAGGTGACTTTACCTTCCTGCTGTCACAATATATATATATATATATATATATATATATATATATATATGCATTGTACCTTTCTATCCAGCATTGTGTATTTGTATTGTCCTGTTTCCTGTAAGACATGCATTGCTAATCCTCCATGAAAGTGAAGTATTCTCTGCATACAACAAGATTCCAAGCACATGATTCAAAATCCTGCTAATAGGAGCCATATTGGGTTCAAGGCAGATTTCAAAGCTTTGCCAAATCTCTGAATCTATTGTCAAAAATGTGCACCTCAATCCATACTGCACCACATAACCTAGTACACACACACACACACACATCAATGTCAGAGTGTGTCAAAACTAGTGATGAGCCGAACACCCCCGGGTTCGGTTCGCACCAGAACCCGCGAACGGACCGAAAGTTCGTACGAACATTAGAACCCTATTAAATACAATGGATGCGAACGTTCGAATTCTAAAGTGCTAATTATAACAACTATTATGCATGTTATTGTCCTAAAAAGGGTTTGGGAACCCGGGTTGTGCACCAAGGGACATGTATCAATGCAAAAAGAAGTTTTAAAAACGGTCGTTTTTCGGGAGCAGTCATTTTAATGATGCATAAAGTGAAAAAAAAAAGTCAAATATTCCTTTAAATATCGTACCTGGGGGGTGTCTAAAGTATGCCTGTGAAGTGCCACATGTTTCCCGTGTTTAGAACTGTCCCTGCACAAAATGACACTTCTAAAGGAAAAAAAAGCCATTTAAAACTTCTTGCGGCTTTAATGTAATGTCTGGTCCCGGTAATATGGATGAAAATCTTTAAGAAAAATGGCATAGCTACCCCATGACCCCCCCCCCCCCACCCCAGCCCATTACCAGCCCCTTTGGGTCTTGTATGGATATTAAGGGGAACCCCGCACATAAAATAAAAAAGGCCCTATATACTCTGAACAGCCGTATACAGGCGGTGCATACAAGACAGGGACTGTAGGTTTGTTCTTATGTAGAATCTGTTTGTAATTTTGAACAGGTACATTGTTGAAGTGTAGCTCCAGCCCAAAAATCTATTTTTAAACTTTTTGGAAAACATAGGTAAGGGTTATCACCCCTGTAACATTTGTTTTGCTGTCTGTGCCCCTGTTCAGAACATTTCACCTCACTTTCCGTCCCAATGACAACTGTTTTTGAAATGTGGTGTTTTTCTTGAAACAAGGATTGCTGATAAAGGATCAGTACAGAGGAGACACCTTTCTCCCATATTTATTCTTACAGGAGAGAATTTTCCTTCCTAGTGGTAGATTTCCTCTCACTTCCTGTTGTCTTCTTGCGTTTGCAAGTAGGAGTCGTTTGTAAGTTGGATGTTTGAAAGTAGGGACCTGCCGTATATACTCTGCAGAAATAGGCCCCTTAGTTGTTGGTGTTGGCACAACACTGTAAGCACTCACAGTTACTCTTGGTTGGTGCTGGAACGCCCTGCTGTCAACTATTATATCAGGAATTTTAATTACATATAATTGTTGAACAGTGGTAGTAAAAATTGGGCCTTTGATGGTGGTGCTGGTGCCACAACACTGTAAGCCCTGACAGTTACTCTTGGTGGGTGCAGCAATGGGCCCTGCTGTGAATTATTAGATCAATAATTGTAATTGCATGCCCCTGTTGAACAGGGGCTGAAAAATTGGGCCTTTCGTGGTGGTGGTGGTGGTGTTGCCACAACACTGTAAGCCCTCAGAGTTACTCTTGGTGGGTGCAGGAATGGGCCCTGCTGTGAATTATTAGATCAAGAATTGTAATTGCATGCCCCTGTTGAACAGGGGCTGAAAAATTGGGCCTTTCGTGGTGGTGGTGGTGGTGTTGCCACAACACTGTAAGCCCTCAGAGTTACTCTTGGTGGGTGCAGGAATGGGCCCTGCTGTGAATTATTAGATCAAGAATTGTAATTACATGCCCCTTTTGAACAGGGGCTGAAAAATTGGGCCTTTCGTGGTGGTGGTGGTGGTGGCGTTGCCACAACACTGTAAGCCCTCAGAGTTACTCTTGGTGGGTGCAGCAATGGGCCCTGCTGTGAATTATTAGATCAAGAATTGTAATTACATGCCCCTTTTGAACAGGGGCTGAAAAATTGGGCCTTTCGTGGTGGTGGTGGTGGTGGCGTTGCCACAACACTGTAAGCCCTCAGAGTTACTCTTGGTGGGTGCAGCAATGGGCCCTGCTGTGAATTATTAGATCAAGAATTGTAATTACATGCCCCTTTTGAACAGGGGCTGAAAAATTGGGCCTTTCGTGGTGGTGGTGGTGGTGGCGTTGCCACAACACTGTAAGCCCTCAGAGTTACTCTTGGTGGGTGCAGCAATGGGCCCTGCTGTGAATTATTAGATCAAGAATTGTAATTACATGCCCCTTTTGAACAGGGGCTGAAAAATTGGGCCTTTCGTGGTGGTGGTGGTGGTGGTGGTGTTGCCACAACACTGTGCGCCCTCAGAGTTACTCTTGGTGGGTGCAGCAATGGGCCCTGCTGTGAATTATTAGATCAAGAATTGTAATTACATGCCCCTTTTGAACAGGGGCTGAAAAATTGGGCCTTTCGTGGTGGTGGTGGTGGTGGCGTTGCCACAACACTGTAAGCCCTCAGAGTTACTCTTGGTGGGTGCAGCAATGGGCCCTGCTGTGAATTATTAGATCAAGAATTGTAATTACATGCCCCTTTTGAACAGGGGCTGAAAAATTGGGCCTTTCGTGGTGGTGGTGGTGGTGGTGGCGTTGCCACAACACTGTAAGCCCTCAGAGTTACTCTTGGTGGGTGCAGCAATGGGCCCTGCTGTGAATTATTAGATCAAGAATTGTAATTACATGCCCCTTTTGAACAGGGGCTGAAAAATTGGGCCTTTCGTGGTGGTGGTGGTGGTGGCGTTGCCACAACACTGTAAGCCCTCAGAGTTACTCTTGGTGGGTGCAGCAATGGGCCCTGCTGTGAATTATTAGATCAAGAATTGTAATTACATGCCCCTTTTGAACAGGGGCTGAAAAATTGGGCCTTTCGTGGTGGTGGTGGTGGTGGCGTTGCCACAACACTGTAAGCCCTCAGAGTTACTCTTGGTGGGTGCAGCAATGGGCCCTGCTGTGAATTATTAGATCAAGAATTGTAATTGCATGCCCCTGTTGAACAGGGGCTGAAAAATTGGGCCTTTCGTGGTGGTGGTGGTGGTGGTGGTGTTGCCACAACACTGTGCGCCCTCAGAGTTACTCTTGGTGGGTGCAGCAATGGGCCCTGCTGTGAATTATTAGATCAAGAATTGTAATTACATGCCCCTTTTGAACAGGGGCTGAAAAATTGGGCCTTTCGTGGTGGTGGTGGTGGTGGCGTTGCCACAACACTGTAAGCCCTCAGAGTTACTCTTGGTGGGTGCAGCAATGGGCCCTGCTGTGAATTATTAGATCAAGAATTGTAATTGCATGCCCCTGTTGAACAGGGGCTGAAAAATTGGGCCTTAGGCACTGGTGGCACAACACTACAACCCCTCACAGATACTGTACTTGGAGCACAGCAATGAGCCCTGTTGCAAAGTATTGCTTCAAAAATTGTAATGACACGCCCCTGTTAAACAGGGGCTGAAAAATTGGGCCTTAGGCACTGGTGCCACAACACTCCAACCCCTCACAGATACTGTACTTGGAGCACAGCAATGAGCCCTATGGCAAATTATTGCTAAAAAAATTGTAATTACACGTCCCTGTAAAACAGGGGCTGAAAAATTGGGCCTTAGCCACTGGTGGCGGCACCCATAAACAAAAATGATCTTCCAAGCTATCATCATCAATCGTATCATTGAGGACTCGGAGGAGGAGGATAGCCAGTCAACATAACAGCACAGGCACTCAGCATCAGCATCAGTCTTGAAGGGATGTGACATGTTAAAATCAATTAGTCTGTTATATCAGCATCAGGTGTGTGGTAGCTGGTGGTGATCCAAGACTGGTTCATCTTGATGAAAGTCAGTCGATCAACCGAGTCGGTGGACAGGCGCACCCTGTGATCCGTAACAAATCCTCCAGCAGCACTGAATGTGCGTTCCGAAAGAACGCTGGATGCAGGACAGGCCAGTAGCTCAATTGCATACTGTGCAAGCTCTGGCCAGTGATCCATCCTCAAGACCCAGTAAGCCAGAGGATTTTCGGTGGGGAAGGTGTCCAAGTCTGACCTTGCCCCTAGATATTCCTGCACCATGTTTATCAGACGCTGGCGATGGTTGCTGGAACCGATCATACTTTGGGGCTGCGGACTAAAGAATTGTCTGAACGCATCGGTCAGACGGCCACCTTCCCCACCGCTCCTTCTTTGACTGGCCGAAGCCTCAGCAACTCGTTGTCCAGGACCAGGAGTTTGTAACCTCCCAGTCTCTGGGAACGCGTTGCACAGACCTTTCTGCAAGGCCTCCCGGAGTTGTCTCATCCTCTGCTCCCTCTGCGACGGTAACATAAGGTCCGCAACCTTACCCTTGTACCGTGGATCAAGGAGAGTGGCCAGCCAGTAATGGTCCCTCTCCTTGATCCGAAGAATACGAGGATCCTTCCGCAGACTTTGCAGGATCAGGGAGGCCATGCAGCGTAGGTTTGCTGAGGCATTCGCTCCGGAGTCCTCTGGGTCACTAAGGACGACATTATCCGCAGCCACCTCCTCCCAGCCACGTACAAGTCCACTGGTTTCTTGAGACTGTAAATCATCCCTAAAAGACTGCTGCTGATGATGCTGAGTGCCAGCCTCCACCTCCATGCTGACACAATCCTCCTCCTCCTCCTCCTCCTCCTCCTCCTCTTCCTGTGCGATGGGTGGGACAGAAGGAACACTGTCTGGGTAAAGGGGGCCTTGAGAGGCAAGGAAGTCCTCCTCTTCCTGCCTCTGTTCTGCCTCAAGTGCCCTGTCCATTATTCCACGCAGCGTGTGCTCCAACAGGTGGACAAGAGGTACAGTGTCACTGATGCATGCACTGTCACTGCTCACCATCCTCGTGGCCTCCTCAAATGGTGCCAGGACAGTGCATGCATCCCTGATCATGCCCCACTGGCGTGGAGAAAAAAAACCAAGCTCCCCTGACCCTGTCCTGGTGCCGTAGTCGCACAGGTACTCATTGATGGCCCTCTGCTGCGTGTGCAGCCACTGCAGCATGGCCAACGTTGAGTTCCACCTGGTGGGCATGTCACATATAAGGCGGTTCTTGGGCAGGTTCAACTCCTTTTGCAGCTCAGCCAGGCGAGCACTGGCATTATAAGATCTGCGGAAATGCACACAGACTTTCCTGGCCTGCCTCAGGACATCCTGTAAGCCCGGGTACCTGCCCAAGAACCGCTGCACCACCAGGTTAAGGACGTGAGCCACACAGGGCACATGGGTCAGTTGTCCCTGTCGGAGGGCGGAGAGGAGGTTGGTGCCATTGTCGCAAACCACCATTCCTGGCTTAAGCTGGCGTGGCTTCAACCACCTCTCGGCCTGGCCCTGCAGAGCAGACAGGACCTCTGCCCCAGTGTGGTTTCTGTCCCCCAAACACACCAGCGCAAGCACGGCATGGCATCTTTTTGCCTGCGTACTTGCGTAGCCCCTTGAACGCCTACGGAGCACCGCTGGTTCCGAGGACAAACCACAGGAAGAGGCCATGGAGGAAGAAGAGGAGGGGGTGGAGGAGAGAGGTGTGTCACAACCAGTAGTAGCATTTTGGAGGCGTGGCGGTGGAACAACCTCCAACACTACTGCACCTTGTCCTGCATCCTTCCCAGCTGCCAAAAGAGTGACCCAATGGGCCGTGAAAGAAAGGTAACGTCCCTGTCCATGCCTGCTGGACCATGAGTCAGCGGTAATATGCACCTTACCGCTGACCGCCCTGTCCAGCGAGGCCAAGACATTGCCTTCCACATGCCAGTAGAGAGCCGGAATAGCCTTCCGTGAGAAAAAGTGGCGTTTGGGAACCTGCCACTGAGGAACCGCACATTGCACAAACTCACGGAAGGGGGCCGAGTCTACCAACTGAAAAGGCAGCAGTTGAAGCGCTAGCAATTTAGCCAAGCTAGCATTCAACCGCTGGGCATGTGGATGGCTGGGAGTGAACTTCTTTTGACGGTCCAGCAGCTGGGGCAGGGAAATTTGCCTGCTAGAATCGGACGTCGGTGTACTGCTAGCAGAGTGGCCGCAAGTACTTGGCTGTGACACACCTAATTCTACACCTTCATTCCTCTCAGTGCATGTTTCAGAGAGGACTGAAGTTATAGTGGGGTTGGAGATCCCAGCTGATGCGGTGCAAGGAGAGGTCCGCTTTGTTCTTTGGTGTGGGTCTTTGAGGTAGGCTTGCCAACGAGCTGCATGGCAGGTCAACATATGTCTGGTCAGGCATGTGGTACCCAAGCGGCTGATGTTTTGGCCACGCGATATACGCTTGAGACATATGTTGCAAACAGCAGCTGTGCGATCTGATGCACTAGCCTCAAAAAAGGCCCACACCAAAGAACTTTTTGAATGACGGGCAGAGGCAGCGCCCTGCACAGGCGGAGCTCTGCGGTGTGATTCCGTCGGTGTACTGCCCTTACGCTGGCCACCAAAGGGCATCCTGCCTCGTTGGAGATGTGCCTCCTCCTCATCCTCCTCCTCCTCCTCTCTCCTATTAGGCACCCACGTGGAGTCAGTGACCTCATCATCCCCTCCCTCCTCATCACTGGAGCCAATCTGGCAGTATGCTGCAGCTGCTGGAACATGACTGCCAGATTGGTGTCCTTCTTGAGCATCCCCTCTGTCTGCTCTCACGCTACTGCCTTCCTGTAGCTGGGTTTCATCATCAGACCCTTCGAAACGCTGGGCATCCTCCTGGAGCATGTACCCAACACTGTGCTCAAACAGTTCGGGGGACTCCTCAGGAGGAGGACATGGTGGGTCTAGGGAAGGAGTGACTGATGATGAGTCTGACATTGATACCAGGGAAGAGGACGCTTTGGCAGCTGCTTTTCCAGTACCCTGAGCCTGGGTGAGAGAGGATGAGGAGGAGGAGGAGAGCTTGGTCATCCACTCTACCAAGTCTTCGGCATGATGTGGCTCAACATGTCCAGCTGCCGAAAAGAAGGACAAGCGTGTCCCATGGCCATGTGCTGATGACAATGCACCGCGTCCACGACCAGCACTGTTGCCCCCAGACACAGAGCCTGCTTGCCCTCTTTTATTGCCTCCTGACTGTCTGCCTCTCCTTGTTTGCCTTCCAGACATTCTAATAGATGGCCTGCAGGGAGATGGGAAAAAAGCAATAAGGGCTACCTTCAGGTGTCCTTCTCTGTCCCTTTACTTAAGGATTTCTAAATATGGTTGAGGATGATTGCTTTTGCACAGAATAGCACAACGACAATTTCCCTGACTGTCCAAAAAAACAAGGATTTCAAAGATGGTTGATGAGGAATGCTTTAGCACACTATAGCACAAGGAGAATTTCCCTCACTGTCCTTCCCTGTCCCTAGAAACAAGGATTCGCACAGTAAAACACACTGACCCTCTCCCTACCTATAGTTTTCTGTCCCTAGAAAAAATGTTTTTTTAAAGCACACTATAGCACAAGGAGAATTCCCTCACTGTCCTTCCCTGTCCCTAGAAACAAGGATTCGCACAGTAAAACACACTGACACTCTCCCTACCTATAGTTTTCTGTCCCTAGAAAAAATGTTTTTTTAAAGCACACTATAGCACAAGGAGAATTCCCTCACTGTCCTTCCCTGTCCCTAGAAACAAGGATTCGCACAGTAAAACACACTGACACTCTCCCTACCTATAGTTTTCTGTCCCTAGAAAAAATGTTTTTTTAAAGCACACTATAGCACAAGGAGAATTTCCCTCACTTTCCTTCTTTGTCCCTAGAAACAAGGATTATCACAGTGAAAGAAACTGACACTCTTCCTACCTATAGTTTTCTGTCCCTAGAAAAAATGTTTTTTTAAAGCACACTATAGCACAAGGAGAATTCCCTCACTGTCCTTCCCTGTCCCTAGAAACAAGGATTCGCACAGTAAAACACACTGACACTCTCCCTACCTATAGTTTTCTGTCCCTAGAAAAAATGTTTTTTTAAAGCACACTATAGCACAAGGAGAATTCCCTCACTGTCCTTCCCTGTCCCTAGAAACAAGGATTTGCACAGTAAAACACACTGACACTCTCCCTACCTATAGTTTTCTGTCCCTAGAAAAAATGTTTTTTTAAAGCACACTATAGCACAAGGAGAATTTCCCTCACTTTCCTTCTTTGTCCCTAGAAACAAGGATTATCACAGTGAAAGAAACTGACACTCTTCCTACCTATAGTTTTCTGTCCCTAGAAAAAATGTTTTTTTAAAGCACACTATAGCACAAGGAGAATTCCCTCACTGTCCTTCCCTGTCCCTAGAAACAAGGATTCGCACAGTAAAACACACTGACACTCTCCCTACCTATAGTTTTCTGTCCCTAGAAAAAATGTTTTTTTAAAGCACACTATAGCACAAGGAGAATTCCCTCACTGTCCTTCCCTGTCCCTAGAAACAAGGATTCGCACAGTAAAACACACTGACACTCTCCCTACCTATAGTTTTCTGTCCCTAGAAAAAATATTTTTTTAAAGCACACTATAGCACAAGGAGAATTCCCTCACTGTCCTTCCCTGTCCCTAGAAACAAGGATTCGCACAGTAAAACACACTGACACTCTCCCTACCTATCCTTCTCTTTCCCTAAACTAAAGGAATCCAGGTTAAGCAAGAAAAAAATAAATGTCACTGTCCCTGCCTATGCTTCTCTTTCCCTGCTCCGGAACACACTACACTAGGCCGCCGTGCTGGCGGCCTTTTATAGTGTGGGGCGTGTACTAAACACCCTCAGCAATAATTGGCCACAGGCATCCTGCCTGTGGCCAATCATTGCTCTCCTCGCTGCCGGCGCTGTGATTGGCCAAGCATGCGGGGTCACAGTGCATGCTTGGCCAATCACAGCGCCTGGATGACACTGCGATGGCGTAGTGCATTGTGGGCCGTTCGCGTCACTCGAATTTGGCGCGAACGGCCCAAATCGTTCGATCTTCGTCGAACGATCAAACAGCCGATGTTCGAGTCGAACGTATGTACAAGGAAATCACTGAATCGCACAGCTACAGAACTGCAGAAAATGCTATTCAAAAAAAAGTTTTTTTTTTAGTATAGCACAGTAGAAGAAAACTATATATAAATTGTTTATTTCACACACCTCCACATATGTATAACACACTGCAAAATATTTTTTGTGGCCCTAAATGGCTCTTTTTGCAAGCGTACATTAACCACTTCAACATAGGGCTTTTTGTACCTATTCATTACCGGGCCTATTTTGGCACTTCTCTCCTACATGTACAAATCATCATTCTTTTGCTAGAAAATTACTCAGAACCCCCAAACATTATATATGTTTTTTTAGCAGACACCCTAGGGAATAAAATGACGGTCATTGCAACATTTTTTCTTGCACAATATTTGCGCAATAATTTTTCAAAGGCTTTTTTTTTTTTTTTTAAATGGTTTCATGAATTAAAAAATAAAAAAACAGTAAAGTTAGCCCAATTTTTTGGGAACATATGAAAGATAATGTTATGCTGAGTAAATAGATACCTAACATGTCATGCTTTAAAATTGCGCACACTCATGGAATGGCGCCAAACTTCGGTACTTAAAAATCTCCATAGGCGACGCTATAATTTTTTTTACAGGTTACCAGGTTAGAATTACAGAGGAGGTCTAGTGCTAGAATTGTTGCATGCGCTCTAACGCACGCGTCGATACCTCACATGCGTGGTTTGAACAGCGTTTACATATGTGGGCGACTTACGTGTGCATTCGCTTCTGATCGCGAGCTACCGGGGACAGGGGCGTTTTAATTTTTTTTTTATTATTATTTATTTATTTATTTTACTTATTTATTTATTTTTTTACAATGATTTTACTTTTTTTTTTTTTTGATCACTTTTATTCCTATTACAAGGAATGTAAACATCCCTTGTAATAGGAATGTGTGTGACAGGTTCTCTTTATTGAGAGATGCGGGGTCAATAAGACCCCACATCTCTCCTCCAGGCTGGAAAGCATGAGATCAATGAATTTTTTTTCACTGATTTCATACTTACAGCCGCAATGGCGGCTTTGTTTACATTTGAGACCCGGGCGTGACGTCATCACATCGCGTGGGCCTCCGACGATCATAGAGATGACTGGTGACCATCTGGTCACCAGTCATCTCTATGCTCATCACGTGACTCCACCAACGATGCCGGAAGATTCGCTCCGGGTCCCCGATCGCACGGGGGAGCCCGGAGAAGCACCGGATGGTGGCGGGAGGGGGGGTGTCCCCTCCCGCCGCCTATAAGAACGATCAAGCGGCAGAACCGCTGCTATGATCATTCTTATGATGCACAGAATCGCCGGCACTTCAAAAGGATATCTGAATGATGCCTCTAGCTGCAGGCATCATTCAGATATCCCCCTACAAAGCCGAGGACGTCATATGACGTCCACCCAGGATGGGAGATCCCACCTGTGGACGTCATTTGTCTATGGCTGGGTAGGGAAGTGGTTAAAGTGCAAATTTTTATTTTTTTTGCCCTAAACAGGTATTTTTTTGCCCTTAATGGGTCTTTTGGAAAAGAGCACAATAAAGTGCCTTTTTTTTGTCCTAAATGGATCTTTTTCCAAGAGCAGAATACACCCACAGTATGGAAACGGTGTATCTCTCAACGTAATATATGCAGTGCTGGTGCACTGAGCTTGCAGATAAAAGGTAGATTTTCTCTGACACTGGGCTCATGGCAGTGTAAAAAGACTGCACTGCAACACAAACAGGTAAACCTATGCAGATCGCTGAGTTATATCTCTGAATCTGGACTCCTATTTCTATATAATATATCTCTCTCCCTAAAAGCAAAAAACAGGAACCTGGCCCTACACTACACTGTCTCTCTATCTTTTCCCTCAGATTCCAGAATCAGGACTAACTCATGTATTTTTCTATCTCTCCCTAAAAGCAGCAGCAGCAGACTAGATCCTCTCCCTATCTATTCTGAAGCAGAGTGACGTGTGTGCTGTGTGCCTCTAGCTTATATAGAAGCTGGGTCACATGTTGCACTGACCAATCACAGCCATGCCATTAGTAGGCATGGCTATGATGGCCTCTAAGGGCACACCAGCTAATCAAAAGGTGATTGGCTGGCCCCTGAAGCATTCCTAAATGCATAATTAGATTGCCGAACCCGAACCCGAACCCGGACTTTTGCGCAAAGTCCGGGTTCGGGTTCGGGTTCGGGAAAAAGCTAAAGTTCGGTACGGACCCGAACTTTACAGTTCGGGTTCGCTCAACACTATAAGTGAACTATAAATGAAAGCACTAGAGAGCTGAGAGTGAACAGGAAAGAGGTGACTAAAGGCTGACAGACAGAGCACAGTGAACAGGGAAGACACTGACACAGAGGAGACTGAAGCAGACAGAACAGAGTGAAGTCTTTCCTGGCCCTCAGAGCCTTCACTCACCCCTAGTCTGTGGTAATGATGATGATGATCCTGTTGGAGAGGTATTGATCACGCTGTCGGCCCATGGTAGCAGCTTCAGACCCGCTGCCTACCTGACTCACGCTGGCAGGAACAGTGGCACTGTGGCTGTCTGAGTAGGGCCTCCTTATCCTGCGTATTCTTTCACGGTAGCTTCTGTCCTGTCGACCTGTGCACTGACACTTCCAGTCAGCGGTCCTCTTCTTCTGGTCCCTGTAAAGTCCCAGTGGTGATGTGATTCTCCTATGGTCTTGTCTCAGGTCCAGGTCTGCCTACAGGTGGATGAAAAGTTCCATGGCTGGCCTCAGGTAACCTATTGCCATCAGTATTTAGAGTATACCTGGAACTTCAGGAATGAGAGGCACAATACAGACCCAGGGCCCACAGATGTAAGTGAAGATACAGCTGTCACCAGTGAAAAATGAGGGGGGAAAGTAAAAAAATAAATACAAATTAAATGACTGAGGCAAGCCTTTCTCCAGGGGAATTAGTCCTTTGAAGTAGTTCATGAAGTAGAATATCCATTATGGGCTGAGAGCAGGTCAAAAGATCCAGAAGGAAGGCTGAGGAGAATCCAGAGGTGAGTCCAACTGACAGACCTGAGGTAAATGCTAACTCCGCCCAGTGACAGGGGAGGATATAAGTAAAAGGTTACACTCATTGGCTAGTTGTTTCCCACCAAAGGATTTGTCACTAATCCAGTGCTCTACACTGGTACAGTGCTCTACACTGGTAAATCTTCCTAGCAACAGCAGGCAGCTTGTCACCTGAAACACAAAACAGAAAGAACCATCAAAGCAGCCATAGAGAGACATGTACTTAACAATTATCATAGCCCTCTATTAAGAGTAAAATGTATTTATTAAACAAATGAGTGTTAGGGGTGACAATCCCATGGGGCCACTTCTCTATTTTATTATTTCGTGGCCCTGACATTCTAGTTGTTGAACAATTGTTTAGCTGGCCTTTGTACACAGCAAGCCAATGCATTACTGTGTGGTAACTAGTATGCATTAAAAGCACCACATATTCACCCCCCTATTGCCATACTTTCAGTAAAAGCTTAGTATTCCATTCACTTTAAAAATACTGAAATGAGAGGCAGGTCCAAAATAAGAAGCAGAGGTGCTGCGCATGACTGTAGTAGGGGAACAAGCAGGCATATAGAAGGCATCTGTCCCTGGATACCACTGCAATAGTGATCTTCCAGTGCTGTAAAGGGTAATATGAGCAGCTGCAGCTTGTCAAGTGCCCATCCTTTTGGCCTCCATGCTCCATTCATAGAAACCATTAAAAAAAAGAACTTTATGTATAGAGAACTGGAGGATGAATGAAAGGTCTGCATCCTTTAAATGGAACAGAGAGCCAGAAAGGGCAGCCACATTCGAAACTTCACTTCAGTGCCTGTCAAGTGCCCCCACAGCACCTGATGATTACCGTTGGGGAAATAGCAGGACCAGAACACTGAGGATTTCACAAAACACAGCAGCAACCAGTACATGGAGGACTGTTCATTCATGGTAAGTACTGTCCCTGGTGCTGTTTTTTTAATTTATTTATTCAATAAACATTTTTAGGACAGTGTCTTAGTAATCAATTAGTATTTTTCTTTTATTTGTTTGCATTTTCTGATCTAGGAAAAAAAATGCATACAGTATAGTTTTCTTTAAAAAAGTATTTTTTTTTCATAAATTTAAGTAAATGTTTTTGACTTTAACCACTTCCCGCCCGGTCAATAGCAGATTGACGTCCGAGAAGTGGTTCTGTGGTTCTGTTATCCTGACTGGACGTCATATGACGTCCAGCAGGATAACATGCAGGCGCGCGCCCGTGGGGCGCGCAGCGCGGCAATCACAAATGCGGCGTGTCCGTGTGACACCCCACATCTCCGATCGTGATAAGAAGCCTCTGTCAGAGGCTTCTTACCACGTGATCAGCTGTGACCAATCACAGCTGATCATCGCGTGAACCAGGAAGTGCCAGTAAACGGCATTCCTTGGTTCGCGCTGACAGGGAGAGCCGATCGGCGGCTCTCCCTATCAGAGGGGGGGGGGTCTGTGCTTATAATCAGCACATTGATTATCAGCACAGCCCCCTCAAATGTACCAATCACCTGTCAATCAGTGCCCAGCAGTGCCCCAACAATAAAGTGTGCCAGTGCTCACCACAGTGCCAATCACTGCCCACCGCAGTGCCAATCACTGCCCAGCAGTAACACCTGTCAGTACTTATCAGTACCTCATCATCAGTGCTGCCCATCAGTGCCACCTGTCAGTGCCAATCAGTAGCGCCTATCAGTGCCAATCAGTGCCGCCTGTCACTGCCCATCACAGCCGCCTGTCAGTGCCCATCAGTGCCACCTGTCAGTGTCCATCAGTGCAGCCTGTCAGTGCCCATTAGTGCCAACTATCAGTGCCCATCAGTGCTGCCTATCAGTGCCCATCAGTGCTGCATATCAGTGCCGCCTATTGGTGCCCATCAGTGGTGCATATCAGTGCCCATCAATTCTGCATATTAGTGCCTCCTCATCAGTGCCCATCAGTGCCACTTTATCAGTGCCAACTCATCAGTGCCCATCAGTGCCGCCTCATCAGTGCCCATCAGTGCCGCCTCATCGGTGCCTGCCAGTGAAGGGGAAAACAAAATTTTATGACAGAAACTAAAAAAAACAAATGTTTTTTTCAAAAGTGTTGGTACTTTTTAGTTTGTTTAGCAAAAAATAAAAACTGCAGAGGTGATCAAATACCACCAAAAGAAAGCTCTATTTGTGGGAAGAAAATGATAAAAAATTTAGTTTGGGTACAGTGTTGCATTAGCGCACAATTTTCATTCAAAGTGTGACAGCGCTGAAAGCTGAAAATTGTCCTGAGCAGGAAGGGGGCGTAAGTGCCTGGTATTGAAGTGGTTAAGCAAATTGTAATCTTTTTCTGCTTAAAATCTGCAGAATCTTGACTATAGCTTAAGCTCATTGGGGCAAGATCTGGGCCACCATGAAATCATGTTCCCACAATGCTTCTGCTGTTGAAATTGATAACAAAGTGCTTCAATGATACGCAGTTCCAGCTAGATTAGTACATGTCTCCCCAGACAGTTCTGCACATTGTTTTAATGGTTGCCCTGATACTGGTTCTCTTATTCATATCTGCTGGATCTGTGAAAGTTTATCATATCGTACATGTTCTTTTTCATCCAGCACTTTCGATAAATCCATGTCAAGCTCTCCTCAACTGAAAGTCTGAGGGGATCTCTAATTTTCAATTCGCTCTCAGACCCACGTCCTCATGACTGCAAATCAAGTTGTATCGAAGACCTGGTTATTGCAGAATATCGTTATATCTGAGGTTAAATCCCAAGTCCAATGGAACATGATTATTGAAAAATTGACAGCTTTGCTCCACTGTACCATACCCAAATTCCATCAAGTCTGGGACCCTTCGATCTTGACCTATTTTCTGCAAGATTTTGATCACTGTCTCCTAGTGCTGTGATGGCTTACATCCCTATGCCATCGCACACATGAACATTGGGACCCCTAAACATACTCCTCTCCCCTTTTTCTACCTCTCTCTGCTTCCTCCTTTTCCTTTATTTCCTCCTAATTGACACCCACCTGTGGCCTGTACTACTGTTGCCATATTTGTATTCTGCTACTGTCCATCTTTATCTGATGTTTGTACTAATACTTTTATGGGGATACAGTATATGTACATTTCTCTGTCTTTTCTTGAAATTTTATAGAAATATGGAACAAGAAATTAGCAGAAACAAATATACAGTATAATATGCTAGGTTCAAATTTTTTAGTATCTTTTGAATATATTTTCCATGAAAAAGTCTTAATGCAATAGTATCAGATTTGAACATTTTAATTCTACTCTTAATGTCTAAAACTATAAACTGACAATTACACAAATTTATATGGCTTTTCAAATTATTACTTCATAAATGCAGTGTTTTTTTTGGTTTTTTTCTATATATTCCAGCCTACAGAATGTGGTGTTACCAGATCATCAAATAAGAAATATCTATGGAAGCTTTTCACAAAGTAAGGCAAAAATTTCACAGTGGCAAAGTTTTTTCCCCAAAGTTAAATACCTTTAAAAGAATGAGTGAACTTTATTGTTAACTATTATTTAAAAAAAATATGAAATGGAAATACCGTAATTAGATCTTTCACCCTGTCAAATATAAAAGAATGAATCAAGGAAAAGAAATGCACATTTAAAAGGCCAGGTCATGAAATAGGAACATCATGTTCAATTTAAGATACACTAAAATGACATTTTAATGAATATTTTTTCAAAGACTTTTAGAATTCATCCATATTGTCAATTAAATGTATTTTATGCTTGACTGTTAACAGGAGTATTGAAGTGATGGCTGGATAAGAACAGTCAGGATGACACCGACCTTGTTATAATGCTAATTGGATCATCTATGTGATTTTAAGGCTATGTGATCTTAATAACCTCAGATTGTTTTGTATCTACATTATATTTCTAAAAACATTTACATCTTCTTCTTAATCCTTCACAATTTAAATTAATAAGGGATATAAAGGGAAATCATGATGTATTTAACCACTTCAATATTAACATGTTAGACCCCCTTCCTTTCTGGGCCATTTCTAGTTTTCTGGTATTGTGATAGTTTAACAAATGTATGAACCCTGATGTTCTGGCTGAATATCACATTTCTTGATGCCCTAAAATGCCAGAATAGTACAAACACCACCCAAATTACTCTCTTTTGGTATGTATAACACCAAGGAATGTCATAAAAGGCATCATGAGTATTTTTAAGATCTCATATTTTGCAAAAAAAATGGGAAAATTAAGAAAGTTAATGAAATTTGATTTTTTTCAAAGTTGTAATTTTAATAAGATTTTTTTCTCACACACAACATGGGTATACTTGTGTAGCGGGGTATTTCCCCTTTAAACCTCAAGAGACTATAGTACCCAGTACACCTTGAGGCACCCAGGGTGCATTGCCCCGTGCAAAGACTGATGGGGTGGACTTTATAAGAGGGAGGCGGGCCCCAGTTTCTTTCTCTTTGGTCACCGCCCTCCCAGCAAGAGGATCCCTGTGCTGATCTGCTGTGTGTACAAGGCCTGAAGCCTGGGCCTTGTGCTTTTCCTAAGAGCCTTCCGCTCCACCGAGGAGCCTGCGGAGCGTCTGATCCTTTTGCTGAGTGCTGTCATCAGGAGGACCGAAGACCCGGGTGTCGTGGACACTGTGAATCAAGTCACAGTAACGGAAGTAACGGACAAGGACTAGTCCGGTAGGGTGAGAGAGCATCTGCTCAGAACTACACCACAGTATTCCTAGGCCCATTAACTTTATTCAGGGCCATCATAGTGATTGCAGTTACACTCTGGGGAGACTATCTGCTGAACTGAGTTATTAGTCTCCCTGGCATTATAAAGTTACCGATCATCGTTACTTTGTTGGATTACAATTGTTCTTAAAGTGCACCACCGTTTTGCTAGCGAAGATTTCTTCCACAGAACTATACCCAAATCATAGTCAGGCCTGACTGGGTAGTATAGGACATTGCTGGGCGCCATATTGTCCACGAGGGAGGATAGCTGCAGCGGGGTCTGTTAAACTGTCTATCAAATTTCTGAACGTTTTGATGTTTTAATAAGTATATCCATATTGCAGGGCTCTGCATGTGACATTGCATACTGTTTATCATTTCAACCTTTACCAACAGTAAAATATTAGAGTTAAGTATATTGGTTGTCAGTGTCATTTACTGTTCTATACCATTACTGTGTGCCTTACTGTGCAATTGTGTCATAGAGAATATTAGAGTGATTGCAATTCTATCATCCCCTTTACTAACTGTGCCACGAGAGGTTAGAGCCGATTGCCAGGGGTTGACAGCGGTGCACTACAGGGCCCGAAACAATCAAGGCAGCCCTTTTAACTGGGGGTATTTCTATACTTACAGTTACCAACCAAAACAAATTCTTCTACTCCTCGAAGTATGGGGATACCCCAACTACCAAGAGAGGTCCAAAATCTAAGGAGCAACTTTCAAGGGGCATAAATTATGCATCTGATTTCCAGATTACTGATCACAGAAGCTTTTAAATGCCATGTCAGTAAAGATCATATTTTATAAAGTAGACATCCCAAGGTATTTGATAAGTAACTGAATATTTAATTTTGTGCTACATTTTTAGAAAATGAACAAAGAAAATAGTAATAGACTGACTCAGTTAGAACAGATATGTTATTATAGAACTCAGGTTCTTAATACAACCTCTTTAGCTTACTCCTGGCTGTGTCAATCACAAACAGAATCATGCAATAAACATAAGAATAACTGGGAAAGTGACTTAGGTCGTAATTTCAGCATGCATTTTAGCTCACAAATGTTCGCTAAGCACAAAATATCAGGAAATATCTTAAAAAAAATTGACACAGTGGTATATGACCCCAATGAAAATCAGAAAGTGGTCGAGCACCTCTTCCGATATTTGTTGGCGTTGTAATAAGGAAATAGGATCTTTCTTGCACATTTGGTGGGAATGTCCCCCTATCCTTGACTACTGGACCCAAATAACAAAGTGGATTAAACATATCATAGATACCAAGATTAATTTGAATGCAGCTGCATGCCTTTTACACATTAACCACTTTACGCTTAGCAAATACAAAAAAGCACTAACAAGGCATTTACTGACAGCAGCTAAAGCACTGATTCCATTACACTAGAGAACTCCCAGAAGTCCGTCGAGGATTGGTTGGACAGAGTAAAGTATATAGACAAAATGGATGAGATTGTAGCAATGAAAAAGGAAACCACTGAGAGTTTTCATAAATTATGGCAACCCTGGGTATTATTTGTGTACTCTACAAAATACCAGACTCTGATAAGCTGAGACTCCCAACTTCCTTATTTTTATCAAAAAGGGAAAAAGAGGAGAAAAAGAGGAGAAAAAATAGAAAAAACTCAGCTTTGTTTTAAAAAAATGTTCTCTTTTTATTTTCATTTAACATTCTTAAGAAGACGTAAAGGAAACCTTCCTACAGATGACATACAGTAATAGAATTGTGTGATGTTCATTATCATTGTGTAACCATATCTTGTCTCTGGTACTTGATTTTTACCCCTTTCCCTAACTTCCCCTGCGTTCCCACCCTCCCACCCAACCTAACCCCCCCTTTCCCATTTCCTCTTCTTTTTTTCTCTCTCTCTCTCTTCCCCCCCTCCCTATTCTATTCATTTATTAAGGTACAATATGACAATATCTTCTTGCCCCCATTCAATTGTATGTACACCATTTCATTATACTGTACATTGTTAAGTCATCAGATTTTGTTTTATAGTGCAAACTTCTGTCGCTGTAAAATTATTACTATCAAAAATTTTTAACAATTTTCTTCAAATAAATCTTTGATTGTGAAAAAAAAAAGAAAAAAAAAAGAAAAGAAATTTTTATTTATTTTTCACAAAGTTGTCATTTTAATAGTATATCTCTCACATACAGCATGAACATACTTAGAATTAGTATGGAAATACTACATGTGTGAGACCTTTTCCAAGGATCACCTTCAGACTTTCAAGAGGCCCAAATTATGAATCGGATTTTATGACTACTGTGAGGGGGTTAACTCAGCAGCGGGTGTGTGTGACCCCCTGGATGGGTTCACCACACAAAAACAGGCACAGCAGACAGTGGTAGGAGAAAACAAAAGGGTGTGGTTTTATTTAAACTATATACAGACAAAAAAATACAGCAAAAACAAAAGAAACAGGAAAATAAATCCTGGTCAACTTGACCGCTCACTACACACGTTGGTGTCCCTAAGTAACAACTGGGTACAGCCTTGTGCTGTCCCAGTCCCTAGATCCCTGCTTTTTGAAGTTCTTAGCAATAACCACACAGGCTTTGGCTCACCGCACAGAGATCACACTCCCCAGACTATCCACACAGATCTGGTTCCAGGTTAGAGCATCTCCCTTAGCATGCTGGGAGTTCTTGTAGAGGCCCTAATGAGCCCACTTGCCTCAGCTGGGCTCATTAACTCTTCCCCTGCAAGACTCCCACCACTCCCACTAGTGGTATAAACTGGCATAAAGCCTGAATCTAGGACATATATATCTCCCATCCTGGATGCAACCTGGTGATTTTACCTGCCTGCTGTTACATAGCCCCCCCTCTTGTTTTAACCTTGGGGTTGGAACACAAGCAATCAGGCATGCATGTACTCGAGACAAAGCATCCACATTCCCCATTTGAACGCCAGGGCGATGCTTTACTGTAAAGTTGAATTCCTGTAGGGCCAGGAACCACCTATTTACTCTTCTATTTGTCTCTTTATTTAAAGCCATCCACTTTAAAGGAGCATGATCAGTAATCATGTCAAAGTGCCTACCTAACAGATAGTACCGAAGGGAATCTAGAGCCCACTTCACCGCTAAACACTCCTTCTCAATTGTGGCGTAATTTACCTCATGGGACTTCAATTTCCTGCTGAGGTAAATGACTGGGTGCTCTTCCCCGTTCCAGACCTGGGACAATACTGCTCCTAACCCAACGTCTGATGCATCACTTTGTACGACAAAGTCCCTAGAGAAGTCTGGTGAGTGCAACACTGGCTGGCTACATAAGGCTTTTTTTAAGAATTGGAATGCTGCCTCAGCCTCTGGGGTCCATTTAACCATGACAGACTCTTTCCCTTTTGTCAGGTTGGTTAGGGGCACAGCCTGAGAAGCAAAGTGGGGAACGAATCGCCGATAATAACCAGCGATTCCCAGAAAGGCTCGTACCTGCATCTTGCTGTTGGGACGTGGCCAATTCTGTATGGCCTCGACTTTATTGACCTGGGGTTTTATTACTCCCCTCCCAATGGTGTACCCAAGATATTTGGCCTCCTCCTGTCCAATGGTACACTTCTTGGGGTTGGCCGTAAACCCAGCTTCCCGGATAGAGTCTAGGACTGCTTGCACTTTTGGCAGATGTGAGGCCCAATCTGTGCTATAGATAATTACATCATCCAGGTAAGCCGCAGCATACTTCTGATGGGGCCTCAGTATCTGGTCCATTTTCCGCTGGAATATTGCCGGCGCATTCTGTAATCCAAACGGCATTCTTTTATATTGGAACGCCCCATCTGGGGTTACAAACGCGGTTTTCTCCTTGGCTGATTTGGCCAGGGGAATTTGCCAATACCCTTTTGTGAGATCAAGGGTTGTCATGTATCGGGCTGTTCCCAGCCGGTCGATCAACTCATCTATACGTGGCATGGGGTAGTTGTCAAATTTTGTAACTTTGTTCAGTTGTCGAAAATCGTTACAAAATCGCCAGCTGGACCAATCACTTTGGGATTACTCTATCACGTCCAACTTAAGCATTTTCTGTACTTCCTCACGTATTGCCTCCCGTCGGGCCTCTGGGATCCGATAGGGTTTTAGCTTCACCCTTTCACCGGGCGGGGTAATAATATCATGCTCTACCCCAGACGTTTGTCCTGGCAGCTCAGAGAAAACCTCCTTGTTGCGAAGCACAAACTCCTTAACCTCCTGTTGTTGGGGTTTTGACAAGGTGACTGCTATTCCAACCTCAGGAATAGTGATGAGCCGAACACCCCCGGGTTCGGTTCGCACCAGAACCCGCGAACGGACCGAAAGTTCGTACGAACATTAGAACCCTATTAAATACAATGGATGCGAACGTTCGAATTCTAAAGTGCTAATTATAACAACTATTATGCATGTTATTGTCCTAAAAAGGGTTTGGGAACCCGGGTTGTGCACCAGGGGACATGTATCAATGCAAAAAGAAGTTTTAAAAACGGTCGTTTTTCGGGAGCAGTCATTTTAATGATGCATAAAGTGAAAAAAAAAAGTCAAATATTCCTTTAAATATCGTACCTGGGGGGTGTCTAAAGTATGCCTGTGAAGTGCCACGTGTTTCCCGTGTTTAGAACTGTCCCTGCACAAAATGACACTTCTAAAGGAAAAAAAAAGCCATTTAAAACTGCTTGCGGCTTTAATGTAATGTCTGGTCCCGGTAATATGGATGAAAATCTTTAAGAAAAATGGCATAGCTACCCCATGACCCCCCCCCTACCCCAGCCCATTACCAGCCCCTTTGGGTCTTGTATGGATATTAAGGGGAACCCCGCACATAAAATAAAAAAGGCCCTATATACTCTGAACAGCCGTATACAGGCGGTGCATACAAGACAGGGACTGTAGGTTTGTTCTTATGTAGAATCTGTTTGTAATTTTGAACAGGTACATTGTTTAAGTGTAGCTCCAGCCCAAAAATCTATTTTTAAACTTTTTGGAAAACATAGGTAAGGGTTATCACCCCTGTAACATTTGTTTTGCTGTCTGTGCCCCTGTTCAGAACATTTCACCTCACTTTCCGTCCCAATGACAACTGTTTTTGAAATGTGGTGTTTTTCTTGAAACAAGGATTGCTGATAAAGCATCAGTACAGAGGAGACACCTTTCTCCCATATTAATTCTTACAGGAGAGAATTTTCCTTCCAAGGGGTAGATTTCCTCTCACTTCCTGTTGTCTTCTTGCGTTTGCAAGTAGGAGTCGTTTGTAAGTTGGATGTTTGAAAGTAGGGACCTGCCGTATATACTCTGCAGAAATAGGCCCCTTAGTTGTTGGTGTTGGCACAACACTGTAAGCACTCACAGTTACTCTTGGTTGGTGCTGGAACGCCCTGCTGTCAACTATTATATCAGGAATTTTAATTACATATAATTGTTGAACAGTGGTAGTAAAAATTGGGCCTTTGATGGTGGTGCTGGTGCCACAACACTGTAAGCCCTGACAGTTACTCTTGGTGGGTGCAGCAATGGGCCCTGCTGTGAATTATTAGATCAAGAATTGTAATTGCATGCCCCTGTTGAACAGGGGCTGAAAACTTGGGCCTTTCGTGGTGGTGGTGGTGGTGGTGGTGTTGCCACAACACTGTAAGCCCTCAGAGTTACTCTTGGTGGGTGCAGGAATGGGCCCTGCTGTGAATTATTAGATCAAGAATTGTAATTACATGCCCCTTTTGAACAGGGGCTGAAAAATTGGGCCTTTCGTGGTGGTGGTGGTGGTGGCGTTGCCACAACACTGTAAGCCCTCAGAGTTACTCTTGGTTGGTGCAGGAATGGGCCCTGCTGTGAATTATTAGATCAAGAATTGTAATTACATGCCCCTTTTGAACAGGGGCTGAAAAATTGGGCCATTCGTGGTGGTGGTGGTGGTGGCGTTGCCACAACACTGTAAGCCCTCAGAGTTACTCTTGGTGGGTGCAGGAATGGGCCCTGCTGTGAATTATTAGATCAAGAATTGTAATTACATGCCCCTTTTGAACAGGGGCTGAAAAATTGGGCCTTTCGTGGTGGTGGTGGTGGTGGCGTTGCCACAACACTGTAAGCCCTCAGAGTTACTCTTGGTGGGTGCAGCAATGGGCCCTGCTGTGAATTATTAGATCAAGAATTGTAATTACATGCCCCTGTTGAACAGGGGCTGAAAAATTGGGCCTTAGGCACTGGTGGCACAACACTACAACCCCTCACAGATACTGTACTTGGAGCACAGCAATGAGCCCTGTTGCAAAGTATTGCTTCAAAAATTGTAATGACACGCCCCTGTTAAACAGGGGCTGAAAAATTGGGCCTTAGGCACTGGTGCCACAACACTCCAACCCCTCACAGATACTGTACTTGGAGCACAGCAATGAGCCCTATGGCAAATTATTGCTAAAAAAATTGTAATTACACGCCCCTGTAAAACAGGGGCTGAAAAATTGGGCCTTAGCCACTGGTGGCGGCACCCATAAACAAAAATGATCTTCCAAGCTATCATCATCAATCGTATCATTGAGGACTCGGAGGAGGAGGATAGCCAGTCAACATAACAGCACAGGCACTCAGCATCAGCATCAGTCTTGAAGGGATGTGACATGTTAAAATCAATTAGTCTGTTATATCAGCATCAGGTGTGTGGTAGCTGGTGGTGATCCAAGACTGGTTCATCTTGATGAAAGTCAGTCGATCAACCGAGTCGGTGGACAGGCGCACCCTGTGATCCGTGACAAATCCTCCAGCAGCACTGAATGTGCGTTCCGAAAGAACGCTGGATGCAGGACAGGCCAGTAGCTCAATTGCATACTGTGCAAGCTCTGGCCAGTGATCCATCCTCAAGACCCAGTAAGCCAGAGGATTTTCGGTGGGGAAGGTGTCCAAGTCTGACCTTGCCCCTAGATATTCCTGCACCATGTTTATCAGACGCTGGCGATGGTTGCTGGAACCGATCATACTTTGGGGCTGCGGACTAAATAATTGTCTGAACGCATCGGTCAGACGGCCACCTTCCCCACCGCTCCTTCTTTGACTGGCCGAAGCCTCAGCAACTCGTTGTCCAGGACCAGGAGTTTGTAACCTCCCAGTCTCTGGGAACGCGTTGCACAGACCTTTCTGCAAGGCCTCCCGGAGTTGTCTCATCCTCTGCTCCCTCTGCGACGGTAACATAAGGTCCGCAACCTTACCCTTGTACCGTGGATCAAGGAGAGTGGCCAGCCAGTAATGGTCCCTCTCCTTGATCCGAAGAATACGAGGATCCTTCCGCAGACTTTGCAGGATCAGGGAGGCCATGCAGCGTAGGTTTGCTGAGGCATTCGCTCCGGAGTCCTCTGGGTCACTAAGGACGACATGATCCGCAGCCACCTCCTCCCAGCCACGTACAAGTCCACTGGTTTCTTGGTACCGTAAATCATCCCTAAAAGACTGCTGCTGATGATGCTGAGTGCCAGCCTCCACCTCCATGCTGACACAATCCTCCTCCTCCTCCTCCTCCTCCTCTTCCTGTGCGATGGGTGGGACAGAAGGAACACTGTCTGGGTAAAGGGGGCCTTGAGAGGCAAGGAAGTCCTCCTCTTCCTGCCTCTGTTCTGCCTCAAGTGCCCTGTCCATTATTCCACGCAGCGTGTGCTCCAACAGGTGGACAAGAGGTACAGTGTCACTGATGCATGCACTGTCACTGCTCACCATCCTCGTGGCCTCCTCAAATGGTGCCAGGACAGTGCATGCATCCCTGATCATGCCCCACTGGCGTGGAGAAAAAAAACCAAGCTCCCCTGACCCTGTCCTGGTGCCGTAGTCGCACAGGTACTCATTGATGGCCCTCTGCTGCGTGTGCAGCCGCTGCAGCATGGCCAACGTTGAGTTCCACCTGGTGGGCATGTCACATATAAGGCGGTTCTTGGGCAGGTTCAACTCCTTTTGCAGCTCAGCCAGGCGAGCACTGGCATTATAAGATCTGCGGAAATGCACACAGACTTTCCTGGCCTGCCTCAGGACATCCTGTAAGCCCGGGTACCTGCCCAAGAACCGCTGCACCACCAGGTTAAGGACGTGAGCCACACAGGGCACATGGGTCAGTTGTCCCTGTCGGAGGGCGGAGAGGAGGTTGGTGCCATTGTCGCAAACCACCATTCCTGGCTTAAGCTGGCGTGGCATCAACCACCTCTCGGCCTGGCCCTGCAGAGCAGACAGGACCTCTGCCCCAGTGTGGCTTCTGTCCCCCAAACACACCAGCGCAAGCACGGCATGGCATCTTTTTGCCTGCGTACTTGCGTAGCCCCTTGAACGCCTACGGAGCACCGCTGGTTCCGAGGACAAACCACAGGAAGAGGCCATGGAGGAAGAAGAAGAGGAGGGGGTGGAGGAGAGAGGTGTGTCACAACCAGTAGTAGCATTTTGGAGGCGTGGCGGTGGAACAACCTCCAACACTACTGCACCTTGTCCTGAATCCTTCCCAGCTGCCAAAAGAGTGACCCAATGGGCCGTGAAAGAAAGGTAACGTCCCTGTCCATGCCTGCTGGACCATGAGTCAGCGGTAATATGCACCTTACCGCTGACCGCCCTGTCCAGCGAGGCCAAGACATTGCCTTCCACATGCCGGTAGAGAGCCGGAATAGCCTTCCGTGAGAAAAAGTGGCGTTTGGGAACCTGCCACTGAGGAACCGCACATTGCACAAACTCACGGAAGGGGGCCGAGTCTACCAACTCAAAAGGCAGCAGTTGAAGCGCTAGCAATTTAGCCAAGCTAGCATTCAACCGCTGGGCATGTGGATGGCTGGGAGTGAACTTCTTTCGACGGTCCAGCAGCTGGGGCAGGGAAATTTGCCTGCTAGAATCGGACGTCGGTGTACTGCTAGCAGAGTGGCCGCAAGTACTTGGCTGTGACACACCTAATTCTACACCTTCATTCCTCTCAGTGCATGTTTCAGAGAGGACTGAAGTTATAGTGGGGTTGGAGATCCCAGCTGATGCGGTGCAAGGAGAGGTCCGCTTTGTTCTTTGGTGTGGGTCTTTGAGGTAGGCTTGCCAACGAGCTGCATGGCAGGTCAACATATGTCTGGTCAGGCATGTGGTACCCAAGCGGCTGATGTTTTGGCCACGCGATATACGCTTGAGACATATGTTGCAAACAGCAGCTGTGCGATCTGATGCACTAGCCTCAAAAAAGGCCCACACCAAAGAACTTTTTGAATGACGGGCAGAGGCAGCGCCCTGCACAGGCGGAGCTCTGTGGTGTGATTCCGTCGGTGTACTGCCCTTACGCTGGCCACCAAAGGGCATCCTGCCTCGTTGGAGATGTGCCTCCTCCTCATCCTCCTCCTCCTCTCTCCTATTAGGCACCCACGTGGAGTCAGTGACCTCATCATCCCCTCCCTCCTCATCACTGGAGCCAATCTGGCAGTATGCTGCAGCTGCTGGAACATGACTGCCAGATTGGTGTCCTTCTTGAGCATCCCCTCTGTCTGCTCTCACGCTACTGCCTTCCTGTAGCTGGGTTTCATCATCAGACCCTTCGAAACGCTGGGCATCCTCCTGGAGCATGTACCCAACACTGTGCTCAAACAGTTCGGGGGACTCCTCAGGAGGAGGACATGGTGGGTCTAGGGAAGGAGTGACTGATGATGAGTCTGACATTGATACCAGGGAAGAGGACGCTTTGGCAGCTGCTTTGCCAGTACCCTGAGCCTGGGTGAGAGAGGATGAGGAGGAGGAGAAGGGCTTGGTCATCCACTCTACCAAGTCTTCGGCATGATGTGGCTCAACATGTCCAGCTGCCGAAAAGAAGGACAAGCGTGTCCCATGGCCATGTGCTGATGACAATGCACCGCGTCCACGACCAGCACTGTTGCCCCCAGACACAGAGCCTGCTTGCCCTCTTTTATTGCCTCCTGACTGTCTGCCTCTCCTTGTTTGCCTTCCAGACATTCTAATAGATGGCCTGCAGGGAGATGGGAAAAAAGCAATAAGGGCTACCTTCAGGTGTCCTTCTCTGTCCCTTTACTTAAGGATTTCTAAATATGGTTGAGGATGATTGCTTTTGCACAGAATAGCACAACGACAATTTCCCTGACTGTCCAAAAAACAAGGATTTCAAAGATGGTTGATGAGGAATGCTTTAGCACACTATAGCACAAGGAGAATTTCCCTCACTGTCCTTCCCTGTCCCTAGAAACAAGGATTATCACAGTGAAAGAAACTGACACTCTTCCTACCTATAGTTTTCTGTCCCTAGAAAAAATGTTTTTTTAAAGCACACTATAGCACAAGGAGAATTTCCCTCACTGTCCTTCCCTGTCCCTAGAAACAAGGATTATCACAGTGAAAGAAGCTGACACTCTTCCTACCTATAGTTTTCTGTCCCTAGAAAAAATGTTTTTTTAAAGCACACTATAGCACAAGGAGAATTTCCCTCACTGTCCTTCCCTGTCCCTAGAAACAAGGATTATCACAGTGAAAGAAACTGACACTCTTCCTACCTATAGTTTTCTGTCCCTAGAAAAAATGTTTTTTTAAAGCACACTATAGCACAAGGAGAATTTCCCTCACTGTCCTTCCCTGTCCCTAGAAACAAGGATTATCACAGTGAAAGAAACTGACACTCTTCCTACCTATAGTTTTCTGTCCCTAGAAAAAATGTTTTTTTAAAGCACACTATAGCACAAGGAGAATTTCCCTCACTGTCCTTCCCTGTCCCTAGAAACAAGGATTATCACAGTGAAAGAAACTGACACTCTTCCTACCTATAGTTTTCTGTCCCTAGAAAAAATGTTTTTTTTAAAGCACACTATAGCACAAGGAGATTTTCCCTCACTGTCCTTCCCTGTCCCTAGAAACAAGGATTATCACAGTGAAAGAAACTGACACTCTTCCTACCTATAGTTTTCTGTCCCTAGAAAAAATGTTTTTTTAAAGCACACTATAGCACAAGGAGAATTTCCCTCACTGTCCTTCCCTGTCCCTAGAAACAAGGATTATCACAGTGAAAGAAACTGACACTCTTCCTACCTATAGTTTTCTGTCCCTAGAAAAAATGTTTTTTTAAAGCACACTATAGCACAAGGAGAATTTCCCTCACTGTCCTTCCCTGTCCCTAGAAACAAGGATTATCACAGTGAAAGAAACTGACACTCTTCCTACCTATAGTTTTCTGTCCCTAGAAAAAATGTTTTTTTAAAGCACACTATAGCACAAGGAGAATTTCCCTCACTGTCCTTCCCTGTCCCTAGAAACAAGGATTATCACAGTGAAAGAAACTGACACTCTTCCTACCTATAGTTTTCTGTCCCTAGAAAAAATGTTTTTTTAAAGCACACTATAGCACAAGGAGAATTTCCCTCACTGTCCTTCCCTGTCCCTAGAAACAAGGATTTGCACAGTAAAACACACTGACACTCTCCCTACCTATAGTTTTCTGTCCCTAGAAAAAATGTTTTTTTAAAGCACACTATAGCACAAGGAGAATTTCCCTCACTGTCCTTCCCTGTCCCTAGAAACAAGGATTCGCACAGTAAAACACACTGACACTCTCCCTACCTATCCTTCTCTTTCCCTAAACTAAAGGAATCCAGTTTAAGCAAGAAAAAATAAATGTCACTGTCCCTGCCTATGCTTCTCTTTCCCTGCTCCGGAACACACTACAGTAGGCCGCCGTGCTGGCGGCCTTTTATAGTGTGGGGCGTGTACTAAACACCCTCAGCAATAATTGGCCACAGGCATCCTGCCTGTGGCCAATCATTGCTCTCCTCGCTGCCGGCGCTGTGATTGGCCAAGCATGCGGGGTCACAGTGCATGCTTGGCCAATCACAGCGCCTGGATGACACTGCGATGGCGTAGTGCATTGTGGGCCGTTCGCGTCACTCGAATTAGGCGCGAACGGCCCAAATCGTTCGATCTTCGTCGAACGATCGAACAGCCGATGTTCGAGTCGAACGTATGTTCGACTCGAACACCGAGCTCATCCCTACTCAGGAATCACGCAATCAGACTGAGCTGGTGACAAAGTTTCTGCAACTAGGGATTCCCTATCCCTCCAGGCTTTCAACAGATTAATGTGATAGATCTGTTCGGGCTTTCGCCTTCCTGGTTTTCTGACCTTGTAATTCACTTCGCTCACTTTTTCCATTATTTCGTAGGGGCCTTGCCATTTGGCGAGGAATTTATTTCAACCGTAGGGACAAGTACCAATACCCTATCCCCGGGGAAAAGGTACGGGTCTTGGCCCCACGGTTGTACACTCTCTGCTGTGCCAACTGCGCTTGGGCCAAATGTTCCTTTACGATTGGCATTACCTGTGCAATTCTATCTTGCATCAGGGCGACATGCTCAATCACACTCCTGTGGGGAGAACTCTCACTCTCCCAAGTTTCCTTGGCGATATCCAACAGCCCTCTTGGGTGTCTCCCATGGAGTAACTCAAAGGGTGAGAAACCCGTAGAGGATTGGGGTACCTCCCTAATGGCAAACATTAAATAGGGAATTAGACAGTCCCAATCCTTTCCATCTCTATCCACCACCTTCTTTAACATTTGTTTTATGGTTTTGTTGAATCTTTCAACCAACCCATCTGTTTGGGGGTGATACACAGATGTACGCAATTGTGACACTTTGAACAACTTGCACAGCTCTTTCATAACCCGGGACATAAAGGGTGTACCTTGGTCCGTAAGCAGTTCCTTACAAATACCCACATGGCTAAAAACAAGAGATAGCTATGGTTTTGGCCGAGGTATTTCGGAGAGGAATCGCTTCCGGATAACGGGTGGCATAGTCCAATATAACCAAAATGTACTGATGCCTCCTAGCGGACTTCATTATCGGACCTACCAAATCCATTGCGATCCTCTCAAAGGGGACCTCAATGATGGGGAGAGGGACCAGCGGGTTACGGAAATGTGGCATCGGTGCCGACCTCTGACACACAGGGCAGGAGGAACAATCATTTTCTGTTTCCTTCATGACCCCAGGCCAATAGAATCTTTGCAATACTCTCTCTCGGGTTTTCTCTGTCCCCGGATGACCTCCAAGAATGTGCCCATGGGCCAACTCTAACACCAACTTCCTGTAAGGTTTGGGGACCACAAGCTGCTCAATGGTTTCTTCTGCCCTTTTAGCCACCCGATACAGTAGGTCCTTTTCCACGATGAAGTACGGGTAAGTGCAGGTCTCATCTGGGTTCACTAACTCGCCATCTATTTTCACTACGTTTTCCCGTGCCTTTATTAGGGCGGGGTCTTTTAACTGTTCTCTGGCAAAATTTTCCTTGTGAACCTCGAGATCAGAAAACTCCACAGACGGCACGTTTTTGTCTGAGGATGTCGGCTCCTCCCCAGTTTCTCGAGTCTCCCTTGCCAATACTGACAAGGGGAATTCTGGAGAGTCCTCACCACTCTCAGAGAAATTCTGGCTATCACATTCCTGGTATATAGGGGCACCAGTGGGGGGCTCAGGACGATCCCAGAGTTCCCAAAACTTTGGAAAATCCCTTCCCACAATGGCATCATGTGGTAACTGAGACACTAACCCCACCTGATGAGAGAGGTTACCTTTGGAGGTCTCAAAACACACTGTAGTCACAGGATACTCTCGGGTGTCCCCATGCACACAAATAACAGCTACCTTGTTATTCCCAGAGACCTCTGTAGTGACTAATTCAGCTTTTATCAGTGTCACCAGGCTACCTGAATCCAGCAACACAACAACATTTTTACCATTAATACACATTTTGCATAAATGTTTCTCAGTTCCCCGAATGGCAGTGCATGCAACTGTCACAAACAGCGACTGACGTCTGTCCCTTAGAAAGTCACATTGCATGGGTTCATCCAAAACCGGGCAATTTGCTGCAATATGTCCCTCTTGCCGGCAGCGGTAGAAAAACAATCCTTTTTGCTGCCTCTTGAGCCCCTGACTTCCCAGGCTGTTCTCGCCAGACATTAGGTATAACTCTCACCCTCTCATTTTCTCCACCCTCGCTCCTTGGAATCATCTTACCCGCCACTGGGAATGGTCTGGTCTTAGGGTGGAAAGTCCGTGAGTCTCTGGAAGAGGCAGTCAGGTTTTCCATAGCCAAGTACTTCTCTACACAGTCCACAAGATTATCGGTCGTTTCTGGGTCTCCATGGCTTACCCACTTTTGGATGGCAGTAGGAAGAGCTCTCAAGAAACGATCCATCACAACACATTCCACAATCTTTGGTGCAGACAAAGTCTCTGGCTGTAGCCACTTCCTGCTCAGGTGAATGAGATCATACATTTGAGACCTGGGGGGAAAGTCCAGTTATCCACACGCTGAGCCCGGACGGCCAGGGTGACACCCAGCCGTGCCAATATTTCTTTATTTTTTTTCGCATCACATAGTCTTTTGCTTGGTCAGGCTCTAGGTCATAGTAAGCTATCTGCGATTCACCAGTTAACAGAGGGGCCACCAGTCCGGCCCACTGCTCCTTAGGCCACTTTTCCCTTTCAGCAGTCCTTTCAAATGTGGTCAAAAACACCTCTGGATCATCCTCTCCAGTCATTTTTGTCAGTAAACGACTCACCCCAAAGGACGCAGTATTAGCGGAACTACTTGCCTCACTGGTCTGTGGACGTTGCTGCATTAATGTCTCCATTTGTTGCTGTAGTCTCTGTTCTTGCTTCTGCAACAGGTCTATGAAGCGGGCCTCAGATTGCTGCTGGGCTTGTTGCTGGGCTGCCAGACTCTGTTGATGAGCTTGCTGCTGGGCTGCGAGGCTCTGTTGCAAAGTTGCATTTGTCTGCTGCTGGGCTGCGAGGCTCTGTTGTTGAGCCTCAAGGCTCTTTTGCAAACCTGCATTTGTCTGCTGCTGATTGGCATTTGCTAGAGCCAGCTGTTTCAGTATCTCCTCCATGCTGGCCTTTTAAAAAAAAACTGCCACTGGTTCTCCACCAACTGTGAGGGGGTTAACTCAGCAGCGGGTGTGTGTGACCCCCTGGATGGGTTCACCACACAAAAACAGGCACAGCAGACAGTGGTAGGAGAAAACAAAAGGGTGTGGTTTTATTTAAACTATATACAGACAAAAAAATACAGCAAAAACAAAAGAAACAGGAAAATAAATCCTGGTCAACTTGACCGCTCACTACACACGTTGGTGTCCCTAACTAACAACTGGGTACAGCCTTGTGCTGTCCCAGTCCCTAGCTCCCTGCTTTTTGAAGTTCTTAGCAATAACCACACAGGCTTTGGCTCACCGCACAGAGATCACACTCCCCAGACTATCCACACAGATCTGGTTCCAGGTTAAAGCATCTCCCTTAGCATGCTGGGAGTTCTTGTAGAGGCCCTAATGAGCCCACTTGCCTCAGCTGGGCTCATTTACTCTTCCCCTGCAAGACTCCCAGCACTCCCCCTAGTGGTATAAACTGGCATAAAGCCTGAATCTAGGACATATATATCTCCCATCCTGGATGCAACCTGGTGATTTTACCTGCCTGCTGTTACACTACCTATCACATTTTAGGGTCCCCAAAGTACCAGGACAGTAGAAATACTCTCAACATTACCCCCTTGTGGAAAGCAGACAACTTAATGTATTTGCTAACAAGTCTGACTCTTTTCGCAGAAAACTCTTCATCTTCTTAATGTGGCCCTTAACCATTGTTTTCTACATGTTCATAACCTGAATCTGACTGTGAGGTCAGGCCACTGCTCTCATCAGTAATGCTAAGAACCTTATATGCCTTCTCACTACTGTACATTTTTTTTGGAAGTATGCCAGTATAGTAAAAAGCATTTGATGTGATCAATATACTGGAAATACTGGTGTGGGCTGTGATCAGCAATCTGGAAACACTGGCTCAAGCTGTAAATGCAAACTGGAAGGGTTGTGGGTTGTAGACAGACATGCACCAGTCACTTTGGAGATGCTTAAAGAACTTATTTGCCACAATAAACTCTAAGGCGAGAGTCATAGGGCACAGAACCCCCAAAATATATGGCAGACTCAGTAATTCTATCTATAGTCAATGCAGAGTGACACCAGCCAGGTTTATAATCATGAAAAAAAGCAGAATGTATTATTTTACAAAAAAAATATTGTTCTGTTTCGATTGCACACTATACAAGCAGCTTTTATGAGTATTTCACAGAAAAAAGACAGAAATATAGTGCTGAATCTGTGCACAATATGGAAGCAGCTATTACTACATCACAGTTTCCTGGGGTGACAACAGACGGGTTTAAATTAAAGAATATGTTACCCCACCATGTCATATTCCTGATATGAGTCTGTTGTACCATATACTTGTGTTAAAAAGTATCCTGTTCTCTTTGTATTGCTTCCTTTGTGTGAAATGCCTGGTGATCCTGCCAGGACCCTGCTTTCCTATTTCAAGCCTTACATCTATCCCAACATGGTCAGTTTTTCTGGCTGTGCTGGGAGAACAGCCTGCCTGTCCTCCAATAGTCAGACTTCTGCTGGCACGCCCACCCATTCTCAGTGTTCTGCTGATTCTCCACCCCCACCTCTCTAAGACCCGTATGAAGCTGAGAACAGAGGTCATGTGATCATTTCTAAAAAATGAGAAATACAGTATATATAGTAGAAAAAGTAGTACTAGGCTGCAGTTTCACAAAGAGAAACAGGCAGGTTTTTATCAAGAAATCAAAATGAGAGTTTATTGTTTCACTGAAAAAAGCAGAGGGGTTGTACTAACTCCATGCACACTACATATGCAGAATTTACTAAGCCGCAGTTTTACAACGTGACTCTCGGCAGGTTGCTCATCTAGAAATCAAAATGAGAGTGTAAATGAGAGTGTATTTTTTCACTGAAAAAAACATAAATATGTACAGGACCTCATACACAGTATGCATGCTTCGTTACTATATGCATATGCAATTTACGCGTCAGAGACCAGCAAGGCATTAATTAAGAAATCAATTTTAGTGTGTGTTTGTTCACAGAAAAAAAAAAAAAAATTGTAAAGACTCAATACACACTCTGTATGAGGCTTTAGTGGGGTTTTAGTGGTGATAAACTGTACCACACAAGTAAGCAGTGATGTGCTGTAAACAAGGGGCTGCTTTGCCCTGTGTCAGAAATGAATTCAAGCTGCTGACCCTGAAAAAAATACCTAGCAAAAGTGTAATAAAATATACCTACCTCAAAAAATAAAACCTAATTCACTAAACGCCATCCTTAAAACCATAAACCATGAAAACAAACCCTAAAACACAAAACCCCATTCTTTTTTTTATTTTCCATCACAATGTTTATTGAATTTTCCAAAAGAGTAGAGTAAAGTAAAAACTAAATATGAAAACATGAAATTAGGCCAGGAAGTGCACTATTGGTAACTGGTTGCTATCGACGCAAATGGTCACATTAGTTTGCTATTTTCCTAAACCAAGAATGACTTGGGTTTTGGTCAAGCTTTCAATTTTGCTGAAGTGCATTCTGCAGATGTGCCATTACACAAGCAGATTTAAGGCATCCACAAGCATGTTATTTAAAGGAATAGTGATTTTTTTATGTTTCACTTTAAACCTTAATAAAAGAGGTGCTTCGTGCCAAACAGTATTTTTTACATGTTTTATTTTTTTTGCCATTGGTACAAAACCCCCTTGGCAAGTCCAAGCTCTCCATTTTTGACAATCCTTTGCCTGTTAGCCTTGGAGATAACTAATTTTCAATATTTGCCTCCCATTGACTTTATTGGGGTTTGCATTAAAATTCACAACTTGCAGATTTGTAAACATGCTTGCCAAACGTGCCCACAAATCAAACCCAAGCAAATTTGACCATCTTCTTCTTTTTTCTCATAACCTCATCCCGTGCAGAGATTGCAAAATATTTCTAAGGCAGTCCCATTCTTTGGAATTCACTTTCTGGTTCTGAAAAAAAAAAACACCTTTTCAGAATTGCCTATCCATCTTCCTCTTTATTCCAACTATTTATCACTGAGCGAACAACTTCCATCACCTGCAGCTACTGCCATATACTTTAACCAGCCCTCAAATTTTCCACTCGCCTACTCGCATTTTGCGAGTGGAAAATGGATTCTGGCGAGTGTGGGCTGCCTCTGAGCGGGGGGGCAAGCACCACCAGCAAGTGGGGTCGAATGGGAGATTTCTCCCAGTGATCGCCCCCAGGGGAAGAGCGAGTGGAAGAAGAGGGGACCTGGCCAGATCACAGAGCAGGGATTGCCCGCTGTAACAGCTTACATTAGAATTGCCGTCTACTCGCGGTCACACACAGTCCTGCCTCCTGACCCGGCCCCCCGTGACAGACAGAACACATCCCAGCATTGGACCAGCATTCTGTCTGTCACAGGTGCCTGGTCAGGAGATGGGGCTGTGTGTGACCGTGAACGGAAGGCAATTCTAATGTAAGCTGTTACGGCGGGCAATCCCTGCTCTGTGATAAAATGGCCGCCCTCTCTCTTCCTCTGCACAGGTCATGCTGCAATGATGGGAACAGGCGAGGCTGTAATGATGGGCACAGGCAAGGCTGCAATGATGGACACAGGTTACGCTGCAATGATGGTCACAGGTCACGCTGCAATGATGGGCACAGGTTACACTGCAATGATGGGCACTGGGCACGCTGCAATGATGGGCACAGGTGAGGCTGCAATGATGGACACTGGTCACGCTGCAATGATGGGCACAGGTGAAGGTGCATTGATGAGCACTGATCACACTGCAATGATGGGCACAGGTGAGGCTGCATTTGTGGGCACTGGTCACGTTGCAATGATGGGCAAAGGTGAGGCTGCATTGGTGGGCAAAAGTCACGCTGCAATGGTGGGCACCTTAATTGCTACCTGAAAAAAAATTCAGACAGGAAATTGTACTGGACGTCCATGACCCATAGCCACACAGCATATTATGGATGGATGTATACAACAGAAGTTGTACATGTGCACTTACTCTTACTCTGAATATTGAAAACAGTTCTTCTATTTTTAAATGTATTATTAAAGCAGAGCTCCACCCGCAAAGTCAGCAGCTACTAACACTGTAACTGCTGACTTTTAATCTCGACACTTACCTGTCCTACTCTCCCGCGCTGATGGCCCCCCGATGCCGATCCCCCAATCGGTTCAGGTCCTGCACCGCCATCCACACTAAGGGAAACAGGCAGTAAAGCCTTGCGACTTCACTGCCTGTTTACTACTGCGCATGCGCGAGTCTCGCGCCGACTTCTGAATGGGCGGCTGCTCTCTGGGATTACACACAGTTCCCAGAAAGCAGCGCGCCCCATTCACTAGAAGAGGATGGGCAAGAAAACAGACCGCGGTTACGGAAGAGGCAGATTACGGAATTCCGCATAGCAACGGGTATTTCAGGTGAGTATAAAAAAAAAATCATTTTTTTTTTAGGTTTTTTTGTGAATTTTTTTTTTCTGGGTGGAACTCCACTTTAAAAATCAAATACCTATAAACAAGCACACAGTAAAGGTGACAATGGGGTTGATTTATTAAAACTGGGGAGTGCTAAATCTTCCTAGTAACCAATCAGCTTCCAGTTTTTTTTGGTCAAAGCTTAATAGAACAAGCTGAAGTTAGAAGCTGATTGGATACCATGCAAAGCTGCACCAGATTTTGCACTCTCCAGTTTTAGTAAATCAACCCCTATGTCTCATATCATACTTACCGTTCATTTCGCCTTTTCCTCTTTAGCAATATTATATGTAGTATAATCTGCATGCTGGTCAGTATGCCTTGATTTTATACATTTTTAACCCATTATAAAGACAAACTGTCTTAAATCAATAAACCGTGCAATATTGTAAATGAGGGTTTGTCTGTTTGTCTCTACTTAACAGGAATTAATTGTATACCAACTCACTGTTAATATTACCCTTATCTCTAATGAATGGATGTTCCCACAAGACACATTACATATACTGGTCAAATGTGATACAGCAAAACCAATGAATACAAAGACATGCATGTGACTACTTAGATGGGAAAAAATTACTTAAAATAGGAAGCATATTGGATAAATATCCACATATGGGAAAGGTCCATGATCTAAAATAATAATTCTGTAAAGCATTCATACTTTATTACATAATAACAATGCATCATATTCCAGTTTCTCTTGCTGTCTGACATATTTCCCTATAGGTAGACTTTTTTGCAATGTATCATGTACAATGTACCATGTTCACAGGCTATTCAAACATCAATGCTTAGAAAAGTCATAGTAATGTTTGTAACATACATGTATATAGGTTTCATTTAGTGTTTCCTTATTTATGGGTTTAACACATAATGTGGTAAGAAAGGTGATGTTACCTTTAAATACTCATGACTGCATATGGTCCAGTTAATGGCTTATTTTATTATAACCACTTCGTAAAAAATCTTGACATACAAAAAAATAAGCAGTTCACTACCATCATCAGTTGGACAGATAGTGATAATTTACTTTGAGATGCTACTTTCACTAGCAGCTTAAGACAGCAGCTAGCAACTATGGGATTTATTTACTAAAGGCAAATCCACTGTGCACTACAAGTGCACTGCAAGTGCAGTTGCTCTAGATCTGAGAGGAAGATCTGAAATGATGGGAAGCTCTGTTGATTTCTAACATCCAATCATGTGCAAGCAAAAATGCTGTTTTTTATTTTCCTTGCATGTCCCCCTCAGATCTACAGTGACTACACTTCAGAATGCACTTGATGTGCACTTGTAGGGCACAGTGGATTTGCCTTTAGTAAAAAAAAACATAGAGTCACAACTCCTGGTTTGGCACAGCTCCAATCAACCAAACAGTTTACTTCACATACAAACCCAAAAGAAAGCCGATGTTCTGTCGAGAAGTGACCCCCATCGAATAGTGCCTGCACATGCGCAGAAGCCGATCAGCTGGAATTACGTAAGCACACATCGTAGGAGGTATCTCTCGATGGGAGATACCATTTCACGGGCACAATTGAAACCTATACAAACAGCAGGGGGAGACCGTAGTTCTCACATTGTGCCTCGCTGTTAGCCACTCTCCATCAGCAGCGATGCACAATCTGAGAACTACGGTCTCCCCCCGCTGTTTGTATAGGTTTCAATTGTGCCTGTGAAATGGTATCTCCCAAAGAGAGATACCTCTTACGATGTGCGCAAGCGCCATGGTTTACACCAGCCCAACGGACCGGCAAATCAGCGGTTGTGCTATGATGTACATCACATGCGCCGTTCGTCCCGGGCACTATTTGATGGGGGGGGCACTTCTCGACAGAACACCGAGAACTACAAAATAATTACAATTTAAGATATTGGGTCATTTAAAAGGTCAACACACATTGCTTATCAAATCACAAATGAGTCAGTTTTCCAATAAAACTAATAAATAATGATTTGGAGGTGAAGCAAAAAAATACTTTCCCTGGCTCTGATGAACAACATTAAAGTGTATGTCAGGGAAAAATTTATAACGCAAACATATGTGGTACTTCTATGCAATGCAAACACACATTTCCTCATGATTTATCCCTTTAAATTCCTTGCAAGTAAAGCAAATACCTGTTTATCTTTCACAAATGCACTCAGCTAATAGGTCCTGTTGTGGGCTGAAAAGACAGCGTTTTGAAGTACATATTGATTTCAACCCTGCCGTGTTATCAGTTGCTAAACTCTTCTAACCCTCTTTATATCCTATTTATCACAACATAGACACTAATTATTTTGCAGTCCAAGATTAGAACTTGGAAGGCTTATCAGATTTCTTGAGAAGTGTTCACAGGACAGGAGACATCTTTGAAATTCTGATATAATCAACAGGTATTTGTTTGCACGGATATAACAAAGCAATTTTAACTGTGTATTTAACGGACTAAAAAGTAGTAAATAAGAACACTTTAGTATTAGGCTTTACATTAAATACACTTTTATATATATATATATATATATATATATATATATATATGTGTGTGTGTGTGTATATATATATATATATATATATATATATATATATATACTTTTATTTATGATTGAAAGCTTTAGTTTTATCAAATCTAGAAATATGTTTTAACTACAGTATGTATCTCACAAACACTTGCCTTTTTCACAAGAAAAGCATGAACAGTATACAATTACCTTTTTACATCAGATATAGCTGGAGGTGCACATTTAATTAACATCCTTTTTCATGTATACTCAGATTGCTTCTGGTATTTTAAATGGTAATAGTGTTATCAGATGTTTGCATTGGTTCCTATTCAGTACTACATCGACTGACAAATTAAATGTCAGAGAGCAGTGATGTATGACATTGCTTTTGTTAATTCAAAGATAATCATGCAAACACATTAGAAGTGGGTAAAGACAAAGTGTTAAAGCGGAACTAAAGTCCCACTTTCAAAAAACGTGAGAAGGCAGACTCTTTATTGCAGAAGAGACATGCAATGTTTTGTCTACAAATAAAGCTATATACAATCATTCTTTGGATTGTACGTTGAGATGAGCAAGCACAGTTCAGTTAATACTGTTTGCCAGGATAACTGCACAATAACCGCAGCCTGGCACCCAGAAGAAACCGGGTAAAAGAAAGATGCCAGTGCCAATATGAGATGTTGGACCATCTCATATTGGCACTGGCAAGACATGGAGTTTGGCAAGACAAGTTTCCCTGAAATGTAGCCAGATGAGAATTAAGCCTTTGGAACATTTTACTTAAATAAACTCTGTGTGTGCGTGTGCGTGCGCGCGTATAGAATTCATTACATGATGTGATATAAAACATGAAATGTAATACTTCTGTATATCATATACATAGGTTTAGATTTAGTAAAAAGAAACACACAAGAGCAGCAGAAATTCACTATGGGTTCACTTCACATGAACATTATGCACCTAGAGAATTGTAAAAAAGAAGGGGGTGGAGGCGCCAACTAAATAAATCCTACTGTAATCATTAATGTAAGTATAGTATATATACTTACAGGTTCACTTGAAAATGATATCCATCGATAATGGGGGTGTTCTGAGGTCTGTTGGTGCCGCTCTGCTGGCTCTGGCAAAGTTCCCCTCGGCCGTGAGGTGTAGGAGATGTCGGTTTTCGTTTGCACAGGCTTCTCTGCGGTGTCACATGACAGGAAGCTCCATGCTAACCAGTCTGGAACGTGGAAGTGATGTCATACAGCAGGGCAGTCCTCCAAACATAGAGTGGAACGTTTCCACCTAGAGAATGCATTTCGTTTAGGTGTATGTCTGGGGAAAAAACAAAAACAAAAATTCAGTACATCTGCAATACATACATAGGAAAATACCTGTTGATCCTGTAAAAATTCAGCAAGATTCTAACATCCTGTAGTGAGCTGCCTTTACTGCACTGAAATCACGAGCACTGCTTTAAGCCATGCTTCAGTTTTTCCTGTTGGGCTACAGAACCCCCCCGTTTGGAAGGATAGAATGGGGGGGGGTAAAGTGAGCATGTGCCCCAGGTGCTGTGTTGAGGGAGGGCACAGTTGTGATTTGACCACCGCTGCTCTCATGACAAGAGTGACTCCTGTAAGAAGTAACGCCGGCTGGCTTCTGATGAAAAGAGAATTCATTTTTCTCCTGCCTCTAGCCTGCAGGGGGTGGAAGAGAGCCGACCCTGAAGCCTCGTACACACGGCCGAGATTCTCATCGAAAAAAACATGTAGTTTTTTTCGACGAGATTCTTGGACAAGAAACTTGTCCCGGCCGAGTGTACACACGCTCCTTTCAAAGAACCCGCGGTTCTTTGAATGGAGCGAACGCAGTGACGTCATCGAATACGACGAGCATGTGCTCGTCACATTCGATGCCATCGCCGCCATCTTGGTTCACCCTACCTATGCCTAGGAAGCTACCGCGCATGCGCCAAAGTCATTTTGAGCATGCGCGGGCTTCCCGGCGAAAAGGTAAGTGTACACACACACACAAATTTCTCGTCGAGAAACAGGCTGACGAGAATCTCGACGAGAAAATAGAGAGCAGGTTCTCTATTTTCTCGTCGAGATTCTTGTCGCTTTTCTTGACGAGAAACCATACACACGAACGAATTTCTCGGCAAAAAATCTCTGCCAGCAAGTTTCTTGCTGGTTTTTGCCGAGAAACTCGTTCGTGTGTACGAGGCTTGAGACTGAGAACTCACCTAAGTCTCAGTGCAGCACTGCTGAGACTGCTTGAAACTTGTAGATCAAAAGAAGCTCATTTACTTTTTCGAACAATAAGCTTCAAGCTTTATGCAAACAGGCACAATTGAAAACCATGGGATTTTGGATGTTGAGCCTTTTGGACCTTCGAGCTACAAAATCCTCTAGTGTGATAATAATCAGTGTCTTGAAACCATAGGTACATTTTCCTAAAGAGTCATATGCAAAACAATTGATTTTATATTTCTGAAATAACCTAAGTTTTACAGATGTGTACTTCCAAAATCAAATCAAAACAGCCTACCAAATTTATATCCATCTGTATATTACACACTTGCAAATGTCGATTTAGAAGAGATCACTTAATAATTCTATCAACAGTTTAGTGCTGTGGAGTTCTGTTTTACAAGCAAACATAAATTACCTTCTGACAGTTTTTTCTAATCTAGACACTCTTTTCAGACACAATAACTGGACCCTGACCAGTTATTACAGCTAGGTTTAAAGCTCTGATTGGAATCCTAAATAAAAACAGACAGAGGTACTATTTTAAAATAAATTTGTTGTCTATTTTTTGTATGTTTGTGTATATGTTGTTATTATTTGTGATTAAATGCTTGATATGTTGATATAGATGATATATGTAAGAAAAAGAGAAATTTTCAAAACCTGCTTTGGACTGACCATATGTGAGATTTCATAAATATGGAATTTATGTATTAGTTGTATAAAGAGACAAGTACTATATTTTTCCAAGAATTTATTCAGGTCTGTAATGACAAAAATATATTATAATAAATAAATATGAAATTGAATTATTTTTTTAAATAAATGTAAGTATTTTAATGAAAAACTTCTTAGATGAAATATGGTATTTATTTACAACGAAACGAAACACCTAACTGCTTGAGACTATGATACTTAATTTAACGCAGGAGAAGGCTTGGAGTCATTGCTGAAAATTGTTGTGAAATGATGTTGTGAACGCTATTTTGAATTTCAGCCTGAGATGGTAAATATTTTAGAGGATTCTAAAATTACACAACAGTTTTTAACTTGAATACCTGAAGTTACTAAATTAGAGGCTTGCAAGTTTTATTAGGATGCCTTGTCTACTACGTTAATAAGAAAAGGAAGGTGCGCCAAACTAAGTGCAGTATTAGGATTTTAATAGCAAATAGTAAAAACAGCCAAATGGCTACTCACAGGATGATGTAATATATAAGGCATATATATGGTAAGAATGGTCCGGGGTCATCTATGGCAGTCTGCGGGGATGGTGTAGATCCCAGATGAAGAAGGAGCTGGAGGCAGGTCTGCGGTGTCAGCAGGGAAAGTCTATGGCATCCAGGCGCCGAGGACGTGTGTGGTATATTCCTTCTAATGCACAGCAAGGACCAGGAAGAATGTTTATCTCTAAAAATGGTCATACACTTTAGATGATGCCAAATATTCACTAAAAGATATTTCTTTTTGTAATAAACTTACACATCCTTGTAGCCTATGATAATGCATTGGAGGGACCCTTAGGCAATGCTGAAATCTGTACTGGTAAACCAGGATGAAGGCATTCGAGGATACACCAATACCAAAGCCAAGTCTAGCATATTAATTTCTCAGCAAAAGGAACACGAACATGGAGAACAATGTGGCTCTTTATTGGCTATAAAAAAAAGTTAGAAATTATTCAATGGGGTTGAGCAGATGCTCTCTGCAAGTACAGTTGCTCTAGAGCAGTGGTTCTCAACCTGGGGGTCGAATGAAAATTTGCCAAATCCTGGGCTGTTCCTGAAGCCCGCACCACTCTCCCAGCCTTTTTGCATCCATCCAGCAGGGCTGTCTCCCTGGAGCTTGTGGAAGCCCAGCTGGGCTGTTCCTGGAGCCCGCGGCCGCCCACTCAGACTCTTCACATTCTGTTCCCGGCATGGGTGGGGGGGCAGAGACTAGTGGTCAGCTGACTGGTGAGGAATGTGAAGTGGGAAGGGCTGGAGGAGACCTATCTTCTGATTTCGGCATAGGTGTCACTGCTGCGAGACACCACAGAGCTGGAGACACAGTGAAGCCGGAGACACAATGAGTAAGACTACCTCTGATTAGAGTTGCCATTAAAAGTCCCCACTACAGTTCTCAGATGACCTCTATCAAGAGCACCTAAGGTGGCTGATCAGAACTCCCCCAGCACTGCCACTGATCCCACCCCCCGCCAGCACTGCCACTCATCCCAACCCCCGCCAGTACTGCCACTCATCCCAACTCCCCGCCAGCACTGCCACTCCTCCCAACTCCCCCACTAGCACTGCCACTTATACCATTCCCTCCATCAAGGAATAAGAGAAGGAATAAAAATAAAGAATACATGGAAGGGAGAGAAAAAGAGGGGGAGGAACAAAGAAAAAGGGAGAGAAAGAACAAGAAAGACGGCTAGAGAGCGGGATGGAAAAAAAGAAAAGAAATTAGGATAGAGAGATAAAAGGGAAAGAAAGGAGAACAAAGAGAGTGGTACATCCTAAAATGTACCATAAGTGGTTTTAATACTGTACGAGTGGAAGGGACCGCTTAATGTCCGTGGGTTAGGGGCACAAATTACTTGTCTTGCCTTGGGTGCTGACAACCCACGCTATGAAAATAATTTTACTGTTAGGGGACCCCACAACTTGGGAAATTTTATGAAGAGGTTACAGGACTAGAAAGGTTGAGAACCACTGCTCTAGAGCTTAGGAAATGAGGCACAGCTCTGTTGACTTCCATCATAAAATTACGTGCAATCAAAAATGCTGTTTTTTTATTTACTTTCCTTTCATGTAATTGGCTATTCCTTGTAAAGTGAAACTTTAGCTTATTTACTATTCTCTCAACCAACTGCAAGGTGCCCAGTCTATTCTCCTTTAATAAATCAACCCCATTATGTCCTAAATATAATTTATAGATGGTAATGTACAGCAATATGTACTGTATAAAAGGAAACGGCCTGAAAGCTGCCTCTTTTTATGGCACACCTCCACCCCCAATTACATACAATAAAGCAAATTTTATCCCATGTGACTTTGAATGAGGTGATTATAAAGGTCAAAATAAGTAAATAGAGTAAACAATGTCACTGGATTTATTTAAAGATGTATAAACATCATAAAGACTAAACATGGATGTGGATAACAAACCCATAAAAACAGCATCGTACAAAATGCTTACAACCATAGACATATTGATATGCACTGGTAATACAAGATATACATATACATCTGTAAACTCAACGCGTTTTGCGAGCTCTGCTTGCTCCCTCGGGAGTTGATGCATGTGCAGAATGTCTGTAAGATAAATGTAAATAAAATATAGCATACAGCAATGCTTGTGGTTAGACAGAAAGCAGGGCGGCCTGAACATGAAGCTCCATACTTATAAAATGGTTGATTGGTTCCAAGGACTGATCCCCAATGGCGACGGCGAGGGGCATTCCACCCGGGAGCTGAAGGAGGTGGACCTGCAACAGCCAACCAGAGGGCGAGCATGGCAAAAAAAAAGGATGTAAAAGGAGTGTATCCCCTGATGTCCCCCATTGGCCATATGTAACATGATGACTGTAACAAAAATAAATATGTATCTGAGTCTATTGATAGTTATATTAGTAAACTAGGAGTATAAATGTATGTAAGCAATATCCAAGTTACGTAATCAAGTATGTGAAAGTATGGGCAGAGATACAAAAGGGAAAGGAAAAGTAAGAAAGGCAGTCAGTGTGAAAAAAAGTCAAAGAAGTAAGGAAATTGTTTAGGATCATCTTATTGAAAGAGCTTTAAAAGTGAAAAGGTGAAACAGGAAGTGTAAGTACATAAACCACACAAGATATCTGTGCAAGTAAGTGAAGTGTAGGAATATCGCCATGCATAACCAAAAATAACAAGTGTCATGATGCTTACCAATATTGTATTAACACAGTTGCACCACTCTGTAATTATGTTATGCCTCTGTATGACAAAAAATGCAATGACATGAGCCAACTGTAGAAGGTTGAAGTTTAGAGGAAGGAAACCAGACTTGAGAGAAATACATAAATTGTGTGTGTGTGTATATACACTATATTGTCAAAAGTATTGGGACACCTGCCTTTACACGTACATTAACTTTAATGGCATTCCAGTCTTAGTCCGTAGGGTTAAATATTGAGTTGGCACACTTTGTGCAGCTATAACAGCTTCATCTCTTCTGGGAAGGCTGTCCACAAGGTTTAGGAGTATCTATGGGAATGTTTGACCATTCTTCCAGAAGCTCATTTGTGAGGTCAGACACTAATGTTGGACGAGAAGGCCTGGCTCTCAGTCTCCAAACTAATTCATTCCAAAGGTGTTCTACCGGCTTCAGGTCAGGACTCTGTGCAGGTCAGTCACATTCCTCCATCCCAAACTCGCTCATCCGTGCCTTTATGGACCTTGTTTTTGCACTGGTGCGCAGTCATGTTGGAAAAGGAAGGGGCCATCCCCAAACTGTTCCCACAAAGTTGGGAGCATGAAATTGTCAAAAATGTCTTGGTATGCTGACACCTTAATAGTTCCCTTCACTGGAACCAAGGGGCTAAACCCAACCCCTGAAAAACAACCCCACACCATAATCCCCCCTCAAACCAAATGATTTGGACCAGTGCACAAAGCAAGGTCCATAAAGACATGGGTGAGCAAGTTTGGGGTGGAGGAACTTGACCGGCCTGCACCTGATAGAACACCTTTTGGGATGAATTAGATGTTGAATTAGGAGACTGTGAGCCAGACCTTCTCGCCCAACATCAGTGGCTGACCAAACTGCAACAGCAGTACATAACTCTTCCTCTCAAGTGTGTTTTGCTTCACACTACTTCATAGACACCTGCTGACTGCTTCCTGGCCTTTTCAGACCTCTATTGCAGACCAAAGTACCATAATCATTGTTGGAGGCACTTTCCCATCCAAAATCTCTCAGACCTCCACATTCTGGGTCCCATATAAGGACTTCATATTCCTGGGGAAGCTGCAAATCAGCTTACCCTCTCTATCACATCACCCCTGAACTCCTCACCCTGCATGGGAGAGAATCCCTGAGTACTCCAACTGAGCTAATCCCCCTTAAAGGGGTTGTAAAGGTTCGTTTTTTTATTTTCTAAATAGGTTCCTTTAACCACTTCAATACCAGGCACTTATACACCTTGCTGCCCAAGCCAATTTTGAGCTTTCAGCGCTGTCGCAATTTGAATGACAATTGCGCGGTCATGCTACACTGTACCCAAACAAATTTTTTATCATTTTGTTCCCACAAATAGAGCTTTCTTTTGGTGGTATTTGATCGCCTCTGCGATTTTTATTTTTTGCACAACAAATAAAAAAATTGCGAAAATTTTGAAAAAAACTAAGTTTTTCTTTGTTTCTGTAATTTTTTTTGTAAATAAGTACCTTTTCTACTTCAATGACAGGCACTGATAAGGCGGCACTGACAGGCACTGATAAGGCGACACTGATGGGCACCGATGAGGTGGCACCAATGAGGTGGCACTGATGAGGTGGCACTGATGGGCACTGATGATGGGCACTGATAGGCGGCATTGATGGGCACTGATAGGCGGCACTGATGGGCACTGATATGTGGCACTGGTATGCGGCACTGATGGGCACTCATAGGCGGCACTGATGGGCACTCATAGGCGGCACTGATGGGCACTCATAGGCGGCACTGATAGGTGGCACGGATGGGAACTGATAGGTGGGCACTTATGGGCACAGATGGGCATGGATGGGCACTGATAGGTGGCACTGATGGACACTAGTAGGTGGCACTGATGACACTGGTGGCTGGCATTGCTGGGCATCACACATTGTGGTCGTGCCATGATGGTGCCAGTCAGTGCTCATTTGTGGGCACTGATTGGCATATGTTTTTTATGTATTTGTACATGTGGATGGCCATGGGGGACTTACCTGGCCATCCACATGCTTGAGGCTTCCCTGGTGGTCCTGGGCGGCATCCTGGTGGTCTAGTGTGGGTATCCGAGGGGGGGCTGCGCTGATAAACAATCAGCGCGAACCCCCCCTGTCAGGAGAGCCGCTGATCGGCTCTCCTCTACTCGCGTCTGTCAGACGCGAGTGAGGAAGAGCCGATCAACGGCTCTTCCTGTTTACATCGTGATCAGCCGTGATTGGACACAGCTGATCACGTGGTAAAAAGCCTCCGCCGGAGGCTCTTTACCGAGATCAGTGCAGCGGTGTGTCAGACTGACACACCGCTCCACCGATCGCCGCGATGCGCGCCCTCCCGTCAATTGACGTCCAGTGTGGATAACAGAACCACTTCCCGGACGTCAATCTCCTATTGACTGGGCGGGAAGTGGTTAAGCTAGTGCATTGTTGGTTCACTTACCTTTTCCTTAGATTTCCCTCCTAATTTTTGTTTTCATTGTCTGAATTTCTCACTTCCTGTTTCTCCTCAGTAAGCTGTTCAGTAAGCTGTTCTGGCTGACTCAACACCACTCGGATGATGGTGGCAAGCTTACTGAGGAGAAACAGGAAGTGAGAGATTCAGACAAAGAAAAAAAACATTTAGAAGGTAAATCAAAGGAAAAGGTAAGTGAACCAACAATGCACTAGCTTAAAGGAACATATTTAGAAAATAAAAAACAAACCTTTACAACCCCTTTAAAGACACCACAACACAAATAATGGGAACACATATTTGACTTCCAGGACCCATCCTTGGCATACTGTACAACATATATACACATAATATGTAGATTGTCATTACTAGCCAGATGTCTACTTGTTGTTATGTTGGTCCAATAGCTTCAGTTCTCTGACACTGCACAAGTATTTGCCCTATACATGTCATGGGTTTGTCCCTCATATTTACTGAAGCCAGACAACAAGAAATTTAAGAAGGAGATCAGGGGAACAGTACAACAATTAAGGTTGAAATAAGGCAGTACAAAAGGAACTTAAAAGCCCACCTCTTAGCGAGATACAGTATTGTTTTATTAAAATAGTACACATCCTCGCTTCCAGCACAAAACTGAAAAGCAAGGGGCTTATGGGTGGCCTAAGTTATGGAAACCATTTATTTTTTCCCTATTTAGCGATCAGTGCATCCAGAACTGCTGCTGTATAGCACAGATATAGCCATGATTTTACAGCATATAGTTGTTTTAGGCTTTTTAGCTCTAATTAGTGCAAAATGTGGCCTTTACTGGCCCTAGAAAAAGGTCATATTTTTATGGTTTCATTAAATTTTTCAAACTTGTAGACTTAGTTATAGAGTTTTTAAATGTCTGCTTAAAATGTAAATGACCTTATATGTTAACATATTATGTGTTATGGTATTTTAGATTAGACTATTAAATGCGCACATCTTTTATTTTATATTAATTCTAATGTCTTAATATCTGTCCCTGAATCTCTAAATTATTAAGTGTACTTGTAAAGTGATAAGGTACAAAATGTGTCAGTAATTATGCAATTTGCTAACTGTTCCTGCTGATCCATCTGTGCTCACTGCTTTTATGCCTTTTAATAGCTCAGAAAAATACAGCCTAGGCTTCTTTCTGAACAAATGACTTTTCAACACTGAAGGCTTGTCAAAGGTTTGAAACTTAGATAATTTATGTCTTAGAAGCATAGCTTACTAAATTATATTTAGACACATCACACAGCACCAGAAAAAAAAAATTAAACTTACATTTAAAGCATTATTAAATCCCAAACCAAAAATGTTATATATTGCAACCTACCAATCATTAGATAGGGTGGCTGCAGTAGTTACATTTAGGCTTTTTCCCTCTGTTCTCGTCTCGCGATCTAGCCAGTAACACACCCCCTGTATTAGAGTGCCTCCTCTCTGTATGAAGGAGCACAGGGGGCATATTTGGACAGCAGCATAGTCAGTCTGGGGGAGGGGACTGTTTGATGCACTAGCAGATTTAGATACACTAGCACATTATAGCCAAACTCCAGCTAACAATTTATATGCAGTTACAGCAAACTGATTTTTTTTTTCCTTTTTGGATACAGCTTTTACATAAATAAATAAAAGCTGATTATATTGTAAGCACCCCTATTAGTGGTAAATGGTTTGTCTGATCTCTTAAACTGATACATTTTGCAAGAGAGTTTGCTCTTTTGAAAAACAGCAGACTTATTGGCTGGATCAGCAGATGAAACTAGAAGAAAGAAAGCCTAAAAAATAAAATGAATGCAGCCATCACATCTAAGAATTGTGAACTGCAATACAATAAATTTTTTGTTTTTGGGTTTAATGCCACTTTAAAGAGTTACTAAACCAACAGTAAAATCAGCTTGTATATGCAGTAAAGCATGCTTGTTATACTCACTGTGAAACCTATGGGGCTAATCCTCTGTATTGTGTATAAAGGCTGTGTGATCCTGTCTTCTCTGATCCTCCTCTTCTTTAATTGACTCCAACCCATCTCTTGATAGAACAGAGCAATAGGAGTCAGGCTGCACATGCTCAGTTTGGTGTAAATTGCTAGAGAGTTTTTTTTTTTTTCTTGGGAGAGTGCATGTGATCAGCACAGGGCCAATCAGCACTGTCCAGTCAGAGGGTCAGGGGAGAGGGAAAACTCCTCCTACAAGCTTAAGCAGGCACTGATAGAGGTCACAAGAATGCTATATATCGCTGATGAGAATTTAGTAGTTTATATTTACTAAAGCTATTTAATTTCCATGTTCTGTGTAGTGTGGGAGACCAGATATAGTGAATGCAGGTTCTGGGTTTAGTAACACTTGCTTTGCTAGATGGTGAGTGTGTCCTTGGTTCATCATCAGCCACTGAAGAACTGAACTATACGTGCAGCTGACTACCTCAGCTGGAATCAGGGACCCACATTTATATTCTGAAAACAAGATGGGAATCTCAAATGTGGCCTTGACACAAGAATACACAGCCGTTTTTAACAAAGTAAGCACCACAGTAGATACAAAAAGTTAAGCACAGCTTTAATTAGCATTTTCCTAAAAGTCTGTTTTAGGGTGAGAATGCTGTTGTTTTTTTGTTTTTTTTGGAGAATATAAGCTAACAAATGAACTTACCATTTTGTATCCTGTCTCTCAAAGATTTTTTGTTAGTCGTAGTGGTCTGTGAGCTAGCCTACAAATCTCTATGTGAATGATATACTTAGCTGAATCTGTTTTTATATTCCCTTTATGTATTCCCTGTACAATTGGTCTGAAACTGGAGGAGGGAGGGCCTACTACAATGCACAGTGCCTAAAATCTAGACTAAAATTGAAGGCTTGCAAAAAAAACTGACAGTAGGGTGAAGACCTCACCAGTGGGGTGGTGCTGCTCTTTCATTGTCCAATCAACAGATTGAACTTCCTTCAAGTCATACTTGTAAACCACAGGGAAAAAGTTAGTCCAAGGATTGACTGCCTGGCGGGAAAGTCAGGATCACAAGATTGCCATAACCAAATTAGGCATTTTTTGTAGGTAGGCCTGTTCACACAAGTATAGTACAACTGTCCATTTGGCTGCTTGGATAAAGTCAGCTTTAAATCTCAGCTCCAGCCAATTTGCTGTGGTTTTGGATATAGTAAGAAAGAGTTACATTTCTGCCCGGTTTTCATTTAGGCCTGTGACCTCATTGGAGATGTTTTTTCCTCACTTTCTGTCCCGTTGATGTCCATACAAGAAATGAGAGATGTGGGTGTCTATGGGACACAGATGACAATACAAATATTTTCTGAAGTTTTAACCCTTACTCACTATACTAACAAATATGTTTTTTTCTTCAACCAATAGGCACACAGACAACCATAAAATCCAGGCAGCGGTTCAAACTTTTCTTACTTTATCCCAAAAAAAAAAAAATTTGACTGGAGTTGGGATTTTCCAAATGAGGACAGTATTAGCGAAAAAAAAGCAAATATGAATTTGCCTGTTTTGGGCAAAATACCTGTTTTATTCTCAAATCAAACCTAAAATCTAGAGCAGGGAAAAGTGCCACCAGCAACCAATTAAATTCTAAAAGTGAAGGGCTTAACTCACTAAAAGATATCACATTTGACAAATTTAAAGTGGATGTAAACCCAAATTATTTTATTTTTTTGCTGTCACAATGTAGAGTATAAGATTTACTATCATTTGTGCCAGGTCTTGCCACAAAGAGTTTATCCAGCTCTGAGCAATCCTCTTTTATTGTTCAGTGAGATAAAACGGACAAACAGAGTTAGTTACCTTTGTCCGCTCCGCCCCCTTGCTTTGAGTGACAGGTTATTTACATATCTCGTGCACTAGCTTTAGACAGGCATTATTTTTTAATTCCCACCCCCACTCCTTTTCTGAAGTCATGTGGTTACTTTTCTGGATTTTGACTGGATGTTAGTGATCATAGCAGAAGGAATACACAGGAGAAAATGCATGTTGACAAGGGGAGTGTAGAGGTGGGCGGGGAGTCTACTGACATCACGACTCCACCCACTGAGCTCCAGACAACAGATCCACCCACAGAATCTGAAGTTTTTCAGTTCTTATAACAGACAGAGGGGAGACATTTGACAGATAAGGATACATGCAGGAGGCATCTATATCCTTATAGATCAGCACTATGGCAGTAGTTTAGAAAGGATGAGAGTGAGTTTACATCAACTTTAACCCAAATACTCCAATGCGATATGGAAAATGTCAATTAGTTTATGCGGAATTTGTTGTACTGCATAAACCTTTCTAAAAGTAAATTCTCCTAAAAAAAAAAAAAAAGTAAACAAGTACGTTTGTTATAACTATAAACCAATAAATGTACCTGACTATTCAAAACCAAATTAATTACATGCTACTGTGTGGGAACCACAACTGATAAATCAATGTGAGAGCTGTGCACCAATCTCTCTACACACATAGCCCACTAAGCCCTAAGGGCTGGTTCCCTGTGCGATGCAATTTCAGCCATACAGATAGTATTAGGTTCCTGTCCGAATTTGCACTGCGATATGCAAACTGATTTGGGGGTGTCTTTAACTTTTAATTGACACTCCCAGCAGTTCCCATAGGGCAGTGTGAACTGCTGCCGGGAGACATGCGATGCGGGAAATCCGCAGTGGATTTGCAGGGTTCCCTCATCGCAGTAGTGTGAACCGGCCCTAAAACATAACTTTTATTCATACATAGCTAAAATTACAGATGTTGGTAATTAGAAAAGAAAAAAACATTAACCTGCAGCTGGATGCAAGGGGTAAAAAATCTAGTAGGAGTATTCAAATTAGGTTTTCCATGAAGAGAAACATTCCCTCACTTATGTCCAAAAACTGGTCATACTAATGAGTGCCTCCCACACCAGACTATTTTAAAATTGTACCCTGCATCCCCTGATAATATAAAGTAAAACACCTGTTTTCATTTTTCTCAATCAAGCCTAAAATCTAGAGCAGGGAAAAGTGACACCAGCAATAAGCCCTGGTTCACACTGGTGCGTTTTGACATGCGATTTGGCATGTCAAATCGCATGTCAAAAAGGCGGTATTTGCCGCAAATTGCCGGCAATGACACCGTCCTAATCGGTGCGATGTCGCATCTGCGGCGCTGCAACGATTTCAAAAAGTAGTTTCTGTACTACTTTTTGCGATTTTGGCCAACGATTTACATTGACATCTGTGCAGAAATCTGCACAGATGTCTCTGTAATCGCGCCCGAAATCGGGACTGACCAGCGGGAGTGAAATCGTGCGAGTTCAGCTGAACTCGCACGGCTTCACTCTCGCAGCCCAGTGTGAACCTGGGCTTAATCAAATTCTAAAAATAATGGGTTCAATTGACTAAAAGATATTGCATGTGAAAAATGTAACCCAAATATCTCATGCGATATGGAAAATGTCAGTTCACTATAAGTTTATGCAGTCTTTATTTATACCACATAAACCTGTCTAAAACTCAATTCTCAAAAAAAATAAAAAAAGTAAACAAATAAGTTTGTTATAATACAAATAACATCTGTGGCACTGGGATGCTAATGAGAAGCTGCTACCTTTGATGTGTCAAACACAGTTAAAAAGTGAAATCTCTTTTTTTTTTTATTTGCTTTGTTTGAGTAAGAATTATGACATTTATGTTTAAAGTGAACTTAAAGCGGAGCTCCACCATAAAAAAATATTAATAGCCAGCAGCTACAAATACTGCAGCTGCTGACTTTTAATATTAGGACACTTACCCGTCCTGGAGTCCAGCGACGTCGGCAGCAGAAGACGAGCAATCGCTAGTCTCTCGGCTGCCCCCACGGCCATCATGGGTGAGGGAACCAGGAAGTGAAGCGTTGCGGCTTCACTACCCGGTTCCCTACTGCGCATGCGCGAGCAGCGCTGCGCGTCTGTCAGTGGTCCCCGCTGTGTTCTGGGAGCCATGTGTTTCCCAGAACACAACGGGGGGGGGGGGGGGCTGAGAAGTGACGCACTGCCCGCAGTCTAGCCGAAGTGTGTATTCCCGGAAGTGGGTGCAAATACCTGTCTTAGACAGGTATCTGCACCCCCCTCCCCCTGAAAGGTGCCAATTGTGGCACCGGAGGGGGGGGAGGAATCCGATGAGCAGAAGTACCACTTTAGGGTGGAGCTCCGCTTTCATTTGCTTTTGCTTTGTTTGAATAAGTATTATAATATTTACATTTAAAGTGGAGCACATCCGAAACCTTTTACTATATGGACACTTTTTGTTTTTTACACTTTTGTGTGATTCATATTGTATTTGTAAGCACTTTATGGATTCAAACACTTTTCTTTATTATTAATAATTTTGTTATTAAGCACTTTTATTAGCAAATAGCACTTTATGAAAGTTTCACATTAGTTGGTTTATGTTCACTCATCAGAGCTGCCTATATATATTTCACTTTTTAACTGTGTTTGAAACTCCAAAGGTACCAGCATGTCATTAGCATCACAGTGGAGCAGGTGGTATTTGTATTATAGCTGAATATAAATACATTTGTTAAATAAGCAGTGGTCTAGCCACACACTATTGAAGGACTGTAATAAATTACTAGCGTCCTTAAAGCGGAGTCCCACCCAAAAATTGAACTTCCGCTTTTCGGAACCCTCCCCCCCTCCGGTGTCACACTTTGTATAATACAGGTATTTGCACCCACTTCCGGGAATAACTCCCACGGGTGCCCCCCACTGCCTCCTGGGAAACACACTGGTCCCAGGAGACAGCGGGGACCACTGGGAACGCGCTGCGCTACTCGCGCATGCGCAGTAGGGAACCGGGCAGTGAAGCCGCAAGGCTTCACTTCTGGATTCTCTCACCGAGGATGGCGGCGGGGGTAGCAGTGAGACGAGTGATTGCTCATCTTCTGCTGCCGACATCGCGGGCGCACTGGACAGGTAAGTGTCCATTTATTAAAAGTCAGCAGCTGCAGTATTTGTAGCTGCTGGCTTTTAATATTTTTTTATCTGCGGGACCTCTGCTTTAACAAGCATTAAATAGCTGGCTGTCAAGGAGCCGGCACCTGCCAGCGTCCTTAACAACCCATGAAAAGCTGGTTGGAAAGGTGCTAGCACACGCCGCATGCTTAGCAACTAGTAAATCATTTGCTATCATTAGGGACTCTCTGCTGACAGCAGAATGTAAACAAAAAAGGCCAAAAAAACTGTGTGCGGTTTCCCCCAATCCATACCAGGCCTTTATTCAAACATGCAGTCTGGCAGGCCAGAAAAAAGCTGGAGGGGAATGAGCATGCACCCCCTCCTTAGCCATAACAGGCCAAAATCCCTAAACATAGGGGTGCTTTGCCAGGGGGTTCCCCCTCTTGTCCTCATGTTGATGACAAGGACCTGTTCCCCACAAACCTGGCCCAGTGGTTGTGGGGGTGCAGAGGGTGTCTTATCGGAATATGGAAGCCCCCTTTAATAAGAGGGCCTTTAGATCCCAGACCCACTCTGTGTGAATGAGTATGGGGTATGATTGGGGTATAATGATGAGTGTAAATAAAAACAGCACACAATTTTTGACAAGCACTTTTTTTAAATAAATGTAAAAAATATCCCCCCGATCTATTCATCAATCACAATGAATGGCGTGTGCTGCCCACAAACTTGGCTCCTGCTAACTTAAACTCTTCTCCCCCTGCCACTTAAGTAAATGAGGGGACGTGGTCAATTACGTCACAAGGGACGGGGCCACCAAAGCAGCTAAAATGCCAGGTCCAGCATTTCTGATGTGTTCTGTTGATTGACTTCATCAGAGACACTGTGCTGACAAAATAGCTACTTCCCTAAAATAGCTCATACCTTTACTTTAAAGTTACCAATTCAATGTTAATTCCATGTTCACATAAAAAATCCACTTTAGTAATAATCAAACTTAATACATATATATAATATTTCATAAAAATAACATAAAATATCATACAATATATTATACAAAATCCAAAATATATTGTAAGCATAATATAAAATATAATACAAACACATGATCTCATATATATTAAATTGTAATTAGCACCTGTCACTTAGTATTCCCAGGTGACTTTCCATCCAAGTACTAACTATGCCCGACCCTGGCTATTTGCCTATTTCAAAGAGCTGTCAATTATATCAAAACAAAGAGAAAAGGTAGATCAAGTGTTAGAAAAGTGCTGGTGGTAGATGTTAGTGGATATGATTTCATAAGAGAACAAGAAATAGGTAGGGAGGGAGAACAAATTTCCCACACGCAGTAAAGGCAGCTATACTGTACATGGTTCAGCAGGGACCGGCTAAATTTTGATTCATGTATGGGCAGGCTGGATGTACCTACCAATTGACTTTTGGTTAACCAGCCTATTGGATTTTCCACACTTGATCAGCGCTACAGGCTATAGCCGGAAGGACTGATCAGTGTATTTACTGTCAGAATACAATAGCTCAGTGGAAGGAATCCCTCATCTGCATTGAGTGTGTGGGTGGGGAAAGTCATTTTTTTTTTCATTTAATCTGCTGGTTGAATGAAAGAAATTACTAATCTATAAACTGCAGAAATAATTTTTTTGTCAATCTCACTATCTTTGCCCAATTTTTTTACATTTTCTTTTTTTATCAATTTGTAAGTGGCATGCAAGAGCTTTTCTACAATGCTGTTAGGCACGGAAATTTCTTTCTAAACAATGTTTTTTTTGTGTGCCAGTATCAGAGCATTTCCCATTGCCTTCTACACTGAAATTATGCACCTATCACTTCGGTACATATTTTAAGTATGCTGCCATGGAGGATATTTTCACAAAAATGTACCTTAAGGCCCCTTTCACACGGGACGGATCAGTAATGATCCGCCCCGTGAACCTCCGCTTGCTCCGTTGATCCCCGCTGAGCCGGCGGATAACTGGGCGGTCCCCGCACACTGTGCAGGGACCGCCCTGTCAGAGCGCCGCTCTCCCCTATGGGGGATCGGATGACGACGGACCGTAGAGTCCGTCGTCATCTGATCCGATCCGCAGACAGATGAAAAAATAGGGTTTTCCTCCGTCACACTTTGGCGGATCGGAGCGGGTCGGATGTCAGCGGACATGTCACCGCTGACATCCGTGGCTCCATAGGGGTACACGGAGCATCCGTTCAGGTCCGCCTAAAAAACTGACAGGCGGACCTGAATGGACCGTCCGTGTGAAAAAGCCCTAAATCATTGTTTTCTGACACAGACATCCCACGTAATAAGCCATATGTGGACTGCTGCTAAATATGTTTTTTCAGTAGAGTTTGATGATCATAATAACAGAATACTGTAAGCGTTCTGTCTACTACCAATTTAACTCAGCCTCCACATCAGTGACAGCATTAATCTATCATAAGTATGTTTATCTTTCCATCTAGCTTAGCGTGTTGTCTAAATCCTATTCCATGCACACATGAGTGCTGGGTGTAGAGGCACATCTGTATCTTTTTAGAATGCTACTCCCTATCTTTCTAATGACCTCCATCCATACTAGCCTTCAGGATATCTCTTAGTCTGCCACTACCTATAAACATTTGGTTTCTCCATCATCTCAAACCCTCACAGCTATTACACTTGCTGTACCCCTTTAGATTGTAAGCTCTCAAGAACAGTGTACTCCTAACTCTTTTGTCCGGAGTTGCTTTGTAACAGTATCTTTATTTTGTAGAGTGTGGCACAAACTGTTGGTGCTATAAATCCTGAAGAATAATAATATTTATTTTTTCCAGCTTCGGTAGTGGTACCATAGAAAGAAATTTCAAATATAACTGAAGGTAAAACTTTTTTAGAAATGGGGAGAAATAGTATGGACAGCCGCACTCCGGAAAACCTTTAAGGTTGCCTTTATTGGTGAAGGTAAAAGCACTACAAGTCACAGCAGACAGTGGAATATCAGCTAACATGTTTCGCACTAAGGTCTAGTGCTTAGTCATAGCTAAAGAAAAATAAAATACACTCCAAATAAATATACTCATTCAAATGTCACATGATCCGTAATAGCTTATTAGAACCACTGTCACGTACCTAGTGGATGAGCCCGGATTGCAGGGGATGGCCTCTCTTGCGGCTCCGACTCGTGGTCTCTGGTAGGGTGAACAGGAAGCACAGGAGTCAGGAGTGGCACGAGTGCCTGGCAGGATCAACAGCAGGAGGTTGGTCTGAAGTCCAGGTGGAGCTGTACAGAGGAATCGCAGGTGCAACTGAGCAGAGGCAGGAACCAGGAACAAGCTGAACGGCAGGCAGATGCAGCAGACTGGAACTGGACAGCTGACTGGAAGGACCGTAGACAGGAACCTGGAACAGGCTGGATCGGCAGGCAGATGCAGCAGACTGTAACTGGATGGGTCAAACGAGCCGGGTCGGATATCAGGCGGACAGCAGCAGGACCAGAGGAGCAGGCAGAAGGATGGTCAGGCAGGCAGGAGTCAGATGCAGGCAGATAGCTGGGTTAGTCAGAAGCAAGCCGGGTCAGATACTGGAGTGAACTGGAACAGGTTTCAGAGGTCAGGACACACGTAACGGTGTAGATCAGACAGCAAGATCCCAGTGTGTCAGTCTGGTTTAAATAGCCCGCCTGGTGCCAATGGGGGCGCGCGCGCATTCCCGTGCATGCGCATTCCCGCGTGCGCATGCGCATGCGCAATGGCACCCGCGGTCGCGCACCAGGAAGTTCAGAGTGCCTGTTACTGGCAGGAACTTCCTGACATTGCCCCCCCCCCCCCGGGGCAGCCTCCGGATGCCCAACCGGGCCCATTTCTCCGGGTGAGATCTCCTAAAGGATTGAATTAAACTCTTAGCGTGGATGTTTTCCTCGGGCTCCCAAGAGTTCTCCTCAGGCCCATACCCCTTCCATTTGATCAAAAATTGGACTTGATTACTCCTCTTCCTGCAATCCAAGACAGCTTCTACCTCAAATTCTTCCTCTCCAACCACTATTATAGGGTCAGGAGGATCAAAATTCCGGTCAGGAAAAGGATTTGGAACAGAAGGTTTTAACAGGGAGACGTGAAAGACAGGATGAATCCTGAGCGACTCCAGAAGTTCCAGCTCATAAGCTACCTCGTTGATTTTCCTCTTAACGGGGAAAGGCCCCATGAACTTAGGACCCAACTTCCTGGAGGGACAGGCTAATTTCAGGTTTGCTGTGGACAGCCATACGAGATTACCAGGTTCAAGCACCAGTTCTCCTCGCTTCTTCTTGTCAAAGGCCTCCTTGTTATGTTCCTGAGTTCTTTTCATGGTCTCTTGTAAGAGTTGATTATTGGAGAAAAAAAAAATTAATTGTTTCATGGACCGCAGGTACAGAGCATTCAGGGATAGAATTGGGCAAAAAAGATGAGTGAAAGCCGTAATTGGCAAAAAATGGGCTTTGTTTCGTGGCAGAGTGGACAGAATTATTATAAGCAAATTCGGCCAATGGGATCAGGGAAATCCAGTCATCCTGAGAAAAAGACGAAAAGCAGCGTAGATACTGCTCGAGGGTCTGATTAGTCCTCTCAGTTTGTCCATTTGTTTGAGGGTGATAAGCAGTGGAGAATGACAGCTCAATACCCAAGGCTTTACACAGAGCTCTCCAGAATCGGTAAGTAAATTGTACTCCCCGATCGGAAACAATATTGGCAGGAATCCCATGAAGCTTGATTACCTCTCTGATGAAAGTCTTCGCTGTCTCAGGAGCGGAGGGAGTACCTTTCATTGGTATGAAATGAGCCATCTTGGATAGCCGGTCTACCACTACAAAGATGGCGGTGTGACCCTCTGCTGGAGGTAGCTCAACAATGAAGTCTATGGATAACATCTTCCACGGCCTGTCTGGGATGGGTAAAGGCCTCAACAAACCCCAGGCCCTAGTTCTACTAGTCTTATTCCGCGTACAGGTGGTGCAGGACTCCACATAGCTCTTGCAGTCTCCAAGTACTTGAGGCCACCAAAAGGTACGTTGAACAAGATCAGCGGTCTTGGTGACACCAAAATGACCTGCCAGTGCATGGTCGTGGCAAAGTTCTAGAACCGTGACCCGTAGACCTTCGGGTACGAAAATGTTATTCTCGTACCAGAACAAACCATCCTTTACTAGTAGTTCTGTTCCCACTGCAGGTGCTGACCCTACTGAGGCTTGCTTGATCCGTGAAAGGAGGTCTTCTTGTATCAGAAGGAAATTTCCTGGGGGAAGAATTGTGTCAGGAAGAGAGGTTTCTTTAGGCTCGGGAAACATCCTAGACAGAGCATCGGGTTTTACGTTCTTAGAGCCTGGCCGGTAGGTAACATGAAAAGAGAACCTGGAGAAGAATAGAGCCCACCTGGCTTGCCGTGGTTTCAGCCTTTTTGCAGACTTCAAGTATTCCAGGTTCTTGTGGTCCGTGTAGACCAGGATTGGATGAGCGGCTCCCTCCAGTAAGTATCGCCACTCTTCCAGGGCAGATTTTATGGCCAATAGTTCCCGGTCTCCCACGTCATAGTTCCTTTCTGCTGATGACAGTTTACGAGAAAAGAAGGCTACAGGGTGTAACAGGGATTTAGTCCCTTGTCGTTGGGAAAGGACTGCTCCTACAACAATTTCGGAGGCATCTACTTCCAGAACAAACGGTAGGGAGGAGTCAGGATGCTTTAGAACAGAGGCGGAGGTAAACAGTCTCTTGAGGGAATCAAAGGCGGTTTGGGCCTCCGGGGACCAGTGGAAACGGACCCCTTGTCTGGTTAACTGAGTGATAGGACTGATGATCGCTGAGAACCCCTTAATAAATTTCCTATAGAAGTTAGCGAATCCTACGAAGCGTTGGATTCCTTTCTTGTCGGTGGGCGCTGGCCAGTCTAAGATTGCTGCAACCTTCTGAGGGTCCATTTTAATGCCCTCTACCGAGATAATTAGACCCAGGAAGGGAATACTTTTCTGCTCGAACTCGCACTTTTCGGCCTTGGCGTATAGGCCATGCTGTCGAAGCCGAGCTAACACACATCTGACGTGCTTGTGATGGGAATCCAGGGATGAAGAGAAGATAAGGATGTCGTCTAAATAGACGATAACGAACAAATCCAAGTAGTCCCGGAAAACGTCATTGATGAAGTACTGGAAGGTTGCAGGGGCGTTGCATAGCCCAAAGGGCATCACCAGGTACTCAAAGTGCCCGAAACGAGTGCGAAAGGCTGTTTTCCACTCATCCCCTTCCCTGATGCGAACCAAGTTGTAGGCCCCTCGGAGATCTAACTTAGTGAAAATGGTGGCAGCTCCCAGCCTCTGGAATAATTCGGGTACCAAGGGGAGAGGGTAGCGATTTTTGACGGTGATTTTGTTAAGCTCACGATAGTCTACGCAGGGCCTTAGGGTATGATCCTTCTTCTCTACGAAAAAGATACCTGCTCCTGCTGGAGACGTGGATGGCCGGATAAACCCTTTTTCTAAGTTCTCGTCGATGTATGTTTTAAGCGTTCCTTGCTCCAGCTCAGTCAGCGGGAAGATCCTGCCAAAGGGGATTTCAGCTCCCGGAAAGAGCTTGATGGGGCAGTCATAGGCCCGATGGGGCGGAAGCGTCTCAGCCCCTTTCTTACTTAAGACGTCCAGAAAGTCTAAGTAGGCCTCAGGAACAGACTGGCGTAACTCAGATTCAGAGTCCAAACACAACAAGGCAGGTGGTTTACTGGGGCCTAAGGGAGTACAGAACTGTTGACAATAAGTGGAAGGAAATGTGACTTCTCCCATGACCCAGTTGATGTAGGGGTTATGGGCTTGTAACCACGGCATACCAAGAATAACAGGGAATAATGGTGAAGAAATTATGTCCATGCGAAGCAGCTCTCGGTGTAGATTGGCGATCGTGACTGGAAGGGGGAAGTCTCCTGTGTAACTGGACCAGATTTAATCGCAGAGCCATTGGCCAGATGAATGGAGAGTCCTTGGGCCTTATATAATAAAGGAACCTGGTGTTGGGTTGCAAAAGATGAGTCCATAAAGCAACTGCAGACCCCGGAGTCGATAATGGCAGACACTTGTAGTATCCTTCCTGGCAGTTGCAACAGAATAGGGAGAGCCAGGTGGGAAGAAGAAGCCTTGAGCCAAGAAGTTGCATGATTGGAAGAGAGGGACAGGCACTTGTGAAGCTTAGCAGGGCAGTTACTAACATAATGCCCGGGTCCCCCGCAGTACAGGCACAAGTTGTTCACCTGGCGACGTTGACGTTCTTCCATAGTAAGGGAAGGGCGGAGGACTCCTGACTGCCTGGGTACGGAGGTACCAGGCGTAAAGACTGACCCAACAGTAGGTGCCGGATGAGCATAGTTGGGAACTCTGGGTAACATCCAGACGGGATGACAAGGCCCAGCCTCCCTCTCCGCTTTTCGCTCCCTTAGCCGCTGATCAATTTGTATGGTCAAGTTGATTAATGCATCCAAGGTCTGGGGTATTCCTACTCGAGCCAGTTCATCCTTTAAGGGGTCAGAGAGTCCAAAACGAAACTGGCAAAGGAGAGCTGCGTCATTCCAGTTAGTGTCCACACTCCACCGCCTGAATTCGGTGACATAGTCCTCTACTGCCCTGAGCCCTTGTTGAAGGGTACGCAGGGCTATTTCCGCGGTTGCTGAAGGCTGCGGGTCCTCGTAAAGTTCAGCCATGGTATCGAGGAAGGTGGTCAAATTGGCTAAGGACTCGGCTTCCTGTTCCAGGAGGCGGTGGGCCCAAGATTGGGGTTCTCCCAGGAGCAAGGAAATCAGGAAGCCCACCTTGGTGGCTTCTTGAGAGAAAGTGCGTGGTTGTAATGAAAAGTAAAGTTCACAAGAGTTTCGGAATGTCCTAAATTTGCTTCATTCTCCGGAAAACTTTTCAGGCGTGGGAACCTTTGGTTCAGGTAGCAGGGTAACAACTGTGGGAGAACCCGTGCTGGCTGAAGAAGCAGACGGGGGAGCAGACTCCTGGATGCCAGAGGGTGCAAGTACTCGAATCCGTTCTTCCAGGTGTGAGTATCCTTCCTGAATGCCTTTGATGGCCTGGGTGAACCCTGCCAGGTGCACACAGAGTTCCTCCATGGGAGAGGCTCCCCGCTCTGGCTCAGACATGGCTGTCTGATACTGTCACGTACCTAGTGGATGAGCCCGGATTGCAGGGGATGGCCTCTCTTGCGGCTCCGACTCGTGGCCTCTGGTAGGGTGAACAGGAAGCACAGGAGTCAGGAGTGGCACGAGTGCCTGGCAGGATCAACAGCAGGAGGTTGGTCTGAAGTCCAGGTGGAGCTGTACAGAGGAATCGCAGGTGCTACTGAGCAGAGGCAGGAACCAGGAACAAGCTGAATGGCAGGCAGATGCAGCAGACTGGAACTGGACAGCTGACTGTAAGGACCGTAGACAGGAACCTGGAACAGGCTGGATCGGCAGGCAGATGCAACAGACTGTAACTGGATGGGTCAAACGAGCCGGGTCGGATATCAGGCGGACAGCAGCAGGACCAGAGGAGCAGGCAGAAGGATGGTCAGGCAGGCAGGAGTCAGATGCAGGCAGATAGCTGGGTTAGTCAGAAGCACGCCGGGTCAGATACTGGAGTGAACTGGAACAGGTTTCAGAGGTCAGGACACACGTAACGCTGTAGATCAGACAGCAAGATCCAAGTGTGTCAGTCTGGTTTAAATAGCCCGCCTGGTGCCAATGGGGGCGCGCGCGCGCATTCCCACGCACGCGCATTCCCGCGTGCGCACGCACATGCGCAATGGTGCGCATGCGCAATGGCACCCGCGGTCGCGCACCAGGAAGTTCACAGTGCCTGTTACTGGCAGGATCTTCCTGACAACCACTATTTTATATTGATGTTTTTACTGAGGTCTTTATCTCTATTAGGGAGATTCACCCCATTGAATTGCTCTGATCAGCAATGTCACTGGAAATGTGACAGCAAACATTGAATTTCCACCAAAACAATGTTTCCCTATTATCCAATAGGAACACTTGTTTCCCTAACAACTGTCTAAGAGGAAAACTCCCTCCCATTGGAAAGATGTTTTCTCACTTCCTTTTAAGTCTACAGGACTAGAAGTAAAGGAAAATCTCTCTAATGAGTCACAGATAGGAAAAAGCTGACAGTTTTTTAAACCCTCCCCTACTCTAGCCAAAAAATAAAAAAAATACATGTTGGGTTTAGAATTACTTTAAAGTATCAGCCTGCAGGATTATTCATATATTTCAAGCACCTTCCCTCAGAACAAATTATAGCACAGATAATGGTAGATGCTTTTGAGATGTGTTCATTTGTACTGAGACATTTTGCTCAATACAGTCTTTCAAATCCAACACCATGAGGGTGCTCAGTGTGACAAATGTGTTTTGCAAGCATTTGCTTTTATTGCACAATGTAGAAATCTTTACAGCAAACATCTTCTAAATTATGATATGCTACAGGTAGTAATAAATTATTAGTGAATTGTGAGTGTCTCAAAATAGTAAATTGCAAGCAAAATATTTTATTTTATTTTTAATTGCATTCCAATGAATATTTCTTAGCTTTTTTTCTAAGCATTTTCTTGCTTGGAAAAATATAAGGCTTTTTATTTAAATAGCAATAATAATTGTTTCTACTTGAACTATTCAAGAAAATGTATGTATGTACTCTCCCATTACACAACGATAATTGGTGAAGCAATTATATCCACTCTTACCATTTGTGTAGCATGTAATGTAGGCCTGTGATTGTACACCACTTTGGTATAAGAACAATTGAAAAGAGATGCTTTGATGGGCTCCCAGCTTGAATTGATGTGTGATGAATATGTGACTAAGGAAAATATAGTATTAAAGTCTATTTGCTACATGTGTTACTAATCAGCTTCCTTTGAAAAACTCTATATTTAAAAGATATTCTGAAAGTCTTTGCGCTTGTGGTTTAAATGAGCTGATACAGCTCATTTAAATCTGTCAAAACCTGGCAGAACATAGTCACGTGATATAAATGTATTACTAGATAAGGCCTTTGAAGATCACACATCATGAGTTACAGTAGTATATGAAAAACAAACACATTGCTTATACTTGTCAACAGCAGAACCAGCAAATCGTATGTCTTAATATTGTATGCTCATAAAGGGCTGTATATTGGACACTAAAAATATGCAACCACAATGATTTATGTAGAATCATTCCACTATACATTGATCAGCGGACCTGTATATTTGTTTTAATTAGTATTTCATTTATTACGTTATTTGTCATACAGATACCTATTTTATTTACATGTTTAGAATACTTAAGTTGGCAAGAATGCGTGTCAGGATTTACTGCTATCTGGGGGTTCTGTTTACAGTCCAACACGTGAAAATGCAAATATATAGCTTACAGATCACATCAGTGCAAATAACATGTGACAAAAAAACCTCCCAAAAAAATAATATATAGAAATATAAAGTCCAAATGTTCAATACACTGTAAATACGCTGAATGGGCAAAGACAGCGCTATGTCAAATTGATAAAATCCTGGGAAAAAATAAGTGTATAAGCTCCAACAACAATTGATAAATATACAGTAAATAACAAACAAAAGATAGGCGCTACTTCTGCGAACCTTGCAAATTGAAACATAAACATCAAAAATCATCCATTAAATTAAAGTCCCATCAATGTGATGAATAATATTCAAAGAAAAACTTCTTTCACTGTGCAGAAAAGAAGGTGCCTTTCATATTTCTCTCCATATAGTGCTCCACCAAAATGTGTGTAAAAATGCACACTCACCAACTATCAATGTGAAATACACCTGATAATCATAATCCAGCGTTTGTTTTATCCAGCAAATCTTAATGAATGTCACTCAAAAATCCACCCAGTTCAACTATCCAAAGATCTCTCTCCTATACACTCTCAAAATGGGAACCAAAAAGAAATATACCAAATCATAGTGCAGTATCATTAATATAACTACACGGCAGTAAAAATTACTTGTAATGCCCCATACACACGATCATTTTTAATGTCATTTTTAAAACTGACGTTTTTCTCGTCATTTTTTTTTCTTGTTTCCTCTCAAGCCTGTCTTGCGTACACACCATCATTTAAAAAAATGTTCAAGAAAAGCGCAGTGATGTACACCACGTACGACGGCACTATAAAGGGGAAGTTCCGTTCGAATGGCGCCACCCTTCATGTTAGTAAAGTTTGTTGAGAGATGATTCGCTCTTTTCAGTCTAGTGCTTTTCAGTCCGTTACAGCATGACGAATGTGCTATCTCCATTACGAACGCTAGTTTTACCAGAACGATCGCTCCCGTCTCATACTTGATTCTGAGCATGCGCATTTTTTTTCATGTCGTTAAAGCATACACACTATCGTTTTTCACGTCGTTAAAAAAAACGACATGAAAAACGACGTGAAAAAAGAGTGCATGTTCGAAATTTTTAATGCCCGTTTTTCACGTCGTTAAAAATGCTCTGGAGCATACACACGATAATTTTTAATGGCCATTTTTTTTAATGGCATTTTTAACGGCATGAAAAATGATCGTGTGTATGGGGCATTAGACTTTGTTTATTGTTTAAGTCAAGACATTAGGTTAGCTGCAAGTTCCCCTATCATTTATCTTTTAGGATGGTGAGTGTTGGTTCTTTCTGTTTAAAGTGGTTGTTAATCCACTCTAACCTGTATACACCATCAGCACTGCCTTCTATTGTAGTATCCCCCTCTGTGTGTAATTTATAAAAATAAATGCTGCAAATACCTAATTTCACTGCCGAGATTGCGATCACATGACTGGCCAGCTTTCTCCTTTCCTCCTCTGAGCGATGCAACGGGCGGGGCTGAGATTCCATTGCTGATGTCAGTCTGAAGGGGAGAAGGAGAGGATGAGAGAGCTGGCTGGTCATGTGATCGCAATCTTGGCTCCTAAATGAGGTATTTACAGCATTTATATTTATAAATCATTCACAGAGGGGGACACTGCAGTGCTGATGGTGGGGTAGTAAACGTTTTATGACATTTACCTTCCCTCCATAAGACGCACCTTACCATAAGATGCACCAAGGTTTTAGAGGAGGAAAATATAAAAAAAAAAAAAAAAAACTCTGAAACAAATGGTGGACTAAAATATTTAATAAAATATAACAGAATATTTAGAATATTTCTACACTGACAACCAATGTAAGGGGGCACCCTCCACTGATACCCAATGTAACTGGGACATTGTGAATATATTTTAAATGTTAGAAGAATAGGATATGTATTTCATTGTAGAAATCAAGCCAATATCACGGTAGTTAAACTTCTTTTTGCTTGATCCTCTTTTTGCCAGCTAGGGACTCATAAAATAGTCCCTTTCACTATGTAAGGACATCAAAGGCAATGTGAATGAGGCCTTGATATCCAATAATTGAGAACTAGATGTGAAATTGTGTGGTTATGTCAACGTCTACAAAGTATGTTTTATACAAACTATTTCTCTTAGACGAATAAATGTTCAGCTGAAGACCACCTATTTCTTCAGACTGCAATCTAATATTTAGACCCCATTCACACTGGGGCGCTTTGCAGACGCTTTAACGCTAAAAATAGCGCCTGCAAAGTGCCCTAAAACAGCCGCTGCTGTCTCTCTAGTGTGAAAGCCCAGAGGGCTTTCACACTGGAGCGGTGCGCTAGCAGGACGGTAAAAAAAGTCCTGCTAGCAGCATCTTTGGATGAAACCAATGGGGCACCGCGGCTATACCGCGGCTATACCGCCGACAAAGCGCCTCTGCAGAGGCACTTTGCGGTAGTTTTAACCCTTTCTTGGCCGTTAATATCGCTGCAAAATTGACGGTAAAGCGCTGCTAAAAAAAATTACTGCCGACGCATCCACCGCCCCAGTATGAAAGGGGCCTTATGGTAAGATTTAGGGTAAGGGACATGTGTAAATGTGCAAATGCTTTATAAAAATACACTTTAAATACATTTTGGCATCATGACACTACTATATTTACAGTATTTTAAAATGTATGTGCTTAACCACTTGCCGACCGCTCACTGTATATATACGTTGGCAGAATGGCTCATACAGGCACAATCACATACCTGTATGTCCCCTTTAACTGCCCGACATCGGGGTCGCGCACGCGGCGCTGGCGGCGCGCTCGCGACCCCCCTGCCTTCCCCGTGAATCGGACCGTGGGTCCCGCGGATTCGATCGCCGCGGGGATCCCCGCGATCGTCTCATGGAGGCATGGAGCGGGGAGATGTTAGTGTAAACACAACATCTCCCCGCTTCCCTACTGACAATGTCAGCGATCTCCCCTCTGTGTAATCAGAGCGAAGATCAGAGATGTGTCACTCGTAGCCACGCCCCCACACAGTAGTAATCACTCCCCTAGGCACACTTAACCACTCCAGCGCCCCTAGTGGTTAACCCCTTCACTGCCAATGTAATTTTCACAGTAACCAGTGCATTTTTATAGCACTGATTGCTGTGGTCCCAAAAATGTGTCAAAGGTGTCTATGATACTGTAAAAATATAACAAATAGTCGAGTATGTGCTAGGAGGTGAAGAAATGATACCGCTCTAAAAGCTGCTGATCCCTCGGATTGCTCTGCACAGGTGCAATCTGTTAAACGACGTATTGTGCTAGGAGGTGCTTTTGGAGGGGAGAGGACTTGTGCTAGAAGGTGGATTGGGGGGGGGGGTTGCATATATGCTGGGGGTGCTCTGGGAGTTGAGAGGTGGGGTGGGGGGATTTTAAATCCACTCTCTCTTCTAGCACAAGCCCTCTACCCTCCAAAGTGCCCCCAGTACATATCCTCCTACCCTTAACCCCCAAATCACTCCTTCACGTCACATGTACACTCTTTTTTACCTGCCCCGCCACCTCCCTTCCCAGTCACTGTGTCCCCCTCCCCTTTAGCTCTCCATTCATAGTAAACTCACTATGTCCTCAGATCAGTGCAGCTCCTCTTCCTGACTTTGTACAATGCCTGAGCCTGAGGAGAAGAAGGTGTCCACTCTGCAATGAGTAGAGGCAGCTGGACCGGCCGGGAGAGATGCCAGCTGCCACAGAGGTGTCGATAACAGCCTGTGGAATGAACCCTGGACACTGATGCGAGGCAGGTGTCCCCAATGCGCATGCCAGCTTGCCCCTGCCAGACCAAGCTTTTTTCGAGGCATCGCTAGCCTGCCGCCTGGCCCAGTCTGCCCCTGGTGTCACCCTCAGGTGGGTGTCACCAGGGTGCGGTCCACACCCCCGCACCCCCATAGCTATGCCACAGCACAAGCTAAAGGTAGACTGCCAATCACAGCCTGCAGATCAAAGATACATCAGCTCTTTCTGTGATACCTATAATTCCCTTCTGTCTGTATACATCAGAGGCCAGGGGAAGTGAATGGGAAGTGGTTAGAGATCGATATTTGGACCTAGCTGTATAGGTAATAAACAGTTGGTGAATTAAGAAGTTTTCCATTTCAGTAATATACTTGAGCAGCACAGTAGCTAAGTGTTTAGCACATCCGCCTAGCAGCACTGGGGTTCTCGGTTCAAATCCCAACCATGACACTACCTGCTTGGAGTTTGCATGTTCTCCCTGTGCCTGTGTGGGTTTCCTCCCACACTCCAAAGACCTGCTGGTTGGTTACTTGGATCCTGTCTAAATTGGCCCTACTATGTGTATGTATGAATGGGATTTCTTAGACGGATCTTAGATTATAAGCTCCTTGAGGGCAGGGACTGATGTGAATGTAAGATATACTGTATATGTAAAGTGCTGTGTAAATTGTCAGCACTATATAAGTACATGTAATAAAATGCTTAGGGAAGTGAAGGATGTGCCTTAATACCTCTTTGCTGTCCTCAGAAGATACAGCTATCCAGACTGGATTTCTTTTATAATTTTTATAATTTAGTTTTTTATACATTTTTTTTCTATAAGAGCTTCCCCCGGAATATTGCTCAGTAGGCAACGTCTTTTTGTTCCAGTTCCATTCTTTCCATTCTTTATTTATCATTTTTGCATAACAAAAATACTAAAATAGAAATATCATTGACATTCTTTTTCAGCAAGTTAGTGATCTAATGCTGTATTACATTAATCATTTTATAGCTTTTTGTTCAATATTAGAACTAGGATGCAAACTTTAATCCTATGATAAAAACAGAGAGCATCTATTTCTGTCAAGCAATAAAAATAAATGAAGAAATCAGTCATATAGTGGTTTGCAGATATCAGTTTGTTAAGCTAACAAAGAACTAATTGGAAACAGATGTCTGCCTGGTAGTGTATTTTAATAAATTAAATAATGTCAAAAATTATATTTTGTCGTGTTCCAGGAAGATGAACATGATGACAAATTATACAAGATGGAACAATTATAATACTCCATGCCATTACAGGTGCCAAAGCATAAATTATTCTGAAATGGATTTATACAGAACAAATAACACTTTGTTGCAGAAATGTATATTTAATGAGATATAAAACATGACCTGTGTGCATATTTATGAATATGGAAGCCCAAAGATGTTATGTGAAGCTTTCACAATTTTCAATCGTTTAATATAATTTACTGTCAATTTTAAGTAAATACAATACATAGTTTTTATGTAAAGCTCTTCCATTATTTATTTATTTATTTTGAACAAAGAATATCCCTATATAGTGTGTACAATTAAGAGCACTAAGTGTAATTTCTCTCTGCTGCTTCCTTCTTCTGCTATCAGCTAGATATGTGCACTGCCGAAAAATCTGTTAATTTTCGTTTCATTCATTTTTATTTATTTTTTGTTTTTCTGGTCATTCTTTAAGATCGCAATCCGTAAATTAGAAAATTGGTAAAATTCAAAAAATTTAAAAAGAATAACTAACTAACTGATAATAACTAACTATTAAATTATAGGTATTGAAATTTCCTTACAAATTTGGCTGTTAGTGAACATAACGAATACGAATTTATCCAAAGTTACGAATTATCCCAAATAATGAATGCCACATCTAAACATATGGAATGGAACAAATTTGTAATAAATAATAATAATAATAATAGAAAGTTTTTATTATTATTATCGTTATTATTATTGTTATTTATTATTATTCATTTGTTAAATTCCATTCGTTTAGATACAGCATTCGTTATAATTCGTAACTTCAGGTAAATTTGTATTCGCTACGTTCACTAACAGCCAAATTTGAAAGGAAATTCCAATACCTATGATTTAATAGTTAATAATAGTTAAGTTATTATTAGTTACGGTAGTTAATATTTCAGATTTTCGAATTTTCAGGTTTTCGGATTTTCGAATTTCAAATTTCCCAATTTCTGAATTTCCAAATTTTCGAATTTACAAATTCCCGAATTTTCGAATTTACGAATTTTTGAATATTTGAATTTACGAATTTTCGAATACTCAAATTTACGAATATTTCAGAAAAATTCATTAAATTGGTTTTCGTTAATTTGGATATTTCTGAATTAACGGATTTGTTAAAATTTGTTAAAAAACGAATTCGGAACTAATGTCTACTGTCAACATTAATCACTTCTGACAAGTTTTCATGACACCAAGAGAAAAATGGTGACAGGGGAGGGATCTCCAGCTGATTGACAGCTCCAACTCTGCTCCCTTGTGGAGGGGAGTGTGTCTCTTTCCTCCAATCAGCTCTCAGAACGCTCCTCACTGAACTCTGAAGAGAGTAACTTCATCTCCCCACCCCGTTTTTTTTTAAACTCTCTGACAAGCTTTATAAATTCAGTAATTTGAATGGATGTGGAGAAGAGATACCACCTATGTAGGAGGATTTGTTTCATCCTTGTGTATCACCTGAGGCCAGTCACTTCACTGGGTATATGTAAGGGTTTAAAGCTAGTTGCCTGCCATCACGATGATGCTACAGGCTGAATACTTTTGAAAACAATTATTCAAAGAATTCCTATTTCCTCAAGAATTGCATTTTAATTTCCACAAGATTTTTTAAGATCTGTGACTTAATACTGTAGTATACTGTAGATGTCACATGTAGCTAAAAGAAAAGGGTAAGCAAAAAAAATCCTTCATAATAAAATAATTTTATATGGGGTTTCTTGTGCTATATATATGTACTGCCATTGCTGATATATTTCTGAAAATGCCAGTTGCTTGGCTGTCTCTGACCCCGATACTTTGGTTCCCTGATCAGGCACAAGCATGCAGCTAGTGAAGTCAGAGAAAAATCAGAACTCTTAATCTGCATGCTTGTTCCAAAATGAAAGTAAAGGTTAGCAAAATAAGACTCCTTGCTTTCTGTTTTGAGATTAAAACAGCTGAGGTGGCGTGATTTATTTTTTTTGCTCTTTTTGCTTCTTCATGTATGGGCCCTGTGTTGTACAGACGTCAATCTACAGATCTACTGGATACTTTCCCCTCAATCAGCACCTCAGGCAAACCTCCCCGCTATCAGAATACATTTACACAACGGGAGGATTCCCCCATCCCCCTCAAATGTGTGGATGGGGAGTCCTCCCGTTCATCATTTATGACCAGCTTTTGATTTGTGGTACATGAGCCTCCCAGGCTACACCCCTCCCCAGAGGGTCCTGGAGTCCCAGGCCTGTCAATATCTGGAAAAAAACATGGTTTAATAACCACTTCAGCCCCGGAAGATTTGGCTGCTCAATGACCGGGCCATTTTTTGCGATTTAGCAATGCGTCGCTTTAACTGACAATTGCACGGTCGTGCAATGCTGTACCCAACAAAATTGACGGTGTTTTTTTTCCCCACAAATAGAGCTTTCTTTTGGTGGTATTTGATCATCTCCGCAATTTTTTTTTTTTAGCGCTATAAACAAAAAAAGAGCGACAATTTGGAAAAAGCACAATATTTTGTACCATTTGCCTTAATAAATATCCCCATTTTTTTTTTTTAAATGCAAATTTTTCCTCAGTTTAGGCCGATATGTATTCTTCTACATATTTTTGGTAATAAAAATGGCAATAAGCGTATATTGATTGGTTTGCGCAAAAGTTATAGCATCTACAATATAGGGATAATTTATAGAATTTTTTTATTGTTATTATTTTTTTACTAGTAATGGCGGCGATCTGCAATTTTTATCAGGACTGCGACATTATGGCGGACAGATCGGACACTTTTGACACATTTTTGGGACCATTGGAATTTATACAGCGATTAGTGCTATAAAAATGCACTGATTACTGTAAAAATGTCACTGGCAGGGAAGGGGTTAACACTAGGGGGCGATAAAGGGGTTAATTGTGTTCATTAAGTGTGTTTCTAACTGTGGGGGGAGGGGACTGACTAGAGGAAATGACAGATCGTGATTCCTAGCTATTAGGATCTCACGATCTGTCTCTCCTCAAAGAACAGAACAGGGATTTGTGTGTTTACACACACATGTCCGGGTTCTGCCTCTCGTGCCCGCGATCGCTCGCAGCCGGTGGTCATCACGAGCATTAATCTGTACTGCGATTCTGTACTGCGTCGCTTTATCTGACAATTACGCGGTTGTGCGACGCTGTACCCAAACAAAATTGATGTCCTTTTTTTCCCCCACAAATAGAGCTTTCTTTTGGTGGTATTTGATCATCTCCGCGATTTAAATTTTTTGCGCTACAAACAAAAAAAGAGCGACAATTTTGAAAAAACACAATATTTTGTACTTTTTACCATAATAAATATCCCCAATTTTTTTTCTTAAAAAGGAAATTTTTCCTCAGTTTAGGCCGATATGTATTCTTCTACATACTTTTGGTAATAAAAATCGCAATAAGCGTATATTGATTGGTTTGCGCAAAAGTTATAGCGTCTACAATATAGGGATAGATTTATAGAATTTTTTTTATTATTTTTTTTTTTTTACTAAATCTGCAATTTTTATCAGGACTGTGACATTATGGCAGACACATCGGACACCTTTGACACATTTTTGGGCCCATTGGAATTTATACAGCGATCAGTGCTATAAAAATGCACTGATTACTGTAAAAATGACACTGGCAGGGAAGGGGGTAAACACTAGGGGGCGATCAAGTGGTTAAGTGTGTCCTAGGGAGTGATTCTAACTGTAGGAGGGATGGTCTCACTACAACGTGACAGAGATCACTGCTCCCAATGACAGGAAGCAGTAGATCCCTGTCATGTTGCTAGGCAGAACAGGGAAATGCCCTGTTTACCTCTCCCCATTCTGCCTCACCGTGTCACGATCGCGGGCCGCCAGCGAACATCGCGTTTGCTAGGCAGCAAATTCAATGGGACGTACAGGTACGCCCATTTGACTGCCTGTGCCATTCTCCCGACATAAATCGGCGTGCGGTGGTCGGCAAGTGGTTAACAGGAGTACATTTGACTTACTATAGTGAATGAGAATTATGAACATTCACCTACCTTGGTATTATTTTTACTTTCAAAATATTTTATTTTCATAAGATAAATAATACAGAACATTACATCATGTTATATAAAAATAAATAAAAATAAAGAAAAAAGATTATGTTTAGGAATAAACAAATATTAGTCAATAAATGGATAAAATAATAAAAACATCCTAGAAAAAAGGATAGATTCATGTAAGCAATCAAAAGTTTGTCAGGGGGTGATCTCTTCATCCTTATAATATAATGGAAGGAAGAAGGGAAACCCTCTCTCCTTGGTAACCTGGAGCCCCTTATCGGGAACTAACTGCTCAAGGCATAGAGACCTCCTTCTGACTCTAATGCGGCGTACACACGATCGTTTTTCATGCCATTTTTTTAACCAACGTTTTTCTCGCCGTTTTTTTCATGTTTCCTCTCAAGCCTGTCTTGCATCCACACGATCATTAAAAAAACCGCTTGAGCAAAGCGCAGTGACGTACAACACGTACGACGGCACTATAAAGGGGAAGTTCCATTCGAATGGCGCCACCCTTCATGTTAGTAAACTTTGTTGAGCGGTGATTCGCGCTTTTCAGCCTCGTGCTTTTCAGTCCGTTACAGAGTGACGAACGTGCTATCTCCATTGCGAACGCTAGTTTTACCAGAATGAGCGCTCCCATCTCATACTTGATTCTGAGCATGCGCGGTTTTTCCCCCTCGTAAAAGCATACACACTATCGTTTTTCACGTCGTTAAAAAAAAACGACAAAAAAAACGACATGAAAAACGACGTGAAAAAATAGAGCATGTTCGAAATTTTTAATGCCCGTTTTTCACGCCGTTAAAAATGCTCTGATCGGTTTTAATGGCCATTTTAAAAAATTGCATTTTTAATGGCATTAAAAACAATCGTGTGTACGCCGCATTAGGCCCCAAGAAGATTATCAGGGCCAACAAATCGGGATGGACTAAACAATAGACATGTGCACACTGAAATATTTCGTTTCGGAATTTCGTTTTCGTCCAAAAAATAAATTTATTTAGTTACTCCCGAAATTCGTTTTTATTTATTTTGTTTTTCGTTAGAAATTGCATTCGTCCGAAAATCTGAATTAATTAAGGTCGAATCTGTCATTGAAGGCTTATGGTGTCTGTCGAATGTTCAAAGAAGATTCGACGGAGCAGCGAAACTGTACGACTCTGCAATCATACATTTCCGGTCGAATGTTCCGCCCACAAGCAGTGATCTTTTCTCTCTATGTTGAATCTTTTCTCTCTATAATGTCGAATCTTTTCTCTCTATAATGTCGAATCTTTTCTCTCTATAATGTCGAATCTTTTCTCTCCTATGTCGAATCTTTTCTCTCTATAATGTCTAATCTTTTCTCTCCTATGTCGAATCTTTTCTCTCCTATGTCGAATCTTTTCTCTCCTATGTCGAATCTTTTCTCTCCTATGTCGAATCTTTCCTCTCCTATGTCGAATCTTTCCTCTCCTATGTCGAATCTTTCCTCTCCTATGTCGAATCTTTCCTCTCCTATGTCGAATCTTTCCTCTCCTATGTCGAATCTTTCCTCTCCTATGTAAAATAATCTTGGACTAATAGAGTTAAGGTTAGGCACATTCGACCACAGGTTCGATAGACACAGATTGTTATTGTCAGCGTCACATCGAATCTCCTATCTATATCGAACTGTTGTAGCAACGAAAACGAAAATAAAGCATTTGTTTATGTCGGATCTTTCGGTTTTCGGATTCTGTGCTTTCGTTTTCGTTTGTTAAAACGATAACGAAAATAGCTGAAATTCGGACGAAAATGCATTCGGACGAAAACGAATGCACATGTCTACTAAACAAGGCCGAACAAAACATTTGATAGTATCCCATTAAATCTAAATAAAAGAGACATAACTTGTAATGGGAAACTAGAATTCCCAGAAAAAGAGTTTCCATAAATCCTTTTTAGAAGGAAGAAAAGAAGAGGAAAATAAAGACAGCGGGTAAAAAAGAGAACGGAGGGAAAGGGATGGGTATGTGTCCAACTTAATGTTGAATAGAAGGTAAAACAACATCTTCACCAATCAAAATCCCCCATATATTTGGCCCAAGGTTCCCATAACCTTGGTATTATTTTATATTATAATGCAGATGTTTCTAAGTATGCTATGTTCTATTGTGTTGTATATGAAATGCATTTTTTATTTATGAGGAGAATCTGAGATCTACTTTAGCTGTCTAGAACATAGTATAATGTTACAGAATGTCACAAATCTGTATTCTACGTTATTTACTTAACTTTATTTATCCATGTAGATTAGTTGACTGAACACTGTTTATGCAAAGATAAAGATAATAAATCAAAGACAATTATTTTCAAAATACTAAGCTAAAATAGATTTTTTATTTTTTTAAATTGTTAAAAAAATGCCATTTTGTATTTTTTTTTGCTATCTTGAGATAGACAAAATATAAATTTGAAATGTATAAGGCACAGTAATTGTGTGACTTAAGACATGACATAAAAGAATGGCAAAAAAAGGTCACCTGGCTGTGAAAATTCTGTATCTGTTAACAGTGTTTCATGTAATTGTATGATGTTCCATTGTGTGCAGTAGTGGGCATTGTTCCTTGCACTCATTTCTGCTGCTTCATCCATAGGCTTTTAAAATGATAATGAGCTAGCTACCATCACTAGGATTTTATCTTCTAATTAACGTGACCCTTTCTTCTATTGCTTTTCATTTTGCATTTACAATAGATGAGCTTAGTTGCACAAAATATTCCATCTTTAATCTTTTCATTTTTCGTTTGGGGTTTTTGAAGTTTGTATTCAACATGCATAGCAGAGTAGTCAGGTCAATTTTATTTAATATCTTTGCTGCTTCAAACCAAGTGGTTTGTGGTTTCTTCAGGAAAAAAATATGCATGTCCATAACTTGAACTGTTACTAAAATTCTTAATAAACAGTATTTTTGTATAACTTTTCCAGGTCCGGTTCATATTTTTTGTTATCAAATATGGTTCCTGTCTGCTCATATTATAGAAAACCATCCAGCCATGAGAATGACTGACTTAGTTCATCAAACGTTCTATGTACTATCAAAAAAAAAGATTGAGAGAGAAAATCACTCTCTCATATAGTGATGGGATTTTAATAGATGTTTTTCTGTCACAGAGGTAAGCACAACCACAAGGGCATAATTAAAATATAAATTTATTACAAAATATAAATGGTTTAATACAGATTCAATAATAACATTCAGTCATATACATATTTGACCAAGATTGATACTCAATCCAGAAGGCTTGAACAGATGCTTGTATATGCGGATATACTAGTTATCTGCTTCTTCGGGGCAGTTCAAAATGCATCTCATTGTCCAAGTTACAGAAAGATATAACATTAGTATCAATATCAAATAGATTTATTCTCAATATTAGCAATATTTTTACTGTTAGTATGTTTGCTCACCATAACATTTTGGTACTGACAGTAAAACGACCGCAGCATCAGAGAGAGCAGAAGCGAGATACCATCCAGTGATTAAGCAGTGATTTCAGAATCAACAGCTTGGTCTGATGGGCGTCGGACCGCATGAAAGGCACAATGGTTTGGGCCAATAGTGATCATAAAATACTAAACTTATACCATATATACTCGAGTATGAGCCGAGTTTTTCAGCACATTTTTTTATGCTGAAAAAGCCCCCCTCGGCTTATACTCAAGTGAGGGTCCCACTTACCTGTCGATTGGCTGTGTTGCTCCCGTGCTGCATTCTGGGAGTTGTAGCCTTTAGAGGCAGGCAGAGGCGAGTGACTCACTGGCTTGGGCTGGGCAATGGATGGCTGCAAGCAGGGGCGGTACAAGGGGTTGGAGGGGGCACCAGATTGTGAGCAGGAAAATCTGCTCACAAAATCTAGTTATACCACTTGTATGCCCCTGTTGCCAGCCCAAAACAAAGATTATGCGCCCCTACTCGTTGCTCTGTGGCAGAAGATACACCCCTTTCCAGGCTCCCTTCTTGAGTTCCTGAGTCCCCCCAGTCCCAGCGGGGCAGGAAGAACCTCACACTGCAGCATCGATCATTGGGTCCCGCCCAGCAGACAGCAGAGACCTCCTCCATGGCAGAGTGAAGATTGTGTACAGCACAGAAGGGAGGCTGGATCATCTGCTACTTACTGTAAGCCTCCACTGCTCTGCATACTGTGATGTGAACCTGCTTTGTACTTTTCAGTGCAGGTTTATTGAAAGTGAAAGTAAAATTCTTGAATAGGTTAGGAATTAGTGTGACATTTTAGGTGCTACAGAGATGTAATCCACATACACATTATACCTTCTAAAAATAATGATTTTTAAATAGATATAATGTGTATGGGGATTACATCTATATAGCACCTGAAATGTCACACTAATTCCTAACCTATTCAAGAATATAAGAACACACAGCAAAGGATGTGATGATATCCCAGCCCAACCCCAAGAAAGAACAGAAGTCCACTCTTGCAGTTTGGGGGAGGGGGAGAAGGGGATATAGCCTTTTTTTACTTACCTGATTCTATGCTCCAGCCAGTTCCAGTGTTCTCCTCCTCACTAACATATCATCACATATAAAGGAAGATTAACCCCGTATGGTATGAAGTGGAGGCTTGAGTGTGACCAATGTCAGTCCAGGCTTATACTCGAGTCAATGCGTTTTTCCAGTTTTTCCTGGTAAAATTAGGTGCTTATATTCGGGTCGGCTTGTACTCGAGTATATACGGTATGCTCAGATGATAAAAACATTTTACATTACCATATATGTAAGGAACGAATATAACGTTAGTCTTGGCAATATGTTAGCATGCTGGCATATGTCAATATATATGGAGCATTTAGCCGTATGGCTTAGCCCCATAAAGGTAAAGGTACTTGGCACATATAATCATATCATGAAATGTAAAGGAGCAACAGCGGTCATCAATCAAATAACCATACAATATCCCCACGTATATTAAAGTTTTAGTATATCGAGTTAGGGGTCATGAGAAAACGAATACTAACGTTACATGACTAACCATATGATATAAGGCCACCAATTAGAAACATAATGAGCCTAGGTCCTATACATTCAGATATCAATATAGTAAAAATAAGATAACAAAAGCAAAGAATATGGCTCGCTATCTGAGTATGTCCTTCAGAGGGGGGCCTATAGTTCTTAAGTAGGGTGCAATTGCACCTCGATCTCAAACCGGTCCCTCACCATCTCTGTAATCTGCTTCCTGGCAGCTGAGCCAATCATTGCTGCCTTTATATTTGTGGTCCCGCCAAAAGTGAATGAGCCGAAAACGGCTCACTAACATCACAACTCTGCTTTAATGAAGTTCTTCTTTAAGGTAGACTCAGTAAGACAAAAAATATATTTTTGTGTGCATAAACACATATGTAATGTTATCATTACATGTGTTTTTAGGCAAATAAATATGTAATTTGTCACAGATTCTGTTCAATCTTTCTTTGAGATCATTCCACTGGCCATGCCCATTGTTCGCTGTGGCACACTATGCAAAACCTATTTGTCTGTTGTGTCCCAGGGTGCCCCGTTTCTTTCATTATCCTAGTTTTGCTCATATTTTGGCATGCTGTTTTGGCCTTTTATAAATGTAAAACCAGGCAGATTACTTGAGTATTATTAATATAGTTAATGTTTACATGTTACACTGATATTTAGGGTGTAACTTGTAACAGGTTGCTAAGCAATCCAACCCACACCCCCTAACAAGCACACTCATAGTCCATTGACACTTCTGCCATTATTCTACCTGAAAGATCATATGGGTGTAAAGCTAGAGAAAGTGTCTGAAGCTTAACATTACGCCCGCGATACACTGATCTACTGTTCCCGAATGCAATGCTTTGTGGGAAAAAATAAATGTACTTTTTTCCTGCAAAAATATGTGCATTTATTATTATTTTTCCCTAAAGGTGACTTTAGCTTGTCTTAGCTTATAATAGGATTTTCTGTCATATTTCATATTGTCATTAATAAATTTGTTGAGTCAGTAAATTGCCCATGTTTTGCCAGTAAAAAAAGTCATCAGGGGTTGGCAACCCTAGTTAAAGTTCGGCTTCAATTTGTTAGTGTATTTACATCTGTTAGTCTATCTAACACTCCCCTATCCCCAGATAACCAATGCCACTTTCCAAAGGTGCCCCTGTGCTCCTTCACCTATAGTGGATGCACTCTAATACAGGAGGTGTGTTACTGGCCAGTGGCCAAATTACCAGGTAAAATCAGAGGAAAGAAGCCTAAAAAAATAAAACAAATGCAGCCATCACATTTAATGACTTGTAAGCTGCAAAATATTACATTTTTGGTTTTAGATTTAATACCGCTTTAAATTGTGCATTTTAGACTTGAATTTAAAAACTTTAAATGATCCTTTTTGTTCTGAAGTCTCTAGCTTCTTAATTGACAATTTACTTTTTTAAAACTGTCATATCTTTGACCAAACAGAACAAAGATAATGTAAAGCTTTATAAATCAGTTACACTCTGGTGCAATGATTCTGTAGCTAGAACATCATTACCTTTTGTGAAGAGATCCCACCCCACCTTCCTACTGCTGCTGTCACATTACGCCACAGAATGTATACAGCAATTCACACCATGAATTTAAAACTAATTTTAACAAAGGGGTTATGGAACAAAGCTTGATCATTTACTTTTTTTCTCAAAGCAAAATACAATGGTAATTGCAGCAATAGGAGGGCAGGGGAAGACATCCAGCCAATTAGTCTCCTTGCTTGAGCTTTAAAAGGTAAGACTCTCCAGTGCTTTTGGTGCCAAGGCTTAAAGATATAAAAGGCTCAAAAATAAGATAGAGAAACATAAAAAAAAAATACTAAATCAAACTAGACAAATTAGAAGCAGGATAATAAAGTCCAGCAAAACATGTCTGACTGACACCACAATGCATCAAGGAGCAAAAACAAATGTTAAAACTAAAGATAAGAAAAAATTCTTGCTTTGCAATCCAATGATAACCATTTTCAGTTATTTTAAGTTGTGTCATAGCTATCTTAAAGTAGACCTAGCATCAAATATTATTCAAGTGCATGCATCTAAGTAATGTGGAAAGTTGAAAAACGTTGTCGCTTTAAAAATACTGAAAGTTCCTTAGCTGCAGCGGCTTTTATTTTTCTTTGTCTCACTGGAATTCTGGGCTGGTCTCATTGAGCAAAGCTTTTAGCGCTCCCTAAAAGTGCCAAAGCCTCTCCATCCCACATGCCTCTACATATTCCAATTGGCCAGTGAGGCAGCTCTTCATAGTGATGGAGCAATAAGAATGTGTGGAGACAGGGCCAAGAACATGGTCCAAGAACATCCAGAAGTGTTGGAGCTTTGCCTCATCAGAACATTCTGGCATTAGGACAAACCAGATGATACCTGAGACCTGCTTTTAGAATTGTTAAAGTGATGCAACGTGCAATTTTTCCATTACAATGTTTATTTATTTTTTTGTGCTGAAATCGTATATTTCTCATTAACTGGTATTTTGCCTTATTATTTTATCACTATCTGGAATTACTTTTCTTCCACCTCAAGACATATCAAATAAGGAACTTATTATTTGGCTGGGCAAAAGGGCGTCCTTGCAGTTCTCTACCCATGGATATGGTACCTAGTGGCATGGCTGTCCCTGATGTCAGTATTTTGAGTAATGAACTTGGGTACAACCAACCTGCGGCTTTTACATATGATCATTGCTAGCGGCTGGTATAGCTGCTAGCAATAATCACAGAGAGAATTTCTTTCCTGAAACTACGTTGATTCCCCCATCAACACAGACAGTGTTGACAGGGAAATCCCTCTCGCTGAGCCATTGTATTCTCCCGGTGGGGTGGGGGAGGGGGCAGGGGGAGCCATCCCCTGAAGCAAAATAATCTCTCAGAGCACAAAGTCAGGAAAATCATGATTCCTGATTAGTGATAGGCAAACGTGCTGGGTTTGATTTGTGAGCAGTTCAGTAAAATACACAAATTGCTAAATTTATTGTGAACCTCGCTGAAGTCGATGGAAGGAAAATCTTGAAAATCAATTTTCGCTAATAGGCAGAGGACTATCAAACAAAGGGCATGGGGAGCTGCATACTGCCAGCAGCAACATGTACCAATACAAAAGAAAATTCCCAAAAATATAATTTGACGGGGAGCACATTTTTTAATTAGCTGTGACTGACAGTGCTGGTCTCGGCACTAAGCATTTACCTGAGGCTAGCTCCATCACAAGACAAGTAGAGCAGTGGGAGGAGAGGGTCAGAGGATCTGCGTAGAAAACATCCACAGGCATGCTCAAATCAGGGGAGGAATCAATTAAACTCTGACAGATCTCCACAATATCAGGGGGAAGGGACATGTCAGCTCTTGCCCCCATAACTTTAGCTGACAAAACATCTCAGTTACATAGTTACATTGTTGGTAAGGTTGAATAAAGACACCAGTCCATCCAATTCAACCTGTGTGGGGGTGTGTGTTTATGTCAATGTCATTTACCATCTGTTCAGTGTGAAAAGTGAAAATCAATGTTATATTCTCTTAGTATGACCCTCATTCTATCACTGTTAGACTCTACAGCAAGTGATATCAGTGGGCACACTGGTAGCACTAAATCAAGATTTACATAACTAGGGTATTAAATAGGGCTTGCCCTAAACTGCTATAACCAGGACCCCACACCCTCTGGTATAATAACCACACCACAACAGATTTGAGTTAATGGCCATTAACCAAACATAAATAACTGATAAATAGAATAATAACATAAACACAGTGCATAAAAGGATGGAGAAACAAGGTCCTATTAGGCATCAAAATAAAGACAGTACTTACGTATCACTTACTTAGGCCTCCAGCCTCAATACCACTGAATCGGAGACAACTCGTAGATATATATGCCAACAACTGGGAGCAGTGCCTCAGACGGGTCCCTATACCATACCTTTTTGTGCCCATATGAACCTAAAAGGACCTTGCACCCCACCAGTCACCAGAAAATGCTACCCACAATGACCAAAATTCCCAACACCCGAAAGACCAACAAAATACAGGGCGGGAGGGTGGGAAGTTTTCCCCTACTCACTGAAATCCAACTGAAGACCACCCCACTCAGGTAACAAACAAAACCCCCTACAGCTCCACCCATCCCTGATCCAATCAGATAAACTTTCCTTTGGTTACTTTTAAAACAGCCAAACTCCCCCCCCCCCACTCCACCTATACCCCCTCTGTCATGCTGGCCCTAGGTCTATCGCATTCTTATTTTACTCTGGGCCTCTCTTGAGATACAGTTTATAGTTCACTGTAACTATGTTTTTCCATGTAATAATAGAAAATTGTAATGTGCCAAGCAGAACAAGGACAATGGCTGTTATCTCAATGCACAAAGCCCTATGTATTTCTGACAGGCATGCTCACTGAACAGGGGCATAGCAACTGAGCTCTGACTGAGCTCAACAATAGAAACACCTACAAATAAGGCTTCTGGCAGGGGAGGTGCAGCCATACAGCATTAGGAGAGGTTACGAAAAGGGTGTTTTTCACAACCAATTAGTATTTGTTTGCAGAACCAAATCAAAGTTTTTCTACATTACTCTACGGAGTAATGTAGAAAATTTTTGCAAAATTTAGTAAAATCTACAGACCATCATTTATTATTTTGTTTAATGCTCATGAGTTTTTCCTAAATTTATGGTGGTAGGAAAGTGGCTAAAGGATCTGTATTTTCAGTGTTTCCCTTTAAGCTGCATTTAGTGACCCTCTCCCCTCTGAACATTATTTTTGATGGCCATGGCAGTGCCCAGCTCACCCTGCCCTTTTTCTTAACAAAAGCTTGCAAGTTAGCCTTAAAAAGGGCCATAAAAATAGCAATATTCTTCTCCCATAAACTTTAGTAGAGTTCAGGGTTCACTGGGTTCGCCAAGCAATATAGATTTAATAAGCAGTTGTGCAAATATCATGCAACATAAAAGATAACAACTACTGCTTTTGTTCTACAGGGCTTCTTCTTTCACAAAGTATATCATCTGCAAGGGTTTTCAGTTTTTTTTGCCAAAGATGCAGATTTTAACATATTGAGAGGAAATAGTCAAAAATACTTTTTTGTAAAATTAACCAAACGACTTTATTTAACTAAAGGTGTCTATTATTGTATATATCCATGGAGTTGAGGTTTAAAACTATCTATACACCAACCACCCAAATGTATTGCATATGCATGTCTACCAGCTCAAAGTCTAAGTGTGATGCAAAGCCTTCACCTCCTCTAAGGCTCGGTTCACACCTATGCAAATTGGATGCGGCTTACACCGCATCCAATTCGCATGACATTTTAAAATACCTTAATTTTAACAAGGCTGGTTCACATATCTGCGGGGCATTCGCACTGTGCATTGCCGAAAAAACGTGTGCGTTTTCTAGGCATTGCGTTCTGGCTCAGGTGCGAATTCAAGCCCATTATCTTCTATGAACACGCATGCATTGTCTCCCCCTGCTCACTACACCTCCCCCTCTCCCTGCTTATCTGATCCGCAGCTACAATGCAGAGGAAGCGCTGAACAGCTGCTTCTTCTCTTCGCACAGAGAACTGAGCTGGAATTCGCACCGGACTGGTGTGAACCCAGCCTGAAAGTGATTCTAATCCCCATTCTTCATCCTGGGTACATCAAGAGACATCAACATTATACTATTCTGCCACACTGTTTTTTTTTACAATTTTGTAATTTGTTAATTTATTAAACACACAGTCATAAACAGATATTTACACAGATAGCTGTGTTATTTCTTATTATCATCTGTACTTTCCCGAGAGGATTCTAGGGAAGCTTCCTTCAGCTCTAATTTATGTTTCTCTAACAGTCAGTCCAGAATGCATAGATGCTGGCTGCTGCAGTGGTGAACAGAAGATGTAGGTTACATGCCCCAGGTGCCCAGAGCTACTGCAAGCAAATCTGGGCCAGAGTTCATGGTTGAGGTAGTGTTGATGTTTCTTGTGTTTTAAGTGGCCAGAAAAAAAATGGGATATCAATTATTTCTTAAATAATTGTTAGGTTATTTTCCTTTTTTTGATCTTTTCTACAAATTTATTTTTATTTATCATACATTTAAGTTTTATATTTGTAATATTTTTCAAGTATATCCACAAGATGGTGTTGTTTCTACTTTTTAGCCATGTCCATATTGGATCTGGTGAATAGATGCCACTATGTCTGGCTGGCTCGATTGGTGGTCATTTATGCTTTGGGCCTCATTTCCTGATAGGTGTAAACCAAGTGGTGTTTGTCACGATTCAGAGGGGAGGCTTGGAGCATATTATTGCATGTGACTTCCAGTGGTTGTAGCGCATCGTGCTATTTGATTGGTGTCGCTTCTTCTTCCTGTATTTGGAATACATATGGATATCTGGTTTACTCAGAATACAGTATATAGCATGCTGGCAATCGCGGTTCACGTCCCTGATGACATCAGCCTGTGATGAAATGCGTAGGGACGGACTTGTGACATGTGACGTCAGCACACCAGATGCTGTTGCCATTTTGTGAGTTTGATCAATGTGCATTTTTTTTGTACTGTATCTTATCTTCATAATAAAAACATTTGAAATTTAAAATTTACTACATTAATATAGTTTATTTGTCTATACTTTTATGAGGTGTAATCCTATATGTCCTGGATGGTATGACCTGTGGATGTATGATAATTACAAGATATGGAGTCCCTAGAGATCCCTCCTAAAGGCACAGTTTACCACATGCAATCTTACTTGTGATGCTACTGTTGGATCCCAGAGCAAGTTTTCAGAAATGTATTCATCGTTACTGAACATAAAATCTTACTACAAGTACCTTGCGCATATTTTACAATTGACCTATTTTTAAAAGATTCTAAATTGTATAGATTTTTCATTTGCAGAGCATTCTCTTGCTGCATTTTAATATTAGCAAGTCGTGAGTTAAAAATTTAAGATGGATAAATATTAGATTATTTAATTAGAATGCTGTACACCAAAACCATGAGATTAACATTGTTACTCCATACACGAAAAAGTCAAAACATTAAAAACCAACTGTTCACCCAACTGCTTTACCCACATGAACTGTATAAAATGCAATTTGTACTTCCATTGTTTGTAGAAATATTAGTATCTGGCAAGTAAGATTAAAACACATCATTTTTTTAGCAGCTGTTGGCTGGAACACAAAGGCATGCTACTTGGTTTTCCAATTAACTCATCTATGTTACACAAAAAATTCTAAAGAGCTTAAGAAGCTGCCATCGGGGAGAGCTTTCATTGTGCTATATTGTTTTCAGTTGGATTTATGCAGGCCATTTCTGAGAATGACAGGTAAACATAACAAATGTAAATAACTGTTAAAACAGTGACATGGGAGCCTAATCTAAAAAGAAGAGGCTTGTGTCATAAAGCAAACAATTGTTGATAAACAGTCCGCCATTTGAACTATACCGCACAGCATTATGCATTCAATTCTAAGAAAAAAATGTGATTTGGAAGACCGAATCAGCTATTAATTCAGCAGACAAGAATTGGCTGTTCTCCTAGAAGATGAATAAAATGCTGCTCATATGGCAATATTCTGCTACGTTTAGAAGAAAAGTTTATTTTTGGAAAGTAAATAGATGGTAAAAGCAAATAATTCTAATGCTTATTTTTGTTGTGACTCCTTATTGTGCCATGTACTTTGTGCACCATAGAGCATAATTCCGTTAACTCCAAACAAGGATGGGCAGCAGCTCCACTCTGCTCTACTCTACTTTCACTCTTGCTTACTAACTGCAATTATTGACACAAATAGTAATCATTATTACATTTCCACTTTTTATAGCCTTACCACCACCACCAGTCTACTGTAAAGGTGCTCATAGACAAGCTGTTAAATTATGATTTTGTGGTAAATGGAATTTGTAGGGATACTCCAACCTCATACAGAGAAGGATCAGTAAGTTACCCCTAATGCAGATTTGGTGTTTGTGGGTATCTACATACATGAGGCCATCAAAAATGGACAAACTCAAATCGTTACAGAATAATGCCAGTGTATGGCGCCCTTAATAAAGTGTAAATGTCAGATGGGGCTACCCCTTTAACCACATGTCGACCACCCGCCGTTGTTTGACGGCGGAAGAATGGCTCCCCTGCGCAAATCGCTGTAGCTGTACGGCCAATTGCAGGTTTAACACTGGACTTCTATGTCACCTTAATACAGGTTCCAGGTCTACTGAGTTTGAAACCCCAACCAGGACTTTGCAAACTAGGGCGTTAAGTCAGGTGTGTAGTACACAGGTTCCTTTCTTTACATTATCTTTAAGCACCCTTTCACTAAATGTTTACTTCACATACACGATTTGGGTGGCTCATCAGGAGTTAGTTACTGTCACACGTTTCTTGGCACGACACTCTGTTTTTGAAGGATGACCCTTCATCTACACAGATAAGGCTGCTATACATCAAGCTTCCTGGTAGTGCAAGCGTTAGCAGTCCGAGCACACAACACGAACTACAGACTACTTAGGTAGTACCAGACTTCAGATTCTCGCTCCAGTACACCCTGGGGCTCTGATCCACAGGTTTGTGCGCACCCAAGCTAGCAGTTACCCGGCCAGTCACAACTGGCTCACCTCAGTTGTCACGCACTCTTTTGAGTTTTCTAAATTTCCACTCAACCGCGTTCAAATACAAACCGGCTCCTTCACTACACCTTCACTACGTCATTCCCTTTTCTATCCTTCTCGTTTTTTTTTCCCTTCTCATTTTTCTAGATGTAACTCCTATGTCCCTGCCTACATTTATCTTAACAACATGCATTTCCCCTCCCCTTGTATTTTAGCTGCAGCCATGTCTCAAACCGGCAGCGAAGACCTCGCCTCTGCCCCTCTGTCACCCTCCGCGGGTTCAGATAGCAGCAGCATGTGGTACCCAGGGCTTGTACCATCCCAGGACTCACAACGAATCTACAGCATAGGGGTATTTCCTACCCCACCATAGCCAGAAAAGCCAAGCTTTTTAGGCTGCTTTTCCAACAGCTAGTGGCAGCCCAGCCTGGCACCCAGGCGTCCCTACAGTCAATCTCCTCAGCTGTTGCCCAGCTCCACTCCATGGTGACCAGCGCTGTCCACAGCAGTCACCGATGTCCAGGTCATATGTCACTATTGTCGTCCCGACGTCTCCACCGACAGGTACGCTAGAGATCTGCACTACAATCTTCCCTGCGCACCTCGTCCCAGCCAGCATCAGGAAGGACACCTTGGATGGCAAGGATGTTAACCTGGCTTCCCTCCTCATATCAGTCCATGACGTGGCCGAAATAAATCATACACCTGGGGGCATGTCTCAGTGGTCCTTAAAGGGGTTGTAAAGGTTCAGCTATTATATATTTTTTAAAACAAACATGTCATACTTACCTCCACTGTGCAGTTCATTTTGCACAGAGTGGCCCCGATCATCCTCTTCTGGGGTCCCATGGCAGCTCTCGCAGCTCCTCCCCGCAAGAGCTAACCCCCTCTGGGAAGCTCTTTCCTGAGGGGGTTAGCTTGCGGGCGCGCTCCCGTGCCATACAATCTGCATCCATAGCCGCTGATTGTATGACTCGGCCCCGCCCCCCGGTGGCCGCGTCATTGGATTTGATTGACAGCAGCTGGAGCCAATGGCTGCGCTGCTATCAATCTATCCAATGAAGAGCCGACAAGACCTGGGAAAAGCAACGTGGGATCGCGCCCACGGAGATTCGGGGCTCAGGTAAGTAAAACGAGGAGGGGGAGCGGTGACTGCAAGGTGTTATTTCAACTTAATGCATAGGATGCATTAAGGTGAAAAAACACGAAGGTTTAAAATCACTTTAAAGTTAAAGACCCCAGGCTTAACTGCAAGCTTACTGTCACTGAGTTCATGCTGGCCTTCGGATGGTTAGGGATGTCCTTTGTGCAGCCACCCCCTGCAGGAGGGGAGAGCTGGACTTGTACCTACATGCACTGGTGGACCTATGTTACAAGCACGGAGGGTTTTCATTTTATGACTACCACATGTAATTTTCAGCCAAAGTAGCAGCCAGACTTTTACCATTTCAGGAGAGCACCAACTGGAGTATCATCGATACAGAACTGTTCTGCCGCCACTTTGCAGTGCTACGCTCCCCACTTTGTGCCATCTGTCAGTCCTCCGCCCATACGACCAACTGGTGCTGTGACACAGGCGCCAGACGTCTCCCCAACTTCCCCTCAACCTCTGGTTTTGGACTCAACTTGCTGGCCCTCACACAACCACCCCAGGTAGACAAGTTGGGACAGCCTATCCTGTCAGTGGGCATCAATCTGCAACAATTACATCTACGGGACTTGCAACTATGGTCAGTGCCGGCTGCTCTATGTCTGTGCACGTGTCAGCATCAAGCAACAAAGTACATCCTGGGGGGGCGTGTCCGACTTCCGGTATGTGAGGATCGTTTCCTTGTGAGCTCCGTACCGCGCTGAGATCCTGAACTAATCCTACACGGCCTAAGGCTATTATTTTCGCCCCTGGGTATCTGGGACGGCTGCGGAACACCTCGGGTACATGACGATGGTAAATAAGTACGGCCCGAAGGCCGGCAGCACGCCCGCTGATCGGCTGGCCCGCTTTGCACACAAGGCCAGCCAAGATGGCGCCCAGCATACTGACAAGCAACGCGGTGCTCCTAAGGACGGACACCAGTGGACCGAGGGGGACACGGACTGGATTGATCCAACAGACCCACTAGCCGTTCCCCTGCCCTCTCCTTCATCGGATGTGGAGGAGGGAGGCTCCGGTTCACAGGTAAACAAACCGACATTAGCTCAAATCATGGACACTATTAAGAGCTGCCATGTGGCGCTGACCACACAGATAGAAACCATCAGAGTGGATTTTGCAATAATGAAGGATGATGTCAAAAAGATTAGGCATCGGGTCACTAATGCGGAGCAAAGAATTGGAGCGGTGGAGGATGATCTTAACCCGCTCATGTTACAAGTGAGAGATGTTGCGGCGGACCACAAGTCCCAGGAGACCAAACTCGGGGAAATTGAAGATAGGCTCAGGAGAAACAATTTACGGTTCCTGGGATTCCCCGAGGGGTCGGAGGGCAAAAATCCAGAGGAATTCCTCCTGTCATGGCTCCAGCAGACCTTTGGAGCAGATAGCTTCTCCCACTTATTTGCCATTGAACGGGCTCATAGAGTCCCCCTGCGGGCTCCACAACCTGGCAGATACCCCAGACCCATGCTGGCCCGCTTTCTCTATTTTAGAGATAAAGAAACCATTCTCCGCAAGGCCCGCACTATGCCGGAACTGATGAGTGGGAACCAGCGAATTACCATCTTTCCAGATTTTTCAGCTGTGACACAGAAGCAGAGAGCGGCATTCCAAAGTGTAAAGCAGCGCCTGAGGGACCGCAGTCTCCCATACAGCATGTTGTATCCTGCACGACTGCGGGTGGTGCATAATGGAAAGACCCAGTTTTTTACCTCTCCAAAGGAAGCAAATCAGTGGCTGGAAACACTGGGTGCAGGAAGATGAATCCTCCTTAACCCACTGCACAGATCCGGTTTAAAAAAAAAAAAAAATTTTGAACGCTTTGCAGTACTCCTTGATGACACATCTCAGTAATGACCACGGGGACTGTTGAAAATCCTTATAGACTTCAGAAGCAACAGGGCCTAAAGATCATACGCAGTTATCGGCGCGGTTCGTAAGTTGCTCAATAGACTTCCACGTACTCACCCTTGTACCTCCGATCCGGCTGGATTGGAGGAATTACCCCCCTAGGGTAACTCTTCTTGGTTACATTCAATGTTTGGGGACAAAGTCTCACGGGAGGTTTGGGGCTGCGGGCATGGAGGGGGGAAGGGATGTTATGATCCTATGTTGTGGATCACAGTTTTACGGGTATAATCTGGATAATTTCACAGAAAAACGGCATGGGGTACAGGGGCAGGTAGGGGATGTAATGAGTTCAGCAATATGTGTGCACTCTTGTGACTGTTATTTGCAAATTGCGTGGGTGGTGCAGAATGGAATGCCTTGGACATGGCTGGGGGACCGGAGTCTTTGCAGACCCAGGCCTATAGAACCCACAGCGAAAATTATTATGCTCTCCCACCATGCAGGCTCTTAAAGTAATATCCTGGAATGTGCGAGGTCTTAATTCCAGGATTAAGAGAGCTTTGATATTTAAACACATACAGAAATGTAGACCCAGTATTGTTTTCCTACAGGAAACGCATCTGGTGGGATCTAGAACACTTGCCCTCCACAGAGCTTTTGTAAACAGGGCATTCCATTCTACATATTCTAACTATGCGAGAGGGGTCTCAGTATTATTGTATAAAACATTGCTATGCACAACCAAGCTGGTCAAGACAGACTCACTTGGAAGATATGTGATTTTAATTCTGATCATAAACAGCAAGCCATATACCTTTGTGGCAGTATACATGCCTCCCCCATTTGTGGTGGGGACGTGGGAAGACATAATGTCAACGGTTGTTGGGGTGGCGGAAGGACCCATAATTTTGGCAGGGGATCTGAACGTGGTGCTGTCACCTGTAATGGATAGATTTGGCATGGCGGTTATGGACAGCTCCCCATTGGCGGCTGGTGTGAAACCGTATAATCTAACGGAGGCGTGGAGGTGGAAACATTCAAACACCAAAGCCTATTCATGCTACTCTGCCACGTTCAATACCCTTTCTAGAATAGATATGTGCTTTGTATCTACAGAACTGTTACCCAAAGTAGTGGATGTCCAATATCTCCCCAGGGCTGTCTCAGACCATTGGCCACTAATGATTTCTATAGATGTAGAGAGGCCGCGAGGGTTCAGTTTATGGAGACTGAGCCCCCTGTGGCTTAAGGAAGAAATTTTTGAGAGAGCCACGCAAAAATCTATTAACACATTCTGGATAGAGAATAGAGGGGAAGTACCAGTGGGAACCACATGGGATGCGTTTAAGGCTACCCTTAGAGGCTCTACAGGAGATCTTATTAAACAGCTCAGGTCAGATCGTGAATGGAAACTGAGGGACTCTGAACAACAGGCCATGAGTGCAGAGGTGGAATATATCAAGAATCCCACGGTAAATAACTATAAAATTTGGAGGGAAGGGGTTAGGCAACTTGACTTAGTCCTAGTGGAAAAAACACAAAAAAAGCTTCTGTACCAGTCCCAGCGGATGTTTGAATTTGGTAATAAAAATAGCAGACTGTTAGCATACCTAGCCCATTCGCAGCAACCACCCGCTTCTATCCCACGTATATTTGACAGATGTAATAATCTGTGCACATCACAAACGGATATAGCTAATGCATTCATCACATTCTATTCTGACTTATACTCTTCCAGAGTGACCTATGAGCAAGAAGAGGTACAGAACTACCTGGCCCAAGTCCCACTTCTGGAGTTGTCAGAGGAGGCATCAAGGGAGCTAGAACTCCCAATATCCACAGAGGAGATATCAGGGGCCATTGGCTCCCTGACACCGAACAGGACACCAGGTTTAGATGGATACCCTGTGGAGTGGTATGATACCTATAGGGAAAGTCTGACACCAAAGTTACTTGAGGTGTATAACAAGGCTAGGGAGCTGGGGAGACTTCCAGATTCCCTCAGGGAGGCATTGATCGTGCTAATACCTAAGCCGCACAAGGGCCATGAACAGTGTGAATCATATAGGCCCATTTCATTAATTAATTTGAATGCCAAGATCCTCGCCAAACTCCTCGCCGCCCGTCTGAATAAAGTTATAGCATCAATTATTCATCCTGACCAAACGGGCTTCATACCGACGCGCTCAACGGCCATAAACCTGAGACGTCTCTTTACTATTTTACAAACTGCGGGCCCAACACCGGACACTAGGATTGTGGTGTCCTTGGACACCCACAAGGCTTTTGATTCTATTGAATGGCCATATCTGGTTGCGGTCCTTGGGCGGCTCGGGTTTGGACCTAGATTTATAGCCTGGGTGAGGTTATTATATGCAGAACCGGTGGCACGATTAAGGGTGAATAACACCATTACAGACCAATTTAAAATAGCTAGGGGCACTAGGCAGGGGTGCCCTCTATCACCCCTGCTGTTTGCCCTGGCCATCGAACCCCTGGCAGCTCTGCTGAGGGTGGATGGGGAGATTAGGGGCTGTATGGTAAATGAAAGGGAAGAAAAGACATCACTTTACGCTGATGACATGCTCTTGTACCTAGCAGAAGCGGAGGGGTCCTTGACAGCAGCCCTAGACAGAATATCCAGGTTTGGAACATACTCTGGCTTTAAAGTAAATTGGAACAAGTCAGTGATTTTTCCGTTCTGCTCCACATGCACACCTGTTCTCCCTCCGGAGATCCCATTGCAGGTGGTGTCTCGCTTCCGATATCTGGGGGTCGAGATACAGCTGCCGCTGAATACATTCATAGCTAATAATCTACTACCCTTGATAGCACGTCTTAAGGACAGTCTTCAGGTATGGGGCAAGTTGCCCCTCAACCTCCTTGGTAAAGTAAACATATATAAAATGATTTATCTCCCAAGATTCCTATATCTGTTGTGGCACGCTCCGATATATATACCCAAAAAATTGTTTTCAGAGATTACTAAACTGCTTTTGCCCTTCCTGTGGGGAGCTAAACCGGCCAGAGTGTCATTGGAAACACTGTACTTACCAGTAAAATCGGGCGGATTGGCACTACCCGATCTCCAGTGTTACTATCTGGCTGCCCAGCTGACACATGTACACTGGTGGGGCTTCCCCAAAACGGAGAATGCCTTGGTTGCCACCCAGGCGGCCCAGGTATGCTCATATGAGGCTCTGAATAATGTTGTGTATCGGGACGGGCCGTATCCGGAGCGGGGAGCAGGGATATTAAAACTATCATACAAGATATTTCACATGTGTAATGATCGAATGAAAGGCACTAGCCTAACGAGATCCCCGAATGCCCCTTTGTGGCGTAATCCGCAACTACAAGAGATATATAAAATCCCGGATGAGGAATGCTGGGCAGAATATGGTGTTAAGTATGCCCAACAATTATTTAGGGATGGGATGGTTAGAACATTTGCAGATCTCAAGACGGAATACAACTTGCCTAATACCTTCTTCTTCCGTTACTTGCAACTGTGTCACGCAGCTAGAGCACAGTATGGGGGAGAGGAGGTGGCACTTCTCCCTTCATGTACGGAAAAACTGATAGCGGAGGAGGATCACTCTAAATTGATATCTAGGTACTATTTCGGCCTGCTGGCACCCTCCTCTGCTGGTCTGGAGAGGGTGGCAGCACAATGGAAAAGAGATATACCAACTATGTCAGAGGAGTCGTGGACTAAGGCCCTGGACTCACTCGTGCCGGCAATGGTATCAGCCAGAGACAAATTAATACAGTTCAACTATCTCCACAAGACGTATTACACTCCGCATAGGTTGTATAGAATGGGAAGACGGGACACGTCAGAATGTCCTAGATGTAGAAATGAAATGGGAGATTTCTTTCATATGGTATGGTTATGCCCTAAAGTGATGTTATTTTGGAAAACAATCCTCCACTATCTGGAGGAGGCTATGGACGTTCCTAACATCTATTCTCCGGCCAGATGCTTATTAGGCGATCTGGAGGAGGAAGGGATATCTGATTCTCAGAAAAAAACTCCTCAGAATTCTCTTTTGCTACGCAAAGAAGGCTATAGCTCTAAGATGGAGGGAGCCGACCCCTCCCACATTACAGAACTGGATAGACATGGTGAACCAAGCGCTACCATTATATAAGCTGACATACGCATCCAGAGGATGCCCAAAGAAATTCGATAAAATCTGGGCGGGATGGTTAAAAGATGAATTTATCGATCAGTGAAGAAACAGATGTGCACTAAGACAGTCAATATGTGATATCTGAAGTATTGGGACACCCGCTGTAGTGAGACCGTGAACATACTTATACCTACCTTGTGCCATATGTAACATGTTTGAGTTCGAAAAGAGGGGGGAGGGGGGGAATTTGTTGCTAGTATTAGTACTGTTTAAAAAAAACAGGGGGGGGGAGTTTAATTATAAAAAAAAAAATGTGTGTGTGTGTATGTATGTATGTGTATATGTATGTATGTATATGTATGTATATATATATATATATATATATGTATAAAATATATTAACTGACAAAATACATAAAAGATGGAAGTGCAGCAAATGTTGCTTGGATATTCAATAAAGTGTAATGTATAACATAGATAAAGGAAAGATGTGAGACATGCACAAGATACAGATATGTTGATTATAGACTCATTAATATTGTACCGTATATGTATAACCTTTCTACACAATGTATGTGAATTGCACTGTATAAGGTTCTGTGTATTGTGTCAAAATTTCAATAAGTTTACCCTTTAAAAAAAAAAAAAAAAAAAGTACATCCTGACTAGGTCGAGTGGATGTCGGGTGGCTCGGCTTTTACCTTTCCTCACAATCGACTACCTCACTGGCCATCTTCCTCATACGCAGGCTCACATCAGGGTTCCACACTGGCTTCATAATGCTGCATCTCTCGACCCTCGAATGCAGGAACCTCCTTTCAGCTGCCACCGACGAGTTGGCAATTGATACCTTGTTACAGTCGAAACTGGACAAAGGGTACATCATCGGGCCCTTCACCGAGCCACTTTTCACTGTCTAGAGAGTCAACCCTTTCGGACTTGCCAAGGGCAAGTTTTCATTCCTTGATGATGCCCTGGAGGAGGGGCGAAATGCATTGACGAATTTCCGGTCAACACTAAGAACCAGTGACGCTGCTTCCGGTTCTTGTGGAACGCACGCCGTTGTGAACCCGGAACACACTGACGCTCGGTTATCATTGAAGGCTTGTGAGTTTTCCCAATAACAGCGTATTGTTAATCTGTTCCTAAGCGGTACTTCACAAGTTGCTTTTTCTTTTTATTCCCCACATGGTCCTCTGATCTCTGCTGTTATTGAAGCCAACTGTTGAATTTCACCGAACATTATCGTTCCTAGATGTCGGATGTTGGGTGACTTTTATTTTAAATACATTTTTTTCCTTCCTTCTATATTACAACCACTATTTCTTATGGGACATTATTTCTTTGATGTTGAAAACCATCTGTAGTACTGTGAATTACTCCTAGAGCTATTTGCCTGGTTGTTCAGTTCATTTAATGTTTTGCACAGTATATTTTCTGGTTTTACTTAGTTGATCACTTTTTAGTGGTACCATTTAGTATTACACCTACTGCATTTCTGGTGACACCAATCATTGGTGCATAATCCTTTCACTAATAGTGTGTACCATCATCCCGAAAAGTTTAGATGGTTGACATTCACACGTACGTTTGTATTGAGCACATTTATATTCGCTAGCGCTGCATTCTATAATTTTTTATCTCTCAAGGTGTTAGTGCCTTATGCTGTAGCAGCTGTGCATATAATAATTTATTTTCACTTGTCATTTATATTTGTATGTCTCCATAAGTGCGAGTTTTAGCTTTTGTTTAAGAAACACAGCAAGCCCCCATGAGACTTAGATAGACTAAGAGTGGTATTTGGCAATCTCAACGTGCCCATAGCAGAGCATGAAGTGGAAGGCCGGGCACAATCCATCACCTTCCTAGGCATCACCCTCCACACAAACTCCATGTAGGCTAGCCTACCCCCCGTTAAGTTGACCCAAATCAGGTTGGTTATTCACACCTTCACCCTTTCACAACAGTCCCTGTTAGAGATGCTAAATTTCGCCATAAGGATCATCCCTCAGGGGCGGTCCTTCATCTCACGCCTCTTGGTTTTCCTCTCGCAGGTGCAAGACCCCGACCAAATTCTCAGGCTGGACCCAGCAGCAATAGCGGATCTGTCAATGTGGGTCGAGTTCCTTATGGATTGGAATGGTATATCATTCTGTTAGCATCAGCTTCATCACCTCGGGAAGTCACGGACGCTGCGGCCTCTACAGGCTTCGCTGCAATTTTTGGCCATCACTGGTTCACAGGACCATGGCCACCAGAAATCCTCCTGATTCCCGGGATAAGTTGGTAATCGGCGCAGGTCTGGTGCCGCACCTCGACGGGGCAAACAGTGGTCTTCGCCACAGAAAATCAGGCCACGGCCAAAATCATAAACAAAGGCAGGTCCAAATTGCTGGCCATCATGTCCTTCTTGCGCAGGCTGGTACAGTTGTCCTTACAGCATCACTTCAAAGTACACTGCATGTATATCCCTGGCAAGTGCAATATTGTGGCTGATGCACTGTACGTCATTCTTTTTGCAGGAACCTGGAGCCGACTCTCCCATCCCTCCTTGGTCACAGCTCACACTGGGTTAAAAGAACACCTGCTCGACCCAAACCCATCTCATTAACCAGTCATTGTCCCGCAACACCCTGAAGTCCTACCACACCGCCTGGAACACCTACGCCAAGTTTCTAGCCTCATTCCACAGGGCGGCACAGGAGACATCAAGCACATTCTGGCCTTTATATCATATTGCTACACGCAGCTGGCTATATCCCATAACACCGTTAGGCTCTACTTAGCTGGCATCCAGCATTTTTTGTTCTTACAGGACCCCGGTAAGCTGTCCCTGTTCACAGCTCACGCAGTCGTGTCCATCCTATGCAGCATCCAGAGACAACAGCCCGTAGCCAATAGCAAGTGCTTACTCATCACAAGTACCATCTTCAGGGACATGTCTACCGCCCTGTCACATTCTCAGTTTGGGTTCTTACCCAGCCTGGTCACCCAAGCGGCCATCTACCTGGCCTTCTACTGCTTTTTTCGGCCTGGCAAGTTCACCATTATTGGCACCAGCTGCCAGGTACTGCACAGAGGTGACCTGGTACGCCATCAGGATCACTTTGTTTTACACTTTATAGTGTCGAAAACCCAACAGTCCGGCCCGGAGTCGACATCAAGCTTTTTTAGACCCACAACGCCGGTGCCCGGTAGCAATCCTCGACCAGTTGCTGTCCCATCTGCCCAACCAGTCGGAATCCAGCCCGCTGCTACCTTTCCTCACCGGCCCTCTGAGTGGCAGCAAGTTCAACAGGCACGTCAGGATCCTCTTGGTTAATCTAGGCTTTGACCCTAGCCGCTATTCGGGACACTCCTTTTGGATCAGAGCTGCCTCAGCCGCATCACAACACGGGGTTCCGAACCATGTCATCAAGAAGTTAGGCAGGTGGAAATCCGCCTGCTTTGCTCGGTATATCCCTAACCCTCAGATAGAAATGTTGCAAGTCTTCAGTATGTTTGCTCAATAAATGTTACCAGACCAATAAAGAGAATTACTTCCCTACCCAAGTATTTTTGCCCCCTTTTTTTGGCATACCGTCCAGCCGACCAGGGCACACTTCAGGTCTACTTTATGTTGTAAATCTTGTGGTGTGTTTATGTGGTTCATATCTGTCCTGGTTGAAGGGCTTTGACTATAAATAGGAAGGCCTGTATGGTGGCCTGAATTTATGGGAGGAGCCCAGGGGATACTTAACCTCCCTGACGGTATTCCCGAGTGTGGCTCGGGGTGAGTTTTTACTACCAAAAGCGGTAACCCCGAGCCAGACTCGGGATCGCATTGCAGTATCCAGGGAAAGTTACTTATCTTGTCCCCTGGATCCTGCGATGTCTCCCCGCTGTGTCTGCGAGCTGTCTCCTCACTTGATTCACAGTGCCGAGTGTTGAGCTCTGTTCCCTGCGAGCGTTGCGACGCACGGGGATGGAGCACGTCGCCAAATTCAAAAAGTGAAAAACACACAATACATACAGTATACTTTAATCTTACAGATTACAGTACTGTATAAAATAATTACACATCCCCTTTGTCCCTAGTGGTTTGTCCAGTGCCCTGCATGCACTTTTATATTATAAATACTGTTTTTTCTGCCTGGAAACTTGAGATCGTCCATAGCAACCAAAAATTTCCGTTTACGCTTTTAGACCAGCTAGAAAACAGCGATAATAAATTAGAATCACTTGCAGAATTGAGCAATAACGATTTGTGGGGAAATTTGTCATCAAACACTAAAAGTAATGACAGTGACAATTCTGCAACTGAGCAAATTTCAGTGTTTTTGATTTGATTACATTATTGAATAATTTTTATTATTATTATATTATTATTTGTTATAATTATTTATAGGTATTTATTATATTATAATTTATGATTTCGTGTTTCAAACTTTATCATACCCGAAATGTCTACTAGACTCTGGTTTGAACAGATTTAAGTGAGTTATTCCTAAGAATTACAGGCCTACAATATAAAATGCCAAATTTCCATGGTACCGCTTTCAGCATCAAAAATCTGACATAATCATACCGCCAGGGAGGTTAAGCAGACCACTCACCTATGGTCTTTGTCGGTTCCAGTGCACTGTACCATCCCATCCATCCCCTTTTCAGGGCACTTATCAGACACATCCTTTCCACAATCATCCATTTAATTATCTTGGGTATGCCCCCTTTTTTGGCATACCATCCAGCCGACCAGGGCACACTTCAGGTCTACTTTATGTTGTAAGTCTTTTGGCGTGTTTATGTAGTTCATATCTGTCCCAGTTGAAGGGCTTCGACCATAAATACAGTATATGACATAGAAGTGAAATTCCACCATCGTGGATGACCATTTAACCAGGAAAATAACTATAGTAAAATAATCCAGCAATATACAAAGAAATAATCTCTCTTTACAAAACCCACTGACAAAAACACACTTTTGCACTATCAAAGTACACATCCCAAACATCTTCTGAATAGTCTGGCGATATCTCAGTTTATGAGAGTGTCACGTATCTGTTCTGATGAAGGTGACAAACTACAGCAGCTTAATAAAATGTATGACAAATTTCGGGAAATGGGTATCCTGCAGAAGTCCTTGACCTTCTATTAACCAAGATTAGCACCATTTGCACCAAGCCCTCGGGGCCCTTTGATCGACCACTGTTCATCCACACATTCAATCGTGAGTCTGACCATACCAAACAGGCCATGTCAAAAACGCATTGGCATATAAACTTAAAACGGTGCCCCTAATGGAAAATAGACACACCAAAACACTTCGTGATTTTCTCGCACAAGCTGATCCTAGACATAAATATGCCAGAACTATACCGACAATTTCCCAGAAGATCGGCTGCTACAAATGCCACAACTGCAATGTGTGTAATTCCCTCATATGCGGTGAACACTTTATGCACCCACATAGGGGTAACCGCTATCACATCAAAGAGTACCTGAACTGTAACACTGACTACATCCTCAAATGCCCATGTGCACTCACCTATGTTGGCAAAACAACCGTCCCTTTTAAAAGGAGGTTTCAAAAACACAAAAGCGAAATTAGACTCACCCTGCCTAAAACAGAGGAGGACATGCAGATCGATCTTAATATACCAGTGGCAGTGCACTCTGATGATGAAAAGAGTCAGAGTGCGCCATGTGTTAACAGCATTGAGACGTGCTGATGTTTGTGAGTGTTCAGAGTCTGATCTCGGAGACCAAGGCTGCTTTTATTTCTATTCATATGACCCAATGCAGAGAACCACAAATGAAAACCATATGAGAAGACCTCCGGGGGCGCAGCTCTATTATTGATGTCTGAGTCAGGAACAGTCATTTTCTCTATCCTTACCATACATTAATGGAGCAAACCAGTGGAGAGGTTGCAGCTGAGGAATTGCTACTGTATTAGATATCATAAGCGATTTTTGACCTTCCTGTAAAAATAGGTCAAACACCTCAGGTGAGTTTACACCTATCACTTGATCACTAGCGATGAAGATTAAAAGGATATCGCCATACTGAAGCACTTATTTGGGGTTGGGAATTGTCACACTGGACTTTTTGTACTTTTTTCCATATTATTTCTTTGCATATTACTGGATTATTTGAATATGGTTATTTTCATCCACAATGAAAACTCATATCTTTGCCAAACTTCATCTCATTTACAACTAGCGATGAGGTTGCCCACTGTTCACATAATGGGTGAAATACATAACCTGTTTGCCCACACAAACCTCCAGGTCTTGAAGGGAGTCATACATTTCCACTAAATGTGAAAGGTTACAGCTCAGAGGAGTGCACTCGCCCCCCTCGTTGGGTGATAGAATGCTGGCTGCTGCCTGTGTCTTAGAAGCCAAGGACGCTGTGAAGGAAGGCCATCTGCATCCTAGCAACTGATGACATCATTGGCACCAGCGATTGTACAGTCATTGGTTGTTATGGTCCACCATAACAATCTATGATCCTTATCCTCAACCTATGATCCTTTTCCTCATATCTCTGGTGGATGTGTGGTTCTGTGAGTAATAGGGGGGGGGGGGGGTGTAGACGTTTTGGGAATCTAGAACCCCTCTTTAAAATAATGGGGCCCCTAGATATCAAGTCCCATGTGTGAATCAGTAAGAGGTACAAAGATCCCCTGGTTATTTATCACAAAATAAAAAGTAGTTAATAAACACACCACACACTAGACAATGTTCTTTACTAAAAGCAATACTACACAAAAACATGGTGTAATCCACCATCAATCATGTCATCCAGTGATAGAGATCCACATCAATTACAATGCACAATTTCCGCCAAAATAAAGCACTCCAAACACCGACATAATGCACTCCTAATGTATTGTTAGTGCAAATTATTTCTTCTGATTCAGCTGAATGTGAACAAAGAGACAGTGACCATACTGACCATATAAATATGCAGCCCCTTTCACACTGATGTTGGGAAAACTCAGATGAGAGCTTTTCCTCGGGAATCCTGACCGTGTGTATGCTCCATCTGAGTTTTCCCTATAGGAAAACTGCCAAAAACGTCCGTTATCTGCTACACGCGGCCGGGTTTTCCAACGGGAAAAAGTCTGCCGGGAATCCCGACGGGAAAAAAGAGAGCTGGCTCTTTTTTTTTTGCCGGCCGATTCCGGCTGTTTTCCCATCAGAAAAACTGCGATGGAGCATACACACGGCTGGGATTCCCGGCCAAAAGCTCTCATTGCAGTTTTCCCATCGGGAATCCCGGTCGTGTGTACAGGGCACGAGGCGCTTCTAAACTGCCAGTAAAACATTGAACAATTTTGAAGAGCTTTTCAGGTGCTTTTGAAGAGCTTTCCATTAATTTCAATGGAGAGGGGAGTTTTTTCACCGGCCCACCAGCGCACTGCCCCAGTGTGAAAGGATGCATTAATTTTAATGGAAATACGTTTTCGTGAGCTTTTATCCAAGCCTATGAATTATATAGCCCTAATATAGACAGGGAAACCAGCCTGGTAACCATAGGCGTGCACAGCCTATTGCATTAGGGTGTGCACCCCAAACAGAACCTCATGTATGTGTATATATATATATATATATATATATATATATATATATACACACAACACACAGAGCTTTGTGTACATAGGAACAGCGATCTGGCTCTTCTCCCTGAAAATCAGGGATAAAAAAAATAGCCAGATTAGTAAAAGCAGCACACATTACACATTGTTAGGCGAACAGTTAACCTCTTTCCAGCCAGTGTCATTAGTACGGTGTACAGTATTTTCACCATTCACTGTATTGGTGTCACTTATGGTGTCAGTGTCAGTTCAAGACACTCCCAGCCAGTGTCAGCACCAAATTTCCTGCTACCCTATCACAATCCCATGATAAGTCACTGGTCACCGCCATTACCAGTATAGTGTCATAGCTGCGTAAATTCCAATATATATATATATATATATACCACAGTTTGTAGACACTATAACTTTTACACAAACCAATTAAAATACACTTATCAGGATTTTTTTTACCAAAGACATGTAGCAAAATACAGTTTGGTCTAATTCTATGAAGAAATTTATGGTTTTTTTTTTCAAACGTTTTGGTCTTTTTTTCATATTTTATAAAATATTTTATATCATATTTATTTTATAAAAAATAAAAAAAACCCAGAGGTGATCAAATTCCACCAAAAGAAAGATCTATTTATATAAATATAATTTGCTTACAGAGTTGCATGACCGCACAATTGTGTATGGGCAAAAAAAGGTTGAACAAAACCAGCAGCCCTGGCAGAGTCCCCCTTACACCAGAAGGCCTGGCGGAGTCCCCCTTACACCAGAAGCCCTGGCGGAGTCCCCCCTTACACCAGAAGCCCTGACGGAGTCCCCCCTTACACCAGATGCCCTGGCAGAGTCTCCCCTTAAACCAGAAGCCCTGGTGGAGTCCCCATTACACCAGAAACCCTGGAGTTGTCCCCCTTACACCAGAAGCCCTGGCGGAGTCCCCCTTACACCAGAAGCCAAGTTGTCCCTAAGTGCTAGCTGGATAAGAAATCAACTGGGCAACTCCTGGAAGAGGGATAGAAGGGGACAGATGAGGGAGAGGGGGGAAGGAGATGGGGGACTGCTTACTTACCAGAGGCTGGTACCTTGCAGCCACCACAGATCTTCCAGCTGCTGCACCTTAAATCCCCCCCCACACACATTCCTTTTCTCAGGTAAAGGCTACACACTAGGTTTTCAGTGTGGACGGGGTAGACACTGGGGATGGGGGTGGGAGGAGGCGGACCGGATCGAGCACTCTCTCCTCTTCTGTTCGTGGAAGGGAGGAAGGGGGATTTTGATTGCTTGGCACTGTGTCAGATGCTTTGACACAGGTGTAGACAGCAGCTCTAGCTTCTCCAGATATGGATGGTTGACGGAGGGAGGTTGCCAGGGGGGCACATGTGAAATTCACCCTTCTAGATTTTGCCATGCTCCCCTCTAGGTGCCGCTGACCTTGGCTCCGGTGAAAGCAGAAGAGGCACAGGATGGCAGGCGGAGTGCAGCTGTATCACTCCGCCGCCTACAGTAAGGGATCTGCTGCCGGAACTATAGAGGCAGCATCGGAAAATGAGGCTGGCTGCCCGATTACTCCGCTGCTGTAGTCCCTCTCATAGGTCAATCTATATAATATAAAATAGTAATATAATTACCAAAATAGTCCCACTCATAGCTCTGTCACCGCCAGTGAGTGTCCATTGGTGGAGCAGGCAGTTTCACCAGAAAAAAGTGCTGGCTGGCAAGGGGTGATTAGGGTGTGCCCAGGCACACCCGAAACACTCCATGCGCATGCCTATGCTGGTAACTTACCTCTTCTCTGCTGCAGTTACTTAACACAGCAAGAAAGACCCATGCCTGTAACTTGACAGTGAAGGAGCAGCAAGAGGCTGATGAGGTCACCTCTTTTTTATATCCTCCTGAAAGGATGTGGCCTGTCAGTATTTATGCATGTAGCACAACGGATTGGCTCAGAGTGCTGCCCCTCCCTCTCCTATTACAAGGGAATGAAATTAAGTTAATTTCAGGTATTTTTTACTAGTTGCTTAAAAAATAGTTGTATATTATCTTTTATTAAATGCACAATTGTATTCATAGTTTTTTTTTTTGTTAATACCTGCCTGGAGTTTAGCAACTGTTTGACAGTGACAAACTACAATAACTGTTTTGTTTTTAGTATTGTGCTGGCATTGTTTAGCTGACAAATCTTTTTTTTATTGTGAAATACAGCTTGCCAAGTAACATTCTATGTAATGTGCTGTGCCAGATAATCATGTCTTATAACAATTCTCTTAGAGAAAATTAAGTACTGTCCGTGATACTTTTTTTATTTGCACTAACATAGAATTTTTCAGGACAAGCTTTCGGGGTATGTCCCCTTCTTCAAGGTCCAAGCAGTACTGATTCACAATTAAAAAAAGTATCACGGACAGTACTTAATTTTCTCTGTCACAATTGCACTAATACGGCTACAATTACGTCAAGTAACAATTCTCTTAGAAATTGAATCATTTTGGTCATATACGTATTGTATGATGTGCAGGTACCCTTGAACTTAGATATTGCTGTTGCATTTAAAGATTGATCTTTTAGACTCTCAATTGCTGGAGTGGCCAGAGGTTACCTACAGAATTAAATCCATTGAGCCTGTGCTTTATTTATCTCTAGATAACCAAGCTGGATGTACCAGATGTTCAGGTTGCCTTGGGCACATTGCAACCATAATAAATTAATTGTTTGACAAGATGGAAACTCTGCAATTACTATCTTAACACAAATTTAAATGCCATGTCTACATACACAGTATCAGTAGCTACTATAGCATAATGTAACAATGCTCTAAGAACTACTACATGTACAAAACCTACTAAAAATACATGTACTCACTAAAACTTTTACTTGATATCACATTAAGTTGTTGTTATAGTGCAGGGTTATGCTACTATGTGATTTATGATAATGTTAATTTGCACCTAAAACATTTATATTAGACATTATTGTATTGTATTCAATACACTATATATGTGTTTAATAATAGTTTGATCACAAGTGACTCTAGACCAGTGCACTGGAGATACATGCTCTGGACCCTCTTCTTGAGGACCCCCAGGATAGCTATACCCTCCACTTTATCTCTATCAGGACTAGCAGGGACAGCATGATCCATGGCTATGCAGGAGTTCCTAGTTCACGCTAAAGTGGTTAGCTTGGGAGCATACATTTACAGAAAGGCAATTTTAGCTTTAACCACTTAAGCCCCGGACCATTTGGTAGCTAAAGGACCAGAGGTGAATTCAGAATTTTGCACTGCGCTGCTTTAACTGTAAATTGTGCGGACATGCAATGTTGTACCCAAACGAAATTTGCGTCCTTTTCTTCCCACAAATAGAGCTTTCTTTTAATGGTATTTGATTGCCTCTGTGATTTTTCTTTTTTGCGATATAAACGGAAAAAGACCGAAAATTTTGGAAAAAAATGATATTTTCTAATTTTTGTTATAAGAAAAATCGAATGAACTCGATTTTAGTTATACATTTAGGCCAAAATGTATTCAGCCACATGTCTTTAGTAAAAAAAATGTCAATAAGCGTATATTTATTGGTTTGCGCAAAAGTTATAGCGTTTACAAACTAGGGTACATTTTCTGGAATTTACACAGCTTTAAATTTATGACTGCCTATCTCATTTCTTGAGGTGCTAAAATGGCAGGGCAGTACAAAACCCCCCCAAATGACCCCATTTTAGAAAGTAGACACCCCAAGGAAATTGCTGAGAGGCATGTTGAGCCCATTGAATATTTTTTTTTTTTGTCCCAAGTGATTGAATAATGACAAAAAAAAAAAATTACAAAAAGTTGTCACTAAATGATATATTGCTCACACATGCCATGGTTATATGTGGAATTGCACCCCAAAATACATTCTGCTGCTTCTCCTGAGTACGGGGATACCACATGTGTGGGACTTTTTAGGAGCCTAGCCACGTACGGGACCCCGGAAACCAAGCACCGCCTTCAGGATTTCTAAGGGCGCAAATTTTTGATTTCACTCCTCACTACCTATCACAGTTTTGAAGGCCATAAAATGCCAAAATAGCACAAAACCCCCCCAAATGACCCCATTTTAGAAAGTAGACACCCCAAGGAAATTGCTGAGAGGCCTGTTGAGCCCATTGAATATTTTTTTTTTGTCCCAAGTGATTGAATAATGACAAAAAAAAAATAAAAAATTACAAAAAGTTGTCACTAAATGATATATTGCTCACACATGCCATGGTTATATGTGGAATTGCACCCCAAAATACATTCTGCTGCTTCTCCTGAGTACGGGGATACCACATGTGTGGGACTTTTTAGGAGCCTAGCCACGTACGGGACCCCGGAAACCAAGCACCGCCTTCAGGATTTCTAAGGGCGCAAATTTTTGATTTCACTCCTCACTACCTATCACAGTTTTGAAGGCCATAAAATGCCAAAATAGCACAAAACCCCCCCAAATGACCCCATTTTGGAAAGTAGACACCCCAAGCTGTTTGCTGAGAGGCATGGTGAGTATTTTACAGCTCTCATTTGTTTTTGAAAATGAAGAAAGAACATTTTTTTTTTCTTTTTTTTTTTCAATTTTCAAAACTTTGTGACAAAAAGCGAGATCTGCAAAATACTCACAATACCTCTCAGCAAATAGCTTGGGGTGTCTACTTTCTAAAATGGGGTCATTTGGGGGGGTTTTGTGCCATCTGGGCATTCCATGGCCTCCGAAACTGTGATAGGCAGTGAGAAGTGAAATCAAAAATTGACACCCTTAGAAAGCCTGAAGGCGGTGCTTGGTTTTTGGGGTCCCGTACGCGGCTAGGCTCCCAAAAAGTCTCACACATGTGGTATCCCCGTACTCAGTAGAAGCAACAGAATGTATTTTGGGGTGTAATTCCACATATGCCCATGGCATGTTTGAGCAATATATCATTTAGTGACAACTTTGTGCAAAAAAAAAAAAAAAAAGTATTTTTTCCGCAACTTGTGTCAACATATAAAATATTCCATGGACTCGACATGCCTCTCAGTATATAGCTTGGGGTGTCTACTTTCCAAAATAGGGTCATTTGGGGGGGTTTTGAACTGTTCTGGCATTTTATACACAACATTAGGAAGCTTACATCCACTCTTCTAACCACTTGAAGACAAAGCCCTTTTTGACACTTTTTGTTTACATGAAAACATATTTTTTTTGCAAGAAAATTATGTTGAACCCCCAAACATTATATATATTTTTAAAGCAAAGGCCCTACAGAATAAAATGGCGGGTGTTGCATTTTTTTTTTCTACACAGTATTTGCGCAGCGATTTTTCAAACGCATTTTTTGGGGAAAAAATACACTTTTTTTAATTTTAATGCACTAAAACACACTATATTGCCCAAATGTTTGATGAAATAAAAAAGATTATCTTAGGCCGATTACATAGATACCAAACACGACATGCTTTAAAATTTCGCACAAACGCGCATTGGCGACAAACTACATACATTTTTAAAAGCCTTTAAAAGCATTTACAGGTTACCCCGTTAGATTTACAGAGGAGGTCTACTGCTAAAATTACTGCCCTCGATCTGACCTTCGCGGTGATACCTCACATGCATGGTGCAATTGCTGTTTACATATGACGCCAGACCGACGCTTGCGTTCGCCATTGGGCAAGAGCAGGGCAGGACAGGGGTGCTTTTTTTTTTATTATTATTAATTTTGTTTGATTATTATATTTTTAAACTGTTGCTTCCATATTTTTTTTTTTTATCACTTTTATTGTTATCTCAGGGAATGTAAATATCCCCTATGATAGCAATAGGTAATGACAGGTACTCTTTTTTGAAAAAACTGGGGTCTATTGGACCCTAGATCTTTCCTCTGCCCTCAAAGCATCTGACCACACCAAGATCGGTGTGATAAAATGCTTTCCCAATTTCCCAATGGCGCTTTTTATATCCGGGGGGGACATTCCCTCCCACTGCTTGTAAAAGCAGTCCAGAGGCTAATTAGCCACTAGGATTGCTTTTACATGAAAGCTGGCCGCTGTCTGAAAAGAATGATACCAAGATGATACCTAAACCTGCAGGCATCATTCTGGTATAAACATTCAAAGTCCAGCAACATACCAGTACGTTGCTGGTCCTTGTTGGACATGTATTGTAATCTTTTTTTTCATGCAGCCTGTTGGCTGAACGAAAAAAAAAGATTGATCGGTGGGTATGCCCACCATTAGAATACCGCCCTTCATCCACCCACTTCTAATGATGGGCATACATGCACCATTTATATATGCCGAAGCATGGGGGCATCTTCTCGCAAAAGTTATGCCGCGTACACATGGTCAGACTTTTCCACGGGCAAGCCTCCGTCGGAATTTCGACCATATGTACGCGGCATTAGGAGCAAAATCACTCCTCCGCCCCTGTTGCCCCAATGCTTCGGCATATATGCTTTTTTTTTTTTTAACTGTGGTGGTGAAATCACCTCCTACAGCACTGGAGTTGCAGGGATCAGGCCTGTCTCTGCGAACGCTGCAGTTATGTGTGTTGTGTTTTGCAAGTGACAGTGATCGATCGATACTGCACTTGGGTGGCCTGGGCTGGACGGAGGGGCAAAACGCAGGTGCCAGCAGGTATCTGGGCTGATCCCGCTAACACTGTGTTTTTGGGAACCCTAAACTGCTGGGGACGCTAGTATAGATCTGATCAGATCAGATATTGAGCTGATCAGATACTATACCACTAAGGGGGGTGTATGCTTCACGCGTGGGTGTTAGCGCTACTGGCACTAACCTGACACTGCCTGGGGTGTGACGCAGACCCTCTCTGACGCTAAAACCTAATTGATATCACCCGCCGGGCGATCAGGGGGTAAAACCTTTATTGGGTTATATACGGCGGGTGCCCTGACACTATAAAAAGCAAACTAACTAACCAGCGTCACCCGTAACACTTATATGATGATCACTGGTGAAAGGGTTAACTAGGGGCAATTAGGGGGTTAAAACCTTTATTAGGTAATATATGGGGGTACCTGACGCTATAAAAACCTGACGGCGAACCTAAAAAAAAATTACTGGCTACCTATCGGCATCACCGACACTAAGACAACGATCATAAAAACGATCGCTTAGCGACAGTGGTGATAGGGGGTGAAAGGGTTACCTGGGGGGCGATCAGGGGGTTAAACCTTTATTAGATAATATATGGGGGTACCTGACGCTATAAAAACCTGCGGCGAACCTAAAAAAAATTACTGGCTACCGATCAGCATCACCGACGCTAAGACATTGATCAGAAAAATGATCGCATAGTGACGGCGGTGCTAGGGGGTGAAAGGGTTACCTGGGGGGTGATCAAGGGGGTTAAACCTTTATTAGGTAATATATGGGGGTACCCGACGCTATAAAAACCTGCGGCGAACCTAAAAAAAATTACTGGCTACCGATCAGCATCGCCGACGCTAAGACATCGATCAGAAAAATTATCGCCTAGTGACAGTGGTAATAGGGGGTGAAAGGGTTACCTGGGGGGCGATCAAGGGAGTTAAACCTTTATTAGGTAATATATGGGGGTACCCGACGCTATAAAAACCTGCGGCGAACCTAAAAAAAATTACTGGCTACCGATCAGCATCACCGACGCTAAGACATCGATCAGAAAAATGATCGCATAGCGACGGCGGTGCTAGGGGGTGAAAGGGTTATCTGGGGGGTGATCAGGGGGTTAAACCTTTATTAGGGGGGGTTAGGGGGCTACACTGGACCTAAAACTAAATGTAGTGACACTTTTACAGTCACAAATGTCACTGATTGCAGTGATCACTAAATAAATGGTCACTGCAATCAGTGACACTGTGACTGGGGGCTGGGGGGTGATCTGGGGGGTGATCTGGGGGTGTCTGGGGGGGCCTGGGGGGGGCGATTTATGTGCCTATGTGTCCTGGTGTCAGTGTAGTGTTGTGTGTACTAACCTGCATCTTCTCCTGTACGGCGCTCGGTATATGTGAGCGCCGCAGGAGAGATGACATCACTTCCTCCTTCCTGGCAGGCAGGGGAAGCTCTCTCATTCGCCGGGAGCGATCGAGAGGGGGTGGCCGGAATCGAACGGCCGTCCCCTCATGCCGGATCGCTCCCGAAGGTAAAACGACCACCCACTGTAAAGAAGGGGGGTCCGATCGGACCCCCCAACTATACAAAGGCAATCACGTATATGTACGTGATTCTGCCTGTCGGTGCCATTCTGCTGACGTATATTTACAGTGGGCGGTCGTTAAGTGGTTAAGGGCAAATTTTTTGCTGGGGGGTGGGAAGGGCAAATATTTTTGTCTGAATACCAGCCCACCACGTTGTGTTAAAGCGGAGTTCCACCCAAAAATCAAACTTCCGCTTTTCGTAACCGTCTCCCCCTCCGGTGACACATTTGCCACCTTTCAGGGGGGAGGGGGGTGCATATACCTGTCTAAACAGATATTTGCAACCACTTCCTGTCCCCCCCGCTGTCGCCTGGGAAACACACTGTTCCAAGGAGAAAGCAGGGACCAGTGATGGCGCGCCACACTACTCGCGCATGCACAGTAGGGAACCGGGCAGTGAAGCCTCAAGGCTTCACTTCCTGATTCCCTCACCGAGCATGGCAGCGGCAGCATCCGAGCACCGAGCGATTGCTCAGCCTCGTCTGCCGACATCGCGGGCACGCTAGACAGGGAAGTGTCCATTTTTTAAAAGTCAGAAGCTACAGTATTTGTAGCTGCTGCTTTTTTTTAAAAAAAAATGGGTGGACCTCCTCTTTAAGTACTTCTGATCTCTGCACTAAGCATTCTGGGAGGGCAGCAGTTAGGAGTATGCAGATACAGCAATCAGTAATTTATTCTCTAGGGCACAGCATGCAGAGTGCAGTAGTTTTTACTCCATACTCCTGGCTGTCATATTCTGTAGTTATGCTGTATGTTACATACCTCTTACTGTCTTATGTAACACTTATGGTCTCTGAACTCTTTACGCTGGGTTATATATGTTCATATTCCTTATCACTGCACTCTGTACACAGAGCTACAGTATATGCTACTTACCATTAGCGGCTGGTGAAGTTTTAGGATGGGGGGGCGCAAGACCCCGCCCCTCCACGGTTGGCCCTCCCACTTCTCATAAGCCACACCCCTTATAGAATCCACCCACTCCGTCCCCTGTATTCCACTCATAGTGTCAGCATTATACACCAGGCTCTGCACATCATATACCAGGCTGCACATTATACACAGGGCTCTGCACATCATATACCAGGCTGTATATTATAAACAGGGCTCTGCACATAATATACCAAGCTGCACATTATACACAGGGTTCTGCACATCAAATACCAGGCTGCACAATATACACAGGGCTCTGCACATCATATACCAGGCTGCTCATTATACACAGGGCTCTGCACATCATATACCAGGCTGCAAATTATACACAAGGCTCTGCACATCATATACCAGGCTGCACATTATACACAGGGCTCTGCACATCATATACCAGGCTGCACATTATACACCGGGCTCTGCACATCATATACCAGGCTGCACATTACACACCGGGCTCTGCACATCATATACCAGGCTGCACATTATACACAGGGCTCTGCACATCATATACCAGGCTGTACATTATACACAGGGCTCTGCACATCATATACCAGGCTGCACATTATACACAGGGCTCTGCACATCATATACCAGGCTGCACATTATACACAGGGCTCTGCCCATCATATACCAGGCTGTACATTATACACCGGGCTCTGCACATCATATACCAGGCTGCACATTATACACAGGGCTCTGCACATCATTAAAAATGAGTTCTGGCGCGTTTGCATACTCCATGTGCAGAGCCCACCAGGAAGTCGCCACGGCACTGCGCTAATCACAGGCAGGGTGACATTTCCCGAGCATCGGGACAATGTCTCCCTGCCTGTGATTAGCACAGCGCCGTGCCGACTTCCTGGCAGGCTCTGCACGTGGAGTATGCGAACACGCCAGAGCTCATCCCTACACATCATTTACCAGGCTGCACATTATACACAGGGCTCTGCACATCATAAACCAGGCTGCACATTATACACCGACGAAGCTTCAATTTGTTTTAAAACCCAGACGATATCTGGAGATCACAGACTAGGAAATGGTTTAAACTTGCATTTTAAGTTCTGACTTTATTAACCCATTGCATAGCCTCTCTACAACATTAAACGTCAGACGACAGGGGTTGCATTTAAAAGGTAATTTCGCTTTTGATAAGAAAAACATTTAAGTACTACACTACATTTTGTATTTTTACAATTACAATTACCTATGTAGTTTCATCTGCTGCCCGCTATGACTCATAAAACTGGCAAATGTTTAAACATGGTGTACATGTAGGGTGGTGTTTTGTACACGGTCAATGTACAGAACACCAACTGTGTTATGTATGTTTCAATACAAGCAATAACAAGTAGGGATCTGCAATGACATTTGCCAACTTACAACCTGGAAATATGCTTTGTTTCAGGTCCAAATGCAGGCAAAAACTTGGGCCCAATTCATCCCTGAAATGGAGAACAGGGATGCACCAGACCCCTGCTGTGAATACCAGCCCACCACGTTGTGTTAAAGCGGAGTTCCACTCAAAAATCAAACTTCCGCTTTTCGTAACCCTCTCCCCCTCCGGTGACACATTTGGCACCTTTCAGGGGGGAGGGGGGTGCATATACCTGTCTAAACAGATATTTGCACCCACTTCCGGGCATAGACTCCCGTGGGAGTCTACGCCACTTCCTGTCCCCCCCGCTGTCGCCTGGGAAACACACTGTTCCAAGGAGAAAGCAGGGACCAGTGATGGCGCGCCGCGCTACTCGCGCATGCACAGTAGGGAACCGGGCAGTGAAGCCTTAAGGCTTCACTTCCTGATTCCCTCACCGAGCATGGCAGCAGCAGCATCCGAGCACCGAGCGATTGCTCAGCCTCGTCTGCCGACATCGCAGGCGCGCTGGACAGGTAAGTGTCCATTTTTTAAAAGTCAGCAGCTACAGTATTTGTAGCTGCTGCCTTTTTTAAAAAAAAATGGGTGGACCTCCTCTTTAAGTACTTCTGATCTCTGCACTAAGCATTCTGGGAGGGCAGCAGTTAGGAGTATGCAGATACAGCAATCAGTAATTTATTCTCTAGGGCACAGCATGCAGAGTGCAGTAGTTTTTACTTCATACTCCTGGCTGCCATATTCTGTAGTTATGCTGTATGTTACATACCTCTTACTGTCTTATGTAACACTTATGGTCTCTGAACTCTTTATGCTGGGTTATATATGTTACATATTCCTTACCACTGCACTCTGTACACAGAGCTACAGTATATGCTACTTACCATTAGCGGCTGGTGAAGTTTTAGGATGGGGGGCGCAAGACCCCGCCCCTCCACGGTTGGCCCCTCCCACTTCTCATAAGCCACACCCCTTATAGAATCCACCCACTCCGTCCCCTGTATTCCACTCATAGTGTCAGCATTATACACCAGGCTCTGCACATCATATACCAGGCTGCACATTATACACAGGGCTCTGCACATCATATACCAGGCTGTATATTATAAACAGGGCTCTGCACATAATATACCAAGCTGCACATTATACACAGGGTTCTGCACATCAAATACCAAGCTGCACAATATACACAGGGCTCTGCACATCATATACCAGGCTGCTCATTATACACAGGGCTCTGCACATCATATACCAGGCTGCAAATTGTACACAGGGCTCTTTACATCATATACTAGGCTGCACATTATACACAGGGCTTTGCACATCATATACCAGGCTGCACATTATACACCGGGCTCTGCACATCATATACCAGGCTGCACATTACACACCGGGCTCTGCACATCATATACCAGGCTGCACATTATATACAGGGCTCTGCACATCATATACCAGGCTGCACATTATACACAGGGCTCTGCACATCATATACCAGGCTGCACATTATACACAGGGCTCTGCACATCATATACCAGGCTGCACATTATACACAGGGCTCTGCACATCATATACCAGGCTGCACATTATACACAGGGCTCTGCACATCATATACCAGGCTGTACATTATACACCGGGCTCTGCATATCATATACCAGGCTGCACATTATACACAGGGCTCTGCACATCATTAAAAATGAGTTCTGGCGCGTTCGCATACTCCATGTGCAGAGCCCGCCAGGAAGTCGCCACGGCACTGTGCTAATCACAGGCAGGGTGACATTTCCCGAGCATCGGGACAATGTCTCCCTGCCTGTGATTAGCGCAGCGCCGTGCCGACTTCCTGGCAGGCTCTGCACGTGGAGTATGCGAACACGCCAGAGCTCATCCCTACACATCATATACCAGGCTGCACATTATACACAGGGCTCTGCACATCATATACCAGGCTGCACATTATACACCGACGAAGCTTCAATTTGTTTTAAAACCCAGACGATATCTGGAGATCACAGACTAGGAAATGGTTTAAACTTGCATTTTAAGTTCTGACTTTATTAACCCATTGCATAGCCTCTCTACAACATTAAACGTCAGACGACAGGGTTGCATTTAAAAGGTAATTTCGCTTTTGATGTTTCAATACAAGCAATAACAAGTAGGGATCTGCAATGACATTTGCCAACTTACAACCTGGAAATATGCTTTGTTTCAGGTCCAAATGCAGGCAAAAACTCGGGCCCAATTCATCCCTAAAATGGAGAACAGGGATGCACCGGACCCCTGCTGTGAGCCTCTCTGCACAAGTGAGAATCTAGCCTGAACGGGGCCTTAAACTTACTCTGAAGCATGAATCGGACTGATGGTATATCAAGCACAGAGACTTGTGATGATCACTTAGGAAAATGGCTACATGAGATTACAAAGGGCTCCGATTAAAGCTTAAAAAATACTGGCATTTGACATTTTTTTCTCAGCCTGTAAAAGCACCTGTATGTTAGCTTATGTGTCCATGTGCACACAGGCGTTTACAGACATATTAGAAACAGAGCAATTACAGTCTGAAAAAAAAAACCCATGGAAAGCAGGTTTAGGAGAGGAGGTGAAGGGCAGAAAAATGCTAAACACACTGAAACGCTAGACGCATTTAGGCACATTTGAGAGGTAATGCATTTAAATGGCCAGAACAAATAAATATTTTGGCCAATAGGATACATTTACGATAAAATGCATGTGGGCTTTTCTCCTGCCAGGAGTTCTAAAGTTTAGAGGAGCAAAGCAAACACCCTGTGTGCATGAGGTCTATTGGGTAGATTATGAAATTTTATGAACATTAGACTATTATTAAAGAAGTAGGGAATCCTCGCTCAGGAAAACACCAGACAGAGGTTGCAGCCCCCCTAAAAACTCCCTAGGGAGAATAGGATATAATATAAAAGAATGGGGTGTTGGCACTACCTCCCACTATAGAGACCCACCGGGTCTAAGTGATCTCAAGTAAATGTATAAGGACAGGCTGTACTGAGTTCCCGGGTCTGAACACCTACGGTGCCCATTATGAGGGGTTCCCACCATCCCTGTACTGAGTTCCTGGGTCTGTACACCTACTTTGCCCATTATGCGGGGTTCCCTCAATCCCTGTGCAGAGTCCCTGGGTCTGTACACCTGAGGTGCCCATTATGAGGAGTTCCCACCATCCCTGTACTGAGTTCCCAGGTCTGTACACCCGCTGTGCCCATTATGAGGGTTCCTCCCACCACCCCTGTACACCTACTGTGCCTATTATGAGGGGTTTCCACCATCCCTGTACTGAGTTCCTGGGTCTGTACACCTGCTGTGCCCATTATGAGGGTTCCCACTATCCCTGTACTGAGTTCCTTGGTCTGTACACCTACTGTGCACATTATGAGGGGTTCCCACCATACCTGTAATGAGTTCCTGGGTCTGTACACCTGCTGTGCCAATTATGAGGGTTCCCACCATCCCTGTGCTGAGTTCCCGGGTCTGTACACCTGCTGTGCCCATTATGAGGGTTCCCACCATCCCTGTACTGAGTTCCTGAGTCTGTACACCTACTGTGCCCATTCTGAGGGGTTCCCACCTTCCCTGTAACGAGTTCCTGGGCCTGTACACCTGCTGTGCCCATTATGAGGGTTCCCACCATCCCTGTGCTGAGTTCCTGGGTCTGTACACCTGCTGTTCCCATTATGAGGGGTTCCCATCATCCCTGTGCTGAGTTCCTGGGTCTGTACACCTGCTGTGCCCATTATGAGGGGTTCCCATTATCCTTGTGCTGAGTTCCTGGGTCTGTACACCTACTGTGCCCCCCCCCCCCATATGAATCGCGGTGGACGATCTAATTTGCATAACAATGCCCGCGCGATTTCCATGTGAATAATGTTAATTTAAGAACAATGCCTTTTGTTTCTCTATAGCAGATGAACAGGCAGGGGAGAAAAGGGAAGGTGTACTGACTTGCATTACATGGAGAGAGGTGAAGTAAAGTTGGAGATTAAAATGCTGCTTTATAGTCTCTCAGGAGTCAGCCCCTTCTGCCCCCCTCCCCCCTACAGTCCTGGCATGTAGAAATGTACCTGAAGATTTCTGTGTGATCCCTCTGTGTGCATTGCTGGATGCCGAGTCTGTGTCACAGGGATGAATGGAGCTGCCTCAGCTCCCTGTCTGCCCTTACCAGTTCTCTTCTGCTCGTGATTTCCCCCTCACTTACTGAAGGAGACAGGCAGCCTGTGAGCCAATGACGCTGCAGGTCTGATTAAAGCCCCACCCTATGGACCCAATCAATTACAAGCACTGGAAACCTAATGCTAGAGCCTAGAGGTGGAGTTTTCGTGGCTACAGCATTTGCGCCCCGAACACACTCTAAACTACGCCAATAGAGCTTCTTAGCCCCAATCACGTTTTTACACATGGGTCATGCCTCCAATAGCACCCCGTGTCCGGCGCCCTCAACACACCCACTTAAAGGGACACTTTAAAAAAAAAATTAATTAGATTTTTCCTTTTTTTTTTAATAAGTAGCTTTGGGGCGGGGGGCGGCGCCCCTGCGCCCCCTATTGACGGGCCACCACTGCTGCTTACTGACCACTAAACTCTACACAGTGGCCTATACATTATTTCAACAACATGATTCATTATGTATAATTAACAATATATAACATTTTCAATACTTTTTATTAAAGTTTTAAGACAGAATAAAAGAGCATGTACAGATACAAAGATTCATCATCTAAAAGTGGGGTATCTATGTCACAGATATGTTCAAATCAGGGGCAAATATCAATCAAAAACAGTGCACTAGCTCCAGTATCCTTTTTTTATTTTATTTATTTATTCTTTATTCATTTTTCTTTCACGTATTACAAATTCAGTAGAAAAAATAGCCATTACCTTCATCATAAAATCAATAAGTGAAGCAAACAAAAAGAATACAGCAATAAGAGAACCAGGAAAAGAGAAGGTAAAAAAAAGGGCGACAGAAAACACATTTATTCCAATTACCTTTCCTAATTCCAAGATTGTATACTTGGCAATGCTCCTTATCCCCTTCCCTCTCTTCTCCCCCCCCCCTCCTATTAATATTCAGTTAGTCTCAATGTATGTAAATTCATATATCATTTCTGTCAGGGACGTACTGCCCGCTTCAGAAGGCGCACGCCTATGCGCATGCGCGAATCACGAACTTCACACGCGAATGTGTGCATGCGCGCGCGTTAGACGCGCTTTGGCACCAACGGCCTAAAAAAGACACTCTAGGGATGTTGCCCTTTGCGGTTTGATCTGCTTCCGTTACCTGTGTTCCTGATTCTGTGCCTGTATCTTGTTCCTGTGTATGACCCGGCTTCCTGACCTTGCTTCTGTCTCCAGTCCTGAATTCGGCTTGTTTGACCCTGCTCAGCTACCTGCCTGATTGCCTGTTGCCAAGACTCAGCCTGGACTCTGACTACTCTTTGCCTGCCATTTATGCTGCCTTACCCTGATGTGTATGACTCGGCTTGTCTGACTCCGCTTCTGTTTGCAAACCTGCATCTGCTGACCTGCATCCACTGCTCTGCAAACCTGCATCTGCTAAACTGCATCCACTGCTCTGCAAACCTGCATCTGCTGACCTGCATCCGCTACTCTGCAAACCTGCACCTGCTGACCTGCATTCCCTGCTCCCTGCACCAGCCATGCCAGCTACCTCTTGGCTCCACTACTCCAAGCAGTGAGGACCAAACAGGCACCCTTACCTCACCGTGCTCCTACCACCACTGTCTCCACTCCAGCGGTCTCCGAGCCGGGGTTGTATGGGAGGTCTCCCTCCACACGTCAGGCTCACACCCCAGCTGGGGTACGTTACGATTTCTCTCCACCGTTTCTTTCATTTCACATTGCTTCACTTATTAAACCCAAGAGACATATTGCAGCTAAATTGTTTAATATACAGGTTTCCTATCGAATACACTATTTATTCCTTAATCACAATTGTACAAAAAAAATTATATTCGCTTGCCCGGGAAAGGAAGGTGGATGTAGGTGCTGCTAGCCTGCTGTCCCCAGACAGAACAGAGGTATATTTGTGCTGACTATTATTAGGTTTAGGTCAACAGTATGTTAAAAAAAATGGAATCTATATACCCAGTGTAACCTCATCTTTCATTTTGAATATGCAGAATATATTCTGTTTGTGTGCACTAAAATTCATTTTAGCCCTCGTTCACACAGGTGTATTATAGCATATGTCTATGCAGGGGTGTTCAATGAATACCAGTGCAGGCAGTCACATTCATTTCAGTTGGGAGAAAGAAGCTGCATGGACACAGCTCTTTATTTGACAGTCATGTAGATGCAGGTGCACGGCCTTAAACACTCTTTTCACAGCTGCTGCATCCCAATTGACATACATGGTACTGCCTGCAGAGAGGGACTGCCTGTACATCTGCTCCTCCCTCATACAAGCAAACACAGCCCTCACATGAGCATACACTCTAGTACACCCATGTGAACAAGACCTAGGTGTGTTTGTTCTGAAAAAAGTATAACTATGGTTTGGGGGGGAGCGAAACACACTCATCTCCCCTTCCATTTCCTGCCTACTGAGCTACATGCTCAAATATGGGCCTGGTATGGATTTTTGGGAGGACCAATGCTTGTTTTTTTTGTTTTTGCATTGCGTTCATTGGATTCATACCAAACCCCAAGGATTTGGTGTAGAATTTGGGGTGTTGGGAAAAAAAATTGGGGGGAATTCACAAAGTTTTTTTCACTTCAAATTTAAACCAGATGTAAAGGGCCTGGTATGAATTATGGGGTAAGCCTTAAGCTATTTTTTTTAAATATTCAGGGGTTCCTTTTTTTACATGACCAGGGGATTGCTTCATCTATACTACAAAATGGTCTGATATAGATGTTAATGGGGGAAAAAAAATTCAGTTGATGTGAGGGTGTCCTCCATTATTCATACTAGATTCAATAGGTCTGGTATGGATTTTAAGTGGGAAACCCACTGGCAGGCCAGGAAAGGGAGTGGACTAGCCATGCTGCACCAAACGCATGTGTGATAAACCCTCTGTTCTCAAACAGAACTAGGTCCACCGTCAATGCTTCCTCTGTTCAGATCCAGCACCGTCTAATATTCTTTAGCCCCCCAGTCAACAGACAGCACCTCAGTGTAGGGTAAAAACCAACACACAACACCTCAGTGTAGAGTGGCAAAACAAACTGATTTTATTATAACACATGGACACACAGATATCTCCCTTCAAAACACTTCCCTCCCACCAGGGAAGCTGGACAAGGAGCCTCCAGAACTCTCCAGGGCAAGCTGAGCCACACAAACCCCAGACCCAAAGTCACTCCTGTCACAGCATGGTACATGGTGCTACTGACCACCAATACATTTCGCTCCCATTACTAACTCACCATGTGGCCATGCTTGGTCAATTTTGTCAGAGTTATCTCTGCTCTTTTGTTTACATGGCTGGAGATTGCCAGCCAGCAAATTAATGGGGCTGGGTGACATCACTTGTTGTTAAGGATTTGGTGGGTGCCGTCACACACTGCCTCCTTGACATCCTTACTAAGGATGTGCAGGTGCTGTCTTCCACTGCTTCCTTAACAACTATTCACAGGAAGCTGTGATATATATATATATATATATATATATATATATATATATATATATTTTTTTTTTTTTTTTTCAGGGGGAAAAAAACACTACTATATAGGATGACAAACAAGCAAAAAGTCCAGCATTCAGAAAAATGCCCAAGCAGGCAATATCTGGTCTGATTAAAACAAAAAAAGGGGGGGAAAAGGGGTCCCAACCAAATTAATGGGGGATCCAAAGACCAAAATGAGAGACTCCAAAATCAGAAGGTAGGTACAAAAATTGATGATTTATTAAATAATTGGAAATAATTTCCATAAAACAATCCTCTGGAGGAGAATTGGGATAGCAAAAACAGAAGCAGCTAGCTATCATGTGTAACCAAAAACAAAAATAACCATGAAACAGGACAATGACCACAATACATAAGACAGTGACAAAACGTCCGGACGCCTGATATCTATGTGCGGGCAAGTGGCTAGTCTAAAAATAAATGTGACCGGCCACAGCCAGTACATGCGCGCCTCCATCCCTTTATATATATGTCAAGAAAATAAAAAAAGGTTGGTGGGACTTTAAATGAGGCGCGTCTGTACATTTAATAGATAGAATAAATAATGTGTATTCAGTAGAAAAAAATTTTTTTTTGATGTTGATATGAAGTTATGTGGTGGCCCCACAAGTAAATGTAGAGCCGGCCACCATTATCAGACCAATGCATATAAACCGTATGATTATAATAATTAGAGATTGATGGTGGTGATAGCAATAATGCATCACCACTAGTAATGTTAATATTCATGATAAATTTGACAATAATAATGATACTCATAAAAATATGATAATAATACTGATAATAACATTAACTCTAATATCAATATGCTTTAATTAAAAACACATTAATTCATGGTCAAATAATAAACGACATTATTGGGTACAAAGATGATACATTGATAATCAAGAGAGCATATATGAAAATCACATAGACATGATCAACACTGCAAATATACATAATCACATAGTACATCCAATATACACCTCGATATGTAACATAATGATAAAAATATTGCATTAAAAATCCATGATTATGACGAGCTTGTCAGGGCACCCTTGTTGGAGACTCTACGCGTTTCATAGCCTAAAGCTACTCATCAGGAGTAAGATGCCAGAATTTAACTATGATTAAAAAAGAGGGGGACCATTAGCATGTGATGTCCTAAAAGGGGACACAACTATGGAAATTGGACCGAATTTATTAATCCAAACACTTACGATTAAGCCCATGGACTGGGTTCACACCCGAGGTGGAAAGATCTGGGATCCGGACTATTTGTCTCACCCGGGGCTGAGACGGGGTGACCCCACCCTCATTCCCCCGTGTGACCTCAGGGGAAGTTCTGATGTTAAACCAGGAAAGAACAAGAGATCTGGGACCGCCACACCACAGCAGCCCCCGCATGTGTACGTCAAATATATATAAGGGCTGGTGATTAGCCTAAAAAATGATAAAGAAAAAATGAAAAAATGATAAAATAAAAGAAATTATGACAATGTGAAGGGAGTATAAAAAATAGAAAATCAAATAAAAATGTAAAAAAGATATATAAAAAAGAGGTGAAATGAAAAATGTGTGTGCGTGTGTGGAGAATGTAGAAGTGTGTGAGAAATGTGAGATGTGAATCTAAAATCCTGTATGGATGTGTGATGAAATGAGTGATAGCTGGATATTTGCTAAGGTAAAAATGTAGGAGTAAGTGTTTGTGCTAAAGTGAGTGAGGGGAATGTATGGATGTGAGTGTCCCAAGGACAGACAATGATATATAAATAAAGTGTGTGTCAATGAAAAATGGAGTAAAATCAAAAGTGATGAGAAGTTAAATATAAGGTGAAGCCAGAGAAAACAAATGTGGCCTCATGTTCCTGACATGATTACTGAGTGGTGTAGTGGTGTCCCTCCCCCCACGCTGGTACACATGTCTAGAATGACGTTGACGGGGTTAGGCCCCGCCCCCAACACCGGGATATCAAGACAAGAGCGAGCCTCACTCCACTTCATTCCCCCACACGATCAGGACGGTTCATCATCTACACCACTCAGTAATCATGTCAGGTACATGAGGCCACATTTGTTTTCTCTGGCTTCAACTTATATTTAACTTCTCATCACTTTTGATTTTACTCCATTTTTCATTGACACACACTTTATTTATATATCATTGTCTGCCCTTGGGACACTCACATCCATACATTCCCCTCACTCACTTTAGCACAAACACTTACTCCTACATTTTTACCTTAGCAAATATCCAGCTATCACTCATTTCATCACACATCCATACAGGATTTTAGATTCACATCTCACATTTCTCACACACTTCTACATTCTCCACACACGCACACACATTTTTCATTTCACCTCTTTTTTATAGAGTCTCCAACAAGGGTGCCCTGACAAGCTCGTCATAATCATGGATTTTTAATGCAATATTTTTATCATTATGTTACATATCGAGGTGTATATTGGATGTACTATGTGATTATGTATATTTGCAGTGTTGATCATGTCTATGTGATTTTCATATATGCTCTCTTGATTATCAATGTATCATCTTTGTACCCAATAATGTCGTTTATTATTTGACCATGAATTAATGTGTTTTTAATTAAAGCATATTGATATTAGAGTTAATGTTATTATCAGTATTATTATCATATTTTTATGAGTATCATTATTATTGTCAAATTTATCATGAGTATTAACATTACTAGTGGTGATGCATTATTGCTATCACCACCATCAATCTCTAATTATTATAATCATACGGTTTATATGCATTGGTCTGATAATGGTGGTCGGCTCTACATTTACTTGTGGGGCCACAACATAACTTCATATCAACAAAATTTTTCTACTGAATACACATTATTTATTCTATCTATTAAATGTACAGACGCGCCTCATTTAAAGTCCCACCAACCTTTTTTTATTTTCTTGACACATGTGCGGGCAATCTGCTGCGAAAAAATTCCGCAAAAATATAAAACCAATTGGGTATGAACTAAGCAGATAAGCCCCACATAGATCCCAGGAAGGCTATAGCCCGTGCAATGAGGGAAAAAGGGGGGGGGGGGAACCAAGAAAAAGGGGAAGGGGAGGGGGAGGGGCAAGGAGGGAAGGAAAAAAGGCAATGGGACCTCAGGGGAACAAAAGGTGAGAGAAGGTTCCTAGTACGGTGGAAGTCCAAAGGGAACAAGGAAAGCCTATTCGTGGTATACACTGGCACAAACCGGATGATGAGATGATATGACGGTTAGTGTGATACACTAGTGGAAATGTCAAACCGAAGGCCGGATGGAATAAGCGGTGAATGATGACAGTCAAGCAGCAACAATGAAGAGTATATGATGTGGATACATACACTGCGAAACAGCGTGGCAGCACAACCGTATAATCAGTATATATGGCTCACAGCCTGGCTATATATGAATAGCAAAAATAAGGCATACGATACCCGGAAGTAGAGGAGCCTGATCATAGAAGCGATGCTGCTCGGTGTGTACCCATTCCAACTGAGATGGCCGTATGGAGCACTTGACTCCCGAGTATTCCAGCTAGATGTCACCATATGATGAATGGTAAGTTCCTGAGGAAAGCCACCGTGTGTGGGGTAATGTACAACACAGCGGTGAGTCGCCGCTGTGAACTGGTCGAATCCTTCCGTGTTCCACCGCGTCCTCCACGGGCAAACTTCCGGGATATCAGAAACAGGCGTCACGTGACGTTGGTGAGTGACGTCAACGCGTTTCGCAAGAGGGGATTCCGCGTAGCTTCATCTGGACGTGCGAGCGGTACTTTGGTGGTTCCTTTTTATGGCACAGCACCACCCAGAGTAACTGCCCAAAAGGAAGTGTGTAAAGGAACAAAACATGTGACACAGAGTCCTATATTAGATAATGATGGTTCCGTTCGTGCAGGGAAATATAAATTTCAGAATCAGTTTGTGCATCTGCACAAGGCTTAAATAATGCAAGAAAATGGACATTTGGGGAGATTAAAGATGGGAAAGAAGGGGAAGGAAAGGTGCAAACAACCACAAAATATGCAAAGCTATATACAGCGATAATAATTGTATTTACAGCAGAAATAGTGATAATAATACAGCATAGCCCTTACCCCAAAATCCAAATAGAGGTGAAAGAAGACATAAATCTCCGAATTATAACGACCATTAAATATTGCTACCATTTAAAAAAGGAAGAGAATATGTCCTATATAAGTAAACAGCCAATGAATTAAAGGCAAGGTTGCATGTGTAAACAAACCAAAGGTACAAAAAATAATGGATACAAAAATGGTCGAAAAGGATAAAAAAATGGTAAGTATTAGTATTAACACCTCGAGATGGAAAGGGACAAGGGATATGTAAGGTATTAAGAGCAGATACAGTGGTGTATAAAGAGGTATACTGGAAGAGGGGGAGAACCCACTATCGCAGAGCTAACCAATAATGAAAAACAGTAGCCTAAGTAATAGAGGATGACTGGGAAGTACAGAGTAATAAACAAAACTACATTATTCGAATTAATCAGGTGTTTTAAACACCAGAAGTGAAATATAGTAGATAATAATATAAAGTGCCAGGGGGCGCATATTAAGATTCAAGAAACACCTGTAGATTGAACTCAGTGTTTAAGCCCACCGGCACGAGGGATCTCAAATGGTAGATCCACCATTTTTCCTTCTGTAGGAGAATGCGGTTAAAGTCTCCCCTTCTAGGTGGCAACTTTAAAGTATAAATCCCTTTGACGGACAAGCCGTCCAATTTGCCATTGTGTTTTAAAGAGAGATGTTTGGCCAGTGGTTTTTCAGGATCCTTGGCCTTAATCTCACGAAAATGCTCCCCTATCCGGACCCTGAGTGGACGTTTGGTCTTACCAATATATATTTTATTGCAGGGACAGGTTATCATATAAATAACACGAGTAGTGGCACAATTGATCAAGTCCCTGATGGTAAATTCTCTATCACCAGTAGCATCCCGAAATGTAGCGCATCTGTCCACAAATGGGCACATCTGACAGTGCCCACACGAAAACATACCCCTACTTCTGGGGTGGTCAGACAACCACGTGGTGTCACTGTCCCTGGTGTATTCGGATTGGGTGAGCAAATCGCCCAAATTCCAAGCCCTTCTGGCCACCATATTGGGGACCGCTCCGACTAATTCAGCCAAACCTGGAGTACTGGTTAAAATACCCCAGTGCTTATGGAGGACATTACAAACAGCCTCCCATTAGGCTCCAAATTGGGTAATGACCCGAATGGGACCCTGTGTATCCAGGTTGTTCCCTGACCCTGTGGCTCTAATCATAGATGTAGCCAAAAGGTCAGAACGGCTGCGTAATGCCACTTTTTTCTTAGCTCTTTTAAGCTGATTGTGAGTATAACCATGCTCTCTGAATCTTTTATACAACTCTTTACTTTCCTCTCTATATTCCATCGGAGTAGTGCAATTGCGCTACAAGCGCAAAAACTGTCCGATGGGTATGCTGTTTTTGAGCCAGGTGGGATGGTGGCTATCAGCCTGTAGGAGCGTATTGGCCGAGGTATCCTTTCTGTATGTACAAGTAGAGATGGATTGACCTGAGATGGAAATCCATAAGTCCAAAAAGGAAATTTTGTTTTGGTCAAAGGTATAGGTCAGACGGATGTTAAAGTCATTGACATTCAAAAAACACAAAAACTCATGAAGATCAAGAAGTGTACCAGTCCAAATAAGGAAAATTTCATCAATGTACCTTAGCCACGTAAATATGTGGCCAAGGTACATTGGCGACTTGAAGACAATCTCCTCCTCCCACAACCCTAGGTGTAAACATGCATATGCAGGGGCCCAGGAAGCTCCCATAGAGGTGCCCCTGATCTGTCTATAATACTTAGACAGGAATTGAAAGCAATTGTTATCAAGAGCGAAATCAAGGAGTTCCAAAATGAATTCATTTTGGTGAGAACAATCTGGATAACATTGCTGCAAAAAGGCCTCAACTGCACGTAAGCCGCACCTATGTGGTATGGAGGTGTAGAGGGATTCTACATCCACTCCCACCAGCCACACACCAGTGGGAATATTAAGATCCTTAGTCTTGACCAGGACATCCCTGGTGTCCTGGACATATGATGGTAACTCATGGACCATGTCCCTAAGAAGACTATCCAGATAACGCCCCATTCGATCCATAGGGCCCTTAATAGCAGACACAATGGGTCGACCCAGGGGGCTATGAAGGTCCTTGTGGATTTTGGGTATAATGTACATGATGAGTACATTAAATTCATCCACCCAAAGATAGTCAAATTCCCTCTTTGTGAGAAGGCCACTTTCAAGGGCTAATTTATATTTGTTATTGAGTGTTTTCACCAAGGTTGGAAAAGGGTTGGACTCCAAGAGTTGATATGTCTCCCTATCCCCAAGAAGCCGTTTGACTTCACCTTCGTACTGTTCAGAGTTAAGCAGTACTACATTTCCGCCTTTGTCGCTTTTTTTGATGACCAAGTCCTTTGCTTCCTTTAATTCCTTTAATGCTAAACGATCACGTTTCAAAAGATTATCGGAATAATTTCTAGTCCAGTCCATATTATTAAGATTATTTTTGACCATTTCCTGGAATAGGCTCAAATATTTGTTTTTATTGAGAGATGGCATTTTTTTGGACTTGATGATCAAATTAGCGTTTCTCCTAGTAATTATTTCGGACTCACCAAGGCTGTCATTTTCGTCTAGAAGAGCAGTTAATGCTTCAAGGGCCTCAATGTCATTGACATCGAGGGGAGGGTTGTCGTCTTGTGTATGGCCGCTATGGTTATACAAAGAGTGGTAATACACTTTACGGAGAAACAAGGTAATATCCTTAAAGACTGTAAATTCATCCATCCCATCAGATGGGGAAAATGACAAACCTCTGCTGAGCAAATTGATATGTTGAGCTGTCAATCTGAAATTGGACAGATTGACCACTTTCATATCATCAATGATTGGTGGAGGAACAGGACCTATCGTCGCTGACTTCTCGTGATCGTGCCTCCCTGGCCCCTTTTGCCTCGTGTGTTTTTGGCGATTAGTAGGGTGGGGGTTTGGGGGTGAGATTGGCCGCCTACTTCCCCTTCTCCCTCCGCCCCAGGGACTAAAAAAGTGACACATTTGGTTGCCTCTCCCTCGATGTCCGCAGAGCCTTTTGAGCGGGATCTAGAGCGAAAACTGCCCTGTCTGGACCTGCTCCTACTACGTGGTTTGGTGAGATCGAAAATTTCTCCTTTCTCCCAATCGTTTAAATTCCGTCTAAATTTGGACTGTTTTGTGACCTTGAGATTGTGCTGGGTTTTCTCTATTTCCTTCTTGAGAAAATCATTTTGCTGAGAAAACTCATCAGAGTCCTTAAAGGGCTCTAATCCCGAAGCACTTTCCTCAATAAGTTTAGATAACTCACCCAACTGGGTCTTCTCCTCCTCAATAATTAGACCAATTACTGCAAGACCGTGGTCTATACACAGAGCTTTCCATTTATCTAAAAATCGGTCATTATGAAGATGTTCTGCAGGTATAACTTTATCGCGTAGGCCCGTGGGATAATCTTATGCTGGATATATGACTCCAAAAAGGAAACATCCCATTTCCGATTCAGATGTTTAATAAGGAGTTTTTTGTGTTCCTTGAAACGGGTCTTGACCTCCTCATCGTCGTTTAAAACGATGGGGGTATCCTTCGAGAAAGCTATCCTGATTTCCTCATCTATGTCGTCTCCAAGCACAAACGCCATAAGATAATGAAATAACACAAAATAATAATAAACAATAAACAAAAGCAACCAAAAAACAGAACCAAAAAATCACCAAAAACTAATTAAATAAAAAGAAATAGATAATGGTTACAAAGATAGAAAATGTCAGTATAGATAAAGCAATTGAAGCCCTAGCAAAGGGTAGACCGCAACGGTCAGCAAACTAAAGTATACAAAAAAGGGGTGGTGCATAGGGCATATAGTACAGATAGTACAATGAAAACAATCCTAACCTAAACTGTAAACCCAATGTGGGTGGGGTCTCTCTAGTCAAAAAGTCATATATAAAACAAAAAAGGGGGGGAAAAGGGGTCCCAACCAAATTAATGGGGGATCCAAAGACCAAAATGAGAGACTCCAAAATCAGAAGGTAGGTACAAAAATGGATGATTTATTAAATAATTGGAAATAATTTCCATAAAACAATCCTCTGGAGGAGAATTGGGATAGCAAAAACAGACACAGTTCATGGAAAAGCAGCTAGCTATCCATGTGTAACCAAAAACAAAAATAAACATGAAACAGGACAATGACCACAATACATAAGACAGTGACAAAACGTCCGGACGCCTGATATCTATGTGCGGGCAATCTGCTGCGAAAAAATTCCGCAAAAATATAAAACCAATTGGGTATGAACTAAGCAGATAAGCCCCACATAGATCCCTGGAAGGCTATAGCCCGTGCAATGAGGGAAAAGGGGGGGGGGGGAAACCAAGGAAAAGGGGAAGGGGAGGGGCAAGGAGGGAAGGAAAAAAGGCAATGGCACCTCAGGGGAACAAAAGATGAGAGAAGGTTCCTAGTACGGTGGAAGTCCAAAGGGAACAAGGAAAGCCTATTATTGGTATACACTGGCACAAACCGGATGATGAGATGATATGACGGTTAGTGTGATACACTAGTGGAAATGTCAAATCATCCATTTTTGTACCTACCTTCTGATTTTGGAGTCTCTCATTTTGGTCTTTGGATCCCCCATTAATTTGGTTGGGACCCCTTTTCCCCCCTTTTTTTGTTTTATATATGACTTTTTGACTAGAGAGACCCCACCCACATTGGGTTTACAGTTTAGGTTAGGATTGTTTTCATTGTACTATCTGTACTATATGCCCTATGCACCACCCCTTTTTTTATAATATCTGGTCTGAACCTATGTTTGAACGGAACCAAAAGAACATCCTTGGTCCCAAGTAAGAGTTCTTATATGATCAGATTCCCCCTAAAAAATGTAGGATGGAGCAATGCAATATGTTGACACCTGGAAAAAAAATCTGAAGTGTTGAGCAGTTGGACTGTGCTCCCTTAATGCATCTTGCACTTATTTTTCTGTGTTAACTGAGCTGTAACTTTACATATTGCCTTAGATATTGTGCATAAAATTAGCTGTCCCTTAGAATTAATTTCACTACATTTAATCATAAATGAAAGCTTTAAACATATGCATTGTGAAACTGGGAGAGGAGCAAAAACATATTACTTTAAAATAAGGAGACACATTCTGGCTCATTTAATGTGTTTACTAAAGTAAAGCAATTTTAAACAATTTTACTATTGGATTAGAACATTGCATTCACAGTAAGTGTCTAATCCACTAAAGTATGATGTGTGATCAAGTGAAAATTGATCTGTTCATTTCATACATCAAATCATGTGAAAAAGAAGCTCTGTTTTGTCCTACATCCTACATGCAAACACAGGTTCACTTCATTTACTTTATACTTTGGTTCACTTAGCATCATTTTACCTCACAAAATATTGTATATGTGTAGCGGGGTGTTCCCCTTTAATGCAGAGAGACTACATTACCCAGAACCCCATTCGGCGGTGTTCACCGCAGAGACTCATGGGAGGGGTTATATAAGGAGGAGGCACGGCTGCGTTTGGCCTCTTTGGGACACGAGACTTCAGTGACTGATCCTCCTGTGCGGATGTGTCGGAGTGCAAGGCCTGAAGCCTGAGACCTTGCGCAGCAACAAAGAGCCTTCCACCCCACTGCGAGCCTGGGTGGCGCCTGACTTCGCTTGTCTTCAGCCTTGACCGGATCGGGGACCTGATCGCTGGAGACACTGTGTGTGTGACACAGTCGGTGGAAGTTCCCCGGACTGGGACCGCGTCCGGACGGGTGAGAGGGCGTATGCCCAGACCATATACTGTTGTTGCTAATGGGCCTATAGACTGCCGTGGCCCACAAGTTGTTGCTGATACTCTCATTAGAGGACCTCAAAGGAGCTGAACTCAGAGTTTACATAGCAAAGTGTTTATTCCATCTCCACCTTCCCATTGGATTACAAATGGTATTCTGTTAATGTGCACCACCGTTAAAGACCTTCCGGTGAAGAAAACCATCATCCCCTATAGACTAAGTTGTAGATATCTGAGCCAGGCCTGGTCAGCTAGTTAGTTCATTTGGTTACTGCGCCACAGGACGCCTAGTTAACGGTCGCCCTCGTGGCGCACTTGTTACTGTTCACTCCATATGCATAGTGTGTTATTGCTGCAGGGCTCTGCAATTTATTATCTGTGAACTGTTACCACTGTTAACCCCCTTTCTTATCAAAAGCATAAGTAAATCTTATACCTTTTTTTACTATTATTGATTTGGTGTCTGGGTTACTCATACAGTATAAGAATAGATATATTGCTGCCAATACTAACTGTGCCAGTAGGGGGTCGAGTACATTGCCGGGGGTTGGCGGAGCTGTTTTCAGGGCCCAAACTAAATTTGCGGCCTTCTTAAGTGGAGGTATCGCTACACGTGGGGGCTCAGGTCCGGGATCCTGATACAGCAGGTGAACGCCAGAAGTGCCGGCATGGACCCCATGAATCCACAAGCGATAGAAGAGTGGTGCAAAGCCGTTAGGGCAGAGCCAAACAACTCAATAGTCATCAGCCTCCCAGGGGAGGAATGGAAGACTGAGACGGTAGAGGAGTTGATGAAGTCAGTGTCCCCAGATCACACACCATGGGTGATAGATATAAAGGCAGACCCGGACACTTCATATCAGTATGCATGGAGTGGAATACGGAGACGGGATACCAGAGGCGTGCAGGCGCAAGTGTGTAAAGACGCCAGATAATAGAACCTATTGGTTGGCGCCTGCTTTAACTATAAAGAAGGAATCATCACCGATGGGATCACCGCAGGCTGCGGCCCGCGCCTCACCAGTAAAGGGAGACAGGGTGACGCCCCCGGTGACACCCGCACCTGCCACTGCTATATCACCAGAATTGATAAAGGCGATAGGAGATCTGCTAATCAAATGTCAGAAGACAAGCACGGTGCACGTAGAGACTAGCTACCGGAGATTGAAGACACTCTCAGGGAAGCTCCCTGTCCCTGCAGGGGAAGAAGATTTTGATACCTGGGTGGAGCAGGCATTGCAGGCAGTAGAGGCATGGGAGGTGCCTGAAGCGCAGAAGAGGCAACGAGTGATAGAAAGCCTAAAAGGCGCAGCAGCAGAAGCAGTGAAAAGTTTTCGGTTTGGGAATGCAGATTGCACGGCTCAAGACTGTCTAGCCATGCTACAGGAAGAGTTTGGTCAATTGTAAAAGGTGACAGAGATGGTCTACCAATTTGAACATACTTTCCAACAACCAAGGAAGAAACTGTCAGAATATGTTAGGAGACTAAACAGGTTGCTGTGCAAGATTGTGTTGAAGAAGGGAATGAAGCCCCAAGATGCAGATGCGGCAAGAATGAAGCAAGTCTTAAAGGGAGCGTTACGCTCGGATCCAGTCTGGCTGCACCTGAAAACCTCGGGAGGAGGAACGTTGCTGACTTATGCTGACTTGATAAAAATCATCAGAGATGAGGAGGCGCTACAACAGGACCAGCAAATGATTAAGGCAAATGTTGTCCCCGCACAGGTGCTAGTCAATCCAGTGATGACTACTGAAAGAGACTCAGAGGTAGACACTTTAAAAGCACAAATGTCCAAGGTGTTAGAAATGTTGACCTCTCTGATGGCAAAAGACACAGAGGGTCCCAAGAGAGAGGTACCACGGAAGGAACTATTCCCAATTGCTTCGGCACCCGCATCTTTACAAGAATGGGGAGATATAGTCTGCTTTAACTGTGGAGGAATTGGCCATATTGCAGCTACCTGTTCCAGTCCCAAGAAGAAGAAGCTGGACAACCGCGAGCCGGCGGGAAACTCCAGAGGGCCCCGGTGAAGGAGTCAACCGGGTGCCCATCACCTTCAGTGAGCTCCAAGCTGAAAGCGAAGCAGAAGGAAAGAGGAGATAAAACACCTTGGAGGAAAGACAACATTCCTCAACAAAGATACACCCCAGAAAAAGGGGGCAAGACCCCTCAGAAGAGGCACAGCACTCCCCAGAGGGGGTGTACACCTAAGAAAATCAATAGTATCCCTCAGCGGGTCTGTACACCCATCGAGAGGAAGGAAATTAATGCATACCAGGCTCAAGAAAGATTAAAGTCCAAAGGGAACTGGATGAGAGAGAGTCCGAAGGGAAAGGGCCAGAAGAAGGCGACCCCTGCCAGGCCATATCTGGAGAGGCTAGTAGGCCCATCTCCCATAGTGCCCATTCAAGTGGAGGGAGTCTACACCAGAGCCATCTTGGATACTGGGGCACAAGTGACCCTGTTATACCGAGATTTCTACGAGAAGCACTTGAGTCACCTGCCCATCCAGAAGATAGAGGGACTAGAGATATGTGGGATTGGGACCCAGAATTTCCCCTACGATGGCTATTTGCCTGTCAGGATGATCTTTGACCCATCCGTGGCTGGAAAAGCCGAAGTGTTTGATACTCTAGTGGTTGTGTGCCCTCGGCCGCCAGGAGCCAACAAGAGTTCCCTTATAATAGGAACAAACACGGACCTGGTCCGAAGACTTCTGACCCCTCTAGTGAAAGAGAAGGGGTCAGCGGCCACCAAGATTCACCCCATGCTGAAGACGGCTTATCGACGGCTGGTCCTAGAGCAGAAGACCCCTGGAGAGGGGATAGGGAAGGTGTGGAGACTTGGAAGAGAAGGGATGGTGTTGCAGCCCGGTGAAGTAACCTGTCTCAGAGCCACTGTGAAGCTTACTTGGGAGCAGCCTGGACCCTTTGTCATGTTGGAGTCTGACCCAAGGGAAGAGTCCCCCGGCCTGGAAGTGATACCAGAAGTGATTCCGCTGAGGGCCCTGAAGAAGGCCCATTGTAGAGTTCCAGTGAGTGTTAGGAACAATACAGATGGCCCCATGGAAATCCCAGCCAGGATGCTGTTAGGCCAGGTGAGCCCTGCTGCCACGGTCAACTTGTCGGAAGTAAAGGGGGCGGGCGAAGGAGGAGATGCTTGGGAGAAGCTATCCATGGAAAACCCGAACCTGCCCAGGGCTTGGAAAGAGAGAGCCAAGGCCCAGTTGACCAGATGGGAGAAGATCTTCTCCAGGGATGAGTTCGATGTGGGGTGTGCAAGGAGTGCCACCCATCGGATCCGCCTCCAAGAAGATAAGCCCTTCAGGGAGAGGGTCAGGCGGGTCCCACTAGCGGATCTGGAGGATCTAAGGGAACAACTTGCAGAATTAAAAAGGACTGGTGTGATACGGGAGTCCAGAAGCCCTTATGCCTCACCGATAGTGGTGGTCAGGAAGAAGAATGGATCGTTGAGGCTCTGTATCGACTACAGGACTCTTACCAGGAGAACCATACCCGACCAGCACACCACTCTGAGGATAGAGGATGCCCTACAGAGCTTGTCTGGAGCCAAGTGGTTCAGCGTTATGGATCTCAAGAGTGGGTACTATCAGATCCCTATGCACCCAGAAGACAAGGAGAAGACAGCTTTCATAACCCCAGTGGGATTCTTTGACTTCGACCGGATGCCCCAAGGTCTGTCTGGAGCCCCAGCTACTTTCCAACATCTCATGGAGAAGACTGTAGGAGACATGAATCTTATTGAAGTCCTTGTATACCTGGATGATGTCATTGTCTTTGGAAGAACCCTGGAGGAACACGAGGAGAGGCTGGAAAAAGTCTTGAGGAGACTCAGTGAGGAGGGACTCAAGCTTTCGCCTGAGAAGTGTCGGTTCTACCAATCTTCTGTGAATTATCTGGGGAACATAGTGTCTGAAGAAGGGGTGGCCACAGACCCTGAGAAATTGGAGGCAGTTACCTCCTGGCCACGACCCACCACAGTAACAGAACTCCGGTCCTTCTTAGGGTTCTGCTCCTATTACAGTTTGTGGAAGGATTTGCCCGAATTGCTAGACCATTGAATGAACTGCTCAAGACTGAGGGAGAAGAGGACGACTCAGGACCCTGGAAGCCGGGAGAGTCAGTCCGAGATCAGTGGAACCAGAAATGTGAAGAGGCCTTCCAGGTATTGAAGAAGAGCCTAACCACTGCTCCAGTCTTGGCCTATGCAGACCCAACCAAACCCTATGAACTACACGTAGATGCTAGTCATGACGGTCTGGGAGGAGTACTTTATCAAGAACACGAAGGGCAACTACGGCCTGTCGCCTACGTGAGCAGGAGCCTGACCCCCTCTGAGAAAAACTACCCCACTCACAAGCTGGAGTTCTTGGCCCTCAAGTGGGCGGTAGTAGACAAGCTCAAAGACTACCTGTATGGGGCGGAGTTCACTGTGAAGACCGACAACAACCCCCTGACCTACTTATTCACTACAGCAAAGCTGGACGCCACTGGACACAGGTGGCTGGCCACATTGTCTGGATTCAATTTCAGCCTAAAGTACAGGCCAGGGATTGGGAATCGAGATGCAGACGCTCTGTCCAGGAGATCTCATGGTCCCAACAGTGACATGGAAGACTGGACTCAAGTAGCACCTGATGGGTGCGGGCCCTTTGTCAAGGGGCTGAATTGCAAGCCAGAGGGGGCTCAAGGGCGGAAGAGATAGGAGTTACCATGGTAGGAGTCCCCAAACAATACTGTGGAGTAACTCAGCTGGGAGAAGACCATCTGCCAAAGTTGTCCAAGAAGGAACTAAGATGTGACCAATTAGAAGATCCCATGGGGAAATTGGTTCTGGAAGCCCTGGAGAATCAGGATCCAAACAAACTCCTGAGTCACTCCTCAAAAGAAGCCCGCCTGTTGAGGAAAGAGTGGGACAGGTTACAGGTACATCAGGGAGTGGTCTACCGAAGGGGCCCCTCTGATGACCTGGAAGATAAATGGCAATTGTTTCTTCCAGAAAAACATCGAGAGACTGTTCTGATTGCTCTACATGACAATCACGGCCATCTAGGGACGGAGAGGACCTTTCAACTTGTCAGAAGTCGGTTCTATTGGCCCTGCATGAGGGCAGAAGTAGAAGAGTACTGCCACTCATGTGCACGATGCATCCAGAGGAAGACTTTACCTCATCAGGCTGCCCCAATGGGCCATCTACAAAGTCAAGGCCCAATGGATCTGGTATGCATTGATTTCCTCTGCCTCGAACCCGACCTGAGTGGACTGGGAAATGTTCTGGTGATAACCGATCATTTCACCCGGTATGCCCAAGCTTTTCCAACCAAAGACCAGAAGGCTTCCACTGTAGCCAAGATACTTATGGAGAAGTATTTTGTCCATTATGGGCTGCCCCAGCGACTTCATTCAGATCAAGGAAGGGACTTTGAAAGTCGGCTGATCCAGAAGCTCTTAGATTCTTTGGGGATCAAGAAGAATCGAACTACACCTTACCACCCACAGGGAGATGCTCAGCCGGAGAGGTTTAACCGAACCTTGCTCAACATGTTGGGGACTCTGGAAAGTGAGAAGAAGAAACATTGGAGCAAACACATAGCAGCCATAGTACATGCTTACAACTGCACCACTAGTGATGCTACAGGCTACTCCCCATATCGACTCATGTTTGGGAGAGAGGCGAGACTACCTGTGGACTTGGCCTTTGGCACCTCTCTGGACCATTCCTCAGCCACATCCCACAAAGGATATGTGGACAGGCTCAGACACAGCCTGAAGGTGGCCTATGAACAAGCTCAAGCGGCCTCAGATCAAAGAGGAGCTCGAAACAAAAGAAAATTCGACTTGAAGGTCCGGATACAAGACCTACAGCCCGGGGATAGAGTACTGTTACACAATCTGGGGGTCCCTGGAAGACACAAACTTGCAGACAGATGGAGATCTGAACCCTATGTCGTCTGTAGGAAGTTGCCGGGCCTACCTGTCTACAAGTTGAAGCCAGAAGGGAAGGTAGGCCCACTGAAGACGTGGCATCAAAACCACCTGCTCCCACTTGCTGAGGCAGTCAGGATACCTCCCGTGAGAGATTCCCCTGAACCGGTCTCTATTCTGGATACTCCCAGGCCAAACACTCGGTCGCAAACCTCCCGAGCTGAAGATGGAGAGGCCTCTCAACTTAGTGGAGATGAAGAAAGAGAACTTGATTGGTTGTGGTCTTCCCCAACTCCAGGAACTTCTACTATAGATCTTCCACTCACTGAAGACACTCCAGATGGAACATTGAACCCAGAGGCCACAGAGTTCGTCCCATCTAGTCCTTCATCAGATCACTGGGAAGATGCCTGTGATAGTTACTCAGAGGAAGAGGAGCCTGTGGCGCCAGAGCCAGAAGTCCCAAGAGAGCAAAGGGCTCGAAGAGTCATCCGGCCTCCTAAGAAGCTGACCTACCCACAAATAGGGAATAGCTCGGAGGACTCTGTAGTTACTGCTAGGAGAAATGCTGAAAATCCAGATCCCTCCACTGTCCATTTGGTGGAGGGCAACCCCAACTCACTCTCTGGCACAGTTAGGCAGGCCACCCATGATAATGTGACCTGTGGGCGAGGGAGTTCTACTCCTCAGTTTTGGTGGTAATTCCCTATGCCAACTTCGTTTGCAGAATTGTCTAGAGTTGTACATAGTCTTTGTTAAGGTTTATCTTTGGGGACCAAAGAGTTCAAGTGGGGGGAGTGTGTAGCGGGGTGTTCCCCTTTAATGCAGAGAGACTACATTACCCAAAACACCATTTGGCGGTGTTCACCGCAGAGACTCATGGGAGGGGTTATATAAGGAGGAGGCGTGGCTGCGCTTGGCCTCTTTGGGACACGAGACTTCAGTGACTGATCCTCCTGTGCAGATGTGTCGGAGTGCAAGGCCTGAAGCCTGAGACCTTGCGCAGCACCAAAGAGCCTTCCACCCCACTGCGAGCCTGGGTGGCACCTGACTTCGCTTGTCTACAGCCTTGACCGGATCGGGGACCCGATCGCTGGAGACACTGTGTGTGTGTGTGTGTGTGAAACAGTCAGTGGAAGTTCCCTGGACTGGGACCGCGTCCGAACGGGTGAGAGGGCATATGCCCAGACCATATACTGTTGTTGCTAATGGGCCTATAGACTGCCGTGGCCCACAAGTTGTTGCTGATACTCTCATTAGAGGACCTCAAAGGAGCTGAACTCAGAGTTTACATAGCAAAGTGTTTATTCCATCTCCACCTTCCCATTGGATTACAAATGGTATTCTGTTAATGTGCACCACCGTTAAAGACCTGCCGGTGAAGAAAACCATCATCCCCTATAGACTAAGTTGTAGATATCTGAGCCAGGCCTGGTCAGCTAGTTAGTTCATTTGGTTACTGCGCCACAGGACGCCTAGTTAACGGTCGCCCACGTGGCGCACTTGTTACTGTTCACTCCATATGCATAGTGTGTTATTGCTGCAGGGCTCTGCAATTTATTATCTGTGAACTGTTACCACTGTTAACCCCCTTTCTTATCAAAAGCTTAAGTAAATCTTATACCTTTTTTTACTATTATTGTCTTGGTGTCTGGGTTACTCATACAGTATAAGAATAGATATATTGCTGCCAATACTAACTGTGCCAGTAGGGGGTCGAGTACATTGCCGGGGGTTGGCGGAGCTGTTTTCAGGGCCCAAACTAAATTTGCGGCTTTCTTAAGTGGAAGTATCGCTACATATACATAACTAGAATGTGTTGATAAATGAATTCCGTTTTACTAGTAATAGATTGACTTCATGCATATGTATTGTGTTAACGCTTGGTTAAGCGTGCATTTTACCACATGTGACCACAATGAAAGGTAATGTGTGACACATTGTGCACTGTGCTTTGGGGTTATCTATTTCTGTAATTAATTTTGTGTAAATTACCCTATAAATGCACATTAAAGTGTATGTCAGCTAATTCTTTTAGTATCCAGGGTTAGAAAATCAGTCAGATTTGTATTGCTGTATTCCCTCTCTTTTTATCCTGTAGACCTATATTGCTAGATCAAAAAGTGATGAGGAATCCAATATTTTGAAGTTGTCACCTGAATTCAATTGCGGACACCTGTTCTGGTGACGAAACTTGCTGTTGTGTCTCCAGTACAAAATGTGAGAGGAAATCCTCAAACCAATGACAAAGACAACAGACAAAAAACTTTAAATCATAACAGTGGTTTAGGTAATGGTGAAAGCTTAGATTCCTTGGAATCCCCCCCCCCTCTTTCCTCACAGCAAACACACTTACACATCCCATAATAGTTGAGGCAGACAGCCACAATAGACAATAAAATACAGTCACACCCCAAAACATCACAGCAAATAGTACACAACAGCCAACACACAATATAAACACAATATATACATATATACAACATTGAATCTTACTAGCACAGATCATTTTACTAGCACAGTTCTCATTCACCCTGTGCCCCTATTAGAGACACAGGGTGATCTACACATAAGAGGCGTCGGGGAAGCTGGACAAGGAGCCTCCAGAACTTACCAGGGCAAGCTGAGCCACACAAACCCCCGACCCAAAGTCACTCCTGTCACAGCATGGTACATGGTGCTACTGACCACCAATACATTTCGCTCCCATTACTAACTCACCATGTGGCCATGCTTCGTCAATTTTGTCAGCGTTATCTCTGCTCTTTTGTTTACATGGCTGGAGATTGCCAGCCAGCAAATTAATGGGGCTGGGTGACATCACTTGTTGCTAAGGATGTGGTGGGTGCCGTCACACACTGCCTCCTTGACATCCTTACTAAGGATGTGCAGGTGCTGTCATCCACTGCTTCCTTAACAACTATTCACAGGAAGCTGTGATATATATATATATATATATATATATATATATATTTTCAGGGGGAAAAAAACACTACTATATAGGATGACAAACAAGCAAAAAGTCCAGCATTCAGAAAAAAAAATGCCCAAGCAGGCAATATCTGGTCTGAACCTATGTTTGAACGGAACCAAAAGCACATCCTTGGTCCCAAGTAAAAGTTCTTATATGATCAGATTCCCCCTAAAAAATGTAGGATGGAGCAATGCAATATGTTGACACCTGGAAAAAAAAATCTGAAGTGTTGAGCAGTTGGACTGTGCTCCCTTAATGCATCTTGCACTTATTTTTCTGTGTTAACTGAGCTGTAACTTTACATATTGCCTTAGATATTGTGCATAAAATTAGCTGTCCCTTAGAATTAATTTCACTACATTTAATCATAAATGAAAGCTTTAAACATATGCATTGTGAAATTGGGAGAGGAGCAAAAACATATTACTTTAAAACAAGGAGACACATTCTGGCTCATTTAATGTGTTTACTAAAGTAAAGCAATTTTAAACAATTTTACTATTGGATTAGAAAATTGCATTCACAGTAAGTGTCTAATCCACTAAAGTATGATGTGTGAGCAAGTGAAAATTGATCTGTTCATTTCATACATCAAATCATGTGAAAAAGAAGCTCTGTTTTGTCCTACATCCTACATGCAAACACAGGTTCACTTCATTTACTTTATACTTTGGTTCACTTAGCATCATTTTACCTCACAAAATATTGTATATACATAACTAGAATGTGTTGATAAATGAATTCCGTTTTACTAGTAATAGATTGACTTCATGCATATGTATTGTGTTTACGCTTGGTTAAGCGTGCATTTTACCACATGTGACCACAATGAAAGGTAATGTGTGACACATTGTGCACTGTGCTTTGGGGTTATCTATTTCTGTAATAAATTTTGTGTAAATAACCCTATAAATGCACATTAAAGTGTATGTCAGCTAATTCTTTTAGTATCCAGGGTTAGAAAATCTGTCAGATTTGTATTGCTGTATTCCCTCTCTTTTTATCCTGTAGACCTATATTGCTAGATCAAAAAGTGATGAGGAATACAATATTTTGAAGTTGTCACCTGAATTCAATTGCGGACACCTGTTCTGGTGACGAAACTTGCTGTTGTGTCTCCAGTACAAAATGTGAGAGGAAATCCTCAAACCAATGACAAAGACAACAGACAAAAAACTTTAGACCATAACAGTGGTTTAGGTAATGGTGAAAGCTTAGATTCCTTTTTTAGGTCATTTTAGACCTAAAAGTTAGTTAAAACCCTCAGACATTATATACTTTCTGAAAGCACAGAATCTGGAAAATAAAATAGTGGTAGTTCCAATGTTTTATGTCACATGTAAGTTGTAAGTTGTAAGTGCAGCAGTTTACCAAGCACAAATTTTCAGTAAAAAAATACACTAAAGTAAATTTTTTCACAAATAATTACAATATATTACAAATGTTATGGTAAATTATAAAAGATGAGGTTGTGCTAAGCAAATAGATACCCAGCATGTCAAGCCTTAAAACTGCGCCTGCCCATGAAATAGCAACAGATTTCAGTACACAAAATTTTCCATGGGCAACACTTTAACCGTTTCAGTACCACTTTTACCCCCTTCCTGCCCAGGACAATATTCAGCTTTCACAGCTGTCACATTTTAAATGACAATTGCGCGGTCATGCAACAATGTACCCAAATTAAATTGTTATGATTTTTTCCCACAAATAGAGCTTTCTTTCAGTGGTATTTAACCACATGCCGACCGGGCCATAGCCGAAAGACGGCTACAGCGCGGTCGGCTTATTCTGGGAGGACGTCCATGGACGTCCTCCCAGAATCTTGACGGAGCGATCACAACAACAAACCGGAGTCACGCCTTCTCTCCCCTCTCTATACCAATCGGTACAATGTGAGGGGAGAGGGGGAGAGATCGTTTGCAGCAGCGCTGTGGGCTGGATCTGTAGAGCCCACAGCACTGCTCAGTGCCCATTCCAGCCACATCCATACTCTGCCCATACTCTGCCCATACTCTGCCATACTCTGCCATACTCTGCAATACTCTGCCATACTCTGCCATACGCTGCCAATACTCTGCTATACTCTTCAATACACTGCAATACTTTGCCATACTCTGCCATACTCTGCAATACTTTGCAATACTCTGCCATACTCTGTCATACTCTGCCATACTCTGCCATACTCTGTCATACTCTGCCATACTCTGCCATACTCTGCCATACTCTGCCATACTCTGCAATACTCTGCCATACTCTGCAATACTCTGTCATACTCGGCAATACTCTGCAATACTCATCCATCCATCCATACTCTGCAATACTTATCCATCCATCCATACTCTGCAATATTCATCCATCCATACTCAGCCATACCCAGCTATACTCAGCCATACCCAGCTATACTCAGCCATACCCAGCCATGCCACCCACACTCAGCCATAACCACCCAGCCATACTCAGCCATCCCTTCCATACCCAGCCATCCACAGGAATAGCAGAATGTGTTTTAGGATGGAATTTGTGGTATGCATATGCTGTGTGTGAGAAATAACCTGATAATATGAAAATGTTGTGATTTTTTTTTTTTTAATTACTTGATTTTGCAAAGAATTGTGGGAAAAAATTACAGCTTCAAAAACCTCACCATGTCTCTTTCTAAATACCTTGGAATGTTTACTTTCCAAAAAGGGGTAGTTTGGGGGGTATTTGTACTTTCCTGGCATGTTAGGGTCTCAAGAAATGAGATAGGCCGTCAGTACTTTAGGTGTGATCAATTTTCAGAGATTGGCACCATAGCTTGTGGACTCTATAACTTTCTCACCGACCAAATAATATACACCAATGTTGATTATTTTTACCAAAGATATGTAGCAGTATAAATTTTGGCCAAAATTTATAAAGAAAAATGACTAATTTGCTAAATTTTAACAGAAACAAAAAAATTTTTTTTATTTCTTTACAGAATTTGAAGTATTTTTTGATTTATAGCGCAAAAAATAAAAAACCCAGCAGTGATTAAATACCCCCAAAAGAAAGCTCTATTTGTGTGAAAAAAAAGGACAAAAAATTCATATGCATACAGTGTTGCATGACTTTCTTATATTCTGACAAAAAAACGTTGTAAGTAAGTAATGTTTCTCCTTCACTGATGTGCGCTGATGAGGCTGCACTGATGGGCACTAATGGGCTCTGATGCGATGGCACTGAAGAGCACTGATAAGGTGGCACTGATGAGGAGGCACTAATATGCCGCTCTGATGGGCACTGATGGGTGGCACTGATATGCGGCACTGATGAGCACTGATAGGCAGCACTGAGGGGAACTGATAGGTGGCACTGTGGGCACTGATAGGTGGCACTTGTGGGCAATTAAAGGTGGCACAGATAGGTGGCACTGATGAGCAGCACTGATGGGCGGTGCTGATGGGCACTGAAAAGCAGCACTAATGAGCACATATTGGCATCACTAATGGGCACAAATTAGCATCACTTTTGGGTACAGATTGGTATCCCTGCTGGGCACTAACTGGCATCACTGCTGGGCACTGTTGGGGCTGCACTGATAATTTGCATCCAATTCGCATATACAGTATGTGAACAGAGCCTTAAGCCAGCCAAAGATGAGTTGAAAACCAAACTTTCTGGTGATTGAAAAACAAAAATAGCTCATTCATTTTTTTATTGGAAATGTTATATAGCAGAAAGTAAATTTTTGGCCTTTTTTCTATTATATTGCAAAAAAAAAACAGTGGCGATCAAATACCACCAAAAGAAAACTCTATTTGTGTGAAAAAATTATATACATTTTGTTTGGATACATCGTTGCATGACGGTGCAATTACCAGTTAAAGTAGCACAAAATAGCCTGGCCATAAAGGGGGTAAAATCTTCCAGAGCTCATGTGGTTAAACTGCCTGCATTATAGTGGTTGTAAACCCTCCCCCGGAAGTTACACCTACAGGTAAGCCTAGATTAAGGCTTACCTGTAGGTGTTTGCAATATCTCCTAAATCTACGCGGTTTAGGAGATATTTGCCAAAAGGTATACACCGTAGACAACGGCGCTGGCACAGTGAGAATCCCATTGATAAAACCGTCAACGCCGGTTTTGACGGCTCCCGCGCGCATGCGCGGAGTGATGTCTTCGCCACACCGGCCAATCACAGCGCTACCCGAAAGTAACCTTCCGGGTATCTGTGGAGAGATGTCTGCTGCCGGAGGGGGAGACGAGGACGGCTTCGGGGGCTTCGATCTAAGGTAAGTAATTCATAATGAGCTAGTATGCTAGTTATACTAGCTCAGCTCATTATGGCTTTGTCTTGCAGGTGTTTTTTTTTTTTTTTTCCCGGGTTTACAACCACTTTAAAAACAAATACATTTGACTATGCATTAATAAACGCATACAACATTCATTTGTGCCTTTTAAATCTGCCTAGAGTTAAGGTTTAAGCACTTACCCATCCTCTTTAGTTTACCATTTACTTAGTTACATAGTTACATATAGTTCCTCATTCCCTTACAACAAATATGCATTAATAATATCAGAGTACTAAGGAAATAACATTTTATGCCTTTTTTTTATTTTTTTATGAATAGCCCATTATGGATGTTTGTATCGTCACCTTTAAACATTTTAGTTTTCTTATTCAAAAGTCCAGTATATTGAAAAATGTTACTTCATGTAAACATGACTGCAGCTTTTTCTAAATTTAAAAATAGGGTATAAAAATAGAAAATATATTATCTACATCATTTCCATTGTGTGAATGCTTTTGATTCATACCAATTCTGCAGTGATTTGTTTTATTCCCAGTGGCATGTGACACATAGTAAAATAAATTGTTCAAAAGACAGTTGTTAAATACTATATAAGGACCAATTCCTATAATTAACAGTTCTCACAATGAAAACTATATTCTACATATTACTGCAGTGAAAACAGATTGTGTTGTATTTAAAATGGATTTAAACTCAAAAAGCAAGAATTTGCTATTTTATAGAGAACATTAAAATATGTCAAAATATTGTGTCTAAGCAAGTACCCTAACCTTGTATATGACTTTGTTTAGGTATTGCTGTTATGTAGCAAGCTGTAGGGATCTGCTGCCCTCTATTGTTAGCTGCTAATATCACAGCTTTATGTATAGTTATGTATTAGCACTACCTGTCTCTGCAATCTGGGTTAGGAAATCACAGAAGGAGGAAGTGAAGAGTAGGGATGAGCCAAACACCCCCCAGTTCGGTTCGCACTAGAACATGCAAACAGGCAAAAAATTTGTTCGAACACGCGAACACTGTTAAAGTCTATGGGACACGAACATGAAAAATCAAAAGTGCTCTGTTTAAAGGTTAATATGCAATTTATTGTCATAAAAAGTGTTTGGGGACCCGGGTCCTGCCCCAGGGGACATGTATCAATGCAAAAAAAAGTTTTAAAAACTGCAGTTTTTTCAGGAGCAGTGATTTTAATAATGCTTAAAGTGAAACAATAAAAGTGAAATATTCCTTTAAATTTCGTACCTGGGGGGGCGTCTAAAGTATGCATGTAAAGTAGCGCATGTTTCCCATGTTTAGAACTGTCCCTGCACAAAATGTCATTTCTGAAGGAAAAAAAGTCATTTAAAACATGAATTGTCGGTCCCGGCAATACAGAGAAAAGTCATTGAAATTGGGTCTGGTATGAATAATAACCGCTTGTCAACCGCCCACCGTCAAATGACGGCGGGTGGAAGACCCTGTTGTTCTGGGCGGACGTCATATGACGGGATCGCCCTTCAGAAGCCACTAGGGGGTGCGCAAGCGCCGCCGCGTCACTGGGGACCCGATGCGCGTGCCCGGCGACCAGGCACCCGCGATTGCCCAGTAACTGAGCAGGACCCTGGATCTGAGTGTGCAAACACACAGATCCACATCCTGTCAGGGAGAGGAGACTGATGGTGTGTCCCTTGTACATAGGAACAACCATCGGTCACCTTCCCCAATCAGTCCCCTCCCCCCACAGTAAGAATCACAATCTAGGGAACACATTTAACCCCTTGATCGCCCCCTAGTGTCAACCCCTTCCCTGCCAGTCATATTTATACAGAAATCAATGCATTTTTATAGCAGGGATCGCTGTATAAATGTGAATGGTCCCAAAAATGTGTCAAAAGTGTCCGATGTGTCCGCCGCAATATCGCAGTTACGATAAAAATCGCTGATCGCCGCCATTACTAGTAAAAAAATAAAAATAAAAAATGCTATAAATCTATCCCCCTTTTTGTAGCTGCTATAACTTTTGCGCAAACAATCAATATACGCTTATTGCGATTTTTTTTAACCAAAAATATGTAGAAGAATACGTATCGGCCTGAACTGTGAAAAAAAATAGTTTTTTTATAGATTTTTGGGGGATATTTATTATAGCAAAAAGTAAAAAATATTGAATTTTTTTCAAAATTGTCGCTTTATTTTTGTTTATAGCGCAAAAAATAAAAAACACCAAAGGAAAGCTCTATTTGTGGGAAAAAAGTTATAAAAATTTCATTTGGGTACAGTGTTGCATGACTGCGCAATTGTCATTCAAAATGTGACAGCGCTGAAAGCTAAAAATTGGCTTGGGCAGGAAGGGGGTGAATGTGCCCTGTAGGCAAGTGGTTAAGGGGAACCCCTGCCATTTTTTTCAGTGACTTTTATCTGTATTGCTGGGACCCAACAATTCATTACTAGCGTGAGTAGTTTTAAATGACTTTTCTTTCCTTCAAAAATGAAATTTTGTGCAGGGAACCAAAATTAAAAAAAATATAAATGTGTGGGGGTCCCCCAAAATTCCATATCAGGCCCTTCAGGTCTGGTATGGATATTAAGGGGAACCCCGCGTAATAAAAAAAAATGGCGTGGGGTTCCCCCAAAAAATCCATACCAGACCCTTCAGGTCTGGTATGGATTTTAAGGGGAACTCCGCGCCAAAATAAAAAAAAATGGCGTGGGGTTCCCCTAAAAATCCATACCAGACCCTTATCCGAGCACGTCGTGATTTCCCAGAGGGGGCAGGGTCACCCGTGACACCACGGGGTAGCCGCCGGAAACCCCCGTTACGTCACAACGCATTTATTAGCAAGGTTAAACTGGTTGGTAAATGTACACAATTTGAAAAATTATTTATTATTTTTACGTAGACATTAAAGGCTCATTTACACTTGCTTTAAAACGTGGCATTGGACAAACTTTTGTAAAGTTCTCTGAATGCCAGTCAAAGCACTTGTCACTAAGAAAATGGTTAGCTTACAGTCCTGTTTACACCTTGCGTTTGCTTTGCTTCAAAAATTATTCCCCATGTCGCTTTAGTGGTTCTTCAAAGTGTCTTTAAAGCCTCCATAGAAGTCTCTGACAAAACTTGCTTGAAGCTTAAATTCCATCTCTTCCCCTAGTAAAAGCACCACACACAGTATAGTAAAACACTGGCCAGGCACACAGTTAACCCTTTTAATACCCCTGATGGTAACCTCTTCACAGACAGTAACAATGCATATTTTTTAGCACTGATCGCTGTATTAGTGTCACTGGTCCCCAAAAAGTGTCAAAAGTGTTAGTTATTGTCAGAATGTCCACTGCAATATCACAGTCCTGCTATAAGCTGCTAATCACTGCTTTTACTAGTAAAAAAAAATAAAAAAAAAATATCCCATAGTTTGTAGATGCTATAACTTTTGCACAAATCAATTAATATACGATTTTTGACCTAAATTTATGAAGAAATTTGACTTTTTTCAATTTTTTTATTGGATATGTATATGAAAAATATATTGTTTTGTTTTCAAAATTGTCGCTCTTTTCTGTTTATAGTGCTAACGAATAGTTATTAATATCTAATATTCTTGTTTCTCAAAGGCGTTTCTGGGTGAATAGCATTGATAGTCAGACTGACTTGAAAACAAAGTGTGAGTTTATTGTCACACAGTTGGCATCATAAATACAATGAAAAAAAGTATAACAGTTCAGTTCAGTGTAGGTTAAATTATATAGAATAAGAATAGAATAGATGGTCATAATGCTGTAATAAGCTTATGAAAGCATGTGTGCTTCATGGTTGCTGGCTCCAGACTTCATATTGCTTTGTCCAAAGTGAAGCAGGAAATGATGTTCTTATGCCGCGTACACACGATCATTTTTCATGTCGTGAAAAATGAATTTTTTTTTTTTCAACAAGAAAAACGACAGTGTGTGGTCTTTTTGTCATTTTTCCCGACGTGAAAAACGGCATTAAAAACGACGAGAAAAATTAGAACATGCTCTAATTTTTCTCGTCGTTTTTCCCGTCATTTTTTTCCGCTGCAGTTTTCCCATAGGGAAACACTGCCACGGAGCCTACACACGGTCGTTTTTCTCGACAAGAGAAAAAATGACAGGAAAAACGACCGTGTGTGGGGGAACAAGCCGTTCCCTCGTTTTTCATGTCATGATTCACGGCGGTTTTTTAACCGCCATGAATCACGATCGTGTGTACGCGGCATCAGACTTCTGAGAGAATTCAGATGTTCCTATTTGTCAAAGTCTTTGTGTAAATATGTCAGTGTCATCTCTCGTAGTGGGTGTGAGTGAGTGTGTGAGTGTGTCTTCGTGTGTGTTCATGTTCCCTTTCATCTCAAAGTGTAGACTTACATATATGTTACATATGAACGTCATCACCTCATACAAACTTAGAATCTTGTATGGCACACATTCATTTCTGCTAACTTCAGCAATATGTTATACCAAAAGAAGATATTAGCTCATAGAGTCATATGGAGTTTGATTGACAAGCCCACATGTAACACTCTATACTTAAAGTAATGTGCTGATTATGTAATGTCACACATATTACCAACTTACAACTACAATAAAGGAACTATATACTAATACATATTAATATGACTAAAGCCGTGTACACACGATCGGTTTTACAGATGAAAACAGTCCGATGGACTTTTTTCATCGGACAAACCGATCGTGTGTGGGCCCCATCAGTCTTTTTTCCATTGGTGAGAAAAAATAGAACATGTTTTAAATTTATCCGATGGGAAAAAAAACGGTAGCAAATTCCGATCGTCTGTGTGGAACTCCATCGGACAAAAAACCCACGCATGCTCAGAATCAAGTCGACGCATGCTCAGAAGCATTGAACTTCATTTTTCTCTTATTGTCGGAGTGTTTTACGTCACGGCGTTTTGGACGATCGGTTTTTTGACTGATGGTGTGTAGGCAAGACTGATGGAAGTCAGCTTCATCGGATTACCGATGGAAAAATCCATCGGATTAGAATCCATAGGATATCCGATCGTGTGTACAGGGCTTTAGACTTCAATAAACTAACTTAGCAAGATATAAACAAATATATTATTTATCTCACTACATAAATACTGGTCTCTTCTGGAGGTCTATTCTTGTCTCCTCATGACATTCTATACCAAGATACCTTATATGTCATACTCAAATTGGCTACACCAGAAATATCCAGCAACGCTCAGCTTTAGATGAAGAATCATGTCAAATCAATTGATCAAGGTCATTCACACATACTCTATTTAAGGCCTCATGCCCACGGGCGTTTTTTCAGCCGCGTTTTTGAGCGTTTTTTACAGCTTAAAAACGCCTGTCCATGTTAGTCTATAGCTTCATGCCCACCTAGGCGTTTTTGAGCTGTAAAGAGCATAGGCGTTTGTAAGCTGTAAAAAAAACCCAGGGCCAGTGCGTTCCTCAGCGTCAGAACTAGGCAGGAAAAAACGCGAGCGTCAAAAAACGCGCAAAAACGCGCACTAACGCGCACTAACGCGCAAAAAACGCGCACTAACGCGCGGTCGCGTTTTTAGCTCCGACGTTTTTTTTTTGTTTTTTTTTTTTTTTTTTCAAAAAAAAAAAATATTTACAATAACATGGACAGGCGTTTTTAAGCTGTAAAAAACGCTCAAAAACGCAGCTGTAAAAACGCCAGTGGGCATGAGGCCTTATGACTAATCATAAAACCAAATATGTTTTGCAAGCTTGCCATGAATTAATATAACACCTATAAGTGCCGAATTATGAATTTGAAATAATATTCTAACAAGTGCAAAAAAGGAGAGGTGACCAAATACCACCAAAAGAAAGCTCTATTTGTGGGGAAAAAAAGACATACATTTTATTTTGGTACAGTGTTGCACGACTGCACAATTGTCAGTTAAAGAAACGCAGTTGCGTGTCGCAAAATATGACCTGGTCATGAAGGGGGGTAAAGTGGTAAAGCTTCAAAAAAGCACCACCAAAGCATCATCGAAGCATCGCAGGAGTTTCAAAAACACATTAAAAAATCTTGTTGAAGAGTTAGGAGCTTTAATGTGTGTTGAAGTTGAAGCAACTGTAAACAAGGCCTAAGGCCGGGTTCACATATGTGTAGCTGCAGTTTGCAGTCCGGGTCCGGTGCGTTTCTGTTCACTGGTTCAGGTGCGATTCAGGTGCAAATTTTTCCCTGAATTCGTACCTGGACTGGACCAGACCCAAAAAGCCACAGAAACCTTTTTAAAACCGCACCGCGGCTTCCCCGGACATGTGTGAACCGGCTCCATTGAGAGACAGTCACATTCACATGTCATGCGAATTGGATGTGGTTTAAAAAGCATCCAATTTGCATATATGTGAACCCAGCCTAAAGATCATGTGTGCCATGAAAAGGCATTAGGTTGTGCAGTAAACTATTCTTTGTGAGGTAACATTTACCTTACTTTTTCTGAAGGAACCAATATCATTCTTTGGTGATCAAAATTCCTAGGGTGTCTTTTAAGCAACTGTATTTGAAGCTGAATTTCAGGAGTATCGCAGTGATTGCAATTGAACCCGTTACACTATCCACTTAAAGTGAAGCTGTTGAGCTGAGATACAACACAATAGATTATCAATGTGACAAGCCATATGTTAAGTAGTTACAGTCTTTCAAATGGATTTCAGATACTGAAAATGGATTTTAGAGTGGGATTTCTTCAGTTTACATACTGACTTTTCACTAGGTCAAAGCAGAACATCCAGAAATATGCATTTAAATAGCTGTTAAGCCTGAAATAATTAATCACTTATTGTTTTTAAAAAAGAAAGCAGGAAAAGTCAATGTGTCTTGCTATTACAAAATCAAATTCGGTTTGGATCTACGTTTTGAAAAAAATGTATTCTCTCCTAATATTTTATGTTTTATATACCACATTAGGCATTCCAGTGCTCTCTCCCATGGCCACAGGCACTTCTGGCTGTTTACTATTTAAACTTAGGCTTCTTTCACACTGAGCAGCGTCAGCGGTAAAGCGGCGCTATTTTTAGCGGCAATTTACCATCTTTTTTGTGGCACTTTTCGGGCGCTAGCGGGGCAATTTAATCCCCTCTAGCAGCCGAAAAAGGGTTAAAATCGACAGCAAAGCGCCGCTGCAACGGCGCTTTGCCGTTGGTTTAGCGGCACTGCCCTTTCATTTCAATGGGCAGGGGCACTTTAGGAGCGGTGTATACACCGCTCTTACAGCGCTGCAAAGATGCGGCTTGCAGGACTTTTTTCGAGTCCTGCCAGCACACCGCTCCAGTGTGAAAGCACTCAGGCTTTCACATTGGAGTGAGAGGAGAGGCGCTTTACAGGCGATATGCAGGCGCTATTTTTAGCGTTATAGCTCCTGTAAAGCGCCTCAGTGTGAAAGCAGTCTTAGGTAGGATGAGTTGTCTTCAATTGAGCATTGGGTCAGTTATAGAAACTAGTGAGTATGCAGGCATGAGAGAGGTATGAGCACCACATTACTACTTAAAATACGCCTTCCAGTTCACAGTGGGAATGTCTGTTTCTCATCTTTAGTCCCGGTTCACATATATGCGATGCCAAAACCAGCGTGATTACAGTGCAGGTTCCTGCACCGCATGTAGCCTGCCAGTGGTTCACACTGACATCTGCAAACTGCTGCGGGTGTCAATGCAAAGTTAATGACACCCCCAGATCAGATTGCAGTGTGAACTGCCAAATGGTGCAGGAATCGGATCGCATGGATGCGATCCGATTCCAGTGCGGTCCAAAAAAAGTGCCCTGCACAATTTTTGCATCGGGAAACCCGCATCCAGTTGGCATAAGTGTGAACCCGGCCTTAAACTTTTTTTTTTACATTTCTTCAGTTGCTTCCTGGTTTCTGGCCTAAGCCAAAATAACATCATACATTCCAGGAGCCTTTTTTTCATTTGAAGGAGGGGCTCTCACAGCTAAATACGCCCTTCTGCCTAAATGCCTAAACTAAGGGCAGATAGATTCTTGAACGTAAAAGCTACATGAATCACCTGCCCTTACTCAAGATGCTGTGGTTAGAAGTGCTAGGGTGGTGTTTTTCAAAGTGATTTCTCAACAAAATAAAGCATGGAGACATGAATGGATGGGCGAATTTGTTTTGAATATTAAAAATGAACTAAAATTGTGTTATTGGATTGCGGTCCTCAGATACAGTTAAGTTACGCTTTCAGGAATCTGGTAAAAAATATATATTTTTATATTTGATTCTATCTATTGACATTCATATTGTCTTGGTGAATAATATACCTCCATTGGAGCACTGTATCTGCTATAAATCTGCTATAAATCTGTTAAGATGTTAGGAGTGCTATTTTTTGTGCATTCAGGAGGACTTAGTAAATTATTTTGTTTTCCTGCATTTTCTTTTCTTGTGTCCCCTGCAACCTCCCCCAAGAATAGTTTTAACTGATAGTTACAACACTCTCGCTCCTACACATAGGTGTTCATTTGCTAAAGGCAATTAGGCTTTCCGCTTGAACTCTGTTTTCCTTTAGGTAGGAGACATTAGAAGCTTCTATACACAGTAATGGTACACAGTAATTGTCTTTTAATAGACTTTAATGGTCTTTTAAAGCGGACTTTTGTCATCTTTCACTAAAAATCACATCAGTATGCAGCAATTCATGCTTATTTGTAGACATCTTACATTTATTAGTTAAATAAGCCTTTTGTTTGCTTTAAGTTATAATAATGATTTTACACTTTCTGGCTGAGTGAGGCACTGGTTATGTGACCAGGACCTCACAAATGCATCCTAGAAAGGCTACATTAGCAGTGTCTTACCCATCAGATGATGTGCACTGTCACATGTCCCAGGATACTTGAGGAATGCGAAAAAATAGAGATAGCTCATTATGTTTATTTTATTGGTAGTGCTATCCTAAAGTATTGATCTTAATGTCAATAATCTGGTTACCCGACTTCAACACCCTAGAGCACAGGTGTCAAACACAAGGCCCGCGGGCCAAATCCGGCCCTCCAGGGCATTTTATGTGGCCCTCGCACCTCTTCTACAGCTGCCAGAGAGCTCCAGTCCTCCTCTGGTCCTCCTCCAGACCCTTACATTCTGCTTTCGAGCAATGCGTCCAGCTTCTTCCCAGCAGCAGCATAAGGTAAGGGGGGTGCATTGTGATGTAAGGGAGAGTGGGAGACTCAACTTCTGATGGTGGGGTGGCTCTTGACATCTAATTTAAGGGGAGGGGATGTGCTGGACATCTATTCTTACAGATACAACCGGCCCTTTTGAGGGCAATCATAATGCTGATGCGGCCCACAATGAAATTGAGTTTGACACCCTTGCCCTAGGCCTAGAGGATCCCCATGGCATGGTCCAAAAACGCCCCCTTCATCAGGGCTTGATTGAAAACAATGTGAGCAGGCTAGAAGTGAGCTGGACATTTATGTTATTTCTTCCAGCATGATAGCAAGAACAGGCATCATGTCCAAAGAATGATAACCTTTAATATGAAGACAAAGTGGAAACTACTCAATCAAGCCTTTACAGTTAAAATCAATTAACTTTACTATCACCAAAAAATATTGTAAAAAACGTATTACTTCCAGTATGAATTTATATAACATGGCCTCAGTATTTCTAATTATCCCTAACCCATATCTTTTCGCTCGCTATAGACTCCTATAACTTATATCCAGTAGTCAAGTGACATAAATTGCCAGCAATATATAGAGCAATTCCACTAGACAGGTGGAGAATTCTCTTGATATATTTCCCAAAACTGAATTCCGCTTCATCAGGGGTATGATTGAGGGTAATTCTACAATAAACATAGAGTACATGTGATACAATGGCCTTGTGTATATCATACCAATATTTATAGTTTCCCGTGATACAGATCAAATATCATACGTGCAAACTATTCTGGAGCATCATTGTTCAAAAGTTGTAGCTCCAGTATAAGTAACACGCATGATGTACAGTGGGTACGGAAAGTATTCAGACCCCCTAAAATTTGTTATATTGCAGTCATTTGCTAAAATCATTTAAGTTGATTTTTTTCCTCATTAATGTACACACAGCACCCCATATTGACAGAAAAACACAGAATTGTTGACATTTTTGCAGATTTATTAAAAAAGAAAAACTGAAATATCATATGGTCCTAAGTATTCAGACCCTTTGCTGTGACACTCATATATTTAACTCAGGTGCTGTCCATGTCTTCTGATCATCCTTGAGATGGTTCTACACCTTCATTTGCGTCCAGCTGTGTTTGATTATACTGATTGGACTTGATTAGGAAAGCCACACACCTGTCTATATAAGACCTTACAGCTCACAGTGCATGTCAGAGCAAATGAGAATCATGAGGTCAAAAGAACTGCCTGAAGAGCTCAGAGGCAGAATTGTGGCAATGCACAGATCTGGCCATGGTTACAAAAAATTTCTGCTGCACTTAAGGTTCCAAAGAGCACAGTGGCCTCCATAATACTTAAATAGAAGACGTTTGGGATGACCAGAACCCTTCCTAGAGCTGGCCGTCCGGCCAAACTGAGCTATCGGGGGAGAAGAGCCTTGGTGAGAGAGGTAAAGAAGAACCCAAAGATCACTGTGGCTGAGCTCCAGAGATGCAGTCGGGAGATGGGAGAAAGTTGTAGAAAGTCAACCATCTCTGCAGCCCTCCACCAGTAGGGGCTTTATGGCAGAGTGGCCCGACGGAAGCCTCTCCTCAGTGCAAGACACATGAAAGCCCGCATGGAGTTTGCTAAAAAAAACACCTGAAGGACTCCAAGATGGTGAGAAATAAGATTCTCTGGTCTGATGAGACCAAGATAGAACTTTTTGGCCTTAATTCTAAGTGGTATGTGTGGAGAAAACCAGGCACTGCTCATCACCTATCCAATACAGTCCCAACAGTGAAGCATGGTGGTGGCAGCATCATGCTGTGGGGGTGTTTTTCAGCTGCAGGGACAGGACGACTGGTTGCAATCGAGGGAAAGATGAATGCGGCCAAGTACAGGGATATCCTGGATGAAAACCTTCTCCAGAGTGCTCGGGACCTCAAAATGGCCCGAAGGTTTACCTTCCAACAAGACAATGACCCTAAGCACACAGCTAAAATAACGAAGGAGTGGCTTCACAACAACTCCGTGACTGTTCTTGAATGGTCCAGAGCCCTGACTTAAACCCAATTGAGCATCTCTGGAGAGACCTAAAAATGACTGTCCACCAACGTTTACCATCCAACCTGACAGAACTGGAGAGGATCTGCAAGGAGGAATGGCAGAGGATCCCCAAATCCAGGTGTGACAAACTTGTTGCATCTTTCCCAAAAAGACTCATGGCTGTATTAGATCAAAAGGGTGCTTCTACTAAATACTGAGCAAAGGGTCTGAATACTTAGGACCATGTGATATTTCAGTTTTTCTTTTTTAATAAATCTGCAAAAATTTTAACAATTCTGTGTTTTTCTGTCAATATGGGGTGCTGGGTATACAATAATGAGGAAAAAAATGAACTCAAATGATTTAAAAAAATGGCTGCAATATAACAAAGAGTGAAAAATTTAAGGGGGTCTGAATACTTTCCGTACCCACTATAATTTTTTTGGGTGAATACTCATTATCTGAACATATCATTTAACGAGTAACTTCACTTCTGTTGAGGAAAAAAACCAAAACAATCCCCTCTGGGTGATCAATGTACATTGCATAGATTTTAACCTTTGTTGCAGAGCCCTATCTATTTCTGTTCTGAAAAAATAGCTGTTTGTTGTGTTCAAAGTTAACCTGAAAGGGAGTGACCTTGCACTTGCAGTGTTCTAATGAGGAAAGTTGCAGTGTCTGCACCCTTTGGGAGTTTCTCACCAAAAGTTACATTTTGTTGCAGAGGAATCCTGAAATCACAAAAGCAGGAAATGGCATTTTTGGGGGCATTCCGCACATCAACTGTATACAGAATGCCTCCAGATTGCATTAAATTTTACAGATATTTTTATAATTACCACATGACTTGTATAGCAATTGTATATGCTATATTATTTATTTTTTTATTTGCTATATTTTTCCCACAAAAGTGCAGTTAACCTTTATGTATTTGTAAGTGGCCATTATGACATCACAGAGGGTGAGTATTTGGTTCTGTATGTCCATGTATGTATATATACATGGTTTATTGCATTCTGAGTTATCATTATGTCGCCTTCAGGAAGGGATACTGCATGGCCCTGAAACATTGGTTTGCTTGACTGATATGACATTGCACTAATAATAGAGAGTATATGTTTGGAACAGAGAGCAGGTAGTGTATTATTTTTCCATGCCTCACCTCTCAAGCAGAGTTACAATATATATTGCTTTATATTTCAAGTCACCTGACTACTGGACATAAGCTTTATGAGTATATAGAAAGCAGATAGGTATGGGTAGGGGATAATTATAAATATTAACTTACCATAATTGATTTTAATTGAAGTTAATTGATTTTAACTATACAAGGGAGGACAATCAGCGCAAACAAAACAATGTTAGGAAAGTAAAAAATTGCCAGCTGAACACATTAGGTCATCACAAGCCTAGAAACAATATATAAAACAGGGGTATGTGCAGCGCATATGTGAAGCAAAAATGAAATATAATATCACAATATCAACATTTCAGGCAAAACGTCCTATAAGAAAAAGATCCTCAAAATGTCCCAGAATGGTGTAACAGGAGATGGGATAGGATTCCTCATGTGATGGAATAGGGATGTAATCCTCTGCCCGAAAAGTGACAATAGAATCCTCCACCATATATAAATTGAGCTTACCGGATTCGGTGGACCTCTCAATTAAGAGCAGGTCATAAAAACTAATGCATTCCAATTTCAGAATTTCCAAAGCTGCACCTGCACTGAGGGGGAGGCACTGCGCCCCCACACATTGTAAAAGATGGGAAACATTGTTTGATTCTCTAACTTTGCTGTAGCTGTGATCATCAGATTTTGTGATGGGGAAGAGATTGGGTGCAGTTCTGCTATGGGGGGGGTCCCTGTTTCTAGGAGGAGGAGGACTGTCATTGGACACTGCTAAAGCCAATCACAGTCCTGCTAGCTCCGTCCACCATCTGGAGGAAGATGACTCACTTGGTTGCCACTACCAATCTCAGAAAGAAGGGATTTTGCTGTGATTGAGAAGACCACAATCTGGTGACAGTTTGTGGAATTACTGTTGAGCTTCTAGGAACTTTGTTGAAATTATTCCTGAACCTTTCCGTCACTTACTACTGAACCCCGGCACTCTGTGTCCCTTTAAGCCACAGGCATTATTCAGCGCAATGAAAATCACACACAAATTTTTCTCAGCTGCGGGGGCCCAACTTATGATCCTGCACACAGGCTCACTGCTTTCAGAAAATACCCCTGACCTAAGCTTATCATTGTGCATCCATTCCAGATGTTTGTCAGCAGGATGAGTGTGCCAGAAGAGGTACATGTGTCTCATCTTTGCTTCCTTTCACCACTCTGCATATCACGCATATCATAGATGAGAAAAAGAGTAGAGTGGTGGAGCAGATGAGCATGAGGGTACAGCAGTAGGGAAAATGAGCAAAACGGGTTCAGAGGTGGGACAAAAGAGCAGGAGGGTACAGCGGTGGGGCAGAAGAGCAGGGGTAACAGAGGTGAGACATGTGCATGAGGTACATTGGTGTGGCAGATTAGAAGATGGGTTCAGTGTTAGGACAGATGAGAAAGTGATTCAGTAGTGAGACAGAAGATCATGGGGATACGTCGGTAGAGCAGATGTGCAGGGAGGTACAGTGGTGGGGCAGATGTGCAGGAGGTACAGTAGTGGGAGGTACAGTATGAGAGGTGTGTTCAGCGGTGGGACAGAAAAGCAAGGGGGTACAGATGAGCAGAGGGGGTTCAGTGTTGGGGCAGATGAAACGGGTGAACATTGGTGGGGCAGATGAGCAGGGGGTTACAGTGGTGGGACAGATGAGCAGGGGATACAGTTGTGGGGCAGATGTGCAGGGGATTGCAGTGGTGGGACAGATGAGCAGGGGGGTACAGTGATGAAACAGATTTGCAGGGGGGACAGTGATCTGAGGTGTGAAGGTGCATGAATTGGGGCCGATTTGAGGTGTGGAGTTGTAGAAATTGGGGCTGATCTGAGACGTGAGTGCAGGATGTTAATTTCTCACTACTACTCAAGTAGTTTGCAGCATTTACTTTATAAAAAATCCTTTTTGTGATTGAAAGTGTGAAGTTGACATTTTTTTGTTATAAAATCATCACTCTTAATATCTTTTAAAATATGTTTCGGCACACTGTGCTCAAAAGGTTGCCTACCCCTGGTCTACTTTAATATCAGAGGTTTACAGGTAAAGTGGATGTAGTAAAGGTAAACTCACCATTTTAAATTTGTTCCATTCAAAAGCTCAATTTACATAAGATACATAGGTAGTGAGAAATTTAGGAGGACATATTAAATTGTGTTTCTTCCTGTGTACTTAGCTGCTTAATTGACGTTTAGTTCCAACTCACCTTTTTCTGATGTAGCCTATAACCCAGCAATAGGGATGAGCTTCGTGTTCGAGTCGAACATACGTTCGACTCGAACATCGGCTGTTCGATCGTTCGACGAAGATCGAACGATTTGGGCCGTTCGCGCCAAATTCGAGTGACGCGAACGGCCCACAATGCACTACGCCATCGCAGTGTCATCCAGGCGCTGTGATTGGCCAAGCATGCACTGTGACCCCGCATGCTTGGCCAATCACAGCGCCGGCAGCGAGGAGAGCAATGATTGGCCACAGGCAGGATGCCTGTGGCCAATTATTGCTGAGGGTGTTTAGTACACGCCCCACACTATAAAAGGCCGCCAGCACGGCGGCCTAGTGTAGTGTGTTCCGGAGCAGGGAAAGAGAAGCATAGGCAGGGACAGTGACATTTATTTTTTTCTTGCTTAACCTGGATTCCTTTAGTTTAGGGAAAGAGAAGGATAGGTAGGGAGAGTGTCAGTGTGTTTTACTGTGCGAATCCTTGTTTCTTGGGACAGGGAAGGACAGTGAGGGAATTCTCCTTGTGCTATAGTGTGCTTTAAAAAAACATTTTTTCTAGGGACAGAAAACTATAGGTAGGAAGAGTGTCAGTTTCTTTCACTGTGATAATCCTTGTTTCTAGGGACAGGGAAGGAAAGTGAGGGAAATTCTCCTTGTGCTATAGTGTGCTTTAAAAAAACATTTTTTCTAGGGACAGAAAACTATAGGTAGGGAGAGTGTCAGTGTGTTTTACTGTGCGAATCCTTGTTTCTAGGGACAGGGAAGGACAGTGAGGGAATTCTCCTTGTGCTATAGTGTGCTTTAAAAAAACATTTTTTCTAGGGACAGAAAACTATAGGTAGGAAGAGTGTCAGTTTCTTTCACTGTGATAATCCTTGTTTCTAGGGACAAAGAAGGAATGTGAGGGAAATTCTCCTTGTGCTATAGTGTGCTTTAAAAAAAACATTTTTTCTAGGGACAGAAAACTATAGGTAGGGAGAGTGTCAGTGTGTTTTACTGTGCGAATCCTTGTTTCTAGGGACAGGGAAGGACAGTGAGGGAATTCTCCTTGTGCTATAGTGTGCTTTAAAAAAACATTTTTTCTAGGGACAGAAAACTATAGGTAGGGAGAGTGTCAGTGTGTTTTACTGTGCGAATCCTTGTTTCTAGGGACAGGGAAGGACAGTGAGGGAATTCTCCTTGTGCTATAGTGTGCTTTAAAAAAACATTTTTTCTAGGGACAGAAAACTATAGGTAGGAAGAGTGTCAGTTTCTTTCACTGTGATAATCCTTGTTTCTAGGGACAAAGAAGGAAAGTGAGGGAAATTCTCCTTGTGCTATAGTGTGCTTTAAAAAAACATTTTTTCTAGGGACAGAAAACTATAGGTAGGGAGAGTGTCAGTGTCTTTTACTGTGCGAATCCTTGTTTCTAGGGACAGGGAAGGACAGTGAGGGATTTCTCCTTGTGCTATAGTGTGCTTTAAAAAAACATTTTTTCTAGGGACAGAAAACTATAGGAAGGAAGAGTGTCAGTTTCTTTCACTGTGATAATCCTTGTTTCTAGGGACAAAGAAGGAAAGTGAGGGAAATTCTCCTTGTGCTATAGTGTGCTTTAAAAAAACATTTTTTCTAGGGACAGAAAACTATAGGTAGGAAGAGTGTCAGTTTCTTTCACTGTGATAATCCTTGTTTCTAGGGACAGGGAAGGAAAGTGAGGGAAATTCTCCTTGTGCTATAGTGTGCTTTAAAAAAACATTTTTTCTAGGGACAGAAAACTATAGGTAGGGAGAGTGTCAGTGTGTTTTACTGTGCGAATCCTTGTTTCTAGGGACAGGGAAGGACAGTGAGGGAATTCTCCTTGTGCTATAGTGTGCTTTAAAAAAACATTTTTTCAAGGGACAGAAAACTATAGGTAGGAAGAGTGTCAGTTTCTTTCACTGTGATAATCCTTGTTTCTAGGGACAAAGAAGGAAAGTGAGGGAAATTCTCCTTGTGCTATAGTGTGCTTTAAAAAAACATTTTTTCTAGGGACAGAAAACTATAGGTAGGAAGAGTGTCAGTTTCTTTCACTGTGATAATCCTTGTTTCTAGGGACAGGGAAGGAAAGTGAGGGAAATTCTCCTTGTGCTATAGTGTGCTTTAAAAAAACATTTTTTCTAGGGACAGAAAACTATAGGTAGGGAGAGTGTCAGTGTGTTTTACTGTGCGAATCCTTGTTTCTAGGGACAGGAAAGGACAGTGAGGGAATTCTCCTTGTGCTATAGTGTGCTTTAAAAAAACATTTTTTTTAGGGACAGAAAACTATAGGTAGGGAGAGTGTCAGTGTGTTTTACTGTGCAAATCCTTGTTTCTAGGGACAGGGAAGGACAGTGAGGGAATTCTCCTTGTGCTATAGTGTGCTTTAAAAAAACATTTTTTCAAGGGACAGAAAACTATAGGTAGGAAGAGTGTCAGTTTCTTTCACTGTGATAATCCTTGTTTCTAGGGACAAAGAAGGAAAGTGAGGGAAATTCTCCTTGTGCTATAGTGTGCTTTAAAAAAACATTTTTTCTAGGGACAGAAAACTATAGGTAGGGAGAGTGTCAGTGTGTTTTACTGTGCGAATCCTTGTTTCTAGGGACAGGGAAGGACAGTGAGGGAATTCTCCTTGTGCTATAGTGTGCTTTAAAAAAACATTTTTTCTAGGGACAGAAAACTATAGGTAGGGAGAGTGTCAGTGTGTTTTACTGTGCGAATCCTTGTTTCTAGGGACAGGGAAGGACAGTGAGGGAATTCTCCTTGTGCTACAGTGTGCTTTAAAAAAACATTTTTTCTAGGGACAGAAAACTATAGGTAGTGTGAGGGAGTTAGCTCGGCAGCGGGTGTGTGTGACCCCCGGGATGGGCTCCCCACACAAAAACAGGCCCAGCAAACGGAGGTTGTGGTTTTCAAAATCAAAAAGGTGCGGTTTATTTTCTATTTACAGTGACAAAACACAGCAAAGCAAAAGAAACATAAATAAAATAAATCCTGGTCAACTTGACCTCTGACTAAACATACAGGTTTCCTAACTAACAACTGGGATCAGCCTAGTGCTGTCCTAGTCCCTAAGTCCCTGGTTTTAAATGTCCAAGCAAATAGCCACACAGGATTTGTCTCACCGCACAGGGGTTCACTCTCCCTAGACAGTCCACACAGGTCTGGTTCCAGGCATGAGCTAACACCTAATGAATCTGGGAGTTCTTATAGAGGCCTAAATGAGCTGACAAGCTTCAGCTGGTCTCATCAACTCCCTGTCTGCACGACGCCCCACACTCTCCCTAGAGGTATGAGTCATCCATGAGCCCACTAGCCTCAGCTGGGCTTATACAACTCTCCACCTAGTTGTATAAGTCGGCGTAAAGCCTGAATCGGGGCGAAATATATCTACCCCCCTGGATGCAACCAGGTGACTTTACCTTCCTGCTGTCACATACCCCCCCTCTTGTTTTAACCTCGGGGTTGGAACACCAGCAATCAGGCATTCATGTACTCGAGACAAAGCATCCACATTCCCCATTTGAACGCCAGGGCGATGCTTTACTGTGAAGTTGAATTCCTGGAGGGCCAGGAACCACCTATTCACTCTTCTATTTGTTTCCTTGTTTTGAGCCATCCACTTTAACGGAGCGTGATCCGTAACCATGTCAAAGTGCCTACCTAGCAGGTAGTACCGAAGGGAATCTAGAGCCCACTTCACCGCTAAACACTCCTTTTCAACGGTGGCGTAATTTACCTCATGGGACTTCAACTTCCTGCTGAGGTAAATGACTGGGTGCTCTTCCCCGTTCCAGACCTGGGACAATACTGCTCCTAACCCCACATCTGACGCATCACTTTGTACGACAAAGTCTTTAGAGAAGTCGGGTGAGTACAACACTGGCTGGCTACATAAGGCTTGTTTCAAGAATTGGAATGCTGCCTCAGCCTCGGGGGTCCATTTAATCATGACCGACCCTTTCCCCTTCGTCAGGTTGGTTAGGGGCACAGCCTTAGAAGAAAAGTGGGGAATGAATCGCCGATAATACCCAGCGATTCCCAGAAAGGCTCGTACCTGCTTCTTGCTGTTGGGACGTGGCCAACTCTGGATGGCCTCGACTTTGTTGAGTTGGGGTTTTATTACTCCCCTCCCAATGGTGTACCCAAGATATTTGGCCTCCTCCTGCCCAATGGTACACTTATTGGGGTTAGCTGTAAACCCCGCTTCCCGAACAGAGTCCAGGACTGCTTGCACTTTTGGCAGATGTGAGGCCCAATCTGTGCTATGGACAATTACGTCATCCAGGTAAGCCGCAGCATACTTCCGATGGGGCCTCAGCATCTGGTCCATTTTCCGCTGGAATGTGGCCGGCGCATTCTGTAACCCGAACGGCATTCTTTTATATTGGAACGCCCCGTCTGGGGTTACAAATGCGGTTTTCTCTTTGGCCGACTTGGCCAGGGGGATTTGCCAATACCCTTTTGTGAGGTCAAGAGTCGTCATGTATCGGGCTGTTCCCAGCCGGTCGATCAACTCATCTATACGTGGCATGGGGTAGGTGTCAAATTTTGTAACTTTGTTCAACTGACGAAAATCGTTACAAAATCGCCAGCTCCCATCCGGTTTAGGCACCAACACAATGGGACTAGACCAATCACTTTGGGACTCCTCTATCACCCCTAAGTTCAGCATTTTCTGTACTTCCTCCCGTATTGCCTCCCGTCGGGCCTCTGGGATCCGATAGGGTTTTAACTTCACCCTTTCACCGGGCGGGGTAATGATGTCATGCTCTACCCCAGATGTTTGTCCCGGCAGCTCAGAGAATACCTCCTTGTTGCGAAGCACAAACTCCTTAACCTCCTGTTGTTGGGGTTGTGACAAGGTGGCTGCTATTCCAACCTCAGGAATCACGCAACCAGTTTGAGCTGGTGACCAAGTGTCTGCGACTAGGGACTCTCTATCCCTCCAGGCTTTCAACAGATTAACGTGATAGATCTGTTCGGGCTTTCGCCTTCCTGGTTGTCTGACCTTGTAATTCACTTCGCTCACTTTTTCCATTATCTCATAGGGGCCTTGCCATTTGGCAAGGAATTTACTTTCAACCGTAGGGACAAGTACCAGTATCCTATCCCCCGGGGAAAAGGTACGGGTCTTGGCTCCACGGTTGTACACTCTCTGCTGTGCTAACTGCGCTTGGGCCAAATGTTCCTTCACGATGGGCATTACCTGTGCAATTCGGTCTTGCATCAGGGCGACATGCTCAATCACACTCCTGTGGGGAGAACTCTCACTTTCCCAAGTTTCCTTGGCAATATCCAACAGCCCTCTTGGGTGTCTCCCATACAGTAACTCAAAGGGGGAGAATCCCGTAGAGGATTGGGGCACCTCCCTAATAGCAAACATCAGATAAGGAAGTAGACAGTCCCAATCCTTTCCATCTCTATCCACCACTTTCTTCAACATTTGTTTTAGGGTTTTGTTGAATCTTTCAACCAGCCCATCGGTTTGGGGGTGATACACAGATGTACGTAATTGCGTCACTTTAAACAATTTACACAGCTCCTTCATAACCCGGGACATAAAGGGTGTACCTTGGTCCGTAAGCAGTTCTTTACAAATACCCACCCGGCTAAACACAAGAGATAGCTCTTTGGCTATGGTTTTGGCCGAGGTATTTCGGAGGGGGATCGCTTCTGGATAACGGGTGGCATAGTCCATTATAACTAATATGTACTGGTGCCCCCTAGCGGACTTGATTATAGGCCCTACCAAATCCATGGCGATCCTCTCAAACGGGACCTCAATGATGGGTAGAGGGACCAGCGGGCTACGGAAATGTGGCATCGGGGCCGACCTCTGACACACAGGGCAGGAGGAACAATAATTTTCTATGTCCTTCATCACCCCCGGCCAATAGAATCTCTGTAATACCCTCTCTCGGGTTTTCTCTGTCCCCAGATGACCTCCAAGAATGTGCCCATGGGCCAACTCCAACACCAACTTCCTGTAAGGTTTGGGCACCACAAGCTGCTCAACGGTTTCTTCTGCCCTTTTTGCCACCCGATACAGTAGGTCCTTCTCTACGCTGAAGTATGGGTAAGTGCAGGTATTATCTGGGTTCACTAACTCGCCATCTATTTTCACTACGTTTTCCCGTGCCTTTATTAGGGCGGGGTCTTTCAACTGTTCTGTGGCAAAGTTTTCCCTGTGAACCTCAAGATCAGAAAACTCCACAGACGGTAGGTTTTCGTCTGAGGAGGTGGGCTCCTCTCCAGTATCTTGAGTCTCCCCTGCCAATACTGATAAGGGAAATTCCGGAGAGTTCTCACCACTCTCAGGGGAGTTCTGGCTATCACATTCCTGGTACATAGGGGCACCAGTGGGGGGCTCAGGATCATCCCACAGTTCCCAGAACTTCGGAAAATCCCTTCCCACAATGGCGTCATGCGGTAACTGAGATACTAAGCCCACTGGATGAGAGAGGGTACCTTTGGGGGTCTCGAAACACACTGTAGTCACTGGATACTCTCGGGTGTCCCCATGCACACAAATAACAGCTACCTTGCTATTCCCAAAGACCTCTGTTTTAACTAACTCAGCCTTTATCAGGGTCACAAGGCTACCTGAATCCAGCAATACCACAACATTTCTACCATTAACACACATTTTGCATAAATGTTTCTCAGTTCCTCGAATGGCAGTGCATGCGACTGTCGCACACAGCGACTGACGTCTGCCCGTCAGAAAGTCACACTGCATGGGTTCCTCCACAACCGGGCAATTGGCTGCAATATGTCCCGCTTGCCGGCAGCGGTAGCAAACGATCCTTCTTGCCGCCTCTTGAGCCGCTGATTTCCCAGGCTGTTCTCGCCAAACTTGGGGTAGAGCTCCCACCCTCTCACTCTCTCCACCCTCACCCCTTGGAATCCTCTTATCCGCCCCTGGGGATGGTCTGGTCTTAGGGTGGAAAGTCCGAGTGTCTCTGGAAGAGGCCGTCAGGTTCTCTGTAGCCAAGTATTTCTCCACACGATCCACAAGACCATCGGCCGTCTCTGGGTCTCCATGGCTTACCCACTTTTGGATGGCAGTAGGAAGAGCTCTCAAAAACCGATCCATTACAATACGTTCCACAATCTTTGGTGCGGACAAAGTCTCTGGCTGTAGCCACTTTCTGCTCAGGTGAATGAGATCATACATTTGAGACCTGGGGGGTTTTCCAAGCTGGAAAGTCCAGTTATGCACACGCTGAGCCCGGACAGCCTGGGTGACACCCAGCCTTGCCAAAATTTCAGCTTTTAGCATCACATAGTCTTTTGCTTGGTTAGGCTCTAGGTCATAGTAAGCTTTCTGCGATTCACCAGTTAACAGAGGAGCCACCAGTCCAGCCCACTGCTCCTCAGGCCACTTTTCTCTTTCAGCGGTCCTTTCAAATGTGGTCAAAAATACCTCTGGATCATCCTCTCCAGTCATTTTTGTCAATAAACGACTCACCCCAAAGGACGCGGTATTAGTGGGACGGCTTTCCTCACTGGTCTGCGGACGTTGCTGCATTACTGCTTCCATTTGTTGTAGTCTCTGCTCTTGCTTCTGTAACAGGTCTATGAAGCGGGCCTCAGATTGCTGCTGGGCTTGTTGCTGAGCTGCAAGGCTCTGTTGATGAGCTTGCTGCTGGGCTGCAAGGCTCCTTTGCAAACCTGCATTTGTCTGCTGTTGATTGGCATTTGCTAGAGCCAGCTGTTTCAGTATCTCCTCCATGCTGGCTTAAAAAAAAACTGCCACTGGTTCTCCACCAACTGTGAGGGAGTTAGCTCGGCAGCGGGTGTGTGTGACCCCCGGGATGGGCTCCCCACACAAAAACAGGCCCAGCAAACGGAGGTTGTGGTTTTCAAAATCAAAAAGGTGCGGTTTATTTTCTATTTACAGTGACAAAACACAGCAAAGCAAAAGAAACATAAATAAAATAAATCCTGGTCAACTTGACCTCTGACTAAACATACAGGTTTCCTAACTAACAACTGGGATCAGCCTAGTGCTGTCCTAGTCCCTAAGTCCCTGGTTTTAAATGTCCAAGCAAATAGCCACACAGGCTTTGTCTCACCGCACAGGGGTTCACTCTCCCTAGACAGTCCACACAGGTCTGGTTCCAGGCATGAGCTAACACCTAATGAATCTCGGAGTTCTTATAGAGGCCTAAATGAGCTGACAAGCTTCAGCTGGTCTCATCAACTCCCTGTCTGCACGACGCCCCACACTCTCCCTAGAGGTATGAGTCATCCATGAGCCCACTAGCCTCAGCTGGGCTTATACAACTCTCCACCTAGTTGTATAAGTCGGCGTAAAGCCTGAATCTGGGCGAAATATATCTACCCCCCTGGATGCAACCAGGTGACTTTACCTTCCTGCTGTCACAGTAGGAAGAGTGTCAGTTTCTTTCACTGTGATAATCCTTGTTTCTAGGGACAAAGAAAGAAAGTGAGGGAAATTCTCCTTGTGCTATAGTGTGCTTTAAAAAAACATTTTTTCTAGGGACAGAAAACTATAGGTAGGGAGAGTGTCAGTGTGTTTTACTGTGCGAATCCTTGTTTCTAGGGACAGGGAAGGACAGTGAGGGAATTCTCCTTGTGCTATAGTGTGCTTTAAAAAAACATTTTTTCTAGGGACAGAAAACTATAGGTAGGGAGAGTGTCAGTGTGTTTTACTGTGCGAATCCTTGTTTCTAGGGACAGGGAAGGACAGTGAGGGAATTCTCCTTGTGCTATAGTGTGCTTTAAAAAAACATTTTTTCAAGGGACAGAAAACTATAGGTAGGAAGAGTGTCAGTTTCTTTCACTGTGATAATCCTTGTTTCTAGGGACAAAGAAGGAAAGTGAGGGAAATTCTCCTTGTGCTATAGTGTGCTTTAAAAAAACATTTTTTCTAGGGACAGAAAACTATAGGTAGGGAGAGTGTCAGTGTGTTTTACTGTGCGAATCCTTGTTTCTAGGGACAGGAAAGGACAGTGAGGGAATTCTCCTTGTGCTATAGTGTGCTTTAAAAAAACATTTTTTCTAGGGACAGAAAACTATAGGTAGGAAGAGTGTCAGTTTCTTTCACTGTGATAATCCTTGTTTCTAGGGACAAAGAAGGAAAGTGAGGGAAATTCTCCTTGTGCTATAGTGTGCTTTAAAAAAACATTTTTTCTAGGGACAGAAAACTATAGGTAGGGAGAGTGTCAGTGTCTTTTACTGTGCGAATCCTTGTTTCTAGGGACAGGGAAGGACAGTGAGGGAATTCTCCTTGTGCTATAGTGTGCTTTAAAAAAACATTTTTTCTAGGGACAGAAAACTATAGGTAGGAAGAGTGTCAGTTTCTTTCACTGTGATAATCCTTGTTTCTAGGGACAGGGAAGGAAAGTGAGGGAAATTCTCCTTGTGCTATAGTGTGCTTTAAAAAAACATTTTTTCTAGGGACAGAAAACTATAGGTAGGGAGAGTGTCAGTGTGTTTTACTGTGCAAATCCTTGTTTCTAGGGACAGGGAAGGACAGTGAGGGAATTCTCCTTGTGCTATAGTGTGCTTTAAAAAAACATTTTTTCAAGGGACAGAAAACTATAGGTAGGAAGAGTGTCAGTTTCTTTCACTGTGATAATCCTTGTTTCTAGGGACAAAGAAGGAAAGTGAGGGAAATTCTCCTTGTGCTATAGTGTGCTTTAAAAAAACATTTTTTCTAGGGACAGAAAACTATAGGTAGGGAGAGTGTCAGTGTGTTTTACTGTGCGAATCCTTGTTTCTAGGGACAGGAAAGGACAGTGAGGGAATTCTCCTTGTGCTATAGTGTGCTTTAAAAAAACATTTTTTCTAGGGACAGAAAACTATAGGTAGGAAGAGTGTCAGTTTCTTTCACTGTGATAATCCTTGTTTCTAGGGACAAAGAAGGAAAGTGAGGGAAATTCTCCTTGTGCTATAGTGTGCTTTAAAAAAACATTTTTTCTAGGGACAGAAAACTATAGGTAGGAAGAGTGTCAGTTTCTTTCACTGTGATAATCCTTGTTTCTAGGGACAGGGAAGGAAAGTGAGGGAAATTCTCCTTGTGCTATAGTGTGCTTTAAAAAATTTTTTTTCTAGGGACAGAAAACTATAGGTAGGGAGAGTGTCAGTGTGTTTTACTGTGCGAATCCTTGTTTCTAGGGACAGGGAAGGACAGTGAGGGAATTCTCCTTGTGCTATAGTGTGCTTTAAAAAAACATTTTTTCAAGGGACAGAAAACTATAGGTAGGAAGAGTGTCAGTTTCTTTCACTGTGATAATCCTTGTTTCTAGGGACAAAGAAGGAAAGTGAGGGAAATTCTCCTTGTGCTATAGTGTGCTTTAAAAAAACATTTTTTCTAGGGACAGAAAACTATAGGTAGGGAGAGTGTCAGTGTGTTTTACTGTGCGAATCCTTGTTTCTAGGGACAGGAAAGGACAGTGAGGGAATTCTCCTTGTGCTATAGTGTGCTTTAAAAAAACATTTTTTCTAGGGACAGAAAACTATAGGTAGGGAGAGTGTCAGTGTGTTTTACTGTGCGAATCCTTGTTTCTAGGGACAGGGAAGGACAGTGAGGGAATTCTCCTTGTGCTATAGTGTGCTTTAAAAAAACATTTTTTCAAGGGACAGAAAACTATAGGTAGGAAGAGTGTCAGTTTCTTTCACTGTGATAATCCTTGTTTCTAGGGACAAAGAAGGAAAGTGAGGGAAATTCTCCTTGTGCTATAGTGTGCTTTAAAAAAACATTTTTTCTAGGGACAGAAAACTATAGGTAGGGAGAGTGTCAGTGTGTTTTACTGTGCGAATCCTTGTTTCTAGGGACAGGGAAGGACAGTGAGGGAATTCTCCTTGTGCTATAGTGTGCTTTAAAAAAACATTTTTTCAAGGGACAGAAAACTATAGGTAGGAAGAGTGTCAGTTTCTTTCACTGTGATAATCCTTGTTTCTAGGGACAAAGAAGGAAAGTGAGGGAAATTCTCCTTGTGCTATAGTGTGCTTTAAAAAAACATTTTTTCTAGGGACAGAAAACTATAGGTAGGGAGAGTGTCAGTGTGTTTTACTGTGCGAATCCTTGTTTCTAGGGACAGGAAAGGACAGTGAGGGAATTCTCCTTGTGCTATAGTGTGCTTTAAAAAAACATTTTTTCTAGGGACAGAAAACTATAGGTAGGGAGAGTGTCAGTGTGTTTTACTGTGCGAATCCTTGTTTCTAGGGACAGGGAAGGACAGTGAGGGAATTCTCCTTGTGCTATAGTGTGCTTTAAAAAAACATTTTTTCTAGGGACAGAAAACTATAGGTAGGGAGAGTGTCAGTGTGTTTTACTGTGCGAATCCTTGTTTCTAGGGACAGGGAAGGACAGTGAGGGAATTCTCCTTGTGCTATAGTGTGCTTTAAAAAAACATTTTTTCTAGGGACAGAAAACTATAGGTAGGAAGAGTGTCAGTTTCTTTCACTGTGATAATCCTTGTTTCTAGGGACAAAGAAGGAAAGTGAGGGAAATTCTCCTTGTGCTATAGTGTGCTTTAAAAAAACATTTTTTCTAGGGACAGAAAACTATAGGTAGGGAGAGTGTCAGTGTGTTTTACTGTGCGAATCCTTGTTTCTAGGGACAGGGAAGGACAGTGAGGGAATTCTCCTTGTGCTATAGTGTGCTTTAAAAAAACATTTTTTCTAGGGACAGAAAACTATAGGTAGGGAGAGTGTCAGTGTGTTTTACTGTGCAAATCCTTGTTTCTAGGGACAGGGAAGGACAGTGAGGGAATTCTCCTTGTGCTATAGTGTGCTTTAAAAAAACATTTTTTCAAGGGACAGAAAACTATAGGTAGGAAGAGTGTCAGTTTCTTTCACTGTGATAATCCTTGTTTCTAGGGACAAAGAAGGAAAGTGAGGGAAATTCTCCTTGTGCTATAGTGTGCTTTAAAAAAACATTTTTTCTAGGGACAGAAAACTATAGGTAGGGAGAGTGTCAGTGTGTTTTACTGTGCGAATCCTTGTTTCTAGGGACAGGAAAGGACAGTGAGGGAATTCTCCTTGTGCTATAGTGTGCTTTAAAAAAACATTTTTTCTAGGGACAGAAAACTATAGGTAGGAAGAGTGTCAGTTTCTTTCACTGTGATAATCCTTGTTTCTAGGGACAAAGAAGGAAAGTGAGGGAAATTTTCCTTGTGCTATAGTGTGCTTTAAAAAAACATTTTTTCTAGGGACAGAAAACTATAGGTAGGGAGAGTGTCAGTGTGTTTTACTGTGCGAATCCTTGTTTCTAGGGACAGGGAAGGACAGTGAGGGAATTCTCCTTGTGCTATAGTGTGCTTTAAAAAAACATTTTTTCTAGGGACAGAAAACTATAGGTAGGAAGAGTGTCAGTTTCTTTCACTGTGATAATCCTTGTTTCTAGGGACAGGGAAGGAAAGTGAGGGAAATTCTCCTTGTGCTATAGTGTGCTTTAAAAAAACATTTTTTCAAGGGACAGAAAACTATAGGTAGGAAGAGTGTCAGTTTCTTTCACTGTGATAATCCTTGTTTCTAGGGACAAAGAAGGAAAGTGAGGGAAATTCTCCTTGTGCTATAGTGTGCTTTAAAAAAACATTTTTTCTAGGGACAGAAAACTATAGGTAGGGAGAGTGTCAGTGTCTTTTACTGTGCGAATCCTTGTTTCTAGGGACAGGGAAGGACAGTGAGGGAATTCTCCTTGTGCTATAGTGTGCTTTAAAAAAACATTTTTTCTAGGGACAGAAAACTATAGGTAGGAAGAGTGTCAGTTTCTTTCACTGTGATAATCCTTGTTTCTAGGGACAAAGAAGGAAAGTGAGGGAAATTCTCCTTGTGCTATAGTGTGCTTTAAAAAAACATTTTTTCTAGGGACAGAAAACTATAGGTAGGGAGAGTGTCAGTGTCTTTTACTGTGCGAATCCTTGTTTCTAGGGACAGGGAAGGACAGTGAGGGAAATTCTCCTTGTGCTATAGTGTGCTAAAGCATTCCTCATCAACCATCTTTGAAATCCTTGTTTTTTTGGACAGTCAGGGAAATTGTCGTTGTGCTATTCTGTGCAAAAGCAATCATCCTCAACCATATTTAGAAATCCTTAAGTAAAGGGACAGAGAAGGACACCTGAAGGTAGCCCTTATTGCTTTTTTCCCATCTCCCTGCAGGCCATCTATTAGAATGTCTGGAATGCAAACAAGGAGAGGCAGACAGTCAGGAGGCAATAAAAGAGGGCAAGCAGGCTCTGTGTCTGGGGGCAACAGTGCTGGTCGTGGACGCGGTGCATTGTCATCAGCACATGGCCATGGGACACGCTTGTCCTTCTTTTCGGCAGCTGGACATGTTGAGCCACATCATGCCGAAGACTTGGTAGAGTGGATGACCAAGCCCTCCTCCTCCTCCTCATCCTCTCTCACCCAGGCTCAGGGTACTGGAAAAGCAGCTGCCAAAGCGTCCTCTTCCCTGGTATCAATGTCAGACTCATCATCAGTCACTCCTTCCCTAGACCCACCATGTCCTCCTCCTGAGGAGTCCCCCGAACTGTTTGAGCACAGTGTTGGGTACATGCTCCAGGAGGATGCCCAGCGTTTCGAAGGGTCTGATGATGAAACCCAGCTACAGGAAGGCAGTAGCGTGAGAGCAGACAGAGGGGATGCTCAAGAAGGACACCAATCTGGCAGTCATGTTCCAGCAGCTGCAGCATACTGCCAGATTGGCTCCAGTGATGAGGAGGGAGGGGATGATGAGGTCACTGACTCCACGTGGGTGCCTAATAGGAGAGAGGAGGAGGAGGAGGATGAGGAGGAGGCACATCTCCAACGAGGCAGGATGCCCTTTGGTGGCCAGCGTAAGGGCAGTACACCGACGGAATCACACCGCAGAGCTCCGCCTGTGCAGGGCGCTGCCTCTGCCCGTCATTCAAAAAGTTCTTTGGTGTGGGCCTTTTTTGAGGCTAGTGCATCAGATCGCACAGCTGCTGTTTGCAACATATGTCTCAAGCGTATATCGCGTGGCCAAAACATCAGCCGCTTGGGTACCACATGCCTGACCAGACATATGTTGACCTGCCATGCAGCTCGTTGGCAAGCCTACCTCAAAGACCCACACCAAAGAACAAAGCGGACCTCTCCTTGCACCGCATCAGCTGGGATCTCCAACCCCACTATAACTTCAGTCCTCTCTGAAACATGCACTGAGAGGAATGAAGGTGTAGAATTAGGTGTGTCACAGCCAAGTACTTGCGGCCACTCTGCTAGCAGTACACCGACGTCCGATTCTAGCAGGCAAATTTCCCTGCCCCAGCTGCTGGACCGTCGAAAGAAGTTCACTCCCAGCCATCCACATGCCCAGCGGTTGAATGCTAGCTTGGCTAAATTGCTAGCGCTTCAACTGCTGCCTTTTCAGTTGGTAGACTCGGCCCCCTTCCGTGAGTTTGTGCAATGTGCGGTTCCTCAGTGGCAGGTTCCCAAACGCCACTTTTTCTCACGGAAGGCTATTCCGGCTCTCTACCGGCATGTGGAAGGCAATGTCTTGGCCTCGCTGGACAGGGTGGTCAGCGGTAAGGTGCATATTACCGCTGACTCATGGTCCAGCAGGCATGGACAGGGACGTTACCTTTCTTTCACGGCCCATTGGGTCACTCTTTTGGCAGCTGGGAAGGATGCAGGACAAGGTGCAGTAGTGTTGGAGGTTGTTCCACCGCCACGCCTCCAAAATGCTACTACTGGTTGTGACACACCTCTCTCCTCCACCCCCTCCTCTTCTTCTTCCTCCATGGCCTCTTCCTGTGGTTTGTCCTCGGAACCAGCGGTGCTCCGTAGGCGTTCAAGGGGCTACGCAAGTACGCAGTCAAAAAGATGCCATGCCGTGCTTGCGCTGGTGTGTTTGGGGGACAGAAGCCACACTGGGGCAGAGGTCCTGTCTGCTCTGCAGGGCCAGGCCGAGAGGTGGTTGACGCCACGCCAGCTTAAGCCAGGAATGGTGGTTTGCGACAATGGCACCAACCTCCTCTCCGCCCTCCGACAGGGACAACTGACCCATGTGCCCTGTGTGGCTCACGTCCTTAACCTGGTGGTGCAGCGGTTCTTGGGCAGGTACCCGGGCTTACAGGATGTCCTGAGGCAGGCCAGGAAAGTCTGTGTGCATTTCCGCAGATCTTATAATGCCAGTGCTCGCCTGGCTGAGCTGCAAAAGGAGTTGAACCTGCCCAAGAACCGCCTTATATGTGACATGCCCACCAGGTGGAACTCAACGTTGGCCATGCTGCAGCGGCTGCACACATCAATGAGTACCTGTGCGACTACGGCACCAGGACAGGGTCAGGGGAGCTTGGTTTTTTTTCTCCACGCCAGTGGGGCATGATCAGGGATGCATGCACTGTCCTGGCACCATTTGAGGAGGCCACGAGGATGGTGAGCAGTGACAGTGCATGCATCAGTGACACTGTACCTCTTGTCCACCTGTTGGAGCACACGCTGCGTGGAATAATGGACAGGGCACTTGAGGCAGAACAGAGGCAGGAAGAGGAGGACTTCCTTGCCTCTCAAGGCCCCCTTTACCCAGACAGTGTTCCTTCTGTCCCACCCATCGCACAGGAAGAGGAGGAGGAGGAGGAGGAGGAGGATTGTGTCAGCATGGAGGTGGAGGCTGGCACTCAGCATCATCAGCAGCAGTCTTTTAGGGATGATTTACAGTCCCAAGAAACCAGTGGACTTGTACGTGGCTGGGAGGAGGTGGCTGCGGATCATGTCGTCCTTAGTGACCCAGAGGACTCCGGAGCGAATGCCTCAGCAAACCTACGCTGCATGGCCTCCCTGATCCTGCAAAGTCTGCGGAAGGATCCTCGTATTCTTCGGATCAAGGAGAGGGACCATTACTGGCTGGCCACTCTCCTTGATCCACGGTACAAGGGTAAGGTTGCGGACCTTATGTTTCCGTCGCAGAGGGAGCAGAGGATGAGACAACTCCGGGAGGCCTTGCAGAAAGGTCTGTGCAACGCGTTCCCAGAGACTGGGAGGTTACAAACTCCTGGTCCTGGACAACGAGTTGCTGAGGCTTCGGCCAGTCAAAGAAGGAGCGGTGGGGAAGGTGGCCGTCTGACCGATGCGTTCAGACAATTCTTTAGTCCGCAGCCCCAAAGTATGATCGGTTCCAGCAACCATCGCCAGCGTCTGATAAACATGGTGCAGGAATATCTAGGGGCAAGGTCAGACTTGGACACCTTCCCCACCGAAAATCCTCTGGCTTACTGGGTCTTGAGGATGGATCACTGGCCAGAGCTTGCACAGTATGCAATTGAGCTACTGGCCTGTCCTGCATCCAGCGTTCTTTCGGAACGCACATTCAGTGCTGGAGGATTTGTCACGGATCACAGGGTGCGCCTGTCCACCGACTCGGTTGATCGACTGACTTTCATCAAGATGAACCAGTCTTGGATCACCACCAGCTACCACACACCTGATGCTGATATAACAGACTAATTGATTTTAACATGTCACATCCCTTCAAGACTGATGCTGATGCTGAGTGCCTGTGCTGTTATGTTGACTGGCTATCCTCCTCCTCCGAGTCCTCAATGATACGATTGATGATGATAGCTTGGAAGATCATTTTTGTTTATGGGTGCCGCCACCAGTGGCTAGAGCCCAATTTTTCAGCCCCTGTTTTACAGGGGCGTGTAATTACAATTTTTTTAGCAATAATTTGCCATAGGGCTCATTGCTGTGCTCCAAGTACAGTATCTGTGAGGGGTTGGAGTGTTGTGGCACCAGTGCCTAAGGCCCAATTTTTCAGCCCCTGTTTAACAGGGGCGTGTCATTACAATTTTTGAAGCAATACTTTGCAACAGGGCTCATTGCTGTGCTCCAAGTACAGTATCTGTGAGGGGTTGTAGTGTTGTGCCACCAGTGCCTAAGGCCCAATTTTTCAGCCCCTGTTTAACAGGGGCGTGTCATTACAATTCTTGATCTAATAATTCACAGCAGGACCCATTGCTGCACCCACCAAGAGTAACTCTCAGGGCTTACAGTGTTGTGGCAACGCCACCACCACCACCACCACCACGAAAGGCCCAATTTTTCAGCCCCTGTTCAACAGGGGCATGCAATTACAATTCTTGATCTAATAATTCACAGCAGGGCCCATTGCTGCACCCACCAAGAGTAACTCTCAGGGCTTACAGTGTTGTGGCAACGCCACCACCACCACCACCACCACGAAAGGCCCAATTTTTCAGCCCCTGTTCAAAAGGGGCATGTAATTACAATTCTTGATCTAATAATTCACAGCAGGGCCCATTGCTGCACCCACCAAGAGTAACTCTGAGGGCTTACAGTGTTGTGGCAACGCCACCACCACCACCACCACGAAAGGCCCAATTTTTCAGCCCCTGTTCAAAAGGGGCATGTAATTACAATTCTTGATCTAATAATTCACAGCAGGGCCCATTGCTGCACCCACCAAGAGTAACTGTCAGGGCTTACAGTGTTGTGGCACCAGCACCACCATCAAAGGCCCAATTTTTACTACCACTGTTCAACAATTATATGTAATTAAAATTCCTGATATAATAGTTGACAGCAGGGCGTTCCAGCACCAACCAAGAGTAACTGTGAGTGCTTACAGTGTTGTGCCAACACCAACAACTAAGGGGCCTATTTCTGCAGAGTATATACGGCAGGTCCCTACTTTCAAACATCCAACTTACAAACGACTCCTACTTGCAAACGCAAGAAGACAACAGGAAGTGAGAGGAAATCTACCACTAGGAAGGAAAATTCTCTCCTGTAAGAATAAATATGGGAGAAAGGTGTCTCCTCTGTACTGATGCTTTATCAGCAATCCTTGTTTCAAGAAAAACACCACATTTCAAAAACAGTTGTCATTGGGACGGAAAGTGAGGTGAAATGTTCTGAACAGGGGCACAGACAGCAAAACAAATGTTACAGGGGTGATAACCCTTACCTATGTTTTCCAAAAAGTTTAAAAATAGATTTTTGGGCTGGAGCTACACTTCAACAATGTACCTGTTCAAAATTACAAACAGATTCTACATAAGAACAAACCTACAGTCCCTGTCTTGTATGCACCGCCTGTATACGGCTGTTCAGAGTATATAGGGCCTTTTTTATTTTATGTGCGGGGTTCCCCTTAATATCCATACAAGACCCAAAGGGGCTGGTAATGGGCTGGGGTAGGGGGGGGGGGGTCATGGGGTAGCTATGCCATTTTTCTTAAAGATTTTCATCCATATTACCGGGACCAGACATTACATTAAAGCCGCAAGCAGTTTTAAATGGCTTTTTTTTCCTTTAGAAGTGTCATTTTGTGCAGGGACAGTTCTAAACACGGGAAACACGTGGCACTTCACAGGCATACTTTAGACACCCCCCAGGTACTATATTTAAAGGAATATTTGACTTTTTTTTTCACTTTATGCATCATTAACCACTTAACGACCGCCCACCGCCGATTTACGTCGGCAGAATGGCACGGACAGGCAGAATCACGTAGATCTACGTGATCGCCTTTGTGCAGTTGGGGGGTCCATCCGGACCCCCCTTCACTGCAGTGAGCGGCCGTTAAGTGTTCGGGAGCGATCAGGCATGAGGGGGCGGCCGCTCGATTCCGCCCCCCCCCCCCTCGCGATCGCTCCCGGCCAATGAAATTGCTTCCTCCGCCATGTGATGTAAACACAGGCTGGAGGAAGTGATGTCATCTCCCTCGCCGCGGTCTTTTCGTTCCCGGCGCCGAGGAGTGAAGACAGAGGTTAGTGCTCCAACAGTCCACTGACACGTAGGTACACATAGGCACACAAATCACCCCCCAGTCACCCCCAGATCACCCCCCAGGTCACCCCAAAGCCCCCAATCACAGTGTCACTGATTGCAGTGATCATTTATTTTACTGATCACTGCATTTAGTGTCATCTGTGATTGTAAAAAGTTGCAAGGCAGTTAGGATTAGGCCCCTTTAGGTCCAGGGTAGCCCCCTAACCCCCCCTAATAAAGGTTTAACCCCTTGATCACCCCCCAGGTAACCCTTTCACCCCCTAACTTCAGCGTCACTAAGCGATTGTTTTTCCGATCGCTGTATTCGTGTCGCTGGTGTTTTAGATAGGCAGTTATTTTTTTTTTAGGTTCGCCGCAGGTTTTTATTGGTGTCAGGTACCCCCATATTTAACCTAATAAAGGTTTTAACCCCCTGATTGCCCCTAGTTAACCCTTTCACCAGTGATCACCATATAAAGGTTACGGGTGACGCTGGTTGATTAGTTTGCTTTTTATAGCATCAGGGCACCCGCCGTATATAACCCAATAAAGGTTTAACCCCCCTGATCGCCCGGCGGGTGAGATCAATTAGGTTTTAGCGCCAGAGAGGGTCTGCGTCGCCCCAGGCAGTGTTAGGTTAGTGCCAGTAACGCTAACACCCACGCGCAAAGCATACACCCCCCTTAGTGGTATAGTATCTGATCAGATCTATACTAGCATCCCCAGCGGTTTAGGGTTCCCAAAAACGCAGTGTTAGCGGGATCAGCCCAGATACCTGCTAGTACCTGCGTTTAGCCCCTCCGCCCAGCCCAGCCCAGCCCACCCAAGTGCAGTATCGATCGATCACTGTCACTTACCAAACACAACACACATAACTGCAGCGTTCGCAGAGACAGGCCTGATCCCTGCGATCGCTAACAGTTTTTTTGTAGCGTTTGATATATTTGCTGACGACAGTCAGGTGCTTTTTTTCCTGTGAATCTTACTAGTGTACCCCTAAATTTAGAGCCCAAAATGGCAAGTCGAAGGTACACTAGTAAAGAGGCCTACGAGATTCTGAGCATGACAGATAGTGAAGAGGAGGTCACGTATCTGTCAGATTCAGGCTCAGAATATCTTCCCGTAGAAGACAGTGACGTCAGCGGCCCCACGTCAGATAGCTCTGACGACGAAGTTGAGGTCCCTGCTAAGGTCAGGCGTACCCGATCCCGATCTTCTGAGGTTGTTGAGGAGCAAGAACCGCAGGTCTCTCGTATCATGGAGCAGAGTAGTACTAGCGCCGCTATTCCTTCTGGTGAACTGGCAAGCACCAGCGGCCTAGTACAGCCTGGACGTACATCCAGCACTGCAGTAACACTTGGTGACGTGGCGAGTCCCATAAGTGCAGTTCAAGCTGGCGAGGTGGCAAGCACAAGTAGTGTCCCGCTGCCACCAAGAAGACAAAGGCAGGCCCGTCGTGCCCATACTGCCCTTCCTGCAGAATTCGCCTATCCTGATTGGGTCCCCACCACTTCTGCAGAACCCGTACTTCCCCCATTCACTGCCCAACCCGGTATTCAGGTGGAAACAGCTGATTTTATGCCAATCGATTTTTATTCGCTGTTTTTCACGGAAGATCTCTATAGATCTATTGTGGACCAGAGTAATTTATATGCTGGTCAATTTATCGCCGCTAACCCCCAGTTGCCTAAAATTGACAGAAATTGGAAACCAATTACGGTTTCCGAATTTAAGACCTTTCTGGGCCTTTCCCTCAACATGGGCACACATAAATTTCCGTCATTGCGTGCTTATTGGTCCACGCACCCAATTGACCACATGCCCGTGTTCTCTGCCTCCATGTCCAGGGCACGATACGAGCAGATTTTGCGGTTCATGCACTTCAACGACAATGAACTTTGTCGTCCACGTGGGGACCCTGAATACGACCGGCTCTATAAAATTCGGCCCCTCATAAACCACTTCAACGAACGTTTTGCAGCCTTGTTTACTCCCGATCAAGTTGTCTGCGTTGATGAGTCCCTGATTAAATTTTCTGGCCGCTTGTCTTTCAAGCAGTACCTTCCCAGCAAGCGTGCCAGATACGGGGTCAAGCTCTACAAGTTCTGTGACAGGGCAACAGGCTATGTAGTGAACTTTACGGTTTATGAGGGAAAAGACAGTCAGATTGAGTCGGTCAACTGCCCGGATTACATAGGGAGCGCTGGCAAGATAGTGTGGAACTTGGTGTCGCCCTTATTCGGAAAGGGGTACCACTTGTATGTGGACAATTATTACACGAGCGTGCCACTGTTTAGTCACTTGTTTGATCATAAGATTGGAGCATGTGGCACCGTGCGACCTAATCGCCGGGGCTTTCCCCAGCGGCTTGTAGATGCCCGTCTTAGGCTGGGGGAGAGAGCCTGCTTGAAGTGTAATAACTTGCTCGCTATGAAGTGGAGGGACAATAAGAATGTTTTCCTTCTTACCTCCCTTCATGCAGACACGACAGTCCAAATTCCTACGGCGACTGGTGTTGTGGAGAAACCCCTCTGTGTCCACGAATATAACCAAAATATGGGAGGGGTGGACCTCAACGACCAGTTGATGGCGCCGTATCTAATTGACCGTAAGGCGAGACGCTGGTACAAAAAAGTGTCTCTATCATTATTCCAATTGGCTTTGCTGAACGCTCATGTGCTATACAGAGCTTCAGGCGGGACGTTATCTCTTCTAAAATTCCAGAATGAGATAGTCACAGAACTCCTGTATCCAGGCGGTTCTGCACCTCACCATCCCCAACCAAATGCAGTAAGCCGGCTGCATGAGAGGCATTATTCGTATGTCCTCCCGAGTACCCCTACCCAAAGCCACCCCCAAAAAAGATGTCGTGTCTGTAGCAAGCGCGGATTTAGGCGTGACACCCGTAGTTTTTGTCCACGCTGTCCTGACAAGCCTGGTCTTTGCCAAGGTGAATGTTTTGAACGCTACCACTCAAAAGTGAAGTTTTAGCGTAGGGTACAGCATTTCACAGACTAGGACACACTTACACAGGGTCTCCCAAGATGCCATTACATTTTGAGAGACCCGAACCATTACAGTTGTAAAGTTACAAAAAAAAGTGTAAAAAAGAAAAAAAAAACGTAAAAAACAAAACACAAAAAAAATATAAAATAAAAAAACCAAAAATAGTTGTTGTTTTATTGTTCTCTCTCTCTCTATTTTCTCTCTATTGTTCTGCTCTTTTTTACTGTATTCTATTCTGCAATGTTTTATCATGCTTGCTTTTCAGGTATGTAATTTTTTGTTTTCAGGTGCGCCATTCAACTGCAGCGCGGAATTATTTATCTTGACAGCAACAGCGTTTGCTCCCACGATACATAAAGCCGTGACTCCAGTGCTGTAGGAGGTGATTTCACCACCACAGTTAAAAAAAAGAGCATATATGCCGAAGCATGGGGGCAGCAGGGGCGGAGGAGCGATTTTGCTCCTAATGCCGCGTACATACGGTCGAAATTCCGACCGTGTGTACGCGGCATAACTTTTTTGCGGGAGGATGCCCCCATGCTTCGGCATATATATATTTTAGGCACAGGTTGCGTTAAAACATTTTTTTATTTTTTACTAGGTTTTGTTTTGGTATTTGCTTTGCAGTTATGGCATGGTAAGGTCTTACTGTTGTACTGTAATGTTACTTTGTTTTAATGTTAACCACCATTTGCTTAGCAGGTACGCCATTCAGTTGCAGCGCGGATCTATTTATCTTGACAGCAACAGCGTTTGCTCCCACGATACATAAAGCCGTGACTCCAACACTGTAGGAGGTGATTTCACCACCACAGTTAAAAAAAAGAGCATATATGCCGAAGCATGGGGGCAGCAGGGGCGGAGGAGCGATTTTGCTCCTAATGCCGCGTACATACGGTCGAAATTCCGACCGTGTGTACGCGGCATAACTTTTTTGCGGGAGGATGCCCCCATGCTTCGGCATATATATATTTTAGGCACAGGTTGCGTTAAAACATTTTTTTATTTTTTACTAGGTTTTGTTTTGGTATTTGCTTTGCAGGTATGGCATGGTAAGGTCTTACTGTTGTACTGTAATGTTACTTTGTTTTAATGTTAACCACCATTTGCTTAGCAGGTACGCCATTCAGTTGCAGCACGGATCTATTTATCTTGACAGCAACAGCGTTTGCTCCCACGATACATAAAGCCGTGACTCCAACGCTGTAGGAGGTGATTTCACCACCACAGTTAAAAAAAAGAGCATATATGCCGAAGCATGGGGGCAGCAGGGGCGGAGGAGCGATTTTGCTCCTAATGCCGCGTATATACGGTCGAAATTCCAACGGAGGCTTATCCGTGGAAAAGTCCGACCGTGTGTACGCGGCATAACCTTTTATGCCGCGTACATACGGTCGAAATTCCGACGAAGGCTTGACCGTGTGTACGCGGCATAACTTTTTTGCGGGAGGATGCCCCCATGCTTCGGCATATATGCCCATCATTAGAAGTGGGTGGATGAAGGGAGGTATTCTAATGGTGGGCATACCCACCAATCAATCTCTTTTTTTCGTTCAGCCAATAGGCTGTATGAAAAAAAAGATTACAATACATGTCCAACAAGGACCAGCAACGTACTGGTATGTTGCTGGACTTTGAATGTTTATACCAGAATGATGCCTGCGGGTTTAGGTATCATCTTGGTATCATTCTTTTCAGCCAGCAGCCGGCTTTCATGTAAAAGCAATTCTAGCAGATAATTAGCCTCTAGACTGCTTTTACAAGCAGTGGGAGGGAATGTCCCCCCCCGGATATAAAAAGCGCCATTGGGAAATTGGGAAAGCATTTTATCACACCGATCTTGGTGTGGTCAGATGCTTTGAGGGCAGAGGAAAGATCTAGGGTCTAACCCCCCAATTTTTTTCAAAAAAAGAGTACCTGTCACTACCTATTGCTATCATAGGGGATATTTACATTCCCTGAGATAACGATAAAAATGGTAAAAAAATAAAATATGGAAGGCACAGTTTAAAAATAAAATAAAAAAGCCAAATAAATAATAAAAAAAAAAAAAAAAAAAAAAAAAGCACCGCTGTCCCCCCCTGCTATTGCGCAAAGGCGAACGCAAGCGTCTGTCTAGCGTCATATGTAAACAGCAATTGCATCATGCATGTGAGGTATCACCGCGAAGGTCAGATCGAGGGCAGTCATTTTAGCAGTAGACCTCCTCTGTAAATCTAACGTGGTAACCTGTAAAGGCTTTTAAATGCTTTTAAAAATGAATGTAGTTTTGTCGCCGCTGCGCGTTTGTGCGCAATTTTAAAGCATGTCGTGTTTGGTATCCATGTACTCGGCCTATGATCATCTTTTTTATTTCATCAAACATTTGGGCAATATAGTGTTTTTTAGTGCATTAAAAATAAAAAAAGTGTGTTTTTCCCCCAAAAAATGCGTTTGAAAAATCGCTGCGCAAATACTGTGTGGAAAAAAAAAATGCAACACCCACTATTTTAATCTGTAGGGCCTTTGCTTTAAAAAAATATATAATGTTTGGGGGTTCAACATAATTTTCTTGCAAAAAAAAATTTTCTTTCATGTAAACAAAAAGTGTCAGAAAGGGCTTTGTCTTCAAGTGGTTAGAAGAGTGGATGATGTGTGACATAAGCTTCCTAATGTTGTGCATAAAATGCCAGGACAGTTCAAAACCCCCCCAAATGACCCCATTTTGTAAAGTAGACACCTCAAGCTATTTGCTGAGAGGCATGTTGAGCCCATTGAATATTTTTTTTTTTTGTCCCAAGTGATTGAATAATGACCAAAAAAAAAAAAAATGTACAAAAAGTTGTCACTAAATTATATATTGCTCAAACATGCCATGGGCATATGTGGAATTACACCCCAAAATACATTCTGTTGCTTCTCCTGAGTACGGGGATACCACATGTGTGGGACTTTTTGGGAGCCTAGTCGCGTACGGGACCCCAAAAACCAAGCACCGCCTTCAGGATTTCTATGGGTGTAAATTTTTGATTTCACTCCTCACTGCCTATCACAGTTTCGGAGGCCATGGAATGCCCAGATGGCACAAAACCCCCCCAAATGACCCCATTTTGGAAAGTAGACACCCCAAGCTATTTGCTGAGAGGTATGTTGAGTATTTTGCAGATCTCGCTTTTTGTCACAAAGTTTTGAAAATGTAAAAAAAGAAAAAAAAAAAGAAAAAAAAATGTCTTTCTTAATTTTCAAAAACAAATGAGAGCTGTAAAATACTCACCATGCCTCTCAGCAAATAGCTTGGGGTGTCTACTTTCCAAAATGGGGTCATTTGTGGGGGTTTTGGGCTATTTTGACATTTTATGGCCTTCAAAACTGTGATAGGTAGTGAGGAGTGAAATCAAAAATTTATGCCCTTAGAAACCTTGAAGGCGGTGCTTGGTTTTTGGGGTCCCGTACGCGGCTAGGCTCCCAAAAAGTCCCACACATGTGGTATCCCCGTACTCAGGAGAAGCAGCAGAATGTATTTTGGGGTGTAATTTCACATATAACCATGGCATGTGTGAGCAATATATCATTTAGTGACAACTTTTTGTACATTTTTTTTTTCTTTTTGTCATTATTCAATCATTTGGGACAAAAAAAAAAAATATTCAATGGGCTCAACATGCCTCTCAGCAAATAGCTTGGGGTGTCTACTTTCCAAAATGGGGTCATTTGGGGGGGTTTTGTGTCATCTTGGCATTTTATGGCCTTCAAAACTGTGATAGGTAGTGAGGAGCGAAATCAAAAATGTATGCCCTTAGAAACCTTGAAGGCGGTGCTTGGTTTTTGGGGTCCCGTACGCGGCTAGGCTCCCAAAAAGTCCCACACATGTGGTATCCCCGTACTCAGGAGAAGCAGCAGAATGTATTTTGGGGTGTAATTTCACATATGCCCATGGCATGTGTGAGCAATATATCATTTAGTGACAACTTTGTGCAAAAAAAAAACAGTTTGTCATATTCCCGCAACCTGTGGCAAAATATAAAATATTCCATGGACTCAACATGCCTCTCAGCAAATAGCTTGGGGTGTCTACTTTCCAAAATGGGGTAATTTGGGGGGGGTTTGTGCTATTTTGGCATTTTATGGCCTTCAAAACTGTGATAGGTAGTGAGGAGTGAAATCAAAAATTTACGCCCTTAGAAATCCTGAAGGCGGTGCTTGGTTTTTGGGGCCCTGTACGCGGCTAGGCTCCCAAAAAGTCCCACACATGTGGTATCCCCGTACTCAGGAAAAGCAGCAGAATGTATTTTGGGGTGCAATTCCACATATAACCATGGCATGTGTGAGCAATATATCATTTAGTGACAACTTTTTGTACATTTTTTTTTTCTTTTTGTCATTATTCAATCATTTGGGACAAAAAAAAAATATTCAATGGGGTCAACATGCCTCTCAGCAAATAGCTTGGGGTGTCTACTTTCCAAAATGGGGTCATTTGGGGGGGTTTTGTGCCATCTTGGCATTTTATGGCCTTCAAAACTGTGATAGGTAGTGAGGAGTGAAATCAAAAATTTATGCCCTTAGAAACCTTGAAGGCGGTGCTTGGTTTTTGGGGTCCCGTACGCGGCTAGGCTCCCAAAAAGTCCCACACATGTGGTATCCCCGTACTCAGGAGAAGCAGCAGAATGTATTTTGGGGTGTAATTTCACATATGCCCATGGCATGTGTGAGCAATATATCATTTAGTGACAACTTTGTGCAAAAAAAAAAAGTTTGTCATATTCCCGCAACTTGTGGCAAAATATAAAATATTCCATGGACTGAACATGCCTCTCACTAAATAGCTTGGGGTGTCTACTTTCCAAAATGGGGTCATTTGGGGGGGTTTTGTGCTATTTTGGCATTTTATGGCCTTCGAAACTGTGATAGGCAGTGAGGAGTGAAATCAAAAATTTGCGCCCTTAGAAATCCTGAAGGCGGTGCTTGGTTTCCGGGGTCCCGTACGTGGCTAGGCTCCTAAAAAGTCCCACACATGTGGTATCCCCGTACTCAGGTGAAGCAGCAGAATGTATTTTGGGGTGCAATTCCACATATAACCATGGCATGTGTGAGCAATATATCATTTAGTGACAACTTTTTGTAATTTTTTTTTTTTATTTTTTTTTTTGTCATTATTCAATCACTTGGGACGAAAAAAATAAATATTCAATAGGCTCAACATGCCTCTCAGCAATTTCCTTGGGGTGTCTACTTTCCAAAATGGGGTCATTTGGGGGGGTTTTGTACTGCCCTGCCATTTTAGCACCTCAAGAAATGAGATAGGCAGTCATAAATTTAAAGCTGTGTAAATTTCAGAAAATGTACCCTAGTTTGTAAACGCTATAACTTTTGCGCAAACCAATAAATATACGCTTATTGACATTTTTTTTACTAAAGACATGTGGCTGAATACATTTTGGCCTAAATGTATGACTAAAATTGAGTTTATTCGATTTTTCTTATAACAAAAAGTAGAAAATATCATTTTTTTTCAAAATTTTCGGTCTTTTTCTGTTTATATCGCAAAAAATAAAAATCGCAGAGGCAATCAAATACCATTAAAAGAAAGCTCTATTTGTGGGAAGAAAAGGACGCAAATTTCATTTGGGTACAACATTGCATGTCCACACAATTTACAGTTAAAGCAGCGCAGTGCCGAATCCCAAAAACAGGCTTGGTCCTAATGGCCCGAAATGGTCCGGGGCTTAAGTGGTTAAAATGACTGCTCCCGAAAAACGACTGTTTTTAAAACTTCTTTTTGCATTGATACATGTCCCCTGGTGCACAACCCGGGTTCCCAAACCCTTTTTAGGACAATAACATGCATAATAGTTGTTATAATTAGCACTTTAGAATTCGAACGTTCGCATCCATTGTATTTAATAGGGTTCTAATGTTCGTACGAACTTTCGGTCCGTTCGCGGGTTCTGGTGCGAACCGAACCCGGGGGTGTTCGGCTCATCACTACCCAGCAACATCATTGGTACAGTATTTGCAATTGCCACAGGGAAAAGAACGATTGTTTACAGCCCTTTGTTGGGCTTGTGGAATTTTGAATATAAAAGCAGGTTCCACAAATTGCAGCATTCTTTCAACTAAAAGTAACTAACCACAAAAAGCAAACAGGTTTTCTCCACTATACTTTGTGATTTATTTGCAGAGACTTTTATTTTCTCTCTGAGGATGTTAAGGTAGATTGAACAACGAACAACTGAAATCCTCTTTCCTTATTATCTTGGTGATCAATTACTTGGCATGAAATGGGAATATCAGGCTGGCAAAAAAACGTAATAGGAAAGATTGATTTATTTTCCATTAACCACTTAAGCCCCGGACCATTTCGGGCCATTAGGACCAAGCCTGTTTTTGGGATTTGGCACTGCGCTGCTTTAACTGTAAATTGTGCGGACATGCAATGTTGTACCCAAATGAAATTTGCGTCCTTTTCTTCCCACAAATAGAGCTTTCTTTTAATGGTATTTGATTGCCTCTGCGATTTTTATTTTTTGCGATATAAACAGAAAAAGACCGAAAATTTTGAAAAAAAAATGATATTTTCTACTTTTTGTTATAAGAAAAATCGAATAAACTCAATTTTAGTCATACATTTAGGCCAAAATGTATTCAGCCACATGTCTTTAGTAAAAAAAATGTCAATAAGCGTATATTTATTGGTTTGCGCAAAAGTTATAGCGTTTACAAACTAGGGTACATTTTCTGAAATTTACACAGCTTTAAATTTATGACTGCCTATCTCATTTCTTGAGGTGCTAAAATGGCAGGGAAGTACAAACCCCCCCAAATGACCCCATTTTGGAAAGTAGACACCCCAAGGAAATTGCTGAGAGGCATGTTGAGCCCATTGAATATTTTTTTTTTTTGTCCCAAGTGATTGAATAATGACAAAAAAAAAAAAAAAAAATTACAAAAAGTTGTCACTAAATGATATATTGCTCACACATGCCATGGTTATATGTGGAATTGCACCCCAAAATACATTCTGCTGCTTCTCCTGAGTACGGGGATACCACATGTGTGGGACTTTTTAGGAGCCTAGCCACGTACGGGACCCCGGAAACCAAGCACCGCCTTCAGGATTTCTAAGGGCGCAAATTTTTGATTTCACTCCTCACTACCTATCACAGTTTCGAAGGCCATAAAATGCCAAAATAGCACAAAACCCCCCCAAATGACCCCATTTTGGAAAGTAGACACCCCAAGCTATTTACTGAGAGGCATGTTCAGTCCATGGAATATTTTATATTTTGCCACAAGTTGCGGGAATATGACAAACTTTTTTTTTTTTGCACAAAATTGTCACTAAATGATATATTGCTCACACATGCCATGGGCATATGTGAAATTACACCCCAAAATACATTCTGCTGCTTCTCCTGAGTACGGGGATACCACATGTGTGGGACTTTTTGGGAGCCTAGCCGCGTACGGGACCCCAAAAACCAAGCACCGCCTTCAAGGTTTCTAAGGGCATAAATTTTTGATTTCACTCCTCACTACCTATCACAGTTTTGAAGGCCATAAAATGCCAAGATGGCACAAAACCCCCCCAAATGACCCCATTTTGGAAAGTAGACACCCCAAGCTATTTGCTGAGAGGCATGTTGACCCCATTGAATATTTTTTTTTTTTGTCCCAAATGATTGAATAATGACAAAAAGAAAAAAAAAATGTACAAAAAGTTGTCACTAAATGATATATTGCTCACACATGCCATGGTTATATGTGGAATTGCACCCCAAAATACATTCTGCTGCTTTTCCTGAGTACGGGGATACCACGTGTGGGACTTTTTGGGAGCCTAGCCGCGTACGGGACCCCAAAAACCAAGCACCGCCTTCAAGGTTTCTAAGGGCATAAATTTTTGATTTCACTCCTCACTACCTATCACAGTTTTGAAGGCCATAAAATGCCAAGATGGCACAAAACCCCCCCAAATGACCCCATTTTGGAAAGTAGACACCCCAAGCTATTTGCTGAGAGGCATGTTGACCCCATTGAATATTTTTTTTTTTTGTCCCAAATGATTGAATAATGACAAAAAGAAAAAAAAAATGTACAAAAAGTTGTCACTAAATGATATATTGCTCACACATGCCATGGTTATATGTGGAATTGCACCCCAAAATACATTCTGCTGCTTCTCCTGAGTACGGGGATACCACATGTGTGGGACTTTTTGGGAGCCTAGCCGCGTACAGGGCCCCAAAAACCAAGCACCGCCTTCAGGATTTCTAAGGGCGTAAATTTTTGATTTCACTCCTCACTACCTATCACAGTTTCGAAGGCCATAAAATGCCAAAATAGCACAAAACCCCCCCAAATTACCCCATTTTGGAAAGTAGACACCCCAAGCTATTTACTGAGAGGCATGTTGAGTCCATGGAATATTTTATATTTTGCCACAGGTTGCGGGAATATGACAAACTGTTTTTTTTTGCACAAAGTTGTCACTAAATGATATATTGCTCACACATGCCATGGGCATATGTGAAATTACACCCCAAAATACATTCTGCTGCTTCTCCTGAGTACGGGGATACCACATGTGTGGGACTTTTTGGGAGCCTAGCCGCGTACGGGACCCCAAAAACCAAGCACCGCCTTCAAGGTTTCTAAGGGCATACATTTTTGATTTCGCTCCTCACTACCTATCACAGTTTTGAAGGCCATAAAATGCCAAGATGGCACAAACCCCCCCCAAATGACCCCATTTTGGAAAGTAGACACCCCAAGCTATTTGCTGAGAGGCATGTTGAGCCCATTGAATATTTTTTTTTTGTCCCAAATGATTGAATAATGACAAAAAGAAAAAAAAAATGTACAAAAACTTGTCACTAAATGATATATTGCTCACACATGCCATGGTTATATGTGAAATTACACCCCAAAATACATTCTGCTGCTTCTCCTGAGTACGGGGATACCACATGTGTGGGACTTTTTGGGATCCTAGCCGCGTACGGGACCCCAAAAACCAAGCACCGCCTTCAAGGTTTCTAAGGGCATAAATTTTTGATTTCACTCCTCACTACCTATCACAGTTTTGAAGGCCATAAAATGTCAAAATAGCCCAAAACCCCCACAAATGACCCCATTTTGGAAAGTAGACACCCCAAGCTATTTGCTGAGAGGCATGGTGAGTATTTTACAGCTCTCACTTGTTTTTGAAAATTAAGAAAGACATTTTTTTTCTTTTTTTTTTCTTTTTTTACATTTTCAAAACTTTGTGACAAAAAGCGAGATCTGCAAAATACTCAACATACCTCTCAGCAAATAGCTTGGGGTGTCTACTTTCCAAAATGGGGTCATTTGGGGGGGTTTTGTGCCATCTGGGCATTCCATGGCCTCCGAAACTGTGATAGGCAGTGAGGAGTGAAATCAAAAATTTACACCCATAGAAATCCTGAAGGCGGTGCTTGGTTTTTGGGGTCCCGTACGCGACTAGGCTCCCAAAAAGTCCCACACATGTGGTATCCCCGTACTCAGGAGAAGCAACAGAATGTATTTTGGGGTGTAATTCCACATATGCCCATGGCATGTTTGAGCAATATATAATTTAGTGACAACTTTTTGTACATTTTTTTTTTTTTGGTCATTATTCAATCACTTGGGACAAAAAAAAAAATATTCAATGGGCTCAACATGCCTCTCAGCAAATAGCTTGAGGTGTCTACTTTACAAAATGGGGTAATTTGGGGGGGTTTTGAACTGTCCTGGCATTTTATGCACAACATTAGGAAGCTTATGTCACACATCATCCACTCTTCTAACCACTTGAAGACAAAGCCCTTTCTGACACTTTTTGTTTACATGAGAAAATATTTTTTTTTGCAAGAAAATTATGTTGAACCCCCAAACATTATATATTTTTTTAAAGCAAAGGCCCTACAGATTAAAATAGTGGGTGTTGCATTTTTTTTTTCCACACAGTATTTGCGCAGCGTTTTTTCAAACGTATTTTTTGGGGGAAAAACACACTTTTTTTATTTTTAATGCACTAAAAAACACTATATTGCCCAAATGTTTGATGAAATAAAAAAGATGATCATAGGCCGAGTACATGGATACCAAACACGACATGCTTTAAAATTGCGCACAAACGCGCAGCGGCGACAAACTACATTCATTTTTAAAAGCATTTAAAAGCCTTTACAGGTTACCACGTTAGATTTACAGAGGAGGTCTACTGCTAAAATGACTGCCCTCGATCTGACCTTCGCGGTGATACCTCACATGCATGATGCAATTGCTGTTTACATATGACGCTAGACCGACGCTTGCGTTCGCCTTTGCGCAATAGCAGGGGGGGACAGCGGTGCTTTTTTTTTTTTTTTTTTATTATTTATTTGGCTTTTTTATTTTATTTTTAAACTGTGCCTTCCATATTTTATTTTTTTACCATTTTTATCGTTATCTCAGGGAATGTAAATATCCCCTATGATAGCAATAGGTAGTGACAGGTACTCTATTTTTGAAAAAAATTGGGGGGTTAGACCCTAGATCTTTCCTCTGCCCTCAAAGCATCTGACCACACCAAGATCGGTGTGATAAAATGCTTTCCCAATTTCCCAATGGCGCTTTTTATATCCGGGGGGGGGACATTCCCTCCCACTGCTTGTAAAAGCAGTCTAGAGGCTAATTATCTGCTAGAATTGCTTTTACATGAAAGCCGGCTGCTGGCTGAAAAGAATGATACCAAGATGATACCTAAACCCGCAGGCATCATTCTGGTATAAACATTCAAAGTCCAGCAACATACCAGTACGTTGCTGGTCCTTGTTGGACATGTATTGTAATCTTTTTTTTCATACAGCCTATTGGCTGAACGAAAAAAAGAGATTGATTGGTGGGTATGCCCACCATTAGAATACCTCCCTTCATCCACCCACTTCTAATGATGGGCATATATGCCGAAGCATGGGGGCATCCTCCCGCAAAAAAGTTATGCCGCGTACACACGGTCAAGCCTTCGTCGGAATTTCGACCGTATGTACGCGGCATAAAAGGTTATGCCGCGTACACACGGTCGGACTTTTCCACGGATAAGCCTCCGTTGGAATTTCGACCGTATATACGCGGCATTAGGAGCAAAATCGCTCCTCCTCCCCTGCTGCCCCCATGCTTCGGCATATATGCTCTTTTTTTTAACTGTGGTGGTGAAATCACCTCCTACAGCGTTGGAGTCACGGCTTTATGTATCGTGGGAGCAAACGCTGTTGCTGTCAAGATAAATAGATCCGCGCTGCAACTGAATGGCGTACCTGCTAAGCAAATGGTGGTTAACATTAAAACAAAGTAACATTACAGTACAACAGTAAGACCTTACCATGCCATACCTGCAAAGCAAATACCAAAACAAAACCTAGTAAAAAATAAAAAAATGTTTTAACGCAACCTGTGCCTAAAATATATATATGCCGAAGCATGGGGGCATCCTCCCGCAAAAAAGTTATGCCGCGTACACACGGTCGGAATTTTCCACGGGCAGGCCTCCGTCGGAATTTCGACCGTATGTACGCGGCATTAGGAGCAAAATCGCTCCTCCGCCCCTGCTGCCCCCATGCTTCGGCATATATGCTCTTTTTTTTAACTGTGGTGGTGAAATCACCTCCTACAGCGTTGGAGTCACGGCTTTATGTATCGTGGGAGCAAACGCTGTTGCTGTCAAGATAAATAGATCCGTGCTGCAACTGAATGGTGTACCTGCTAAGCAAATGGTGGTTAACATTAAAACAAAGTAACATTACAGTACAACAGTAAGACCTTACCATGCCATACCTGCAAAGCAAATACCAAAACAAAACCTAGTAAAAAATAAAAAAATGTTTTAACGCAACCTGTGCCTAAAATATATATATGCCGAAGCATGGGGGCATCCTCCCGCAAAAAAGTTATGCCGCGTACACACGGTCGGAATTTCGACCGTATGTACGCGGCATTAGGAGCAAAATCGCTCCTCCGCCCCTGCTGCCCCCATGCTTCGGCATATATGCTCTTTTTTTTAACTGTGGTGGTGAAATCACCTCCTACAGCACTGGAGTCACGGCTTTATGTATCGTGGGAGCAAACGCTGTTGCTGTCAAGATAAATAATTCCGCGCTTCAGTTGAATGGCGCACCTGAACACAAAAAATTACATACCTGAAAAGCAAGCATGATAAAACATTGCAGAATAGAATACAGTAAAAAAGAGCAGAACAATAGAGAGAAAATAGAGAGAGAGAACAATAAAACGACAACTATTTTTGGTTTTTATATTTTATATTTTTTTTGTGTTTTGTTTTTTACGTATTTTTTTTCTTTTTTACACTTTTTTTTGTAACTTTACAACTGTAATGGTTCGGGTCTCTCAAAATGTAATGGCATCTTGGGAGACCCTGTGTAAGTGTGTCCTTGTCTGTGAAATGCTGTACCCTACGCTAAAACTTCACTTTTGAGTGGTAGCGTTCAAAACATTCACCTTGGCAAAGACCAGGCTTGTCAGGACAGAGTGGACAAAAACTACGGGTGTCACGCCTAAATCCACGCTTGCTACAGACACGACATCTTTTTTGGGGGTGGCTTTGGGTAGGGGTACTCGGGAGGACATACGAATAATGCCTCTCATGCAGCCGGCTTACTGCATTTGGTTGGGGATGGTGAGGTGCAGAACCGCCTGGATACAGGAGTTCTGTGACTATCTCATTCTGGAATTTTAGAAGAGATAACGTCCCGCCTGAAGCTCTGTATAGCACATGAGCGTTCAGCAAAGCCAATTGGAATAATGATAGAGACACTTTTTTGTACCAGCGTCTCGCCTTACGGTCAATTAGATACGGCACCATCAACTGGTCGTTGAGGTCCACCCCTCCCATATTTTGGTTATATTCGTGGACACAGAGGGGTTTCTCCACAACACCAGTCGCCGTACGAATTTGGACTGTCGTGTCTGCATGAAGGGAGGTAAGAAGGAAAACATTCTTATTGTCCCTCCACTTCATAGCGAGCAAGTTATTACACTTCAAGCAGGCTCTCTCCCCCAGCCTAAGACGGGCATCTACAAGCCGCTGGGGAAAGCCCCGGCGATTAGGTCGCACGGTGCCACATGCTCCAATCTTATGATCAAACAAGTGACTAAACAGTGGCACGCTCGTGTAATAATTGTCCACATACAAGTGGTACCCCTTTCCGAATAAGGGTGACACCAAGTTCCACACTATCTTGCCAGCGCTCCCTATGTAATCCGGGCAGTTGACCGACTCAATCTGACTGTCTTTTCCCTCATAAACCGTAAAGTTCACTACATAGCCTGTTGCCCTGTCACAGAACTTGTAGAGCTTGACCCCGTATCTGGCACGCTTGCTGGGAAGGTACTGCTTGAAAGACAAGCGGCCAGAAAATTTAATCAGGGACTCATCAACGCAGACAACTTGATCGGGAGTAAACAAGGCTGCAAAACGTTCGTTGAAGTGGTTTATGAGGGGCCGAATTTTATAGAGCCGGTCGTATTCAGGGTCCCCACGTGGACGACAAAGTTCATTGTCGTTGAAGTGCATGAACCGCAAAATCTGCTCGTATCGTGCCCTGGACATGGAGGCAGAGAACACGGGCATGTGGTCAATTGGGTGCGTGGACCAATAAGCACGCAATGACGGAAATTTATGTGTGCCCATGTTGAGGGAAAGGCCCAGAAAGGTCTTAAATTCGGAAACCGTAATTGGTTTCCAATTTCTGGCAATTTTAGGCAACTGGGGGTTAGCGGCGATAAATTGACCAGCATATAAATTACTCTGGTCCACAATAGATCTATAGAGATCTTCCGTGAAAAACAGCGAATAAAAATCAATTGGAATAAAATCAGCTGTTTCCACCTGAATACCGGGTTGGGCAGTGAATGGGGGAAGTACGGGTTCTGCAGAAGTGGTGGGGACCCAATCAGGATAGGCGAATTCTGCAGGAAGGGCAGTATGGGCACGACGGGCCTGCCTTTGTCTTCTTGGTGGCAGCGGGACACTACTTGTGCTTGCCACCTCGCCAGCTTGAACTGCACTTATGGGACTCGCCACGTCACGAAGTGTTACTGCAGTGCTGGATGTACGTCCAGGCTGTACTAGGCCGCTGGTGCTTGCCAGTTCACCAGAAGGAATAGCGGCGCTAGTACTACTCTGCTCCATGATACGAGAGACCTGCGGTTCTTGCTCCTCAACAACCTCAGAAGATCGGGATCGGGTACGCCTGACCTTAGCAGGGACCTCAACTTCGTCGTCAGAGCTATCTGACGTGGGGGCGCTGACGTCACTGTCTTCTACGGGAAGATATTCTGAGCCTGAATCTGACAGATACGTGACCTCCTCTTCACTATCTGTCATGCTCAGAATCTCGTAGGCCTCTTTACTAGTGTACCTTCGTCTTGCCATTTTGGGCTCTAAATTTAGGGGTACACTAGTAAGATTCACAGGAAAAAAAGCACCTGACTGTCGTCAGCAAATATATCAAACGCTACAAAAAAACTGTTAGCGATCGCAGGGATCAGGCCTGTCTCTGCGAACGCTGCAGTTATGTGTGTTGTGTTTGGTAAGTGACAGTGATCGATCGATACTGCACTTGGGTGGGCTGGGCTGGGCTGGGCTGGGCGGAGGGGCTAAACGCAGGCGCTAGCAGGTATCTGGGCTGATCCCGCTAACACTGCGTTTTTGGGAACCCTAAACCGCTGGGGATGCTAGTATAGATCTGATCAGATACTATACCACTAAGGGGGGTGTATGCTTTGCGCGTGGGTGTTAGCGTTACTGGCACTAACCTAACACTGCCTGGGGCGACGCAGACCCTCTCTGGCGCTAAAACCTAATTGATCTCACCCGCCGGGCGATCAGGGGGGTTAAACCTTTATTGGGTTATATACGGCGGGTGCCCTGATGCTATAAAAAGCAAACTAATCAACCAGCGTCACCCGTAACCTTTATATGGTGATCACTGGTGAAAGGGTTAACTAGGGGCAATCAGGGGGTTAAAACCTTTATTAGGTTAAATATGGGGGTACCTGACACTATATAAAAACCTGACGGGTAACCTAAATAACTAAATAACTTACTGGCTAACCAGTGACACCAGTGACGCTTATACGGCGATCACTGGTGAAAGGGTTAACTCTAGGGGCAATCAGGGGGTTAAAATAATATATGGGGGTACCTGACACCAATAAAAACCTGCGGCGAACCTAAAAAAAAAATAACTGCCTATCTAAAACACCAGCGACACGAATACAGCGATCGGAAAAACAATCACTTAGTGACGCTGAAGTTAGGGGGTGAAAGGGTTACCTGGGGGGTGATCAAGGGGTTAAACCTTTATTAGGGGGGGTTAGGGGGCTACCCTGGACCTAAAGGGGCCTAATCCTAACTGCCCTGCAACTTTTTACAATCACAGATGACACTAAATGCAGTGATCAGTAAAATAAATGATCACTGCAATCAGTGACACTGTGATTGGGGGCTTTGGGGTGACCTGGGGGGTGATCTGGGGGTGACTGGGGGGTGATTTGTGTGCCTATGTGTACCTACGTGTCAGTGGACTGTTAGAGCACTAACCTCTGTCTTCACTCCTCGGCGCCGGGAACGAAAAGACCGCGGCGAGGGAGATGACATCACTTCCTCCAGCCTGTGTTTACATCACATGGCGGAGGAAGCAATTTCATTGGCCGGGAGCGATCGCGAGGGGGGGGGCGGAATCGAGCGGCCGCCCCCTCATGCCTGATCGCTCCCGAACACTTAACGGCCGCTCACTGCAGTGAAGGGGGGTCCGGATGGACCCCCCAACTGCACAAAGGCGATCACGTAGATCTACGTGATTCTGCCTGTCCGTGCCATTCTGCCGACGTAAATCGGCGGTGGGCGGTCGTTAAGTGGTTAAGAAAACCTTCACTTAATGAATTACATATTTACTTTAGACTTAGAGTCAATAAATATTCCTGTTCTGTGCTAGAGTTTACAAAATAGTCATGAGATTGCAGGCCACACCCGCCCAGACCAAAACTTCCCCAGATACAACTACTTAAATAAACACCTGAAACATTTTATTTGGCAAAAACTTGGCCGCGACACCTTTATTGGTTTTTCACAAAAAAATTTCCATAAATCTTTATTACCAATCAAAACTTCATAAATATTCAAATAACATTTCTACCTGCTCAGTTATTAGAACTCGAGCAGTAGCACAACTTCAAATATAAATAACAGTCCCCCCTGGATCCAGGGTGACCCACCACATAAAAGTGATCGCGACTGGGGCGGGAGGGAGGGAGCTCAAATCTTCTTTGCTGTCCGCCGGAAAGAGGAAGAACCCTGCACCTGCTGGCCCTTTTATAGCCAATCCCTAAAATTCCCTGAACCCCCATTGGCTCTTCCTGACTAGCTGTAATCTAGCCCCTTAAAGGGGCAGGCTCCTGACTAAACTAAACTACTGCTGCCAATCTAACCTAATTTTTTATTAATTTGTGCTAGGGAGGCCGCAATCTCAGGAAAGTGGCCCCATAATGTGACCCCTTTATTCATGAGATTGCAGGCCACACCCGCCCAGACCAAAACTTCCCCAGATACAACTACTTAAATAAACACCTGAAACATTTTATTTGGCAAAAACTTGGCCGCGACACCTTTATTGGTTTTTCACAAATAATTTTCCATAAATCTTTATTACCAATCAAAACTTCATAAATATTCAAATAACATTTCTACCTGCTCAGTTATTAGAACTCGAGCAGTAGCACAACTTCAAATATAAATAACAGTCCCCACACGCCGGTCTTGAGCATCAAGACCGGCCCACCCCAAGCGTCGCGGCCTTCTCAATCATGTTCTGCAAACCCACATTAAAGATATCATTACCCACTTCGGATAAGTGAACGCCATCCAGTCTGTATAGACCTGGATAACCCCCTTCCAAGTCCACATGCCGATACGACTATCCCCCCACCTGGGGCATGAACTTTTCAAGAGCCCTATTGACTCTTTTCCTCATTTTTTCCATAACCCTCCTCTGTGCAGAGGAGAGCCATGAAAGACGAGGAACCACCTCAGAAAAAACTAACGTTGTACCTGGGAAAGTCGTACTGAAGCGATGCAAGTCTTGCTTGATCATGAACAGCAAGTCTAATGTTTTAACGTTTCTCAAATCATTACCTCCCAAGTGAATTATCAGGATAGATGGCAACGGCCATAGGTGACACAACCTAGATAAATTAAAGTTCAGTTGAAACCACTGAAGGCCTCTTATACCTTTCCAAAACAACCAAAAAGAGTCCGGGTGCAGAGACAAATTCGATGAATAGCTGCGTTGAGCTGCTCTTTTTTGAGCCCAATAAATAAATGAGTGCCCCATAATCCAAACTGTGTGTTGGGTACCTAAAATGAAACAAACAAATTAGGACGAACATATAACTTAAAACATTTCGACTTCCACTTCCCCATTGCTTTAATATCCGATTCCGGGACACCCGATCGAGCCGCCTCCGAGGCTGCGCCAATCCGAAAGGAGTGGGAGGAAAACCTGAAATTACTTGATCCCATGCTACCCAAACTCTTCTTTAGGACTGCATCGAATTGGTACTTCGTCAGGGGCAACAAATTAACGTGAGTGAGAAAAAATCCCCCTCCCCGGGAGGCCTAAGTCCCATGAATTGCTTAACTAAGGCTACTGGGCACATGAAAACATCATCATGCTCCCTTAGATGAACCCATCTGCCCTTGCCACATTGATCCATTTTGGAATGCTGCAGCCACACATGAACACCCGATCAAATCGAATTCCAGAACCTCCCTGCTTGCTTCCCGGAACTAATTCCGAGATACGGAACGCCCCAAAAAAGGCAAGAACAAAGGCTGTCCTAAATAATAAAGTAAATAAAGTAAAGTAAGAGGAAAAACAGACAACTAAAGTAATTCTGCAAAAGCCACTGAGAATGTCAAGAGAGATCGGTCTTCTGTCATCTGTGACGAAAGTCAATCTCTTGTACCCCTTCAGCGCCTGTTTTACAGAAAAATAAAAAGTACAAGGTCTCAGACCTAAGAAACGGAAGAAAAATGACATGCCGGCCAACATTTTTGTCACATGAGTATGTGAAAATTGCTGCCACATTAAACTGGACAGAAAAGCCAAAATAGCACTCTCAGAAGGTCAATTAAACTGAAAACCTTCAGTACTGGCAAAGGCTATCCAGCTGCTCCAAGCTGCAGAGTAACTTGACCAAGTCTTAGGAGCTAAGGAGCCCCTAATAGCATCTGTCACAGCACTCAGATCATCTCCCACAAATAGGCCGGGCACAGGATGCCAACTGCGTCCGCCTCCGGAAGCAAACTACGAAAACGCTCCACCTGAAAACGAGATAGAGAATGTTTTTCAATATCCCCAGAGTATACCTAGCCTTCAACCAGATGTTAAATTTGAGGCATCTGAAGACCACCTGACGCAAGATTTTGATTACCAACCAAGAACTAGACGAGAGACAATTCACTGCATATAACACACCTTTTATTAGCAGTTTCCACCAAGGTGAGCCTATTAGCAGACTCTGAGCCCCACAACTCCAGTGCCACTAAAATTGGAAACAACTCTAGCAATACCACATTCTTGGTAGCTCCTGATCTCACCCAAGCCGCACAGCACCAATGCGATCTCCAGATGGCTCCAAAACCTTTGGAGCCAGCCGCATCTGTAAACAGACAAAAATCCCGTGCCACAACAAATTCGGCCTGAAACAAGGACTTACCATTATAACAATCAAGAAAGCTAGCCCAAACCATCAAATCCTCTTTAATAGGGGTAGCTATCCTAACATGATCCAAGGGAGATTTCGAGCCCGAAATAACCAGGTAAAGCCGACGTGAAAAATTCCTGCCAACAGGCATGATTCTGCACGCAAATGCCAGAACACCCAAGAGTGACTACATTTCTTTCAAAAGTATCTTCTTTTGCAACACCGTCGCGATCAACCATTTTATTTTATTACATTTTTCCACTGGCAAACGGAATTCCATACTTCGGGTATCTATCTCAATGCCCAAAAATTCCAACAAAGTGCTGGGCCAGCAAGATTTTTCCTCCGCCAATGGGACGCCAAATTCAAGAGACATAGCTTGAAATTATAGCAACAAGTCCGAACATAAACTAGAGTCTGCTGGACCAACAAATAAGAAATCTAAATAGTGCACTGTACTATCAAACCCGGACCGAATGCCAAGTACCCAGTGAAGGAATGTGGAAAATGTTTCAAAGTATGAGCAAGACAACGAACACCCCATTGGGAGATACATGTCAAAAAAGTACTGTCCCTCAAAATAAAAACCCAAGGAATTAAAGGCCTCCGGGGAAACGGGCAAGAGCCGAAAAGCTGATTTTATGTCAGCCTTCGCCCACAACGCCCCGGGGCCAAACAACCTGATCTTACCAATCGCTTCCTCAAACATAGCATAAGACATGGAACATAGGTTCCTATCAATATCATCAATCAATGAATCACCTTTAGGAAAGGATAGATTGTGTATAATACGAAATTCATTAGGTTCCCGTTTGGGCACTACTCCCAATGGGGAAATCCGAAAATTACAAAAAGGGGGGTGCTCAAAAGGGCCCCGCAATCCTTAGTTCCTTACATAACTTATCCCTTACCAAAATATGCTGCGCCTGGCTAGAACCTGCAGCTGCATTTCTCTTAAAACATTTTTGCCGCTGGGTGCGTCCCCGCACAGATGGAACATTAATTTGTGTATTTGCAAGAATTATTCCAGCGGCATTGACTATCATTAAATGCAAAACAGCAGCCTTTTCTAAAGGCCGCCATGGAAGTGTTTAACAGTGAGTTGCCTAGGTGCTACCTGCTTCTGCGGAAATATCAAATTGAGCCACAGGCCCACATCTTTCATACCCCACCTAAGTGATGGGTGAATGGACAATTTCTGACAAAAGGATTCGTCATAATAGAACCAACCCAGGCCACCAAAATTTTTGTAGGCTTCTAGGATATGAACAAATGTTGGAAAAGTCCCCCACACTGCTCTGGGTGCTTTTCCGCCATTATACCAGAATAAATACAAAAAGGCTTGCAGCCAATTGTTTAAATGACCTAGGGATCACCCTGTGCCTTTCCTCCTCACTTCTCTCCTCACCCCTCTTGTCAGCTCTGACCATGAAATCCTTATGAGCAGGCAGAAGGGAGAGAATGTCTACATAAATTTTGGCTTTAATATTTGCATTTAAATGATATCCTAAAGGGGACATCTCACAAGGCATGACATCTTTCATATATGTCTCATGTACATGGATTTTAGCATGCACAGCTGTCTGTAATGAGGGGCTAACCTGACTGACTGTAACACACTAACAGTACTTTTTTCTTGTTGAGAGGATAAACTGACAGGAAGATTAGACAACACAGGAGTATGAGAGGAAACAGAAGGGTTAACAGACAGAGAGACCAGGGAAGCTGAAGACACAGCAGGAGCTGACACTTTGGACAGTGATTGAATTAAAGAAGACAGTGAACCTACCAAACCAGATACACATGTAATTGAGTCAACTCACCACCTGCTGGAGCCTGTAACACCTGCAACCTGTGGAGTCTGCACACCTAGCACCTGTTGGGGCACCTCTGCATGCTGAGTGCCTTGCTGCGATGATACGCGCTGCTGCCTGGGAGACTGCTGCACAAGCTGTCTCCCCCTTGTATCCTGTGCAGCCTGCTGGAGCTGGCCACGTCGTCCGCTTCTTCCTGCTGGCGACTGCGAACAAGTCCGCCTCTTCTGACCTCCACGGCAGCACCGTGATGTCACGCCGCCGCCATCTTCCCTTGGCTTCCCTTGAGGCACACGAGTCTCTTCAGCTTCTTCCGCAGCCCGTCCTTCTCGCTCTGGAGGCGCGCTTCTCCTTGCTCTTGCAGGCTGTGCGGGCACAGGAACACCCCGCCCTGTATCTGTGTCCTCCATCAGCTCGCCGCCCACTGCCAAGCCTCCTCCCTCTTGCTCCATAAGCAGTGCCTCCTCCTCCGGAGCTGACGCCATGCAATGTCTCAGCCATGCCTCTCCTCCTGAGCTGCCTGCATTCTCCAACAGCTGCATCACCAGAGCTTCCATCAGGTAAGAGAAACGTCTTCACAGCTCAAGCTCAAATCTTCTTTGCTGTCCGCCGGAAAGAGGAAGAACCCTGCACCTGCTGGCCCTTTTATAGCCAATCCCTAAAATTCCCTGAACCCCCATTGGCTCTTCCTGACTAGCTGTAATCTAGCCCCTTAAAGGGGCAGGCTCCTGACTAAACTAAACTACTGCTGCCAATCTAACCTAATTTTTTATTAATTTGGGCTAGGGAGGCCGCATTCTCAGGAAAGTGGCCCCATAATGTGACCCCTTTATTCAATACTTAACAGAAGTCATTTTACTACTATGACTCTACTTCAAAGGATAGCGTAACCCAAGAACAAAAATTTAATATATTGCAACTTAAAGCCCTTAGATGTGGTGGCTGCATTATTATTTTTTTGTTCAAGTTAATAACATTTTAAGCAACTACAGAAATTCCCTGTTGATCTTCCCAGAAATATATGCCTTTGTCACTTCCTGTGAGCTGTGCTGAAAAACATCTTCCTCCCCCATAGTATGAAGATGAAGAGATATGGACATGTTTGTAATCCATAGCAGAAGGACAGCCTAGAGCGACAACCGTGGCTCCCTCCATAGATATGTTGTACAATGGAGAACTGATGTAGACACTCAGGGACCGAAAGTGTATTGTTTGCAGGATTATCGGGCCAAAATCGTACAACAGAAGCTTGAAATAAGGGAACAAATGCAGCTACCACACCAAGAACTAGTAAAATCCATTATATTACAATTTTTGCTCTGGGTTTTGAGTTCAGTTACACTTTTGGCTTTGTAAATGCAAACATGCCAAATATGTGATAAAACACTGCATCTACTTTGGTGGGAAAATATTGTGTACATAACATTAAACTAAAACAATGGGGTTGATTTACTAAAACTGAAGAGTGCAAAATCTGGTGCAGATGTGCATAGTAGCCAAACAGCTTCTAACTTCAGCTTGTATAATTAAACTTTGACAAAAAATAAATAAAATTGGAAGTCTATTTCTATGCAGAGCTGCACCTGATTTTGCACTCTCTTTAGTAAATCAACCCCACTGTCTCCTTCTCCATATTACTGTAGCCCAACACCTGGCTACAGTAATAAGGCAACACGCAGGTTTACTGTTGATCTCAGAGAGGGCTGTTCCTTCTCTGGCAGAGTGCTAGGCAGGCAGCTGATTTGTTTCAATGCAGAGCTACACCATATTTTGAACTCTCCAGTTTTAAGAAATCAACCCCTACGTATTGAGATGAATATTTGTTGAGAACATTGTGCATCAAATAATACTTTAACAATCTTTTCATTCTGTCATATGAAGTATATTTTAACCCTGCCAGTTATGAAAGAGAAGGCAATGCAATTACACAAACTTTGGAGCACTGTTAGTGTTACCTAGCCTCTACAGTTAGCGTGAAATAATGTGTATATTGTGCTACATTTTATATATGACTCTAAAACTGCTACAGATTATACAGCTCACATTCTCCATATGAATGTCAGAAAATTCCTCCAAACTATAAATCGCATAAACTATACATATACAGTACATCAGCACTAAATTCTTAAAGGGTACGTTCACCTTTACAGAAAACCTGTAAGGTAAACTTACACTGGACCCCCTCCCTATGCCCCCAGGTCCCGCTGTACCTGAGGCCGGTGATCACCTGCTAGGAGACATCAGGTCGCTGCTTCACTGGTCCGGGTATTTATAATCTGTAAAGGTACGTATAGGAGGCATTCTAATTGGTCAGAGCCGTCACATGGACGACGCCAACAAATCAGAACCTGCCTAGCCCATCCTGTCAGTGGCGAGAAGAAGAGAGAAAGCCGCGGGGATTTCAAATCCCTGGACCGGTAAAGCAGCGACCCGATGTCTTCTAGCGGTTGATCGCCAGCCTCAGTTACAGCGGAAACGGGGGTATAGGGAGGGGGTCCAGTGTAATTTCACCTTACAGATTTTCTGTAAAAGTGAACTTACACCTTAAAGATGTTTTTACCACAGTAGCTGATATAAAAGTAGATGTTTAATAGTAGTGAAGTACATATTGTATACCAAAGGAACACATTTAACATAGCCCATTAACACTAATGTATACAGTGACATATGGAGCTTGAAAAATTGATTTCAGATTGATAATAACAGAAGAATCAAAATCACATCTGTCCATATATACTGTTCATGTATGAGCTCCTAAAGTACAACTGATGGGAATTGGTAATGGTCACATTAGAATGCCCCCAATTATGCCCAAAGGGCAGGTGAGAAGGATGCACGGAAGTATGAGTTTGGAGAAAGGTATGAATTTGTGGAGGTGGCACGATTGGTATGTTTGGTACACAAGGTTGTTTGAAAGAAACTACACTCTTGGAATTGTGCAATATTGGGTTAGATTTTTTTTTTAATTAGCACAAGTAATATTTATAAGGAAAAAAGGTACTGGTCACTTGACCACATGTTAGATGAAAAACTGGAATACTATGGCTAGAAACACTCAGATTAAAAAATTGAATTTATGCTCTTGGAATGTGCGGGGACTGGGAGATCCAAAAAAAAAGCAGCAGTTCTCCTGATTGCAAAAACATATGCGGCAGCGATACTTTTCTTACAGGAGACACACCTTACAAAAATTACTAGTCCCCAACTGAGGTGGCGGGACTATCCCACACAGTTTCACTCAGTCCACACCTCCTATTCAAGAGGGGTGAGTACCCTTGTTAAAACTGGGGTGACCTTTTCCCGCATCCAGGTTAAGATAGATGAACAGGGGCGATATATTTTTTTATTTTGTACGATTGAAAACAAAACCTGCATATTGGCAAATGTGTATCTCCCCCCTCCTTTTGATCTTTCGGTTCTTTGTGATCTTATAGAGTTTGCTCTGGACAAACTTGGAGTACCGGTGCTAATGGCAGGGGATTTTAATACGGTAATGGACCGGAAGGTAGACAGATTTCCCCCTGTGATACATACAAGTAGAGCAGCAGATAGACGGTTATTTGACTTTCTGACAGAAACTGGATTAGGAGATATTTGGAGAGTACGGAATCCGGAGGCCCGACAATACTCCTGCTTTTCCAAGACCCACTCTACCCTTTCTAGGATCGATTTGGTTTTCGGAAACGAGGAGATGATGCCCTTAATAAAAAACGTGAGCTACAAACCAAGAGGCTTGTCAGATCATTCCCCGGTAATAATATCATTGGAACTGGGAAAACGTAGCTCTCCTGGGGAGTGGAGGGTGAGCCCCTTCTGGATTTAACTGATGGGAGACCCCAGGGATGTATTGATATCCCTGGGGTATTTTATCCTTTTGAACCGGGGCACTGCCCCGGTAGGAATAGTATGGGACACGTTGAAGGCCTATTTGCGCGGACTGATGATACAGCAGATTTCAAAAATTAAAAAGCAGACTAAGGACTGGGAGAGAGCAATTGGAGAGAGGGTAACAACTGCGGAAGAACAATACACTAATAATCCGACACCAGAGACACTTAGGACCTGGATAGAGGAGCAACAAAATTATCGATTAGCGACTCTCTGAAGAGTAGAGAATAAATATCTCTTCCTGAGACAAGTTGCATTTGGAGAAGGGGAAAGTGTGGGGCGGATGCTGGCACAACTAGTTAGGGCAAACTCCCCCACCTCTGTGGTCCCTATGATTACCACGGCGGATGGGAGAGTGACGTCATACACCCCAGAAATAGTGGATACGTTTAAAACGTACTAGGAAGATCTTTATAGATCCCAGCAGGGAGAGGTGAGCGAAGCAATGGACATCTTCTTTGGGGATTTGAATTTACCTTTCCTCAGTGAGATGGACAGAGCGGAGCTGGACCGCCCTATAACTTTGGAAGAGATAGTCGGTATTACTAATGAGATGGCAAGGCAGAAATCCCCATGACCAGATGGCCTCCCAGCCGAGATATACCGGCACTATGGGAAGGTGTTACTACCTGAGCTGCTGATGGTACTGAATAATTCACTAGTACAGGGTGAGCTCCCCTCCTCAATGATGGACTCTAATATAATTATTATACACAAGGAAGGTAAAGACCCATTGGATGTAGCCTCTTATAGGCCTATTGCCCTGTTGAACACAGATATGAAGATCCTAGCGAAGATTCTGGCGACCAGATTAAACAGGGTGATATCAAAACTTATTCATCCCGACCAGTCGGGGTTTATTCCTGGGAGAACAACTAGTGTTAACTTTAGGAGGTTATATTTGAATCTCCAGGTCCCGACAAATGAGGATGGGGAGAGGGTTATCCTGTCTTTAGACGCCGCCAAGGCCTTCGACAGTTTAGAGTGGCAGTACCTGTGGAAGGCCATGGATACGGCCCAACTGGGCCCGGGCTTTATCAACTGGGTGAAAATGCTCTACAGAGCACCAGAGGCTAGAGTAAGGGTGAATGGAGAGCAGTCCGATAAGTTTGAATTGGGGAGAGGGACGCGACAGGGATGCCCCCTGTCACCTCTCCTCTTTGCCATGGCAATAGAACCTCTGGCTATTGCTCTCAGATCTTCTGACCAGGTGAGGGGCTTTAGAAGAGGAGACCTGGAAGAAAAAGTTGCATTATATGCAGATGACCTTCTCCTCTTCCTTGGAGATGCACAGGATTCCCTTCGGAAGGCCATGAATATCATTAATAGCTTTGGCCAAATTTCTGGACTAAAGATAAACTGGGCAAAGCCCAGTTTGTTACCAGTGGACCCTCTGATGGGTTCTTTACCCGAGGAGATAGCCCAGATCCCAGTTGGGAATAAATTCAAATACCTAGGTATAAACATTTCTAAAGACCTTCAACAATACACCGCAGATAATATCGATCCCCTGTTGAACAAATTCAGGGGCAAAATAAAAGTCTGGAAACGCTTGCCAATATCTGTGGCAGGCCGGTGTAACCTGATCAAAATGATCTGGATGCCCCAGCTCCTTTACGTATTACACAATTCGCCAATTTGGCTTTATAGAAAATGGTTTCAAAAGATAGAGACTCTGTTTAGGGAAATGATATGGAAAGGGGGTCCAGCAAGAATTCGGTTAAGCACTCTGCAGCTCCAAAAACAGGAGGGAGGAGTAGCACTCCCACATCCCTATAGTTACTTTCTGGCATCACAACTTCAGTATCTAGGGGGAAGTAATACTCCTGGTCAACAAGTAGGAAGAAAGATTCTTCTTCAAAATACCCCACATGATTCCACACCTGAAGCTCTGGAGGCAGGATCTTTTTCCCCAAAACTTCCAACTTTGAATCTAATGATGAAGGTTTGGGATATAGTGAAAACCATACTGAATTACACAGGATTTACGGAATTTACTCCATTGTGGGATAACAGTAATCTAGGGGAGCTCCAGAAAATAGGGACAATAAGAGAATGGGAGAGATGCGGGATAAAATTTATTTCCCAGTTATATCAGGATGGTACCTTGAAAACCTTAGAGAAGTTGAGGGTCCATCATGACCTGCTGAATAAATCCTTTTTCAAATATTTGCAGGTTCGGCATGCATTAGAGGAACAATTTAAAGGACAGACTCTAGAATGGACCACAATTCCGGTACTAAAAAAATTAATTAATGCAGACTCCCCGAGGGGCTTAATTTCCAAAGTGTATCCTGATATCAATAAAGGGAGATTGAGCAGGTTAGAACCTCCCTTATATAAAATGAAGTGGGAAAAAGATGTGGGGGCTATCTCTGACACTCAGTGGAACAGGATCCTTGAAGTAGCCCCACTGGTCTCGCTGTCCCCCTCTCAGAGGATATCACATCTTTTCTTACTGTATAGAACTTATTACACCCCATATAGACTTTTTCAGTTTGGCCGTCGGCCAGACTCTTGCTGTCCTAGATGTAGGAACCCAAGAGGGGACCTGCTTCATATGTTCTGGAGGTGCCCGAAATTATTCCGGTGCTGGACGGAGGTGGTAAAAATTATTGATAGGGTGTTCGGGGTGTCTATTGAGCTGAGGCCAAAGCTATGCCTACTGGGACTAGTGGGGGTAGGGGGTAAACCTGGGAGCTCCCAAATAGCGGCCATGAGATGTCTATTCCAAGCTAGGATACTAATTGCCTGTAAATGGAAGTCAACATTGCCCCCGTCCAGTGAGGAATGGCAGAATAACATGAACGGGGTAATTCTTAAAGAGAAAACGATTTATATAAAGCAAGGTGCTTTAACGACATATGATAAGATCTGGAAACCATGGTGGGAAGCAAGAGGGATCAGTACGTAACCCTCAATAAGTGCAAGATAAAACACTCAAAATGGTGTGCAATGGCCCAATAGAATGTTGGATAAGGGAGTGGAAGTTGAGGAATGAAAGAGATAACTGATTAATGTGTAAGGGTATGAATTTTAGCAATAGAACGGCAGTTCTCATAGAAAACCCCAGGGGTCCCCCCTTCACCAGGTTCCCCCCCCCCGGAGATATATTTATTAGGTACAGTCTATCGAACTTGTGGAGGGGAGGTTGTTGGAGGGTTGGGGTAGTCCGGGATTTATCGTTCCTTAATTGTCTGTAAACTGTGAAAAATGGAATAAAGAAATAAAGTTAAAAAAAAGTACAACTGATGAAAATTTTAAGATTTCTCCTCATTTCCCGTTCTGATGACCACCCAAAATTTGTGATTAAGTATCACTTTCAGTGATAGTGGTCACTAGAGCAAACAGTGAATAAATCTCGTAAAGGGGTATATAAGGTGTATTCAGATAGTAATAAAAAAAAAAAAACATGATGAAGGTTCTAACCTTCTCCACTCTAAAACAACAAAAATATGTTTTTCCTTCAATTATATTTTTACGTCACTAAACATTGGCTCAGGTACAAGCTAAATCTTATTTTGCTTCTTGAAGCTGTGCAGCCTTTGACAAGCATCTCGCATCAATTTACCTTATAATAGGAATAGCATTGGAAATGCAAGCCAGGACATTGTAGTCCATAAAACACAATATTTATTTATGATGAGATTAAACCTAATGATGGACTTGATTCACTCTAGTATTACAATCTATCACAATACTGCAGAAAAATAATAAAATCTGATTAGGATCATCCTGAGCTGCAAAGATAAATTCATCCATGATCATGCACAGTATTTTGCCAAAAGTCTTGCCAACATAGCTGGTTATGGACATTTTTTACACTTGTGCTTGAAGGCATAAAAAGCTTTAAAAGATGACAACAGAATGATAAGCTTGGCTGTAAGAAAAAAGATTTCTCTTAGAGTTGACATACACATGTTCATCTGCCTTTTTTTTTTCAGAGAGCAGGTTGGGCGAGTTTATGTCAAAGTTGGCATTATATGCACAGTTTGGTCACATCTAGTTTAAAATAAAGGCATTTATTGCATACAACGTCCAATATGTCTATCTTACTGATTTGTTTTATCTGTCCCTTTGCCAAGAACAGTCAATAATTCCACATGTGAGCAAGTATAGAAAAAAGGTAGTATGGCAGAGCAGGTCTGAAATACAGACTTGAGTGCAGTTAAAATATAAATGCCACTGAGAAAAAATGGATATTACATGAGCAGTCTCTCTCACACTAACATGCACAGTATCTGATGCTAACAAGCAGCCTACCACTTCCCACCCTTCTCCCACTCGCTATATCTCCTGAAATAGAAGCCTACTCCTGTTTGTTGAGATTTTTATATGGGGTGTGCCTATTTACACTGTGCTCGCTGATTGATTGCTTTAGATAGTGTATATATAAAGAAAAAGATTATCCCAGCACGTTGTGATGAAAAGTTTGTCATTCTGGAAATTGGCAAATGCCCTAGCATAGTGATGTTTTGAAACAATAGGTGCACTATCAGATATACTGTATATTTAGTGTTACCAAACAAACTATAGTCAATTCCTAGAAAACACTGGCATTGGATTTTTCAGACAGGAGTCAAAGTGATTGCAATACAGTGGGGCAAAAAAGTATTTAGTCAGCCACCAATTGTGCAAGTTCTCCCACTTAAAAAGATGAGAGAGGCCTGTAATTGTCATCATAGGTATACCTCAACTATGAGAGACAAAATGTGGAAACAAATCCAGACACATTGTCTGATTTTGAAAGAATTTATTTGAAAATTATGGTGGAAAATAAGTGTAGCGGGGTCTCCGTTGAGGCCCCATTAACTACGTTACCCAGAACCCCGTTTGGCACCCAGGGTGCATTGTGCCGCGGCAGAGACTCATGGGTTGGGTATAAAAGGGGAGGGCGAGGCTAAGCCCGGCCTCTTTGGACACCGCGCGGCTGGCAAGAGGACTTCCTGTGCGGACCTGCTGCGAGTGCAAGGCCCGAGGCCTGGGCCTTGCGCACTTCCAGAGAGCCTTCCACCCCGCTGCAGAGCCTGTGCGGCATTTGACATCTACCTGCTTCGCAGACGTCAGTTGGACCGGAGATCCGGCTGTGGCAGATCCTGTGTGTGAAGACTAGGGATGAGCTGAACACCCCCCCGTTCGGTTCGCACCAGAACCTTCGAACGGACCGAACGTTCGCACGAACTTTAGAACCCCATTAAATACAATGGACGCAAACGTTCAAAATCTAAAGTGCTAATTATAACGCCTAATATGCATGTTATTGTCCTAAAAAGGGTTTGGGGACCTGGGTCGTGCCCGAGGGGACATGTATCAATGTAAAAATAATCTTTTAAAACGGTCGTTTTTTCGGGAGCAGTGATTTTAATGATGCATAAAGTGAAAAAAAAAAAGTGAAATATTCCTTTAAATATCGCACCTGGGGGGTGTCTAAAGTATGCCGGTGACGTGGCACGTGTTTCCCTTGTTTAGAACTGTCCCTGCACAAAATGACATTTCTAAAAGAAAAAAAGCCATTTAAAACTGCTTGCGGCTTTAATGTAATGTCTGGTCCTGGCAATATGGATGAAAATCATTGAGAAAAATGGCATGGCTTTGGTGGTGGTGCTGGTGCCACAACACTGTAAGCCCTCACAGTTACTCTTGGTGGGTGCAGGAATGGGCCCTACTGTGAAATATTAGATCAAGAATTGTAATTGCATGCCCCTGTTGAACAGGGGCTGAAAAATTGGGCCTTTTGCACTGGTGCTGGTGCCACAACACTGCAACCCCTCACAGATAGTGTACTTAGAGTGCAGCAATGAGCCCTGTTGCAAAGTATTGCATCAAAAATTTAGGCTTTAGGTGAATGCTATGCAAAGCACACGGTAGTACACTAAGTGAAACACTGACTGTCTGCAGCTAGCACAATCACCTGCCTGCCTGTCACAGTATAGAGACTAACAGTAGCGGATCTATCTAAACTATACAGTGTATAAATATATATACAACACCTAGGATGCATATATATCCTCTACACACTGTAACAGCAGCTAACTGGCTCGCCTGCCTGCTCTATCTAACTCAATATAAATGACACTGTCTATCTCTGTGTAACTGACTCTTTCACAAACGCCAACACACTACACAAGGCCGACTTCCAGGCGGATTTATATAGTGTGGGGCGTGTACTAAACCCCCTGAGCCATAATTGGCCAAAGCCACCCTGGCTTTGGCCAATTACGGCTCTCCGTTTTGTTCCGCGCTGTTATTGGCCAAGCATGCGGGTCATAGTGCATGCTTGGCCAATCATCAGCCAGCAGTGCACTGCGATGCCGCAGTGAATTATGGAGCGTGTCGCGCAACACGAATTTAGCGCGAACGGACCATAAAGTTCGTTCTTCATTGAACGATCGAACGGCCGATGTTCGAGTCGAAAAGTGTGTTCGACGCGAACGCGAAGCTTATCCCTAGTGGAGACACAGCGGTGGGAGTCCCGGACTAGGATCGAGTCCGGAGGGGTGAGAGAGTACCTGCTCACAACTATAACCGAGTACTTTGTTAGGCCTATTGACTGCCTTGGCCCATCTTGTTATACTTGCTTTCCTGACAGGAGACTAGTTGCAGAACTGAGTTTTATAGTCTCCGGGGAGTTGCTTCTATTGAAACAGACCACTATTGGATTACAAATTATTGTTCCTGTATGTGCACCACCGAGCATCTTGCATGTGAAGATTCCTCACTTAAAGACTGAGCTTTAACTGAGTCAGGCCTGACTGGGAGTTTATAGCATTGCTGAGCGCCATATTGCTCACAGGGAGAATAGCTATATGTCAGTGTGTGTTAGAACTATATGTGCACTATAGTTGACTAGTGTTATTATTACTGCAGGGCTCTTCATGTATGTGTTATATGGTATAGATCGTTACTCTTTATATACAAGTAAATCTATTACAGTTAATCAATCTGGTATTGGCGTCCATTACTATATTTCACAACTGTTTTGATTATTGTTGGATTGTTCATGAACTGGTATAGAGCCATTCATATATACCACCCCTAGACTAGCTGTGCCAGAGAAGGGTCGAGTAGATTGCCGGGGGTTGGCTGCGCTGTGTACAGGGCCCGAAACAAAACCAGCGGCTCTCTTAGTTTGGGGGTATCGCTACATAAGTATTTGGTCAATATCAAAAGTTCATCTCAATACTTTGTTATATATCCTTTGTTGGCAATGACAGAGGTCAAACGTTTTCTGTAAGTCTTCACAAGGTTGTCACACACTGTTGCTGGTATGTTGGCCCATTCCTCCATGCAGATCTCCTCTAGAGCAGTGATGTTTTGGGTCTGTCGCTGGGCAACACGGACTTTCAACTCCCTCCAAAGGTTTTTTATGGGGTTGAGATCTGGAGACTGGCTAGGCCACTCCAGGACCTTAAAATGCTTCTTAGAAAGCCACTCCTTCGTTGCCTGGGCGGTGTGTTTGGGATCATTGTCATGCTGAAAGACCCAGCCACATTTCATCTTCAATGCCCTTGCTGATGGGAGGAGGTTTGCACTCAAAATCTCACGATACATGGCCCCATTCATTTTTTCATGTACACGGATCAGTCGTCCTGTTCCCTTTGCAGAGAAACAGCCCCAAAGCATGATGTTGCCACCCCCATGCTTCACAGTAGGTATGGTGTTCTTTGGTTGCAACTCAGCATTCTCTCTCCTCCAAACACGATGAGTTGTGTTTCTACCAAACAGTTCTACTTTGGTTTCATCTGACCATATGACATTCTCCCAATCCTCTTCTGGATCATCCAAATGCTCTCTAGCAAACCTCAGACGGGCCCGGACATGTACTGGCTTAAGCAGGGGGACACGTCTGGCACTGCAGGATCTGAGTCCCTGTCGGCGTAGTGTGTTACTGATGGTAGCCTTTGTTACGTTGGTCCCAGCTCTCTGCAGGTCATTCACTAGGTCCCCCTGTGTGGTTCTGGGATTTTTGCTCACCGTTCTTGTGATCATTTTGACCCCACGGGGTGAGATCTTGCGTGGAGCCCCAGATTGAGGGAGATTATCAGTGGTCTTGTATGTCTTCCATTTTCTAATTATTGCTCCCACAGTTGATTTCTTCACACCAAGCTGCTTGCCTATTGAAGATTCAGTCTTCCCAGCCTGGTGCAGGTATACAATTTTGTTTCTGGTGTCCTTCGACAGCTCTTTGGTCTTCACCATAGTGGAGTTTGAAGTGTGACTGTTTGAGGTTGTGGACAGGTGTCTTTTATACTAAAAACAAGTTCAAACAGGTGCCATTAATACAGGTAATGTGTGGAGGACAGAGGAGCCTCTTAAAGAAGAAGATACAGGTCTGTGAGAGACAGAAATCTTGCTTGTTTGTAGGTGACCAAATACTTATTTTCCACCATAATTTGCAAAGAAATTCTTTCAAAAATCAGACAATGTGATTGTATGGATTTGTTTCCACATTTTGTCTCTCATAGTTGAGGTATACCCATGATGACAATTACAGGTCTCTCTCATCTTTTTAAATGGGAGAACTTGCACAATTGGTGGCTGACTAAATACTTGTTTGCCCCACTGTATATATATATATATAAATATACAGTATCTCACAAAAGTGAGTACACCCCTCACATTTTTGTAAATATTTATTATATATTTTTATGTGACAACACTGAAGAAATTTCACTTTGCTACAATGAAAAGTAGTGAGTGTACAGCTTGTATAACAGTGTAAATCTACTGCCCCCTCAAAATAACTCAACACACAGCCATTAATGTCTAAACCGCTGGCAACAAAAGTGAGTACACCGCTAAGGAAAATTACCAAATTGGGTCCAATTAGCCATTTTACCTCCCCAGTGTCATGTGACTCGTTAATGTTACAAGGTCTCAGGTGTGAATGGGGAGCAGGTGTGTTTGGTGTTATCGCTCTCACTCTCTCATACCGGTCACTGGAAGTTCAACATGGCAATCATATAACTGCAAAGCATGAGCTATTCATGTCCTAGCACTCTTCTTTACCTTATACCTTCATGCAAATATTCCAGCACTGCTATGTAATACTTTATTTTTCATTATACGACTGAATGTTGTTTCAGAACCTTTTGATACACAAAAGGATTTCCAGTCAACATCTTATTTTATTTTTTTAACCATTTGCCAACCGCCCCATAGTAGATTTACTGCTACAGGGCGGCCTCGCGGTAAAGAATCACATATATATATATATATATATATATATATATATATATATACACAGTACGTCATTCTTAATTTCCAGGTAGGGGGCACGTGGGCTGCCAGTGCGCCGCTTCTGCTGTGATTAGTCACAGCACAAGCTGATCGGCGGGTGCCGGCAAATGGATGTCTGCCAGCACCCGCTGATCATCAAGGAGAGAGGCTGGATGGAGCTATGCCTATGTAAACAAGGCAGAGCTCCGTCCTGTCAGTGGGGATGTGATGGATGTTCTTTTCCTGCAAAGCAGAGAATAAAATTCATAACATCCCTTAGTAAAAGCACCACATATAGTACACATAAACACTGGCTAGGCACACATTTAACCCTTTGATCACCCTAGATGTTTAACCCTTTCCCAGCCAGTGTCATTAGTAGAGTGACAGTGCAAATTTTTAGCACTGATCACTCTATTAATGTCACTGGTTCTCACAAAGTGTTAAGTATGTCATTTAGTGTCAGATTGTTAGCCGTGATTTTGCAGTCCCACTACAGGCAGTCCCCAGTTTACAAACAAGCTAGGGACTGTAGGTTTGTTCTTAAGTTGAATCTGTTTGTAAGTTGAAACAGGTACATTTTTTAAGTGTAGCTCCAGCCAAAAAATCTATTTTTAAGCTTTTTGGATAGCATAGGGAAGGGTTATTACCCCTGTAACATTTGTTTTGCTGTCTGTGCCCCTGTTCAGAAGATTTCACCTCACTTTCTGTCCCAATGACAATTGGATTTTGAAAATTTGAGGTTATTAGGGAAAAAAGGATTGGTGATAAAGCATCAGTGGAGACACCTTTTTCCAATATTAACTCTTACAGGAGAGAATTTCCCTTCCTATGGGTAGATGTCCTCTCACTTCCTGTTGTCTCCTTCCGTTTGTAAGTAGGAGTCATTTGTAAGTCGGATGTTTGTAAGTAGGGGACCGCCTGTATAGGACACTGATCGCCAAGAATACTAGTATTAAAAAAAAAAAAAAATCCAGTATTCAACTCATAGTTTGTAGACGCGATTACTTTTGGTCAAATCAATCAATATATGTTTATTGGGATTTTTTTTTTACAAACAATATGTAGCAGAATACATATTGGCCTAAAATTAAAAAAAACGCAGTGGTGCAAAAAATAAAAAAACGCAGTGGTGATCAAATACCACCAAAAGGAATCTCTCTATTTGTGGGAAAAAATTACAATAATTTTATTTGGGTACAGAATTGCATGACCGTGCAATAATCAGCTAAAACAACACAGTGCCGTATCGCTAAAAATGGCCTGGTCATGAAGGGGGGTAAATCTTCCGGAGGGCAAGGGGTTAACACGGACAAGGATTTGTTTACATTTGTTATATAGTGTTAAAATCTGACTAAAAACATTGAACAAGAAATTTATTAGGAGTTCTTTAGTGCAAATTTATTAAACTAAGGGTGCACTAAAGACCTCCTAAGTCTGCATCCTCTGCACCCTTCTCTGGGGTGTGCCTAACAAAATACTGTACTTTACCACTAATGTGGTTTTACTTGATCAAGATTTGAGGCATGCTTTCAAATGTCACTATAAGTACTTTTTCGGTACATTTTCAACATACTGTATTTACAAATGTTCTATTATAATTTTCACATTTATTAAACCAAGTAGCTATCCTTGGCGCTGCAACATTTTTCACAAGGAACACTACACAAGCCTACAATTGCAGTTCACGTAAACAATAATATAAACTAACTGATACAAACTCTTGTAGAGTTGGGAAGGACAGGGCAGAACAACAAGCACAAGGTCACAGACAGAACGCCTGTAGGCTGCTCAGAATGTGAAAAGCTAATACATAATGAAGAGGCCATAGAGAGCTTGTGAAGAGTTTTGTAGTGCCTAAAAGTAGAAAGAATTTCGTTTTAGAAAGTAAGAAATTGAATGTTTCATATAAAGGATACTTAATTTTATTTATGTACCTTCTGAGTCATATAATCATACACAGTTGCAAAAGGAAAATGTTCAATAAAATGTCATTTAAATACCGTATTATATTGTATGTCTACCGTGTAGACAGGCACTTTTAGATTACAAAGAAGGTGGTAGAAAAAAAGTCTTTTTATGACCTACAGCAAAAAATAAATAAAACTAGGTCAGAATCTGAAATGTATTCTTTTGAAGAAATCACTGCTACTTAGCTTTGAATGTTAGATATTCTTGCCAAAATGTGTTCAGTACAATGGTACTTTATATAGTTTCTGTTCTTTGTATCTGATTTCTGCAGACGTATGTATATAACCACATGTACAGATTATTATTTTTGTTTGTTAAAACCATTTTGCAGTTTCTCAAATAAATACATGTAATTAAACTCTGTGGTTTGTTGAAGTCGATCCAGCAATTCTGTACACTTGACCTAATCATTATCTGACAGATCTGCAGCAATCTTAACCAAATGGCACCCAAGGGAACATCAAGATCATACAGGGCCAAAGGAAAATGGTATTATCATGACTGCATACATCAAAAGATGCAGCAATGTTTAGTCTACTATCTTGTCCCTTTGGTCTCATAATTGCCAAGTAATCTGCTTTTGAAGTCATTTTCGGCCTATTCGCTTGGAAATTCTTGTCAGTTTAGGTCTAAACACTTAAATATCCTTAGCATTGTTTTGATAATTTTGTACAAAAGGGGTTAAGAACACCACTGCATATATTAACAATTAGAGATGAACAAGTGAGCAAAAAGTAATTACCCGTATATACTCGAGTATAAGCCGAGTTTTTAAGCACAATTTTTTGTGCTGAAAATGCCCCCCTCGGCTTATACTCGAGTCACCTTTTTGCGCCTGATCTTCCGGAATTTGGGGAGCCGGTACCGGCCGGCCGTAAGTCCTCTGGACCCCAAACTTGGCACACATATAGCCCCACTCTTCCTCTACAAGTTTGCAAAGTTTCTTGTCCGGGGGACCTACGGCCGGGTAGCACCGATTTTTCAAACCGGGCACCCCTTCCATAGACTCCCATGTTAAACGGTCATTTCTCTGGTGACTTTGGGGAGCCGGTACCGGCCGGCCGTAAGTCCTCTGGACCCCAACTTGGCACACATATAGCCCCACTCTTCCTCTACAAGTTTGCAAAGTTTCTTGTCCGGGGGACCTACGGCCGGGTAGCACCGATTTTTCAAACCGGGCACCCCTTCCATAGACTCCCATGTTAAACGGTCATTTCTCTGGTGACTTTGGGGAGCCGGTACCGGCCGGCCGTAAGTCCTCTGGACCCCAAACTTGGTAGACATATAGCCCCAGTCTTCCTCTACAAGTCTGCAAAGTTTCTTGTCCGGGGGACCAACGGCCGGGTAGCACCGATTTATCAAAGCCGGGCGCCCCTTCCATAGACTCCCATGTTAAACGTCAGTCTAGTCATGGACACAGTGAGGCATGGACACAGTGAGGCATGGGCACAGTGAGGCAAAGTGAGGCACACTCTAGGCTTATACTCGAGTCAATACGTTTTCCCAGTTTTTGTGGTAAAATTAGGTGCCTCGGCTTATATTCGGGTCGGCTTATACTCGAGTATATACGGTAAGTAAATAATAATTTTCAATCTACAGTCCCTATTTTTATTTATTTTTTGCCAGAAGCAGCACTGGAAATAAAACAACTTATTAACATGTGTTCCTAAATATAATTATTCTTCCAGTACAAGATATAGCTTTTTTCTTGAGTCACACTTCATGCAGTCTTCTTCATTCCTACATACTATAGCTCCAGTCCTATATTTTTTTAAAGTAACCATGAACTCCAAAGTTTAAACATTTTCTGTTATATGGAACATCTACAAATGGTAATTGTGCATATGCAGTACTGTAAAAAATACTTTCTTGGTGGACCTGTCTGGTGGACTCCTCATTCTGGGCTGGAGTATTTAGCATGCTTTCTGTGTTACTGGATACCCAGATCCAGCATGACCCATCCATTTCAGTATTAAACAAACGTCCCGACGACTTGAAAACAGCACAGTTCAAACTCCTCTTGTATGTAACCACTGCCTCCAAGCAGACCATCACTAAAGCTTGGAAAAGCTCCTCATTATGCATCCTTAAAATGAAATATAGGATAACCCAATTTATGATACATAGCAAGGCTGAGGCCACATTGCTGGACCGTGTTCAAACGCATCTTAAAATCTATCAGCCATGGGTTGACAAATACCTGCCGTCTAATTTTGAATTTTGCTGTAACCCTAGCCGTTGTCACTGGAACAAATGTATCTCTTCTGACAGCTGAAGTGTAGGGTGCTGTCTGGCCAGGAAGAGACTCCGAGCATCTCTCTCCTTTCTCTCCCCTATTCTTTCTTCTCCTCTCTTTCTATCTTTCTTTATTTCTACTTTATGTTGGAATTTTTTTGCTACAGGACTTGGCAGTGACTCAAAGAATTGCATTGGAGCTTGTTGTACCTCACCTTCTCTACACGATGGGGAGCTCTCATATGTATCTTTTGCTTTAACATGCTCCAAGTTAAAATTTTTAATAAAAACATTTGTTGAGCTGTCTGTAAACCATAAAGCGAGTATCAAGTACACTGCTTACTGTATATCAGGTCATCAAAGTGCAAATGTGCTTACCACCGTGATTAATAATTCAAATAACCAACAAAAAATGCAAATATGCTTAAAAAACAATAGTTCCCCCTGAAGACGTTAATCCAAACGAAACGTACATCGGCGGCGAGCCTGGTCACGTGATTTATGCATCCACGCCCCATCTGGACCTTCTGGATTTGAGCTAGTAGCTGCCGGAACGCACGCCGCCCTGGAGGTGGTATAGCCTGGGTTTCCCATACAAGCTTGCAGCCCCAGTGCCAGGATGGGCACCTCTTAATGTAAGGAGCCATTTGCCTATTTTGTTTTATTCAGTTTTTTAATAAATGGGTTGCACTATGGAAGTCTTTTGTTTATGTTCCATGTTCTATCCTTGAGAGACAGGAGAAAGGGAGCCGCTCAGGTGTGGAAATCCTTCAAATCACCTCCTCCCAGCAGCCGAGGGTGCAAGCAAAGCTATTGACAGCAAACAGGAACAAACAAGTCTTCTGGACTGCAGCACTCCAAAAAATAAAAGCCTTTATTTTAAAATAAGGAATCCAAAATACATGCTATACATCACGGCACACAGGTCAAAAAAATCCGGCTAACATGTTTCGCACTATGCTAGTGCTTATTCATAGCTTATGAATAAGCACTAGCATAGTGCGAAACATGTTAGCCGGATTTTTTTGACCTGTGTGCCGTGATGTATAGCATGTATTTTGGATTCCTTATTTAAAAATAAAGGCTTTTATTTTTTGGAGTGCTGCAGTCCAGAAGACTTGTTCGTTCCTGTTTTCTATCCTTGAGATCGGAGGAGAGAGGTATTACATTCATCCAGTCTATCGTATGTGTGCAGGCACTATCCTGCTAAAGCGAGTGTGACTTTCTTTTTAATTAAAGAAGTCCACACATTCTGGTAAGCTCATCACTTTACCTGTGCACTTTGGGTGTCGCAAGTTTGATTGTCTTTTGGTGAAGGATTCAGATTGCACTCCTTTGAAGAATTTATCTGTCACAGCAAGAATTTGTTTGTTTTTGGTGATTTTTGTACACTGGATTGAGACATTTTATTTATATTTTTTTGTTTCATCCAATCAACTTGGGACTTTATATATTGGAATCTGGGAAGTTGGACAGTTCAGGGAATTCTTCTGAGTATAACCATCTTCCAGTATTTTCAGAGATCAACAATAATATATTTTTTTCAATGTCACTATTGATTTTATATCACTATTGTTTATATATATAAATTTGTTTTGTCATTTATTGACATTCTGATCCTGAATGGTATTTAGCATGTTACATCTGATGTCGTTGGCTGACTCACTTCCCCTGACAATGTCCAGGTTGTGACAAAACGTGTTGGGTGGAGCCTTACCAATGATGTCATTACGCCGGGTGGATCGCTATAGTGCGATACAAGTCCGATACACTATGTGGTTTGTCCTCTGGTTCTTTACATGCTATTCCCTGAGTTCCTTGGTTGGCCATCTCTGGTGTTATTAGCTGAGCCTTGCTGAGTGTGGGCTACTCCTCCTCCTCCCTCCTCCTCATGTAAAAAAGAAAAAAAGTTTATATATAAACACTTGTGACAGTGTTTTTTGGTGGGGGCAGCTGTTTTTATATAGCGGTGCTCCTCTTATAATTGGAGATCAAATTCTTCTGGTAAGGAGTTTAGGCACCATTGGTCTTGTTTTACACTAAAGTTGGCACCTTTTCAAAATAATTTTTGACACTGTATACTCACGAATCCTGGATGCTTCACATGTCATATATGGACTTTTATGTTCACATTTAAAGGGATATACACTTTTTGGTTTTTGTAACGCATTGACCCAAGGTGGATCAGATGTCACATATGAACTTTTAGTTCACATTTAAAATTATATATATTTGTGCAATTCGTATTTTTTACAGTTTTTTATGCATTAAGTTAAAGTTTATATCTTATGGGGATAGCACTCCTTACTTCTTTTAAATATACACTACATCTAATGTTCCTTATTTGTTAATCATCTAATCAAGGTCTTTTGTATCCTTTGAAATATGAAAATGAGAGTCTGAGTGGATTATGTGGGCAATACAATAATTTCTTCTTTGAGACACATTTAAATATAAAGTGTTTCTACACCTTAAAAAGGTCAACAATAAAAATTATAATGCGGGTTTTATGTGGTACTGTATTGCTTTGCTAACTGATGGAGTTCTTGAAGCTAAGAAAATTGGATATATTTTTTATGTCAGTAAATGTACCAACTGTCAGCAGCTTAATAGGTACAATTTGATTCTTTATTTAGTATCCCAATAATGTCCATGAAACATTTGTTTCTTTTGTCCTATAAAAGAACTAGGAAACAAAATTGCTTCTTCACGGTGCATTCAATGGCATTCATTGAGCCTATCTCAAAGATAAACCACAGTTACCTACTTGAGGCGCAACTAGATAAAGTTGATTATTTATTATCCTAACATACTTGGCATAACTGCATTGATTAAGCAGAATACCACTGTAATACACAGCCAAACATCAAGACAAAAATATATATATTTTTTTAACTCTTCATAAAATGACTTCAAGCTAATTATTACAGTATACTTTACATTCAGAAGCTGTTCAAATTAATGTATTTCAGCCTTCTTCTCCAAATACACACCAAATAAATAGGTACACTGGCTACATTTATGACAGTATATGTTACAGAAAAGCAAAATAAGGGGCATGATGTTTTAGCCTTCAGAAGGGAGCTAACAGGCTGGGGAGAAGCAGGATTAGGAAATGTGCAGGGACAATGTCTATATCTGTGTGTTGCTTTGGTTATCAAGAAGCCCAACCTATATGGAATAAATAAGTACAACAAAAATGACATGCGTGCAAAATATTGTTGTGTATCCACACAATTCAGAAAAGTTGATTTTATGCAAATGCTAACTTCTGATTTGATTCAACTAAATGAATGTCATACAGGAAAAAATGCAGTAGTGGATCTGGCAGTAAAAACAAATGATAATCTAAGATCTTGGACACATGTAGTGCTCCTCCCAGCCTCATTAGAATTAGAATGGCAAAGAGGAAGGCAAGGCTCATAGGCTGTTCTCTAATACCCCTCAAATTTACAGCAAGTTATTTAAATCTGAACTTCGGGCACAAAAACTTTTATTTAAATATGTTGCTTAAAAGTGACCAAGGATATAAATCCATTTTGTTGGTATCAAATGTTTTTGTTAACTCAAATTTTTCCTTGTAAATCTTGCAGTGATATATATCATCACTGTGCTGCCTGTGCAGAAAGCAGAACTTTTGGAGGGACCCAACAGGTCCACCCACTACAGGCTGATCACAGATAACTACAGGAGATGTGATTAATACAAGATCAGTCACCCCGTACAAGGAGAGAGAGAGCAGCAGTGATTGGTCCTATTATAGGAAGGTAATTTCACACTGAATCACCACTGGAATACTGCACAGATCTGGAAGAAAGTAATAAAACACATGCGTCTTATTTTTAGGCATTTTTTTTTTAAATTGCAGTGCAGCTTTACACAGACTAAAGCCTAGTATGCACTACCCGCTGGGTTGAATGAAAAAAAACGTTACAGCTCAGGTCAGAGTCAGAGTCGATGTACTAACAATCCAATGTACTAACAATCCGATGTTAGTACAATGATCTACCCTGCTGTGCTATTGTGTTCTGACAGGAGAATGGCCCCCCCACCAGAACACTCTTGACTGAGAGTCCTGATTGGGACCCGATCGTCAGACCATTTTCGATCCTGACCTTTCGACAGAAGCCGGCCAAATGACTGCCTTCTGTCGGACCGGCTGCTATACTGAATGTTCACCGGAGAGGCTGTAGAGGCTGTAGAGGAGGACGAAAAAAGCCCAGAAATCAACACACAGAAATTCTGCAAACTGTGAAGATTTTTAATCTATCATCCTCACAGCTTTCCACTGCAGATACCAGTTTACTCAGCAGAGGACTTAATTTTTCCCTGATAAACAAGTCCAATCCCTTTCTTTCATTTAAAGATTTAAACAGATACATCCGCAAATCCACCTCAGATAGCATAGATCTCCCTCTAGTCATTGGGATTTGGATTCGGATTCCTTTGAATATAATGGCGACATCATAGACATTTTAGAATCCTTAACTGAAGAAGATGACACACTAAAGCCTCGTACACACGATCGGATATCCTATGGATTCTAATCCGATGGTTTTGTCCATCGGAAACCTGATGAAGCTGTCTTCCATCAGTCTTGCCTACACACCATCAGTCAAAAAACCGACCGTTCCAAACGCGGTGATGTAAAACACTCCGATGAGCTGAGAAAAATTAAGTTTAATGCTTCTGAGCATGCGTCGACTTGATTCTGAGCATGCGTGGGTTTTTTATCCGATGGACTTGCCCATAGACGATCGGAATTTGCTATCGGTTTTTGATCCATCAGAAAAATTTAAAACATGTTCTATTTTTTAAAACCGATGGAAAAAAGACCGATGGGTCCCATACACGATCGGTTTGTCCGATGAAAAAAGTCCATCGGACTGTTTTCATCGGTAAAACCGATCGTGTGTACAGGGCTTAAGTCTCTTCGCACAGCATCTCGCTACTTCACCACCCATACTACATTCATCCTTTAAACCCAAGTCAGTTTTCTACCCTGCTCAGTCAAAAGGCCCCTACCTTGAGAGTTTTTATAGAGTAGTGTATGCCGACTTTCTCAAGCTCTGTCAAACATCCTCGACTGTACCACCACACCAATATAATCCCTCTGTCCCTGAAATTTGTGCTTTAGACTCCTTAATCCACACAGCGGATATCATTATCAAATCCACCGATAAAGGAGGAGGTATAGTTCTGCAAAACAAGGCAGACTATATCAAAGAAGCCCATAGACTCCTCTCTGATAAGTGATAGTGATATGTGTAGGGGTGAGTGGCGCTGCTCTTAAACTAATATGTGATAATAGGCCTGGGGGCCTGTCCACATATGGGTGGCCCTTCAATAGGGATACTTCCCTCCCTAGGGCAACTAACTAGATTGGCACTATACAGTATGGGGCGACAGTATGGTGGCTGGTGTTCACTGGGATTCTTAATTAGTGATATTATTGTGCTAAAAATTGTGTTCATTAAAAGTGAGAAAAACAATATATATGTCTGATTCCTATGTTCCTAGTGACAAAATTATCCTGTGCCCAAACACCATCCCTTTTACCTTATGTATATAGTGTGATATTACATAGGTGAATGTGGTGTCACTGCTCCAGGTGGGAGCTGCCGTGTGAACGTGCCTATACACAATATAAAAGTGACAAATACCAATCCTAAAGGTGATAGATACAATCATATAAGTGATAAATAAAACATCAAAAGTATTTCCAATTAATTGCAACAAATGTTCATTAATGTCATAAATGACAGTGTGATCACTGTCACTGATAGCTGTACTTTCAATAGCCCGATGTGATAGTTCATATAAATCTGTGACATCCGTGTGTATCTTCAAACAGGTGTGCACTGTGACTTTTGTGCTCCCCTCACCTTAGGAACCCCACTCACCAGATTGAAGCACCCCTACAGGGGTATGAGGCACCTCTGGTGATGTGGACTGTGTGGTATATGCGATCCTCCGTGCAGACGTGCTGCTCCTCAGGGATACCCGTGTTCTCACTGCTCCCCAATTCCTCCAAACTTTAGGGAAGATCAGCTTGATTCCTCCGAAAAAACCCAGAAGGCGCTTTCATAGCGTAAATCGTATTTATTTAAAAGTGGTTTAAAATAATATTAAAAACAAACAAAAAAAAAACGATCTGCTGCTCTTGTGTTGCAAAACTCAGAGCAGTAGGTAGACAATACAGACAGTCAGGTCCACACGAATCACACTTTTTTCTGAGGAATCAAGCTGATCTTCCCTAAAGTTTGGAGGAATTGGGGAGCAGTGAGAACACGGGTATCCCTGAGGAGCAGCACGTCTGCACGGAGGATCGCATATACCACACAGTGCACATCACCAGAGGTGCCTCATACCCCTGTAGGGGTGCTTCAATCTGGTGAGTGGGGTTCCTAAGGAGAGGGGAGCACAAAAGTCACAGTGCACACCTGTTTGAAGATACACACGGATGTCACAGATTTATATGAACTATCACATCGGGCTATTGAAAGTACAGCTATCAGTGACAGTGATCACACTGTCATTTATGACATTAATGAACATTTGTTGCAATTAATTGGAAATACTTTTGATGTTTTATTTATCACTTATATGATTGTATCTATCACCTTTAGGATTGGTATTTGTCACTTTTATATTGTGTATAGGCACGTTCACACGGCAGCTCCCACCTGGAGCAGTGACACCACATTCACCTATGTAATATCACACTATATACATAAGGTAAAAGGGATGGTGTTTGGGCACAGGATAATTTTGTCACTAGGAACATAGGAATCAGACATATATATTGTTTTTCTCACTTTTAATGAACACAATTTTTAGCACAATAATATCACTAATTAAGAATCCCAGTGAATACCAGCCACCATACTCTCGGCCCATACTGTATAGTGCCAATCTAGTTAGTTGCCCTAGGGAGGGAAGTATCCCTATTGAAGGGCCACCCATATGCGGACAGGCCCCCAGGCCTATTATCACATATTAGTGTAAGAGCAGCGCCACTCACCCCTACACATATCACTATCATTTTCACTGACCTGTCCAGCACAGGTCCAAAAGGGGGGCAGCAGCCTATTCTTCCCTACATTGCGCGGATATCTAGTACTCAATCTCCTCTCTGATAAGACCACATATAACAAGCTCAAAAAAGACCCCACCACTGAATTTGCCATCAAGGTCAATGTTTTAGTTAAATCAGCTCTTGACAGCGGAGTGATTAACAAAATTGAAGCCTCCTTTTTTTAAGAAAAGTTTTTTATCAAGTCCCATATTTTTACCATCTGCCGAAAGTCCATAAAAACCTTACTTCCCCTCCTGGCAGGCCCATTGTGGCTGCCATGGACAGTGTCACTACCGGTTTTAGTCAGTACATCGACCAATACTTACAACCCATTGTCCAACAGTTACCTACATCATCTTTTTTGGTCGCTGTATCGATGACCTAATTGTCATCTGGGATGGCTCCCCTGACCTGATTCCTTCATTTGTGGACCATTGTAACCATAACCCCTACGGCTTATCTTTTACTCATGTCCTCGATTCACCCAGCCTAGCCTTTATAGATTTAGAATTGGGCCACGCGGGTGAGACCATCATTGCCAAGAATTATACCAAACTGACAGCTGGCAACTCTTTCCTGCACTATAAAGCCCTGTACACACGATCAGATATCCTATGGATTTTCGTCTGATGGATTTGTCCATCAGAAATCTGATGAAACTGTTTTCCATCAGTCTTGCCCACACACCATCAGTCAAAAAACCGACCGTTCCAAATGTGGTGACGTAAAACACTCCGATGAGCTGAGAAAAATGAAATTCAATGCTACTGAGCATGTGTCGACTTGATTCTGAGCATGCTTGGGTTTTTTATCTGATGGATTTCCCCACAGACGATCGGAAATTGCCATCGGTTTTTTATCCATCAGATAATTTTAAAACATGTTCTATTTTTTAAAACCGATGGAAAAAAGACTGATGGGTCCCATACACGATCGGTTTGTCTGATGAAAACAATCCATCAGACGGTTTTCATCAGTCAAACTGATCGTGTGTACACGGCTTAAGAGTTGCCGTTACCCAAAATGGACGCAAAACACACCAAAGGGTAAATTCTGTCGTTTACGATCAAACTTTACCCTAGACACTGATTATGACACATTAAGTATTCCACTAAAAAATAAATTTGCAGATAAAGAATAAGCGACAGAATTGGTAGACCAAGCATGCAGCTACTACTCAAAAGGCAAACCAGTCAAACAAGACAAAGACAAAATAGACCATTCTATGAGATTTATTACTACCTTGAATCATTTTATATCACGGTGTTATTACTCACTTATATAAGACTCACATTCAGATCCTTTTTGAATTTATTTGCACATATACAGCTTTATTGCTATTTATTGTTTGCATTGTACATAGGGTTCACAGTTTATGATGTAGAACTGTCTTATCCATTCCCTTCGCAGGTGTTTGGTCTTTCTGTTTTAAGTATAGTTTCATCTACTTGGTTCATCATTAGCGCTACACTTTTATTTTTATGTTTGTGCACAATTTTGTCTGATTGTTGTGTTGGCCGCTTATCTATATTTTTATTGGGTTGGCGCAGTATATTATTCCATATTTTATTACTACCTTTAACTTCCAATATAAAAAAATGGAAAAGATACTGAGCAACCACTGGAATATTTTACAACAGGACCCCCTTCTTAAAACTACCCTCCCATCAGCACCCAGAATTACTTACCGCAAAGCTCCTAGCCTCAAAAACAAAATCGCCCGAGAAAAATCAAATCTAACCAGACAACCCCTAATCCCATTCATCTCATACCGCTAGTGGGTATGTACCAATGCAAAAAAGCTCGCTGTAAAACCTGTTCGTTCGTCCAACATGGCAAAAAATCTTTTTGCTCTAAGGGCAGAACCTGCTCACTAGACAATTTCTATAATTGTTCATCCAATTTTGTCGTATATGGCCTTACGTGCCCTTGTGGGTTGATTTATGTTGGGCGAACAATTTGCCCTTTGAGGCAGCGGTTCGGCCAGCACCGACGACTTATTGAGGGTGGTAAGGACATGCATAGTGTCCCTCGGCACTTTGCCGAGCACCACAAAAAATCCACTACTGGTCTTTCAGTCTGGGTCATCGAGCAAATTCCCAAAGATGGAACAAAGGTGCTATAAATTAGAGGGGCTGCTAAAAGTTGTGGTCCACTTGTCACCCTGCCCAGCCCAGCATTCACTTCCCAATCACCTTGAGTCAATGAACAGTCCATATGCTTGTTTTTGTATGCAGCACTACCCCCAGTTAAGAGAGCTGCTGGTATTGTTTTGGGCCTGTACCATACTGCTGTCAACCCCCAGAAACTGACTCTAACCCTCCACTGGCACAGCTGTCAAACAAATGGGATTGTGGAACCCACTAGCAATAGGAACCACAATACCGCAATAGGATATACAGTCACAGTTAAAAATTGGTTTACCTGTGTTGGCCGTCTCCCTGTAGCAGTTAATACCCCACACAACATGTTTTCTCAACCACAAAGTACTTTACTGAATAAGTAATTACAGGTTAAACAAATATGCGGTTTACTTATGCAGAGCCTTGCAAAAACCAAAGTTATAAACATATAAATGTACAAGGATATAATAGAGTCTTATTACACACTAAATATCTTTGAATAAACTATGCTCGTGAGCTCCCCCCAGTGGGCAATATGGCGCCCAAGTACTGTCACTGTGAGTTGTACAGTTACTCCAATAGAAGGGATCTTCGCTAGCAAACGTTGGTGCACGTAATATTTGTAATCCAAGGGATGTCAAAAAGTTAGCTGAACTCCCGTAATGCTTTAGGGCGTGAAGTCACAGGTAATAAAATGGCAAACATTAACTATGCAGTTACTGCGCAACACACTGTCCCCTGGTTTGTAGCGCACTGCTCTGATGGAGGTGGGCCCTAAACAAAGGATCATGGGCCTATTAAACAGTTAAGAGTCCTGGGCAAGTGCCCTCTCACCCGACCAGGCCCAGTCCGTTCGGCTGGTTCCGTTGCTCCGGCACACGATCTCTCCATCACCCGTAGTCTCCGGTCCCTCAGACAACCGTATGGAAGTTGATAGATAGGTCGACTCTTGGATGCTCCGAGATGTCAGCAGGCTCTCCGGATGGGATTGCTCTCTTTCAGACGAGCAGGCTTTCCGGATTCTGCAGGCACAGGCTCTCCGGCCTAGACGGACACAACAGGCCTTAACACAGGCTCCGACTTGCTGGGCGGGCAATGTCCGAAGAGAGTGTGTGTTGCTCCTCCTCCCCCTTAAATAACCATCCCCAGCAGACGTTGCGCCGGGCAATGCACTGTGGGCTTACAGCTGCACTGTGGGTGCAGTAGTCTACTTAATATCCACGGCATTGGAGTCCATCTCTCCCTGTACCACAAGTCCCACCATGCACCTTTTTTTAGGTTAAACAGTAGTAATCCATTGTCAAATAGAACTCCGGTGGGTTCTGGGTTCACTTGCATATAAAAGTAGTCTTTATAGCATACCATAAAGTGACACCCCGCTACATGTATTTTTATTGAGGGATGGGAATTTATGGGATGCCCAGTAGAATTTTATAATAGTCAATTTGGGACAGAACTATGTGCACTCCTTGTACATAACACTTCTTCAAACTCCTCCCGCACAATACTTGACTCCAGGCAAAGCTAGCACATGGTTAGGCCCAACACTGACACAGTCAGACCCTAGCATTGGCCATTTGCAGGCAGGGACCTCTGATGTGGCAGCAAGATAGGAAAAAGTTTTTAGTGCTAGCTGACCTATGGTGGACTACTGCTCCCAGTCAGTCCTCTTTGGGCCCTGTCAGCCCTCCTGGCTGCAGCTGCCCGACTCCACTGCTCAAGACATCACAGTCTCTCCCGCTGGCTCTACATCCATCTCAGACTGCACACTACCAGTCTACTCTGGCTTGCCTTCCCAGCTCTCCCAACTGTGCCTGCAAATCACCGACGCCTGGTGAATCCCTCCTGGAGACTTTGCCTGGCAGTACCTTCCACTGTCCTCTACTGCTCCTGGTCAGAACGCCTCTGTGGTTTGTACGAGGGTCCATTCCACTCCCCAGCTCCAGGCCCCAAGGTCACCCCCCTGACTGGGGAGTTCCCTCAAAGGCCCTGACAGCTAGTACTCCATCTCCCAGTTCTTCCACCTGACTTCTCCCCCAGCTGGGCTGACCCTGGGTATTTAAGGAGGCCTGCCCCCTGCCAATCCAGGTTGGGGATTGGTCAGGGCTCCCCAGAACACTCCTGATTGCTCCACCTTCCTTCCCCTCCTCTCTTCTAGAATCCTCTAGAAGATAGAGGGAGTTAACCAAAAGATGATGCTCCCTGTGAGTCACCAGCCTACACTGAGCCACTCCCAGCCCACACAGATCAAAACAAACAGGCCTATCTTCTTGCTAGGCCTGCCTAAATTTACCTGCACTACAAAAATCTTAACTCTAGCACCTACCTAGGTAGAAGGTGCTACACTAGTCTCAGAAAAGTGACAGAATTCTTTGGGGTTGATTTACTAAAAGAAAATGGGCTGTTAATTTTTGAAAAGGAATGTTGCACAGAGCTTAGTGAATCTGGTGAAATGTAATTTGCAAAAAATACCAAATCATGGGATAGGGGAAAAAATGCATTTTGCTTATACATGATTGGATGTTGGAAGTCAGCAGAGGTTCACCTCATTCACCAAGCCCTGTGGAAAATTCCCTTTCAAAATGCAAACTCTATTGTACTTATTTCAGGTAAGACTCTAATGCCCTGTACACACGATCGGATTTCAGATGGAATAAGATCCGATGGTGACGTAAAACTCAGAAGAGCCGAGAAAAATGAAGTTCAATGCTTCTGAGCATGCGTCGACTTGATTCTGAGCATGCGTGGGTTTTTTCTCCGATGGAGTTCCCCACAGAGTTCCCCACAGATGATCGGAATTTGCTATGTTTTTTTTTTCCATCGGTAAAATTTAAAACATGTTCTATTTTTTTATACCGATGTGGGGCCCACAGACGATTGGTTTGTCCGATGAAAAAAGTCCATCAGCCTTTTTTCATCAGAAAAACCGATCGTGTGTACGCGGCAGAAGAGTATTGAAGCCAAAGCATCAGCTTGATAGCCAGGAACTAATATACTCTCATGACAACCATTTTAGATAGATAGATAGACTTTATTGTCATTGTATACATACAACAAAAAAAATTTGGGTACTCTTTACAGCAGCAATAAAACACTTCTCAACAAAACCACACATACATACTCCTAGCACATGCCCATATATCTATTTAAATATATAAAAATATAAAATGTTATTTAGAAAAAAATAAAAAAATATTAGAATTCCACATAAAATTCCTAAAACACTGTACCTGATGGGATTATGGACAATACAGCCCTATGTAAAAAAACTATGCTTTAAGCGATTAGTGCGCATTTTAAGTGTCCTATATCTTTTCCCTGATGGCAATGGGACAAACACAGTGTAACCTGGGTGGGTTGGAACAATACTAATAACCTTTTCCCGCTTTTTTAATCGACTGGCATATGCATAGCATAGCTCTGTTCATATGATCCACTGTGCTGTTTTCACCACACGAGACAGGCACTTCTTATCCTCCGCCCTGAAGCTGGCATACCACACTACAATGCAGTGGAGAAGAATACTCTCAATGGTACCATGATAGAAATTGACCAGAAGCCTTAAGGGCAATCCAGCCTGCTTCAGTCTCCGAAGGAAAAACAGTCTCTGCTGTGCTTTTTTTACAAAAAAAAAAAGTATTTTAAGACCATGACAACTCCCTTGTAATATGCACTCCCAAAAATTGAATAGTGTCCACCCTTTCCACCTCCTCACCACCTATATAAACCGAGCAGTGATTGATCTTTCTTGATCTCCTATAATCCACTATTATTTCTTTTGTTTTTGCCGTATTGAGTATTAAACCATTTTCTCTACACCACTCAACCAAATGTTGAATTTCCTGCCTATAAGCTGTCTCATCATTATCTTGTATGAGTCCCACTAAAGTGGTGTCATCAGCAAACAGTCACTATAGTGTTAGACGCATGTATGGGAGTACAGTTATGCGTAAACAATGTAAACAGGGCCGGACTTAACACACATCCCTGTGGTACCCCTGTATTCAAAATAATAGTGTAAGGCCTCGTACACACGGCCGAGAATCTCGTCAGGAAAAAACATGTTGTTTTTCTTGACGAGATTCTTGGACAAGAAACTTGTCTCGGCCGAGTGTACACACGCTCCATTCAAAGAACCCGCGGTCCTTTGAATGGAGCGAACGCAGTGACGTCATCGACTACGACGAGCGTGCGCTCATCACATTCGATGCCGTCGCCGCTATCTTGCTACACTCTACCTATGCCTAGGAAGCTACCGCACATGCATCAAAGTCAATTCGAGCATGCGTGGGTTTCCACGGTGACAGGTAAGTGTACACACACACACTTTTCTCATCGAGAAACATGCCGACGAGAAAATAGAGAGCTGGTTCTCTATTTTTCTCATCGAGATTCTGGTCAGTTTTCTCAACGAGAAACCATACACATGAACGATTTTCTCTGCAAGAAAGCTATCTCTGCAGTTTTCTTGTCGTTTCTTGCCGAGAAACTCATTTGTGTGTACGAGGCTTTAGACATCTGATCTCCCAATCTCACCATTTGTGGCCTGTTTGTTAGGAAATCCATAATCCATGAGCACAGCAATGGACATAGGCCCAAATCTTTTAACATTTTCACTAATTTGTCAGGGACTACTGTGTTAAATGCATAGCTAAAATCAATGAATAACATCCTAACATATGTGTTTGAGTGCTCAAGATGTGTCAAGGCAGCATGCAATGCAATAGCAATTGCATTATCTGTGCATTTATTTGCACGATAGGCAAACCGATACTTATCCAGATCAACAAAAATGCTTGCCTTAAGATTTGATAATACGAGCCTCTCAAAACTTTTCATAATGATAGGAGTTAGGGCAACTGGGCGATAATCATTTAAGCATATTACTGCTGATTTTTTAGGTATTGGGACAATAGTAGTAGATTTAAAACAAGAAGGTTACTGCAGCCTGCTTCAATGACAAATTAAAAATATCAGTAAAAACACCTGCTAACTGGTCTGAACATCCCCTCGGTATACGGCCTGACACCCAGTCTGGTCCTGCTGCCTTCCTAATGTCAACCTTCCTCAAATTTGACCTGACCTCATGTATTTTTAATACCAATAAATAGTCGTCCTCCGCTAGTTCTATACTATGGGTTTCCCATCTCATATTTTGACCCTCAAAGCGAGCAAAAAAATTGGTTTAAGGTGTCAGGGAGCACTTTACAAACCTGTGTATTCCTAGATTTAAAATCTACCATTGTTTTAATTCCCTTCCACATGCTACAAGAATTTTGATTTAAAAATGGAGCAAACAATTGCACACAAAAGTGGGTCACTGAAAAAAATTATGAAATGAAATGTTAGCCTTCTACTTTCATTTTCATATAAACCTATGGCAAAAATGTTGAGCATAAATATGTCATAAGAAGACCTGAAGAAGATGTAAGAGAAGTATCATATGTTTGTCAGAAACTTTTTTTTTCCTGTCATTCTTCTCTTTCTTGTATTCATTCTGAGACAGCCTTGACACATTTTGATCACCAAAGAAATGATCATAAAAGAGTATTCTTCATGGGAATACTAAATCTTGATGGGATAGTGGAATATAAGCATGCTTCAACTGCTACCCAGTTACCTGTGCTATATAGCAAGGGTTTAGCACATCTCTAGAGTCACATGAATTTCTAGTATAGTATACTATATAACATACATTTATTCTAGCTCACACCTCAATTTTTGAGAACATGTAGATCATGCAGAGGCCATTAAAATAAAAATAAAAAAATAAAAAACATAATATATATTGCAGCTTACCAGTCCTTAGATGTGGTTTCTGTATTTAGTCTCAGGCTAAGAACATCTTCAGCAAGCACAGAGTATAACTAACTGGTGATCATGTCAAAAATGCTGAGTCATTGTCATTTCCTATGAGTTGTAAAGATGGAAGAAAAAGAATGTTATCTGTTAAGCCCCTTTCACACGAGACGGATCCGTGATGATCCGCCCCGTAAACCTCCGCTTGCTCAGCGGGGATCGCTCCGTTGATCCCCACTGAGCTGGCGGATGACAGGGCGGTCCCCGCACACTGTGCAGGGATCACCCTGTCAGATCTCCGCTCTCCCCTATGGGGGGATCGGATGAACACGGACCGTCTGTCCGTGTTCATCCGATCCGCTCTGCAGACGGATAGAAAAATAGGATTTCCTCCGTCTGCAGAATCGGAGGATTGCGGACACGGAGGAGATCGGGTGTCAGCGGATGTTCATTCGATGACACCTGCGATCTCATAGGGACCAATGTATGTCCCTTTTTCATCCGTAAACGGATGGATGAAAAAGCGGACATACGGTCCACTCGTGTGAAAGGGGCGGCAGAAATCAGCAATGCAGGAAAAGTTTGGCCTGTAGTGTGGTTGTTTTTATTTACTTTTTTTTACATTTTTGGGGGGAATGAGTAATAAGGGGTACTATGAACCTTATGTGTGGCCATGAAAATCCAGGGGGGCCTTTATTTCCTTTTTTCCTTTTATTAAAGGGGGCTTCCAGATTCTTATAAGTGCCCCTCCTGCAGACCCTCAAATTCCTTTTAGGGGACAGGATGTGGCGATAAGGCCCTTATAATAGTAAATAAATAGTACATAAAAACATCCATGTCAATAAAAAAGTCCTTTATTAGAGAAATTTATAAATAATGTCAAAGACAATGTCAATCATGTCATCCAACGATGTAGACCCATGTCAATCACCATGAGTAAAACCCCAAGATACAGACATGCAGCCATGATCATGAAGCCCTGCCAATTCTCCCATCACAAATGATGGTTCCATGACACTGCTGGTATGTAAACATGATGGCAGTTATCCCAGGAGGCATCACTGACCAAATACTGTCATATGTGTATTTGGTCAATATCACCATGAAACCCTGATGTTGTTGTTAATATTCCAGTAGCACCAGTACTTTTTAATTCTGGTAATGGAGGTATTGCTATGGCCGCTAAGTGACAGGATTCTGCCTGATGTTTTTTTAAATCATCACCCAAAGGTTTAGGCAGGACAACTGGCAAATATAGAAAACAGTGAATAGGCTGGGTTTTCACTAAACGCATGTTCAACCCAATCCTGAAGCTAATTCCATCTGTTATTTGCAGTGGAGGTTGATGGTATATTTTTTGGGGGGGCGGCAAACAATGCACCCACAGTCATTTCCCCACAGTCAGTTGGGTCAACCCGCATCACCCCCCCGGTCGGTCGGGTCACCCACACCCCCTGGACGGTCGGTCACCAGCCCCGCACTCACCCCCATATAGGTCACGGGCAGCGCTTCCTCCAGGCGATGGGCGGTGGCTTCTCTGAGTCTCCTCCTCCTCCTCGGCATCATGGGGCTTCCGCCATGTGTCTCCTCCCCCCTCCTCCTAGGGACCAATATGATCGCTTTTCCTCTCGGCCAAAAAGGGGACGGTAGGAGAATCATAGCAAATATTAATTCTCTATTGTCACAAAACTGGGTGGGCTCGGGGTGCAGTGCTCTGCGCTCGGAGCCCACCATTTTTTGAAGCCTATTAAAGCCTCTGGCTCTAAAAATGTGCTTAAAAAAAAAAAACATTGAAATCCATGTGTCAAGTGCCCGCATGTAGATTAGGGGGCTGGATGCATGGATAGGGGGGTGGTCCCCCTGTGCCCAGCATTACTGGGCGCCACTGGTTATTTGTTTAAACTAATAATCCTACCATCCCCTATGTAATGAAGATTAACGAAGCAGACAAGTTGAAAGTCCAACCTTCGTACCATCCATGGCTCCCTCTATAAATACAGTGGAGGAGGATATGTAGCCACCCAGGAACAGAAGGTGTGTGATTCACAAGATAACCAGGTGAAAATCGACAGAAAATAAGCCAGACTGTTAAGCTGCAAATAAAACATTTTTGTTTTTGCTTTTAGATGTGCATTAATTGTCCATATTTGGCAGTTTTTGAAATAAGTTGTGTACAAGTTTTGACATGTAGATGTTTAAATGCTGACTTTCCTTAACCTCGGATAAGAAATATTTAGGGTATAATATGCAGAATATTAATGCACTAATTTGATCTCAAATGTGGTGATCATACAGCAGCTTAGCTGTATCCTCCTGTAGAAACATGGATGGCATATTCCCATACTGGCTGCTGTGACAGTGCTAGGCCCTGTCACTGTGTAAATGGAGGTAAAAAGCACACAGGGGTCTCACGAATGCAGAGGGTGGGACTCTGGAATGTTCATGCTGAGCAGAGAAAGGGGGTTTTTCAGCTTTATTAAGGTTTTGGTATTTCCAGATTGGGCTGCAGAGATTGGAGACTTCAAAGAGCTTTGGGAGGGAAGAAGCCTCCAACTTGGGCATAGTTAAGGGATCCTGTTAGGAGACATGTATGCTCCAGCCAGGAGATGGGTGTGCTCCATTGAGGGGACAGCTGAGAAAGTTGCAACTGTTGTGCATAAGTACAAGTGTGCTGATAGTTGGTCTGGAAGTCCAAGACAAAAAGGCTGAGCAGCAGTGCTGCAAAATTGAGACTTGGTATTATTTTGTACTTGAATGCTTTATGAAGCCCCTGTATGGGAATCCTGTTGTAAGAAACTTTATATTTAAAGGAGAAGTTAAGACAAAGCTCCTTTTTTCAGTGTGTTAGGCAGCCCATTCAACCCAGATCTTTTGGAAGGGAGTCTATAGTACAAAATGAAAAAAAAAGAAGGATCTAGTTATGTTTCTTGCGAACATTTGGCCTGATCTGGTTGTACTGATTATACATGCTGGTGGAAACGATATTGGTTGGATTAAAACTTTAGACCTTATGGAGATTAATTTTTTTTTTCAAATTTCCTTTTCCCTTAGACACAGTAATATTTTCTGGAATTGTCTAAAGATTATTTTTTTTAAAGACCATTTATTTAAAAGTCTTAAAAGTCATATGCAGCTCAGTAGAGCCTTACATTAAAATTTACACTCTTTGGGGGGCTTTGTTTATCACAGTTTAGCATTTGAAGGTTTCATATGAGGTTTGTACAGACAAGATTTGATACACCTTTCATATATTGATCTTAACATTTTTAATATGTGCAATCAGAACGTGATTGAAAAGGCTGCATGGTTATGTGCCTTATTAGCTAAGGCTGATAAATAATATATTTTTTGGCTGCTACCTGTCCACCCTTTGGGATTCAATTCATTGGGTTTTATTCAATTTGAGGGTAAATTTTATTCTGATCCATTTTCCTCTTGTTTTTTTCTTTGTCATGTTAATTCTTTTAAGTCTTTTCAACTTTTGTTCATTCAGTTGTAGTTGTAGCGTAGTTGTAGTTTCAGTTTCTTTGGTGGGGATTTTCTTTTTAACTGTCCCACTTCTTCCCTCTTTGTGCCGGTGTCTTGTCGACCTAGTTCCCCTATCGATATGGTTCCGAGTTCGACTGCGCATGCGCACTCAGAACACATGGAAATCTACGAACATCTACAGCTGTTCGTCAGCTGTAGACGCGCTCGCTCCCGAGGAACATACCGCGCAGAAAGCGGCGGGGGCGTAGACTGGGACACGCCGCTCTATAGGGCGCCATTAAACAAGTTGATGGCCGGGTGACACGCCGCTCTGTAGTTTGTAAAAGGTTCATGATACAGAGCGGCATGTCACCCGGCCATCAACTTGTTTAATGGCACCCTATAGAGCGGCGTGTCCCAGTCTCCGCCCCCGCCGCTTTCTTGTCGTGCTGGTTCCCCTAGCTTCGGGAGCGAGCGCGTCTACAGCTGACGAACAGCTGGTAACGCTCAGAGAATTCCATTGCCTCAAATTGCGCCTGCGCAGTCGAGCTCGGAACCATATCGATAGGCGGAACCAGCTCGGCAGAACACCGGTCTATTGTATAGGTTTAGTGTGTTGCAGAGTAATTCAGCGGTTCTTTCGTTATTGATACATCCGTCTTAACACCCTTAAACCCATCTTGAATTTATTGGTATTGAATTGAAGTGTCTTGTCATAACATTTTTTTATGGCAATTAAAAATGTGTTTGTTTGGTTGCTTTTTGGAGATCTTTTTTAAATCCCTTTGATCTGGGCCACCTTTTCTACATAGGTCTCGATATTTGACTTGCCTTGGAATGAAAGCCCTCCCCTTCTGAGCTAATCCCATCTATCCATTGTTTAATACTCCAATGAGGAGTGTGGTTCTTGAATTGTCTTGTTGAATGGAAGGAGCAGGTCTTATCTTTAGGAAGCAAAGACTATGTACTGTATCTGGAATTGCAGGCTCAAAGAAAATTATCTGAGAATTAACGATAGCATGTGCAGGCATTGCAGGATGTCTGCACTTCTACACTTTTATGACTGGATAGGTTACCCTTAAACTTTACACAAACAGATAAATACTTAGATGAAAAGCAAAAAGATTTGTATTTTTGTCCATACAGTCCTGGGATTTGCCACACGGCATTGTCTGGCACTGGCAGTTGAAGAGACTTGAATGTTCTCTGCTGATGTTACACCTGCAATTTCCCTACCCAGCCTGTGACCTGACACCGAGGAGCTCAAATCTCTGCCACTCTGCTCTCCCCTCCTATTAGCATTCCACTTCCACTGTAGCATATTTGATTGGCTCCTTGTGCTGCTTCTCTACAGGAGACTGATAGCATGTCAGATTCAGGTATTAACATGTCTTTCAGATAAAAAATACATTTAATGATGTATTAGGGAATACAGAGCTGCATTCATCTGTGCATTTTTCATCTGCATGTGGCTCAACTTTAAATATCAATGTATGGTTTTGCTACTATTTATGATTTCCTGTTTGTATCCAGTTACATCTAGGACTCCTTGTGTCTCTTACTCACTCCTCTAGATTGTAAACTGCTATCTTCTGTAACATTTTTTTATTTATTTTTTATCTCCCCTTGTACAGGCAACATGACTATATTCATATGTACCCTTAAACGACTTATTTAAATTTTATTGCATGACTTAATTTTCACATTAGTTATAACATAGACACAGCTGTTGTTTTGTGTTAATTGTTAAGTACATAGTAAAAAGAGTTGACCATTTTCTAAACAACTGACATCAGCACTGCTTTACTGTATTATGCATCTTGGATGTATGCCTACATTTTTTGTTTGATTTTGTTTAAGAGGAATGTTTTAATGAAGCTACTGTATGCAGAATTCAGTGAGTCAGTTGGAATTTAGAGGGACTAAATGATAAAAAAAACACACTCATGCCCTGTACACATGAGCGGAATTCCCGTCTGAAAAAAATTGGATGTTTTTTCAGACGAAATTCCGCTCAAGCCTGCCTTGCATACACACGGTCACACAAAAGTTTGTTGAACTTTTGACTGCCAAGAACGTGGTGACGTAAAAGACTATGACGAGCCAAGAAAATTAAGTTCTATGCTTCCGAGCATGCGTCGATTTGTTTCTGAGCATGCGTCGGAATTTAGCGCGTCTGAATTTGTATACACGATAGGAAATTCCGACCGTGTGTACGCGGCATAACTCATATTAGCAGTAACTAGCATATATGAGCCTAGTAAAGAGATTATATGCCAAACAAATGCATGAAAACCAACTACTGTATGTTCACATGGTTTGCTTTATACTTTTTATGTCATGATGGATTGCTACACTGGCTTAATGTTTTTCAGTAGGGTTGAACGAACTGGGCAAGTTCAGTTTGAAGGAGGTTCATCTATCCCAGCAAAATGTCAGCTAACCCTAAACACAATCTTTGGCACTGAAGTCTTTCATGGTATTTTTCAAGGCTAGTTCTGAGGTTTTAAAAAAAATAAGGATCATGTACGAATAAAAAAAAGAAATTTAAAGTACAATTCAATGGGGTTTTTTATTGTGGCCTAAAGGGCAACACAAATAAAAAAAATACCAACCCCTTTAAATAATCAGCTTTGGGAATGTTTTAAACCTGCATGTGAAGCTGCAGATGCAGTAGAATCCATCAGACAGTGTTGATGGGGGAATCCCTTCTGCTGCCCCATTGTCATCTCCTGGTGGGGGGGAGGGCGGAGGAACCTGTCCTCATTGGGAGAAGATAGTGATTATTGCTAGCGGCTATAGCAGCCGCTAAAACCAGGCATGCTGGTTGTACCCAAGTAGATGGATCCATCAACTTGGTACATTCAGCCTGCCCATAAATGGTTTGAATCAGCAGGAACCGGCCGAGATTCGAACCGTGTATGGCCTGCCTAAAAGTTGTGGCAAGAAAACAGGCACGGATACACAACATTCTGCCACCCCCACCCAAAATAAAAACAATGAGTGAATAGTGGTGCCAGTTATACATTGTATGATTCCAAAACCTGTTGGGAAGTAGCCGCAGGCCAAATCACCTTTGCCAAGCAACTAAAATGATCAACTTGGAAGCTTGTAGCAGGATGATGAGATTGACATTTTTACTTTACCCCACCTAATTTTGACCTGATCCCACCAAATTCTTTTCCCTTTCTCCTTATACCTTCCAAGCATTCAGCCTTAGAACAAGTTTGTTTTGTAACAAGCAAAGGCAGTATTTGCAATGGTAGTTTTGAAGATTTCCTGTTGCTGTTAAATACCTCTAGTGGTGTTATTATGTGCCTCAACCCCTGGCACTGTCACTTTTGCTCGACAGTTTGGTATATACTGTATGTAAAAAAAGAGAGAAATACATTTAAAGCTTATGTAGCACACAGACCCCCTTTTACCTGCCTTGTTCTTCGGCTCTTCGCAGGAAGAAGGGGCACACCATGCCACAAGCCCGTACCCTCCTGTATTAAGAGGTTGAGCGGTGTTGTTGGTGGGTCATTTCACAGTCGAGCCAGAAAATGTTTTCTCACCTCTGTGGATAACATATTTGAGTACTTGTTTCCCACAGTGAATAGAATGTCCACACTTGCTGTAACTCTAACCGAGAGTTTATTTCTTCTCTTAGCAAATAACAGTCTCTTGATAGGAACAAAGGTTGGAGCAAGAAAAAGGACAGTATGTGGGGAGAGGTCCAGGCAAAATCTCAGTCACTTCACTGTTCAGCTTCTCGAACAGACTCAGCCTCAAATGGATAGTCTATTTAGGACAAGAAAAGCAGCCAAATGACACTCACGCTTTACTCAAGGCCTCTATCACAGACCTGGTGAACTTAGCCTTGGCCAAGGGAGAAGACATCCCTCCGGAGAGTTACCGGGACCCTTTCCTTCACCATGACTACCGCATCAGTCCTTCGGAACAGTTCCTCACCCGGCCTCCTCTACTCAGTAATGGGTCCCCTCGCAAGACGGCACCCTGAGATTCCTCGATCCCTGATGGGCTCCAGCCAAGGGTGCTGGGCCCAGGCATTTGCTGCAATTCCCAAGTCCACGCACCCAGGACGGTCAGGAACAACGAAGTAGTACCTTACCCTGAGACTAAAGGTGCCCAGGATGGTACAGGAACAGAGAACACCCGCCCCTGGGCCTAGGGCGCCCAGGGTGGACTGGAACAAGAACCTGGGGTAGGACCCCACTGACTAACCATAACCCCGAACAGGCAGCGTCTGCCCCTTTTATCTGCTCCCCCAGCATGCACAGCAGGTTAACCCCGCCCTACCGTAGTTTGCCGAGAGGGGACACAGAAAGCACAGCCCTGTATTAGTGGTTCAAACCTAGCCTACTATGGCAGCGCCACCTGTAGGCCACAGGGAACTGTACACCAATACTCTCCCTGCGGATAAAATGGTTGCAAAACCCTGACAAATTAGGGTGTTTGGGCATAACTACCACCCAAACACTTCCCCTAAATTTAGCACCCCGCTACACTTATGAAATAAAAAATATATATATACAGATTAATATCATTACATGTGTTAACTCCATACAGTTATCAGAATACATTATTTCCCTGTGATTTTGGTCCTTTAAATAAGTTCAAAGTAATAACATTTTCACTTCAAAGCTTTACAAAAATACTTCTGCACAGAAAGGCTACAGTATTTATACTTTGCATAATATATTTTCTTTAGTGATAAAAGATAAAATATATCACAACATTGTCATTTAATTTATGCCCTAACTACTACAAAACCGAAAAGACCAACTGATGTATTGTCACAAGATTCATCATAGACTTTAGAATCCTTGTATTTGATTTAGCCCTTCAGGACAATCTTTCTATTGCATGTATGATAAGATCTACGTTGCTATGGAAATTGTTTTGCAGTTTGGAGAAACACTGTACTGACTGTTATGACCTTTATTCATATGCTCATTTTAATTATGCTATCTGTGAATCCGAACTTCGACCATAGTGTGAAAACAGAGATTCTTTTAAAAAGTAGTCATCGTCTGTGAAATTTTCACACTGTCTTATATATGAAGGTTAAAGTTAAATACCACAGATACTAATTTCATCTAAACAGACTACATAACATACATAAATTTCAATAGCAACTCTTTCAAAGTTCAAAAATTCCAGGGACAAACAGAGCTCTAATCCAGGAAAGCAGTAGGCACTTTCCCTGCTGTACTTCATGTGTGAGACAATTGCATTCTAATGTAAATCAAAACAGTGTAATTACATGACATAAACCCAGGGTGCGTACCATGGACAGCCTGGGCTCAAAGGACGGTTGCACAGTTACATAGTTAGTCAGGTTGAAAAAAAGTCCATCTATTTTATCTAATAGAAAAAAAAACAGAATACATAAATAGAAAAAATATAAGAAAAAGAGCCGGCACTCCTGGAAATTCCGTCTGTAATCTTTATTTCAACGTGACCATGTTAAACTGATGGCTAACGCGTTTCGGCACAACCCTTGTTCACAGCACAATCAAAAGTGAAAAACACAACATATATATATAAATATACATACAAATAAAAAGATAGTGTAGTCCACTCCCTCTAAGTAGATCATGTCATTGATTGAGATAAACGGGAAACACTGCTGCAGGTGTATACTCCCCGAAAAGTGCAAGACACAGCATATTGTTATAGATAAATACTGGATCTATAAAAGACAAAAATGAATAAATTAAGAAAACTAAAATAAAACATATGGTAAAGCACAAAGTACCACTTAAATAAACGACCACCGGAGGAAGAGATCAACATCATATCTAAAATTCAAACCAGATGGAATTCTGGTATGAAGGTTGAAAATTCACCAGCCTGTGATGTAAATCTTCACCTAGAATGTGGATTTTTAGTGCTTTCTAAACCATAGAAGATAAAAGATGACATATTGCCCGAATGGTGGTGTTTAAAATGTTTGGACACATTGGATAAACCCGTATCAGAAATGTAGGATGCACCATGGTATTGCTCACTTATCCTTGTCCTTAATGGTCTCATGGTACACCTCACATACTGTAATTGACAAGAGGTACATTCCATTAAATAAACCACACTACTAGTCCCACAATTAATATAGTCTTGTATTGTGAAGCTTTTACCAGTAGAACAGGATCGCACCACACTGGATTTTTTAGAGTGCTTTCCACAAAAGCAACAGCTATTGACACCACAGGCATAAGATCCTGTGGTGTGTAACCATGTCCTCTGGGGGAAAGAATGTCTCCTAGAGTGCTAGCACGCCAGCTCAAGAACCTACAACCTGCTTCAATGACAGGTGTCAGGACTTTGTTGACAAAATGGGAAAATGTTTAAGTATGATGTTTTTGACTAGATTAAATTCACGCAAATACGTTGTGACAAAAATAATAGGGTTACTCCTTCCGCTCTATTCCTCTTTTGTCGTGAGAGTCTCAGGAGAGTACCTCTATCCCTGTTCTTGGTCACATTTGTGGCTTTATTAATATCTTTCTGTCTGTATTCACGTGCCCGCAATATAGAAGACACCACATTGCACTCGTCAGAAAAGTTCTCCACTGTGGAGCAATTCCTCTTGGCCCTAATACACTCTACCACTGGGACTGAACGTATTGTATGTAGTGGCCAATAGTAGTGAATTACCAGCACATGTTTTATGGTAAGTCCGAGTGTGGACAGTCCCTGTAGAGCCACAACCTTGCAGGGTAATATCCAGAAAATGTATGTTTTTTTGATGAGTGTCAAAACTGAATTCCAGGTTGAGGAGATTTTCATTGGCATAGATGACAAAAGACACAATATCAGTATAGGAGCCCTCCCATATAAGAAGCAGCTCATCTATATGTAGCGATACCCCCCTCTCTGAGATCGGGCTGCTGGTTTTGTTTTGGGTCATGCAAACTACCTCCAAGGCTTCCATTGTCAGAGTATAGGGAGTCTCCAGAAAGGCCAATGTCCACACCAATGTAAAACCCAAACAGTCAGGTTTTATTTATTTTTGCTGATGGAACTTGAGAGGAAAGCAGGAAACAAGAGAAGAACAGGGGAAGGTTCAGGCACGCAGCACTTAAAATCACAACGTCGCCACTCAAGCCTGAGTGGGTATTGCTCACCTGGATAGTCCCGTTCAATAGTCTTAGCAGCCGGGATGAAGCACTAATCAACTCTATCAAAGAACTAGGGATACGATCAGGAATCCTCTGCCACAGGATTATCAAAGTCCCGAACCTCCCGGCCAAGCAATAGAGAGAGAACCTTTATGCCAGAACGGCGTATTGCAAGGCTTGTAATAATGGATCCCTCCTTAGGTGATTCCAAGGCCTCCTCCTGAGACAGCAGTACTGTCGCTGGTCTCCTCTGGGGCAGATCCTCCCCTGGTCTCCTTTCCTAAGAGCAGGCTCCCCGTAGCTGGGTAGCTTGAGATCCTTTCTTAAGGCATAGGCCCCAGCTAGCAGAGCCGGGCCCACCAGGCAGCGATGCAGCCTCAGGCTAAAGGTGCCCGGGGCTGGAACTCACGCACGCACCCCGTGCCATACGGGCCACAAGGCGCGCACACTCTCCAGGCCCAATGGACCCCCAGGAATGAACAAAAAATGGCGTCTGCCCCTTATGTACCCCCTCCCAGCATGCACAGCGGATCAACCACGCCCACTGCATGGCTGCCGAGAGAAGAAACCCAAGGTGTTGTGATCCCCCTGTAGTTCAACCTAGGCTGGTGGTGGCAGTGCCACCCACAGGCGAATAGGGAACATTACTGCCAGGCAGTATCACACCCAGAGCAGAAGCAAATTTAGAACAATTAATTGGTCTGAGCCCAACTACTAGCTCAGACTACCCTTAAATTTATGCATAGCATTCCCAAACATTTGGAAGGGGTGCTACATACTGTATATAATGATCATACCACTTTATATGGCCCATGAAGGGATTGGAGGGGGGAAAAGTGAAAACTCCCATTAAGGCACCTTTCCATTGCAAGTAAAAGACATTATCAAAAGTTAAATAATTGTGTCTCAACAAATAGTCAACAGTTAAAACAATAAACTCTCTCAATTCCATAATGTAAGAACTGTAATGTTCGAAATGAAATCTAAGAGCTTCCAATGCCAATTCATGAGGGATGCAAGAATAAAATAATTTAACATCCATAGTAATCCAGCTATAAGTGTCCACCCACTCAAATTGACATTGCAGGCTTCTCGAACAAGAGGTCTGGTGGATTTTCAACCTTCTTACCAGAATTCCATCTGGTATGAATTTTAGAAATGATATTGATCTCTTCCTCCAGTAGTCGTTTATTTAAGTGGTACTTTGTGCTTTACATTATGTTTTATTTTAGTTTTCGGAATTTATTCATTTTTGTCTTTTATAGAGCCGTGTACCTCTGTGTTGGACATAAATAGAAAATCTCCATATACAGAATACTATACCCACAGTTGATCCAGAGGAAGCAGGAAAATCCCTATATAAAGCATGGTCCTATGTGCTCCAGCTGGGGAAAAATAAATGCCTTTCTTATCCCCAAGATGGCAAAAAACTATTCCCTGGATCAACAACCCCTAATGTTGGTATCTACAAATGTTTATATCCAGTTATATTTTGTGCACTTAGGAATGCATCCAGCTCTTTTCTAAATCAATCTACTGAGCTGGCCCGAACTAGTTCTTGAGGGAGACTATTCTACATTTTCACAGTTGTGTGTGGGTTAAATGCATTTCCCTCCAGATAAGCTGGATTGTCACTTTGTCCCTTGTGATGATAATAAAGCCAATACCTCTACACCATGTTCACTTTATGGATCACTTATGTATTTATGTGAGAAGATCTTCAGTCTTAACACAAATAATTAAAATCAACAAGTTCAAATACTGTAGCTGCTGACTATTTAAAAAAGGAACACTTACCCGTCCAAGGATCCAGCACCATTCTTACAGGCTGGTTTTTCACCAGTCTTCGGATCCCCGGCGCTGGCATGTTTATTAGGGGAGTCTGGCTTTGACTCCATGTGGCTTCACAACCTAACTCCCAATGCACATGTTTGAGCTGCATTATGTTATGCTTTGTGAATGGTCCCACAGCCTCCTGGGACCTGTGGCATGTCCCAGAAGTTTGCGGGCAGAGATGGGGGGAGAAGCTCCCTGCTAAAACTAGGTACCAACTCCTCCCAAAATAAAAAAACTCCAAAAGTGGGAGAAGAGGAGGAAAGGAGATGTTAAAACAGACCTTCCCCTTTAGTTCCGCTTTAATTGCCTCTTCTCAAGAGAGGATAATTAAGTTCAGAGCTTCATACCTGAGCTTCTCTGTGCCCCATCACTTTAGTTGCTCTTTTCTGCACTTTCTCCAATTCCCCAATATACTTTTTTGTGAACTGGTGCCCAAAACTGAATTGTGCATTCCAGATGAGGTCTTACTAATGATTTGTGCCGGGGTAAAATTAAGCCCTGTACACACGATAGGTTTTACCGATGAAAACAGTCCGATGGACTTTTTTCATTGGACAAACCGATCGTGTATGGGCCCCATCGGTCTTTTTTCCGTCAGTGTTTTAAAATAGAACATGTTTTAAATTTATCTGATGGTTAAAAAACTGATAGCAAATTACTATCGTCTGTGGGGAACTCCATCGGATAAAAAACCCACGCATGCTCAGAATCAAGTCGACGCATGCTCAGAAGCATTGAACTTAATTTTTCTTGGCTCATCGGAGTGTTTTACGTCACCGTATTTGGAACGGTCGGTTTTTTGACTGATGGTGTGTAGGTAAGACTGATGAAAGTCAGCTTCATCGGTTTTCCGATGGAAAAATCCATCGGTTAAAAAACCATAGGAAATCCGATCGTGTGTACAGGGCTTTACAGTATGCATGTCTCTCTCTATCTCACTTTCTGCAGTCTAAGCCCATTTACAAGAAAGTATTTTGTGTGCTTTAGATACTACACATGGCATTGTATGCTATTATTAAGTCTATGATCCTACAGAACACTTAGATTCTTCTCAACCATTGACTCTCCCAGTTGTACTCCTTCTAGAAAGTAAAATGCAATTTTTATTTTTATTTCCCCAAGTGCATAATTTTACACTTCTCAACATTAAACTTGAAATGCCCAATTAACCGCTTCAGCCCCGGAAGGATTTACCCCTTTAATGACCAGGCCATTTTTTGCAATATGGCACTGCGTCGCTTTAACTGACAATTGCGTGGTCATGCGACACTGTACCCAAACAAAATTGTGTTCCTTTTTTTTCCCACAAATAGAGCTTCCTTTTGGTGGTATTTGATCACCTCTGCAGTTTTTATTTGTTGCGCTATAAACAAAAAAAACAGACAATTTTTTTTAAAAAGCAATATTTTTACTTTTTGCCAATTTTTTTTTCAGAAAAAAACCCCACATTTCTTCATCAGTTTAAGCCAATATGTATTTTACATATTTTTGGTAAAAAGAATCACAATAAGCATATATTGATTGGTTTGCGCAAAAGTTATAGCGTCTACTAAATAGGGGATAGATTTATGGCATTTTTTATTTTTATTTATTTTTTTACTAGTAATCAGCGATCAACAATTTTTAGCAGGATTGCAACATTGCGGCTTTTGACACTTTTTTGGGTCCAGTGACATTATTACAGTGATCATAGCTAAAAATAGTCACTGATTGCTGTAAGAAATTACATTGGCAGGGAAGGGGTTAACACTAGGGGGCGATCAAGGGGTTTCGTGTTTCCCAGGGAGGTGTTTCTAAATGTGGGGGGGAGTGGACTGACTGGGAGTACAGAGAGATTGCTGTTCTTGATCACTAGGAACAGATAATCTCTCTCTACTCCCCTGACAGAACGGGGATCTGTTTGTTTACATTGACAGATCCCCGTTCTGGCTCTCTGTGGAGCAATCGCGGGTGCCGGCCACGTTCATCAGCTCTGGTGGCACGCGCGTGCCTGCTTTAGCCATAAAAGGACCGCCGTACAAGTATGACGATTTGGGCTGCCGAGCCATTCTGCCACAGTATAACTGCGGCGGCTGGTCAGCAATCAGTTAAATAGTGTATGGTGATCAACTCTTATTCTAGAGCTATGCTGTAAGGATGTTATTCAACTACATACAGTATCTTGGCGTTGTCTACAAACACAAAACTTGTACTTTTGATCCTGAATTTGATATAATTTGTAAATAGGTTAAAAATTATGGGTTTCAAAACTGAACCTATGGGTAAACTAATAACCTTAGATCATTCAGAGTATGAAAAAATGAATCACTACTCTTTGAATATGTTTTTTTGTTTTTGCCAGTCTTTTATCCATTGGCAAACTAAATTTCTAAACCTGTAGACTTAAACTTATATAAAGTATTAGTCATGTGTGCCAAACGCTTTTGCAAAGTTCTTGAAATACTATATCCACAGACATTCCTTTGTATAAGTTTTTGCTTACTTCCTCAAAAAAAAAGAAAGAATTGTTTGACAACTTTGGTCTTTCCTGAGTCAATCCTGTCTATTGCTTAAAATATTGCGTCTAGCAAAAACTGTTTTATGCGGTCTTTTATAAAAAGCTCAAATATATTCCCGACTATAGAAGTTAAACTAACAAGTCTGTAGTTAGTTGGTAAAGACTTTGATCCTATTTAAATATAGGCATTGCATCGGCATCGCACCAATCTAGTGTTACTGAGGCAGTAATTAAAGAGTCTCTAAAAATGAGTACAATGGCTTTGAAACAACAGGGCTCAACTCCATAAGGTCTAGTTGTTTTATTTACCTTTATTTTGTCTAAATGTTTCTGGATCATATTGGTTTTCAACCATTGGGACTATGTCAATCCTATCCCCTATTTACCCTTTTATACACAGAGCCGAAAAAGGTATTTATACAACTTCCTTTTCTTTGTCCCTAGTTACCAACTCCAAATGATCTTGACACGGGCCTACATGCTTAGACTGACTTTTGTTATTAATAATTAAAAGTCAATCATTAATTTTGAGTTTTTGTGGCCTTGATTTCCTATTTAAATCTTCTGTTATATTCTTTGTACCTTTCAAATGATGATAGTGTTCCTTAATTTTTTTAATTTTAAATGCCCTTTTCTTATTCTTTATAACTTTTTTTTTTGGGGGGGGGGGGGATTTAAAGTGTAAACCTGATTTTTTTTTTTTTTTAAGGAAGACTTCTACCTGGTACAGAAGAGGATGTCAATTCATCTGTGCCCAGTCTTGCCATGAAGAGTTAATCCGGCTCTGAGCAATCCTCTTGTCTTATTTTAGTAAGATAAAAAAGGACACACAGATAAGTTTGTGTCGCCACATCCCCCACTGCTGTGACTGACATCTGATTTGTTTATCTCATGAATGAGCATGAGAGCAGAGAGAGTGTTATGATTTCACCTTCACATCCCTCCTCCTTTCTTCTCCAACTCTCCCAGGATTGGCTGCTCCACACCTCAGCATGATTGGGCATGCTGAAGTCATGTGGTGCCTTTCCTGAGTTTTGACTGGATGTTACTCATCATGGGGCATGATCCTCCAGATCAGCAGAAGATCAGTGTGACTGAGGATATTCATGGTGCAGTCAGCTCCCAGAGTCAGCAGAAAGAGTAAGAGAGTGTAGAAATGGGCGGGGAGTCTTGTGACATCACAACTCTGCCCACCGAGCTCCGGCAAAGAGACCCACCAACCGATTCCAGAGTTTTGCAGGGCTCCTACTGCTGAAGGAGGTGATATTTGCAAGGTAGGCATACATGCAGGAAGCTTGCATGTATATTAACACATTAATACTGTGCCATTCGTTTATACTGGGTGAGTGGTGGGTTTACATCCACTTTAAGCCAAATAGGTTTTATTTTTATCCTTGTAAACGTATCATGAGAATATTTTGCAGTATGTTTGCATACAGTTGATTTGAAACATTCTCATGTATATTCTGTGTTTTTTAATGACTACATACCCTCCCAGTCAAAATCTTGGAGAGCAGCCCTTTGCCTTGGAAAATGTGTCTTCCTAAAATGAAGTGTTTTTATCTTTCCAGTATGTGTTTGTTGTTTACAGCTTATATTAAATGAAATCATGTTATGGTCACTGCTGCCCAGATGTTCTTTAATATGAACATTAGTAGTAAGCTCTACATGGTTTGAGATTAACTGGTCCAGCAGAGCATCATTTCTAGCTGGGACTTCTATAAATTGTACCATAAAATTGCCTTTTAACAAATGTATACATCTCCACACTTTTACCATTCCAGCAGTGCTATTACTCCAGTTAATGTGTTTCAGCAGACAGGTTGAAATTCAAAACATTGCCTTGTGTTCATGGACAATTTTACTTTCTACTATTCATGCAACCAGAAAAATAGTATTGGTAATATTGGTAATATTTTGGAATGTCCTTAGCGGCTTATCACACTCATCTATTCAATTAGGCATAGCTATTTTCAATTTCAACCCTAACTGGCGTGAATACATATTTCTAGCTACTCCTTGAGAAATTCCAGAACTTTTAACAAGAAACCCAGCAATCAATTGCAAGATGTTACAACAGTACAATTCCACAGCACAAGCTAAACAGTATGATACATCTGTGATTAGCCACAGTATTGTTCGATGCAGCTAATATCCAACACCACCATCACAGCTCCATAATAAAATTGTATAGCATATGCTGTTTTGTTTTATTATTATTATTTTATCATAGGGTTCTATCCTGCAGTCATTGCAAGAGGTATTTCGATAATTTTAGTCCCTTGTGTAGACATGAAAGTTTTTATTAAATTATTCTGTAAGATCATTTGCTGCTTCATATTGACCAAAAATCTCCAGAAAGTTTTTGTTATATTTAAGATGATTGATGCTGTAAAATGATTCTACAGATGCACAGGGATAGAAATCTGCTTCTGCACAAAACAAGAAAAGACTCCCACAGACAATCTCTTGCTATATCGCTTCTTATTTTTTGGTAACAGGCAATGCTGTTTTTTGAGTAGACTGTGGTTTCTATTTAAGGTTCTCCAAAGCTAGCAACATCTGCAGTTGACATAAAGAAGTAAATACGAACAAAGAGATCATTTGTGTAGACAGGGGCTTATAATGAAATCCACAAGAATGCCTGCAGGTTTACCTAAAGGCCTTTTAAATTGTTGTTTGTCTCCATCTTGGTTTTCCACAAATTTAGGAAAATAAAAATATTATTCAGAGACAGTATAAAAAGTCTCCATAAGTTAGGCTACAAATTATACATTGTCTTCCTTGTTTACATAATATCTCTTTAAACCAAAGGGCCCTTTAGGTTGCATTACCCAAATACTAATTACTAGTAATCCTTCTTTACGCTGAATGCATATAACCATCTGCACATCAGCTGAAGTTTGAAATTAGTCTTATATGTAAGACTTGCTTACAATGTATTATACAGTATGTAATGCTTGCACTTGCTGTTGAAAGAAGAAAGAAGACCGAGAACTGAAATGTGTGACATTGTGAATTTCTATCCATGTCATCTGGTGGTCATTGAAACTGATAGAACAAGACACTTGCAGTGTTATATTTCACAACGCATAGATTTAAAACTGACCTTTGGCGTATTGTCTATTTCTTCAGTCTTATTGACTATTTCTGCTTGCTTATTTTTTGCTTTATGTTTATTTCAGACACTGATACTCTTTTCCTAAACCAGTGTTTATATGAATTAGTGTCATATTTACTATTTTCTGACACTATAGCAGCCATTTGCTGGTTCAAAATTGTGGCTGTTGATATACAAACCTGTCTATTCTAGGAACCTCTCCTTTTCTATCTTTCTTATGCATAAAGAGTGCTAGGGCTTAAAGGGACACTGAAGGTTCCCGTTTGAAAAAACTAAAAAACAAACATGTTATACTTACCTCCACTGTGCAGCTTATTTTGCACACAGTGGCCCCCGGTCCTTGTCTTCTGGGGTCCCTCGGCGGCTGTCTCGGCTCCTCCTCGCAAGAACTAACCCCCTTAATGGGAGCTCTCTCCCATGGGGGTTAGTTTGCGGGCATGCTCCCGTGATACAGGCGGCGGCTTTAGCACTCTGCCCTGCCCCCAGGCGTGCCACGTCATTGGATGTGATTGACAGCCGCACGAGCCAATGGCTGCGCTGCTATAAATCCATCCAATCTAGCCAATCAACAGCCAGACGGCCAGACTGAGTGGAGAAGAGGACGACGGGGGCGAGCACAGCAGGTGAATGGGCTCAGTTAAGTAAAACGGGGGGGGGGGGCTGGGGGGGCCGTCATTGCCAGGTTTTTTTTCACCTTAATGCATAGGATGAACCTTTAAAACCCCTTTAAAGCAGAACTTCACTGCATCTGAGCACTACAAACCAGAAACACAATTTAATTGATTTTTTATAGTTAAAGCAAACTCCCCCATCCATCCATGTCTCCATGCTTTATATTGCTGAGGAATCACTTTGAAAAACACCCCCCTAGTATTTTTGTCCTTGGCCATCTTGAGTAAGGTCAGATGATTCATGTAGCATTTATTTCCTGGAATCCATCTGCCCATAGCTCGGGCAGGCAGACAGGAGGGTGTGCTTATCTGAGAAAACCCCTCCTCTCCTTCTGAAGACTCCTAGGATGTATGACATCATTTGCGTAGGCCTCTAAACCAGGAAACAACTGAAGAAAAGTTAAAAACAATTAAATATGATAAACTTTCCTATCTATTTGCTAGTGCTAGCAGCATAAGGATTTAAAATAGTCACTGTTGATTAACCACTTAACGACCGCCCACTGTAAATATACGTCGGCAGAATGGCACCGACAGGCAGAATCACGTACATATACGTGATAGCCTTTGTATAGTTGGGGGGTCCGATCGGAGCCCCCTTCTTTACAGTGGGTGGTCGTTTTACCTTCCGGAGCGATCCGGCATGAGGGGACGGCCGTTCGATTCCGGCCCCCCCCTCTCGATCGCTCCCAGCGAATGAGAGAGCTTCCCCTGCCTGTGTACTGTTTACACAGGCAGGAGGAAGTGATGTCATCTCTCCTGCGGCGCTCACATATACCGAGCGCCGTACAGGAGAAGATGCAGGTTAGTGCACAAAACAGCACACTGACACCAGGACACATAGGCACATAAATCGCCCCCCCCAGATCACCCCCCAGATCACCCCCCAGCCCCCAGTCACAGTGTCACTGATTGCAGTGACCATTTATTTAGTGATCACTGCAATCAGTGACATTTGTGACTGTAAAAGTGTCACTACATTTAGTTTTAGGTCCAGTGTAGCCCCCTAATCCCCCCTAATAAAGGTTTAACCCCCTGATCACCCCCCAGATAACCATTTCACCCCCTAGCACCGCCGTCGCTAAGCGATCATTTTTCTGATCGATGTCTTAGCGTCGGTGATGCTGATCGGTAGCCAGTAATTTTTTTTAGGTTCGCCGCAGGTTTTTATAGCGTCGGGTACCCCCATATATTACCTAATAAAGGTTTAACCCCCTTGATTGCCCCCCAGATAACCCTTTCACCCCCTATCACCACTGTCGCTAAGCGATCATTTTTCTGATCGATGTCTTAGCGTCGGTGATGCAGATCGGTAGCCAGTAATTTTTTTTAGGTTCGCCGCAGGTTTTTATAGCGTCAGGTACCCCGATATATTACCTAATAAAGGTTTAACCCCCTTGATCGCCCCCCAGGTAACCCTTTCACCCCCTATCACCACTGTCGCTAAGCGATCATTTTTCTGATCGCTGTCTTAGCGTCGGTGATGCAGATCGGTAGCCAGTAATTTTTTTTAGGTTCGCCGCAGGTTTTTATAGCGTCAGGTACCCCCATATATTATCTAATAAAGGTTTAACCCCCTGATCGCCCCCCAGGTAACCCTTTCACCCCCTATCACCACTGTCGCTAAGCGATCGTTTTTATGATTGTTGTCTTAGTGTCGGTGATGCCGATAGGTAGCCAGTAAATTTTTTTTAGGTTCGCCGTCAGGTTTTTATATAGCGTCAGGTACCCCCATATATTACCTAATAAAGGTTTTAACCCCCTAATTGCCCCTAGTTAACCCTTTCACCAGTAATCACCATATAAGTGTTACGGGTGACGCTGGTTAGTTAGTTTGCTTTTTATAGTGTCAGGGCACCCGCCGTATATAACCCAATAAAGGTTTAACCCCCTGATCGCCCGGCGGGTGATATCAATTAGGTTTTAGCGTCAGAGAGGGTCTGCGTCACACCCCAGGCAGCGTCAGGTTAGTCCCAGTAGCGCTAACACCCACGCGTTAAGCATACACCCCCCTTAGTGGTATAGTATCTGAACAGATCAATATCTGATCTGATCAGATCTATACTAGCGTCCCCAGCAGTTTAGGGTTCCCAAAAACGCAGTGTTAGCGGGATCAGCCCAGATACCTGCTAGCACCTGCGTTTTGCCCCTCCGTCCAGCCCAGGCCACCCAAGTGCAGTATCGATCGATCACTGTCATTTGCAAAACACAACACACATAACTGCAGCGTTCGCAGAGACAGGCCTGATCCCTGCGACTCCAGTGCTGTAGGAGGTGATTTCACCACCACAGTTAAAAAAAAAAAAAGCATATATGCCGAAGCAGGGGCGGAGGAGCGATTTTGCTCCTAATGCCGCGTACATACGGTCGAAATTCCGATGGAGGCTTGCCCGTGGAAAAGTCTGACCATGTGTACGCGGCATAACTTTTGCGGGGAGATGCCCCCATGCTTCGGCATATATAAATGGTGCATGTATGCCCATCATTAGAAGTGGGTGGATGAAGGGTGGTATTCTAATGGTGGGCATACCCACCGATCAATCTTTTTTTTTCGTTCAGCCAACAGGCTGCATGAAAAAAAAGATTACAATACATGTCCAACAAGGACCAGCAACGTACTGGTATGTTGCTGGACTTTGAATGTTTATACCAGAATGATGCCTGTGGGTTTAGGTATCATCTTGGTATCATTCTTTTCAGCCAGTGGCTGGATTTCATGTAAAAGCAATCCTAGTGGCTAATTAGCCTCTGGACTGCTTTTACAAGCAGTGGGAGGGAATGTCCCCCCCCGGATATAAAAAGCGCCATTGGTAAATTGGGAAAGCATTTTATCACATCGATCTTGGTGTGGTCAGATGCTTTGAGGGCAGAGGAAAGATCTAGGGTCCAATAGACCCCAGTTTTTTCAAAAAAGAGTACCTGTCATTACCTATTGCTATCATAGGGGATATTTACATTCCCTGAGATAACAATAAAAATGATAAAAATAAATAAATATGGAAGCAACAGTTTAAAAATAAAATAAAAAAGCAAAATTAATAATAAAAAAAAAAAAAAAAAAGCACCCCTGTCCTGCCCTGCTCTTGCCCAATGGCGAACGCAAGCGTCGGTCTGGCGTCATATGTAAACAGAAATTGCACCATGCATGTGAGGTATCACCGCGAAGGTCAGATCGAGGGCAGTAATTTTAGCAGTAGACCTCCTCTGTAAATCTAACGGCGTAACCTGTAAAGGCTTTTAAAGGCTTTTAAAAATGTATGTAGTTTGTCGCCAATGCGTGTTTGTGCAAAATTTTAAAGCTTGTCGTGTTTGGTATCTATGTACTCGGCCTAAGATCATCTTTTTTATTTCATCAAACATTTGGGCAATATAGTGTGTTTTAGTGCATTAAAATTTAAAAAAGTGTATTTTTTCCCCAAAAAATGCGTTTGAAAAATCGCTGCGCAAATACTGTGTAGAAAAAAAATTGCAACACCCACCATTTTAATCTGTAGGGCCTTTGCTTTAAAAATATATATAATGTTTGGGGGTTCAACATAATTTTCTTGCAAAAAAAAAATATGTTTTCATGTAAACAAAAAAAGTGTGAAAAAGGGCTTTGCCTTCAAGTGGTTAGAAGAGTGGATGTAAGCTTCCTAATGTTGTGTATAAAATGCCAGAACAGTTCAAAACCCCCCCCAAATGACCCCATTTTGGAAAGTAGACACCCCAAGCTATATACTGAGAGGCATGTCGAGTCCATGGAATATTTTATATGTTGACACAAGTTGCGGAAAATAGACAATTTATTTTTTTATTTTTTGCACAAAGTTGTCACTAAATGATATATTGCTCAAACATGTCATGGGCATATGTGGAATTACACCCCAAAATACATTCTGTTGCTTCTCCTGAGTACGGGAATACCACATGTGTGAGACTTTTTGGGAGCCTAGCCGCGTACGGGACCCCAAAAACCAATCACCGCCTTCAGGCTTTCTAAGGGTGTAAATTTTTGATTTCACTTCTCACTGCCTATCACAGTTTCGGAGGCCATGGAATGCCCAGATGGCACAAAACCCCCCCAAATGACCCCATTTTGGAAAGTAGACACCCCAAGCTATTTGCTGAGAGGTATGGTGAGTATTTTGCAGATCTCGCTTTTTGTCACAAAGTTTTGAAAATTAAAAAATATATATTTTTTTTTTTCTTCATTTTCAAAAACAAATGAGAGCTGTAAAATACTCACCATGCCTCTCAGAAAATAGCTTGGGGTGTCTACTTTCCAAAATGGGGTCATTTGGGGGGGGTTTGTGCTATTTTGGCATTTTATGGCCTTCGAAACTGTGATAGGTAGTGAGGAGTGAAATCAAAAATTTGCGCCCTTAGAAATCCTGAAGGTGGTGCTTGGTTTTCGGGGGCCCGTACGCGGCTAGGCTCCTAAAAAGTCCCACACATGTGGTATCTCCGTACTCAGGAGAAGCAGCAAAATGTATTTTGGGGTGCAATTCCACATATAACCATGGCATGTGTGAGCAATATATCATTTAGTGACAACTTTTTGTAATTTTTTTTTTTTTAGTCATTATTCAATCACGACAAAAAAAATTATATTCAATGGGCTCAACATGCCTCTCAGCAATTTCCTTGGGGTGTCTACTTTCCAAAATTGGGTAATTTGGGGGGTTTTGTACTGCCCTGCCATTTTAGCACCTCAAGAAATGAGATAGGCAGTCATAAATTAAAAGCTGTGTAAATTCCAGAAAATGTACCCTAGTTTGTAGACGCTATAACTTTTGCGCAAACCAATAAATATACGCTTATTGACATTTTTTTTACTAAAGACATGTGGCTGAATACATTATGGCCTAAATGTATGACTAAAATTGAGTTTATTCGATTTTTCTTATAACAAAAAGTAGAAAATATAATTTTTTTTCAAAATTTTCGGTCTTTTTCCGTTTATATCGCAAAAAAAAAAAATCGCAGAGGCAATCAAATACCATTAAAAGAAAGCTCTATTTGTGGGAAGAAAAGGACGCAAATTTCGTTTTGGTACAACATTGCATGTCCGCACAATTTCCAGTTAAAGCAGCGCAGTGCAAAATTCTGAAAACAGCTCTGGTCCTTTAGCTACAAAATGGTCCGGGGCTTAAGTGGTTAAGAGAATGAAGTTCCACTATAAGATAAAAAAAACAACACTTTTATCTAAGCTGTAATTTATAGAATAAACCACAGCAAGCTAATTTCATAAATTTTTCATTTAAAATAATGACATTATCTTTCTAAAGAGTAAGTTTTACATTGGCTTAGCAATTCCTTAAATAAAGGCAGGACCATTAACATGAAGATCTTTAACCGCTTGCCGACTGCCGCACGCCGATGTACGTCGGCAGAATGGCATGGCTGTGCATATTGGTGTACAGGTACGTCCCCTTTAATATGCACAGCCGTGGGTGCGCTCGCGACTCGGTCGGGTACTCCGTATGCGCTCGCGGGACCTGCGGACCCGATCGCCGTTGGTGTCCCGCGATCGGGTCACAGAGCTGAAGAACGGGGAGAGGTAAGTGTAAACAAACCTCTCCCCGTGCTTCCTAGTGAGTCTGTCACTGATCGTCTGTTCCCTGTCATAGGGAAGGACGATCAGTGATGTCACATGCCAAGCCACGCCCCCCTACAGTAAGAATCACACATTAGGTCACACTTAACCCCTTTAGTGCCCCCTACAAGTTAACCCCTAAACTGGCAGTGTCATTTTCACAGTAATCAGTGCATTTTTATAGCACTGATCGCTGTAAAAATTACAATGGTCCCAAAATAGTGTCAAAAGTGTCCGATGTGTCCGCCATAATGTCGTAGTCACGATAAAAATCGCTGATCGCCGCCATTACTAGTAAAAAATTAAAATATTAATAAAAATGCCATAAAACTATCCCCTATATTGTAAACGCTATAACTTTTGCGCAAACCAATCAATAAATGCTTATTGTGATTTTTTTTTTTTCCATAAAGTTTTATTGAGCAAATTCACAAAAATCACAGTACAAGGTACAAAACAGAACAAGTGCAGTCAGGGAAAACCAGCTTTTGGTACAACATATAATGACATTACAGGCAGGAATGTGAACGTCTCCAGCTTTTGTATAAGTGAGAGGGGAAGTGCAAATGGGCCGGAGCCTTTATTGTTTTGATTCGCGTTCCGACTGCCTGCTAACTTTGCTACTTGACGTATTGTTTCCGACACCAAAAAGATGGTGTCTATGGGATGGTGAGAGAGGGGTGAGATGAGAGGGACAGAGCCGGCTCATGTGGGGGAGGCATGAGAATGAAGGGGGAATTGGGGAAGGGGGAGAGGGATCAGGGACTAGGGGACAACAACAAAAGAGGGGGCCATGGATAGCACACTAATGGGGGCAGGGGGCATTTGTAATAGAGATGAAGGGGGAGGTTTCGGGGAGAGCTAAGGGGCAGCAGGACGTAGAGGAGCGGATAAAGAGGGGGAGAGGGGGTGGGGTAAGGGTAAGGGTGAGGGTGAGGGGAGTGACCGCTCGTTCGGACATCTGCAGGTGAGAAAGGGGCGGAGTCTCCCTGAGAGATCGTTCTCTAGTCTGGGGGAACATGCTGTTTGTATTCAGCGGTTGTTTTGAAGTGTGACCAGCAGGTCCAGGTAATAAAGAAATTCTCCATTCTCTCTTGCGAAATGTGGATCAGCTCTTCCATGTCGCAAATTCTAGAAATGGTCGCAAACCATTCTTTAAGTGACGGTGCATGGCAGGAGCGCCAGTGTTTGGGAATGCACAACTTAGCAGCGTTAACCATGTGCATGGCTAGGGATTTGAAGTAGTCTTTTCTAGATAGAGAAGTGTGATGCAGGAGGAATTGTGCTGGTGTGAAGTCCAGAGTGTAGGTAGTGATTGATGAGATGAATCTGTGGACCTCCCTCCAAAAGGGTTGGATGTGTGTGCAATCCCACCAAATTTGTAACATGGTTCCCACCCCTGCATTGCATCTCCAGCATACATTGGAGGTTGAAGGGGCAAATTTATGAAGGAGAGATGGGGTTCTGTACCGCCTAGTGAGCACTTTGTACCCATTCTCCTGGATGCTGACATTCAACGACCCCCTATGTGCGTATTCATGGACTCTCCTCCATTCGACTGGTGTCAGGGGGGTAGGTAGGTCCCTATTCCACGAGGTCTGCGATGGCGAGATAGTGGAGTCATTAGGTTCTATAAGTAAGGCGTATAGGAGGGAAATGAGGTGTCGTTGGGGAATTTTACGATAGCAAAGGGTTTCGAAAGGGGTAAGTGGTCTTGTCCAGCTGTCATGAGCTGCATGTGTGGATAGAAAGTGACATATTTGTCTGTAAGTCCATAAGGGGAAGGTAGAGGTGTTGGAAATGAGCCTGAGGTCCTCTATCGAGGCGAGCTTACCGTCAGTGTACAGTTGGGAAGCAAGGATGTCTTGAAACGGCCATTCTTGTTTGAGGAAATTAGGCGACTCGCCTGGGACGAAGTCGGGGTTTCCTCTCAGCGTAGTCAGCGGACCCGGGGTGGGTGAGAGGGATCTGCTGGTAGGGGACGTCCTGAGAAGCGCCAAAGAGGTGTGGATGAAAGGATGTGAGGCTAAGGACTGTGGCCATTGTTTCGGGGACAGCCATGGGAGGAGACGTAGTGGAATGGGTGAGAAGGAGTCTTCGAGAGAGATACAAATCTTTTCAAGGGAGTGGATGCACCAGTCTGCGATTCTCGTGAGGTGGCAAGCCACGAAATATTTGTACAGGTCCGGGAGAGCAATACCCCCTTTAGACTTGGGCAAGGTGAGTCTGGCGTATTTGATTCTAGGAGGGGAACCTTTCCATAAGAATGTCGAGCAAGCCCTCCGATAGGAAGAAAAGAATCCTGCGGGGATAGACATTGGGATGGTTTGGATCAGATACAACAGACGTGGTAGTATAATCAATTTAATCAGAGCAGCCCGGCCAAACCACGAGACATTCAGTGTGGACCACTCCTTGAGGTGGTCTTGGGCTTTATTCAGGGCCGGGTGGAAGTTGAGGGCATAAAGGTCTTTGAGACAGAGCGGGATCCGAATTCCAAGGTAGGAAATCGCAATCTTTTCCCAATGGAATGGGAAAGATTCCTAACAGTGGGTGACTTCCTGTGGTGGGAGGGTGACATTCAGGGCATGGGACTTTGTGTAATTGATTTTAAGGTTTGAAATTGTACCGAAGGCTTCCAGGTCTTGTAAGAGAGATGGAAGGGAAGTTCGCGGGGATGTGAGAGAGAGCAGGATGTCGTCCGCAAAGGCGGCCACTTTAAATTCTCTACCTTTAACCATCAATCCCTTAACATCCGGGTTTTCTCTAAGTTTGTTTAAAAGGGGTTCTAGGGAGAGGATGTAAATCAGGGGGGAGAGGGGGAAACCTTGGCGTGTGCCATTGTTGATGGAGAAGGCGCCCGACAAGTGGCCGTTAACTCTTACCGCCGCCATGGGACCAGAGTATAATGCCATTATGGAGGTGAGCATGCGGTCCTCCAAACCTATACCTTTTAGGACTTCTTGCATGTAGTCCCAGGCCACTCTGTCAAACACCTTCTCTGCATCAGGGGAAAGTAGAAAGTCTGGGGTTTTAGTTGAAGTGAGCCAATGATGTAGGTTGAGGGTTCGTATAGTGTTGTCCCGGGCTTCCCGGCCCGGGACAAAGCCCACCTGGTCATTGGAGATAAGGCCGGGAATCAGAGGTATTAACCTGTTGGCAAGTATTTTGGCATAGATTTTTATGTCAACATTAAGGAGTGAGATCGGCCTATAATTAGCCACTTGAAGGGGATCTTTCCCCTCCTTAGGGATTACGGTGATGTGTGCCTCTAATAATCTGGTTGGTCGGTCTTGTGGGTTGGCCAGGGCGTTAAACATCTGTAGAAGGTTGGGGGTAAGGACATCTGCAAAGGATTTATAATACTGGAGGGTGTACCCGTCGGGGCCCGGGCTTTTGCCTAGCTTCATTTGTTTCAGGACTATCTCCAGCTCCCCTGACGAGAATTGCCCTTCTTATTGTGATTTTTTTTTACAAAAAATATGTAGAAGAATACATATCGACCTAAACTGAGGAAAAAAATGTTTTTTTATATATTTTTTGGGGATATTTATTATAGCGAAAAGTAAAAAATATAGAATTTTTTTCAAAATTGTCAATCTATTTTTGTTTATAACGCAAAAAATAAAAACCGCAGAGGTGATCAAATACCACCAAAAGAAAGCTCTGTTTGTGGGAAAAAAAAGACGTCAATTTTGTTTGGGAGCCACATCGCACAAACCGCGCAATTGTCAGTTAAAGCGACGCAGTGCCGAATCACAAAAAGGGGCCTGATCCTAGCAACAAAATGGTCCGGGGTTTAAGTGGTTAAAGTACAAATCACATTGTCCAATGGAGGAATTAATCGAATTAAGCGGAAAGCTAGAACTAGCAATCTGTAGTCTGATAACATATAAAATGTATCCCATGTCCTGTTAGTTTAGAGATAGTTAGAGTAAGGCCACTTTCACACTTATGCAACTTCAAAGTCGCACGATTTTACCGCGATTTCGCAGCTGCAAGTTTGCTGCGATTCGCGGCCGTGAGTTTTCCGCGATTTCAAGGAATGCCTATGTAATTGGCATCAAAATCGGACCAAAGTAGTGCAGGGACTACTTTGACGTTGGAACGACTTGAAGTCGTACTAATATGAATGGTTGTCATTGGAAATCATGGGGAACGACTTGTCATGCTACTTTGCAATCCCAAATCGTGGGATAAGTCGTACAAGTGTGAAAGGGGCCTTAGTTAGAGATTCTTCCATCCACACAATAAAGCGCAGATGGATGAATCTCCTGCTGTACCTGCATCGGATTTCAAAACACATGAACAGTTCTATTTGATGGGATATAAGGAAAAGAACGGTACCCGGTCACATAGAGTGCCGGGTAAAGGGTTACAAATAGCAAATAGCAATACAAATTAGATCAAACTGGAAATTATCAATTAGATCTTCCCACTAGTACATACCTTTATGGATGCCCTAGGCCAAGAAACATATGAAATTCGAGACTTAATCAACTGCTCCAAATCGTGAGTTATTTATATGATATCTTGCCCACGTCCCAAAATCTATGTGGGAGAAACTAAAAGACCATTAAAGGTACGAATTGGAGAGCACTTATGGGAAATCAATGATAAAGGAAAAATTCCAGAAAAGCCTCTGGTTAAACATTTCGCACTATGCCATTGGGGAAGCTCCCAGGGCATGAAGGTGAAGGGAACCTATGCCCTAAAATTGCCCACCAGACGAGGTGACTTTGATCGCATACTCCTCCAAAAAGAAAAATGGTGGGTGTATAGGTTGAAGTCCCTCGTGCCGGTGGGCCTTAACACCAAATTAAATTTACAGGTCTTTCTTGAGACCTAGGGGTCTCCTCTGTCTGTACCCCAGATATAGTTTATATTTGGGTTGTCTGATATCTGTTGATATATAACTTGAACGATAAGCTGGTTATTTTCTAGTTATTTATTTAATATACCCTTTGCCACATGCCATCAATCTAAGTGTTTGTATACATGGTAGTCCTTCCTGTTATGCAAATCGTCAATCCTTACCCTGTCCTCTTTCTTTCCTTTCCCCTTTCTTCCCCACCCCCTTCCCTCCGTTCCTCTATATATATAATCATGAAGTGCATACCAAAAGCTTCTCAAGTACATAATCTACATCAAAGTGGTTAGGGGGTATTTATTTCATTTTGGTTATATTTTCCCCTTATCTACTCAAGATGTGTCCTTGTTTAAATGATTTGTTTTGAAAATTGCCAATATAAATCTTTTCTCCAAATGAGACATTGGTACCTTTAAAATTAAATCCTCATTGGCGGTATCCATATGCAACACATCAAGATAAAAAGGAGTATGGTTACCTGCCCAATCACCATCCAAGTTAAAACTATGCCATTAGACCCAGCGAAACGCATTGACGTCATTCACAACGCTGCCTCGTCCAGTGACGCCGCTTGTGTGGGACGCACCGAGAGTGGAAGGCTATCAGCCCTAGCAAGCCATGGCTATAGCTACGGTAGCCAGACATGAAAACGAGAAACGGCACTGTCAAGAGCTAGAGGAACTAGCTAGGAATTCACAAACAGGTGAACATCCTCTCCTTTTCTACAGTATACCCCGGTGACAGGGAGTGAATCCGTGACCTAAACCTGACGCCATTGGAACCAATGGAGACAACGGATCAAAGCTTCCTTCCTGCTGGGTGGTAATGTATGAATAACATCCACATGAAATGTACAAAATAACACCCCTTGAAGCTTATACTTATAATCTAATTGTCTCCAGCTCCATTAAGTATTCATTTACCTTAATGTATCTGCAGCATACCTGATACACATATTGGGAGTGGCACTCAAATATCTAAAAAACTTTAGAATAGTGCTCAAAACGATAAGAGAACTAAGGTATGCCAAATGCCCTCCTCTTGAAACATGATGAAAAAAAACTGAACTTTAAAACTACAGCACCACTATAATTATCTTCAATTATTGGATCTATTTGGTACAATCAGTGCGCACATTAAGGACTGTCGGTTTTCTAATCATTGGTTTATATGACCAGAGTACATCAGTGTTTTCAAATATCAGGACAAGTACAGCACTCCAGCTTTGCTGCCCTTACCTTATTGACTTATTTTTATGCTTGACAGGTCCTGCCATTATCCCCCAATAAGTTAGCTCCCTATCTCTCCCATCCCACACCTTTCATTCATTTGGACTAGCCCACAGCCAGCCATTAATAATTAGTGATTTTAGGGATCTATACAAGACCCCAATCCAACAGATTATACTTTAATGAATTGATCCATTAACTGACCATGGGCTAATTCAATGCGTCCGGACTTTGTTCAGTGTTGTTTTGTATTGTTATATGTTTGTCCTGTTTGTGGAAATATTTATGATAACAAATTCAATTGCTTGATTGCATTCAATCAGTTTTTAAGAATATTACACTATTTCTAGTTGGAATCTTTGATATATTAATTATACAATTTGTTCATGAAATAAAATCAACACTTTTTTGATAATTTCCAGTTTGATCAAATTTTTGTTGCTATTTGTAACCCTTTACCCGGCACTCTATGTGACCCGGTACCGTTCTTTTCCTTATATGCTATATGGTTACAGCAACAACACCCCAACAGGTGAATGATCCGAAATTGGTCATTTTATGTACTTGACCATTAATCAGTGGACAGCTTGCCTTTCCCCCCACCCCTTTTCTCTCCCTATTTGATTGGATGTAGCTGCTGTTCAGCCCAAAAAATTCTGTCTGACTCCTTTGATTTTTTAACAAAGAATATTGGATGTGAGAGGGTTGAAAAGGCCAACCACATGGTGAATTTTGGTCAGTTCATCAGGAGCAAGCCAAAATTTGCATAGCGTGTGGTCAGTTTTACCCTCTGGAGTCTTCCTGTGAGCTCCATCCCTGAACAGTTACTTTTTAATTTTGGTTAGGTAAATATATAACATTTAATATTTACCACTTGTGAGGAGGTAATACATTTAGTGGCGGTTCACACAGGGGCAACACGACTTACAGCGCGACTTTGCAAGGCGTCTTGGAGGCGACTTTAGCACGACTTCAGTGTGACTTTAAGCGACTTACAACGCGACTTCAAGTCACCTCCAGGACAGGCGACTTTGCCTGTGGCCAATCAGAGCTAATCAGCTCTTGTGACATCATTCTTGTTCCTGTTCTCTTCCTGGTTCCCTGTTCCCTGTTGTCCTGTGACCACAATGTTCTCTTTGCGTTATTTAATAACAGCTGTCATAACAGCTGGTTTGGCAGTATTGATGGAAGAGGAAGAGGAAAAGAGGAAGCGAAGGATGAGGATGAGAAGAAGACGTCGCTACTGGATCCATCCAATCATTGCTAATAGAGATAACAGAGGCCAGTTCTGGGCCATGTATGAGAATTTGCGTGGTTTTGAGGACAAGTTTTTCAACTATACCCGGATGTCGATCGCAAGGCAAGTACATATGCTATATGTGGATATACACATATGAACTAGCCTATTTTTCATACATTTGTTTTTTAATACGGATCTTTTGCTAGATAAAGTCTTTATGAGCCCCAAAGATTAGATATATATTTTGTAGCATTGACCCTAGAGAACAAAATGGTGAATGTTGCTATTTAGCTTAATTGGTTATTATCCACCTAATGCCGACCATCTACTCTACTCAATGTTACTGGGGTGATGGGTGAACAGAACCCCTTCAATCAGAGGCCGCATATTTGCATATGGTAGGCTTAAATCTGTAATGTGTGCGTGTAGCTACCATTGGTTGATATTTCTTATTTTCAATATAGTAAATTACCTTCTTTTTTCATTTTTTATTAACAGTTTTGACGAATTGCTTGGTCTGGTTTACATCCATCTGGAGCGACAGAATACATCATATAGGAGGAGTATCTCACCTACTGAAAGACTGATTATTACACTATGGTAAACTATCTATTGTTTGATGCACATTAGTAGCATATTTTCAACATTATAGTAAAGTCCAGCCTGAGCTCATTTGTCTGGTCTTCTCCAACGGGTCACATGGGTGCAGCTGCCTTTACTGATGGCAGTCCCAGCCTCTCAGCAAGCTGCTCTCCGCCCCTCCACAGCTCAGCGCTCCAATGAGCGAGGAGGAGCAGAGCAGGAGAGCTGCTGACTGACAGTCAGCAGCTCTCAGCTCGAGGAGGGCAGAGAACCAAGACAGACAATTTTTTTTGACTCAGTTCTGTGTGAAGAAGCGGCAGTGGACATATGTAGCTTCGGTGCGATGCTGCATCCACCTAGGTAAGTATGATTATCCCCAAAAAAAAATACCGTGGAATAAATATTACAAAATTTAGCACACAAACATCCAAAAATGTTGAAAAAACAAAACTTTTTAATTTAACAGTATATTTTCAAAAAATATCAACAATAGCTAAAAAATGTATTTGTAAATTTACAATTGTTCATAAGTTGGTTGATATTCAGAACGGGAGGTTGCAGAGCTGGTGGAAAGCCTTGGGGACGGTGTCGGTGGGAAATTCATAGATTCATGAAAGAATCCGATGGAATAGGGGACGGAGATGGATAGGGGATCGGTGGATTGGCAGGATTTATCGCATTGCCATACTCATCCGAGTATGGACGGAAGCAAGGGGGATAGTAGGGGTGGGTTCTGGGTGGTGGAGGGTTTGGGTAATTATAGTAGGGGCCGGGTGGTGGTGGTGGTCCAAACATTGGTGACAAGGCAGTTGCTGGCTCATTGTGCAGACTAGCATCCAGGAGGTCCATCACAGACTTCTTGAGAGTATTCTTACGCTCCTGGGGATTTTTTTTTAGCATGCCTGCGACCATTAGACCAAAGCCATGGTCTTCCGACTGTAGATCGTCTAATTTTTGGTTCATCCGTTTAACAAGGTCGGCAAATCGCTCAATTTTTTGACCATGCCTTCCCCTTGGTGGTCTGCCTCTGCGTTGGCTTTGTAGCCGGGTAGGCCCAGCTGTCTGCTCTATATATGAAGAAGCCTCTCCTAGGTTGCTCTCCTGTGCTGCTTCCGATTCTTCCACAGAATGCTCCATCGACTGCGACCCTCCTGCTTCTGGACATGCTGCCTCTTGACATGCCTCCTGTCCTTCCTCTCTCTCTTCCCAACTGGATTGTGTTCTGCATTAAACATATAATACAATTAAGGCACACCCTTCTTTATAGAACTGTATAGTATCACTTTACAAAAATGAAAGATGTTATCTCACTCTCTAAGATCAATGAAAGGCCTCAGAAACTCCAGCTCTTCTGCGTGGACTTAGGGTACCACCCTTTTTGTTCCCGATCCACTTCTGGCCTCTTTCATTTTTCTGAGGTATCAATCAGAAGCAGTCTGTCAATCCCTTCCAATGATTTTGTAAAATTGCCACTGCAAAACATAAACAGGAACATAATTATGTATTTTATCTTTCAGATACCTGGCAACCGGTCATTCCCTAGTTAGCCTACATTATGAGTTAATGGTGGGCAGGTCGACAATCAGCTACATCATCCAAGAAACATGCCAAATTTTATGGGATGTGCTTAACACCATAATTATGAAGAGGCCTACACAAGAGAATTGGCGGAATATTGCAAAACTATTTTGGAGTCGGTGCAATTTCCCCAGTTGCATTGGAGCTATAGATGGGAAGCACGTGCGTGTCATTAAGCCTGTTGGTAGCGGAAGTATGTTCTTCAATTACAAAAAATATTGCTCCTTTGTACTGCTTGCCGTGGCCGATGCAAACTACTGTTTCACCTATTTAGATATAGAATCCTACGGAAGTAGCTGCGATTCACGTATTTTTTCAAATTCCTCCTTTGGTGAAAGGCTATGAGATAATTGGCTAGATATTCCTGAGAACTGTCCTCTTCCTGGCACAACTGAACCCCCGCTACCCTATGTTTTCATCGCGGATGCGGCTTTTGCGTTGGGGGAACACCTAATGGGCCTTACTCTAACAGGAACCTGACTACTCCTAAGAAGGTTTTTAACTATCATCTAACAAGGGCAAGAAGGGTAGTTGAGTGCAGTTTTGGAATTCTTGCCAATAAATGGCATTTGTTACATACGCCTATTGCATTAAACATTGAAAATGCAATTACTGCTGTCAAAGCAGCATGCGTGCTGCACAATTATGTCTGGCTACGTGAAGGGTACTGTTTAGAGGATTCCCTTATGCATGACATGGAAAGTGCACACCTCAGTGCTACGAGGGGATCCTGCGATGGTGCCACTGTTCGTGAGCAATTTGCTTCGTACTTCCTTTCACCGGCTGGTGAACTAGAATAGCAATTGGACGCCATTTCCTAACTGCATTGCTAACTTCTTTAAATATATATTTTGCTTCTGTTGCTTTTTCTGTAAAGTTTCTAAAGCCTGCAGTTATTGAGTTTCTAATTTTTTCATGCTATGTTATACTGTCGTTAATGTTTTAAATAAAAATTGTTGGTAACATTTACATAAATGTGATCATTATTTTGGCTGTGGTTATATTGATCAATCATTATCTATATATATTTACAATAGAAATAGACATCAGTGATAGACTGAACCAGGGTTCTCCATACTCTTGCCCTCCAGTTGTTCTGGAACTACAATTACCATCATGCCTAGTCAAGTATGTCAGTGCCTGGGATGTTTATTTGCACAACACATGGATAACAGAAATAAATAAAATAAAGTTTAAACTTACATTTGTCACTACGTTTGTTCGGCGACAATATTTCCCAACTCTCCAAACTCAGGCAACAGATCTCCAGCCAGGCATTGTCCCTCTTCAAATGATCCTTGTAGTTGGGATCAGTCTTGTCATAAAGATATGGACGCTGCCTTACGAACCTTATTAGAGACTCATTGTCTATTGGCTCTCTGTGATGGACTTCCCTGTGGGCTCTGGTAGACATTGTGCATACAGGTCGGTCACAAGCATACAGAGACAACAGCATACAGGAAGTACTCTGTGGGAAGGAGGGGGCTGCCTGTTTAGTGGGGAGTACCTGGGTAAATAATTTTCTTCTTCCTGTCAAGTCGCTTCACTATAGACAAGGATCCGACATGGAGGCGACTTACATTGAAATCTATGGGTACAAGTCGCCTAGAAGTCGCCTTGAAGTAGTACAGGAACCTTTTCTGAAGTCGGAGCGACTTCAGCAGTGTACATTAAGACGGCTCTCATTAACTATAATGGAATTTCTCATGTACCGCGACTTGGGGCGACTTGAGGTCTGACAAGCCGGATCCCAAGTCGCTGTAGTGTGAACTGGCACTTAGGGCATTTTTTTCCACTTCTACCGAGTCCTGCTCAGAATAGCCTGTAATATATGCTCCTGCCATTAAGCTCTATTCTAAGCAAACAGGTATACAGCAGTCTTTAACTTTATTGCTATCATAAAGGATGAGCAACATCCCTTATAACAGGGTATACACCATTCTTATGCTGCGTACACACGATGCGACAGTCCGACAACAAAACTGTGGATTTTTTTCTGATGGATGTTCGCTCAAACTTGTCTTGCATACACACGGTCACACAAATGTTGTCGGAAATTCCGAACGCCAAGAACGCGGTCACGTACAACACTACGACGAGCCGAGAAAAATTATGTTCAATGATCCCGGGCATGCATTGAATTGATTCCGAGCATGTGTAGAACTTTTGTGCGTCGGAATTGGCTACAGACGATCAGAATTTTCGAGAAGAACTT